>CM014277.1:19937607-19977488 GCA_004135705.1 Alloteropsis semialata
CCAAAGGACACCCTTTGGTACCTGGTCGTGTTACCACCGGTACCAAAGGGTTCTCGGGGGTCAACACATTTAGACCCGGTACCCATGCAAGCGTTGGTACCGGGTCTTTAGTAATCGGTACCTATGAGGGTGGATCAATGGCGAGTTTTCTGGTAGTGTTACCAGTCTCCTCTCTAGTCGCAGTATCGACACCACGACGCGCTACAATTTGGGGCCATATATGTCAGTCTATTGGCTTCTAACCATTATTGCGCCTAGTGATGTTTGAGGTTATTTGGTACACTAGATATGTATCATGGACTGTCATATGTATCCTGGGTATGTTTTAATTATGTTAGGTGTGATTGAATGTCTGTAGATACGTGATTCACCCAGAAATTGAAATCTTAAGCTTTTCATACAATGGGCCCACAAACTAAATAAGTGGTTGTGGGCTTCTTTTTTCAAAACAAAGTTGTATAGGTTATTTAATTTCTCTTTGTTTAGCCAAAATATATAGAGCTTGTGTTATCTCCTTTTTGTATATAATAGATATTATTAACGCTATTTTACTCTACTTTTGTACCCTTTAAGGCTTCAGGTCACACTTAACTTTGCCATGAGAAGAGTCTATGCCCTAGCATGTATGATGGACAGCACAAAAAGGTATGCAATGAAAATTATCCACGTTGATTTCGACAAAAACATATTTCTAGATTGTCAACAAATTCAGGGGGGTTCAAACCAAAGAAGAAACTGATCACACAGAACCGATTTTATCAGCCCATTTTTATTGTTCATTAATTAGTCGCCGATGAAGCTTACACTCTTCAATGATGATATATATTTTTCCTTACATTTGCTTGGCCGCACAGGATTGTGATCGGACACAGCAATGGATTAGCAATTTCAGAGATTGGCCTTGATGACAACAGTGAATCTGGCATATGCCTGCAGCATGACGAAATTTCGTGCTAAGGTGCATAACTATGGCGAATTGAAATAAATGGCGGCTAGGAGGGCGGTGCAGTGACTGTTTGCTTATATGCTGTGCATCTCCAGCCCTCTCCAATCCCCAATGAACAACCACTATTAGCAGACGAAGTGCTCCAACAGTCTCGTAATACATTTATGTTTCCTTAATATGTTTTGGTCTGCCATAATATTTCACCACAACTCTCCCCAAATAGAGGGAGAGTTCCTGTAACATCCTGAACTTTGATAAAATATGGGTTTCAAAAATTTTTGTGTGACTTTGTTTGAACATATAAGATTGTCCTCTTTGCTCTCTCTCAAATTCATAGTAAATCAAATATAAGTATTTAAATTAAGGAGAATATGTGGTAGTGTGATTTGGATCTTTTAGGTTTTAATTTGGTTTGAGTGGAATTTATATTTGAGTCCCAAATCTAATCCGAAGCAGTAGGCCGTTCAATGAACTTGCTTACATCACCCGCACGCTGCCAACTGCAATTGTTGGTGATGCGCATGCTCCTCATGGACTTGCACAGGTGGCACCAGCGCTGGGCAAGGAGGCACATCTGCACTGCTCGTTGTACCGGCAGGAAACCCAGGACATGATGGAGGATATCGTCGGGCAGGTCGCTGATCCTGTCCTCGTGGCTGGACCCTGGCACTTTCTTGCACTTCCTCTTCCGAGCCATTCCGTCGAACAGGAGGCGGGCGGCGCAGTGCGGCCTGCAGGACACGAGAGGATTGAATATTTGAATCGGTAACTGAAGGGGACGGTGCGAGCTGCAAGGTGGAGGAAGAAACGTTCCCGCCGCATGGCTATAAGGTTACAGGTTACCTCGCCTTCGTGCCCCGTAGTGCGTAGATTGGCTCGCGGCGGGCAGAAGCAGTGGCTTGGAGCAGCGAGATCAACCGGTAGAGGAAGACACAGCGCAGTCGACGCATCTATATGCTTCTGTGATCGATCAATCGGCAGAGGCGCAGGTGGCAGCTGGCAGGGCTCCGGCAGCGGCGGAGGAGCGGGAGCGAGGCGCAAGGGTCGCAGTTGGAAGCATTTCGTGGCAAAATCTCAAACTTGTGGCCGACTGAGATCGCGCAGGGGTGATTGCGTCTTTGTGTTGCAAGTCTTTAACTTAAAAAATCCCGTTTCTTTTTTTCTAGAAAAAAATATATTTTAGTACCTTCATTTGTCCACTTAATCCCCTAGTCAAAACTTAGGCTCGCTTTGCTCACTCGAACTATTTTAGGCCATGTTTGGCAGAGCTTCCAGAGCTGATTCTCGGCCGAATCCAGCAGTAGCTCTGCCAAACAGTTTTTCAAAGAGAAGTGATTCTCGGCTGATTCTGTGAAGTGATTCTATGAAATGAACAAAGGTGCTGAGAGCTGAAAAAAGTAGTTTCTCCTGATTCTGTGGAGTGATTCTCCATCCTGATTGTGAGAGTTTTTTTACACAATCAAAGAGACTCACTTTCAGCCACAGAATCACTTTAATTGTTCTGATCAACCCCTGATGAGATTTCTCGTTTTCTGTTTTTTTTTCACGCATAAATTGAGTTTTTGCTTTATATTTTGTAACCAGGTTGATAACATGATGCCTTATATGGAAAAACAAATTAAGAATTTTTCACAGTTATTTTTGTAGGTTAGGAACATTTAATATAAAATCAGTTGATCATAGAGATACAAAACTGTATGAAAAGTAAATGTAAAAATTCATAATCCATTTTTCAAACATAGGGCATCATGTTATAAGTCATCTTGCAACATTTTAAATGAAAATTAAACTTGTACATAGAGAAAAAAAATAAGAGAAATCTCATAACGACAGTATATTGAGCCTAATTTTTTCAGTGGGTAAATTGACAAAATGGATTGGTGAGCGTGATGACATAGACTTTTTCCTTTCCTGTAACTCATGTATATATATGATGTATATACTAAATATGCCAGGCCTTGGGATGGGAGAGGGGGGGAATTGTCGCATGATTCTGGCTTGAAAAACTTGGTCCAAAGTTGTGGCTGTAACTTTATTACGACCCCATTAATTATTTTAAAATATACTCCAAATCTGCTCGTAGACGGGGCTCATTAATATTAAGAAATAATCATAGAAATAGTTAAATTAACTCAATTGGCAACAAACTTTATCAAATAAAATTTTTAAAAGCAGTTATTATTTCAAGTCAATTTCACATGTGTTGCTATGTGTAAACAAAAATATTAGTTAATTTTCATATAAAAATTAGTGTAAGCTTCTTATAGAAAATGCAGCTTATAGATTTACTGGCATGTCCCAAAACGTTGAAATAAAGGGCGAGTGAGGGATTGTGTAGTATGACTACATTGTATGCTCTTGCTCTCGTGGCTCGCAACCACACATACTACTAACTGATGTCCATTCAAGAAAGCGTCGCTGTTTATCATATTAGTATTTATTTTTTTTTATAAACACGAACTCTACAAAATGACATGACTAAACGATAGGTAACGCTAAAAAAAGGCTAACGCAACAAGAATGCACTAAAATGAAATGGAGTTAAATGCGAAAGGTATGAGCTTCTTAGGCTTTAGGGGCCAAACATGATTAAATATAGTTTCTAAGGGCTAACATGAAAGATTTGTTGGGCTCAGGGAACACAACTCGCAAAAGTCTAAAGTCTAATGTTATTACCTACAAAAATGTAGAGGGTCGGGCTAGGTTGCAAATGAAGGATATTTTGAGGGGATCTGAGGAAAAAACGCGAAGACACGGTACGGTGGTGAAGCGCGCATTGGTTTAGAGATTTTCCATGCACTCTTATGCAAAATGCTGAAGGGGTACGGAGCTTCTAATCTCAACCATCGGTTTTAAGATGGAAGACCACTTTTAGGGCGAATATTAGGACCGCGGGTCGATTCCAATAAACATCAAGAGATGTTTTGCAAAATTACCAGCATACCAAAAATTTACAACAAGCTTTCCTCACTTTAGAAATGGTTAAAAATCTTGTTCTATACTCCCTCCGTCATGAAATATAAGGCATTCTAGTTTTGTCCTAAGTCAAACAAAATAAACTTTGACCAACTTTTTAGAAAAGAATAATAACACTTATGACATTCAATGAGCATCAATAGACTCATTGTGAAATATATTTTTATATTTTACTTATTTGATTTGCTAAATATTGATACTTTTCTCTATAAATTTGGTCAAACTTTCAAAAGTTTGACTTAGGACAAACCCAGAATGCCCTTTATTCCAGGACGGAGGGAGTAAATTGTAATCTAGGTTTTGGGGTTTCACAACATATAGGAGTAGTAATAACTTTAGAGAGGCAATGCGTTCGAACAATATAATTCTCACAATCCTACACAAAACTATTTTTCCAAGCAACTTATCTCCACTGACTGTTTGGATTATTATTCCTTTATTTATTTATTTATATTTATTGCTTCTGTTTCAAAATGTCCCCGTATCGTCATGTAACTTAATTAAGAGATAGCACTGCCACTTTTTTCCTTTTTCCTTTCTTTGTTTTTTTTTAAATTGAATGTCATCGAAACAATGGGTGGTTTTTACTTACGAATCAATGGGGCGTTCTCTTCACATTCTGCGATGCATGCTCTCGGCACCAAAATTTTGCCAATGGATTTCTGAATGGGTGTTCCGTAGGAAACGTTGCTGACCTACAGGAATGCTTGATATCTATGCTATAAAGAGAATAATATTTAAAAACAATTTTCACCTAAGGTTATACACCCACTGTCTCCAACAAGAGACCAAAAGGAGACCCAAATCCAAAATAGGTCTCCAACGATACTGTTTCAGTCTCCAACAGAGTACCAATACCTAAACCCAAAATAGGTTTCCAGGAGAGTTATAACCTAAATCTGAGTATCCTCTCTCCTGAAGACTCATTCGCAAAGAGGGTTCTCTTTTGGGTCTTATTGTTGGAGAAGACTAAAAATGGGTATGGAACTCTTTAACTGTAGCGCTATGTAAATGTGTAATGGGTCTTGTATTTTGGGTCTCATTGTTGGAGATAGTCTTACCTCTCATAGGAGGTCCCACCTGGCAGATCAAAAGTTTGACAGGAGGAGGGGGGAGAGGGAAAAACTCAACGAAGCAAAATACTTCGGCCGATTTCCTTGACTTTTTTTCACCGCACCTCTGTGCTTACCCGCCCGCGTGTACCCACGGTTCCCGTTAATCTCGCCGCCTCTTCCTCGCTTCTCCTTTCCATAATTCCATCCTCCCCATCTCCCCGATCCCATCCCCGTCCCTCCCGCACTTCGATCCCACTCTATATCCGGCGGCGGCTTGCCCACGCGACTACAGTGAGATGGAGGCGTTCTGCTTGCCGATGGCTGCAGATGCGGAGGTGGCATCTCGCCTCATCTTCTTCCCTAGCCCCTCAATCCCTATGGTGGATGCGGAGGGAGACGCAATGGCGGCTGCGATCGACGCGCAGCCATGGTGGCCGCCCTCAAAGGAGGAGGCGGACATGGCGGTGCCGCGTCGCATGAACCAGCAGCCATCCACACTGTCCGTCGTCTAATCCACGCCATGACGCTGGTGAGGGGCCCGCAATGCCGACCTTGTGGGCGACAGCCCCCTCCTCTTCCGCCTCCTCAGGTGGGGCGCCGAGCACAGCGAAGGAAACCCTAGCGGTAGCAGGTCTTGTCGAGGTACCCAATAACATTTTTTTTCTCCACCCTTTTCATTGACTTCTCGATTGATGTTGATGCTTCCTCAAGGTCTAGATCTAGGTGTTCTACTCGATCTGCAGATGTACTACAAGCATGTGCACAAGACCTGTCATCTTCCATGGGTGAGCAATCTGTATAATGTATCCTTTTTCTTCAATCAATATATACTTCTGTCTCTTTAGTCCATTGAATGCAGGAGCATGTGCCCCTCCCTGGAGAAATGTTTGGTTTCTGAGGCATTCCGATGCTGCCACTCTAAGACTTCGGTTGGCAGAAGTCATTCTTTTTAGGATAATAATAATCCCCAATTTTGAACGGAGGGGATTTAGTCTGTGTGCTATCACTTGATTCGACCGCGTGTTTGTTGGTTCGGTGTGCAATCCTCGAAGGAACCGGTGAGGAAGGAGCCTGACAACTACTTCAACTAAGGTCAGAAATTTTTGATACACAAGCACTGCATTCAATTTTTGCACACCAGTGTTTCCACTGTCTATTTGATTGGGTTTCTTGCCCGGGGTCTGGTACTATGGTGGCTTATCTGCACTTAATACAGAATTGCACATCGAGGTTGGATGGGACGGCAACGGCGCATTCCAAGGGCGCGGGTGGATCAAAGTCCTCCTGCGCCATGGCCCATGTGCTTGCCGTCAAGGACTTCGACATGTTCAGCCAGCTGCAATCGCAGGTAAAGGAAAGATATCTTCCCCCACTGTATCCCTAAAAATTTAACATGATGAACCATATATCAACCAAGCATTTCTTGAATTATTTCATTCCCCAGTTCTTGGCTTGGTGTGATCCTGATGGGGGTTTTTTGCTGCTTTGGATTGATTGATTTTCATTGCAGGTGAACCTACACAGTGGATAGGCTGTCTCCTGGAGGAACGTCCACAGCGAGAAGCTCCTCTTCACCAGCAGCAAGGTGACTTTTTCCTTCTCCATTTTCCCCTTTCATTTACTCCCCATGTCCAGTAATATCTAATTCTTGGAAGTTGTTGTTAATAATCTGGAGGCACCTGTGTCCTCAAATTGTAGAAATATTAATTCATATGGTTAATTTCTTGTGGTTAAAAGCTACTAAAGGCTCTTTGATCATTCCACTGGAGGTGTATGTGCTTCTGAAATTTACTGTTTGGGATGATTTGTATTCAGACGCTTTCCATTCTTTCTATAGTCCACTTCTGCAATGTTCCCTGTGAGATGGGAATAATTTCAGACATATTTAGATGGTTCTATTTTTAGGATTAATATTTGTAATAGCTTTGTTAGTTATGTTATTTTAAAAATTTTATTAGCGCTTGATAACCATTCAGATCACAGTTAGCAATGATGCTTGTTCTAACGAAAAGCCATTCCAAAAATCAAGCAGGGGAAATGATTCGTAATTTTAGTCAGCTATCCAACTTGCCTTCTGAATTTTGACTATAGGCATGAATCTTGAATGGCAAAAACACATGATGTAGAGACGCAAACATCTCTAGCGGTTTCATCTCTTGCTGATGGTGGTGCTATTTGTGTTGGGAAAACTATTATTGATGAAATGGCATACAGGTAAAATGATTTTCCTGGACATGCTAAATCTGCTAACTGGCTCTGGTATTTTTTAGTAAACTAATTCTTCCACTGAACAAAGTCTTTCATTCCACTGAATATTTAATAGCTTTATATTTTTGTTTCAAGAAAGTGTGATGTTTTTAAGAAGTACCAATGTAACAGGTATAGAGAGATATCAAAAACAAGCTGCTCGCAAAGCAATTTAGGTACCAATTGTTGTCTTTGACTTTTCTTATTCTTAATTTCATATTTATTATGTTATTATATTTGATTTATGTATATCACTTCTGCCTTTTGGGTGTTGTGCTCCTTTTCCTTCTGTATCTGAAATTAACAGGAGTAATGCTGTAATATTCATATTTCTTTCCTTTGTATGGCTATAGAATATTCAAATTTCTTTCTTTTCCCTCTCATCCCGTGTTCTAGACTTCTAGGTTAGTGATCATTTGATTTTCGTTTTCCTTTGTCCTCTAATTATCTCAGGGTAACTCATTATCTCATAGTATCATCTGATTTTTTTTTTACTTTAGCTTGTCTCCATGGAGATCCCCTTCGTATTATTGTGGTGCTCGTGGTGTGGTTCCCATGTTCATGTTTCTTTCTATGGAGAGGATGCAGCAAGGCCATCAGCAGATTGACGATCAAGTTGTGAAGTAGGAAAAACCTTATGAGGACATCCCTTCATCTACAAGTCGTACCGAACCAATCTGCTAATTAGTGAATTGATGGGTAGTTTATTGACCTGTGTAGGCAATTGAGTAAGGAGGGCCATTGATTTGTGTTGGCAACGTTGATGGGTGGGACAGATTAGTTTTAGTTTCAGTACTGTTACTTTCAGTACTCTGATTTATATAGCCGAGAATGTAGTCTGCTGCAATTTTCATCAATTGATTTAGTTAATGATGGGCCCAGTACTTCAATGATTTACTTCAATGACTAATTATCATATGGTACTATTTTGCATTTAAAGTAGGCTTCTTCTCCCTTGATATTGATTATTTCTAGCTGGACAAGTATTACTGAGCAGGGGGATGCCTTACCGTGGTGAGTTGCTTCTCCTTCGTGTTGCTGTTTTTTTTTCCTTTTATATGTCACTTCTTAATTCTAGAAAACAGAATTGTTGTTCTAGATGTTGACTATCAATTTGGACAAAGAGCAAGCATGATTGACTCTGGTGGTTGGTATTTTTTTTGTAAGTTGTGCCATTGTATCTATAAATTAGATGAGGTCGTGAAAACTACATTGTCAGCACAACCTGTAAAAAGTAAATGTGGGAGCGCTTACTGAAATAATTTAACTGGGTTCACATGTTAAATATTACTTTGCATAAAGACAGCCATAAATTGACATCAGAAACTAATTTCCATAAGAATAATCATGATTTTTGTTGCCAATAAGCAAGAATGCATATAATATGTTCCTTGTTGCCAATAAGCAGGGCGTCGCCGGAGCCAGGCGTTGGGGGATGGCCGGTGGCGGAGCCGGAAGTAGGGGAGAGGAGTGAGAGTAATTGAAGTGCGGGGGCTTCAGGTGGGTGGAGAGGTCAGCAGCGAGGCACCATCTGCCCCGGCGGTGGTGGAGATGAGCAGGGGAGGGAGGATGGCCAGGCAAAGGAGAAGGACGAGGAATCAAGGGGCGACGAGATTAGTGTGGCTGCGGCGGGGGCGGTCGCGAGCTCCAGAGAGCACGATAGGTCACAAGTTAACTGGCTCCCAATTGATTATATGATTCACGACAAAACATGAGACCGTGAGCAAACAGTTTATAAAGTTGGAAAAATAAAAAAAATATTTGTAACTTAGTTTTACTAATTACCAAACATGACTTCTTTTAAACATGCGTGTGTGCACTCTACTATTTTAAAAACAAATTCGGATTGAAATTGCACTAAAATTACAGTCCTCCTTTGTGGACTTTATATCTATTGAAACCTAATTTAATGGTTAACATTTTTTAAAAAAATATTTAATTTGTTTAAACGCACCTAGGCACATTTACTCTACTAAATATTTTGAATATGCGCAATGCTTGACTTGAAATTGTTAACCATCAAATTCTTTTTTATTAGAATTTTGAAGATACGTCATTGTCATGTGTAACTTTTTTTTCTATAAATATAAAGTTATTGTTTACTAGATTTTTTATTTGATGGTTAATGGTTTTTTCATAAAAAACTTGATTTATTTTAAACACGTGTGTGCACGATAATTTTGATGTGATTTTGGGTTACTAAATAAAAAATTCTTATATATTAGTTTTTTGAAAATAGATCCCCATATCATGTTTTCTATAAGTAGTAAATTATTCATACTAGATTTTCTATAAATATAGAACTCTTATGATTATAGGTTTTTTTAATACGTGCCTATGGCACGTGCCTCTCCACTATACTAGAAACAAACAGGTCGAATGTTCTAAAAGTTCAAGTAAGAGATATGCCCTATGCTGCTGCAAGTTCAGGTAGTAGCTCTGTACTAAGCACATAGCACAGGACACTGCTGCAAAAACTGATGCAGCACCATTTGTGCAGTTTGCTGTATTGTCCAAAATACTGATGCAGAACTATTTGTACAGTTTGCTGTGTTATGCAATGTATGTACAAAGTATGAAATTCTGGGGATGTTTTATAATTACTTAATGCAGACTAATGCTGGAATTGAAAGTTGTTCAGTATTCAGTATAGAATATATGATTGTAAAGGTATATCAGAATGCGGCTTGTATTCAACTTGTGGATTGTTGTTCAATGTTATAATTTCGTAGATTGGTGCAGAGTGGTGTTAGAGATCAACAAAATAATATGATAAGGTCATCCATCTGTGGCTCCAAAATCTGAATACAAATGATGTGAACCAAAGGGTTTTGCAGTTCTTTGGTCGGAAAAACATGTAATTTCTGATGTTTGTCAGAACTTGTATCGGTTTAGATAGGGATCATGTTTAGCTTTCATACTATGGCTATAATTTGGTGATATTTCTGTGGGAATTAGCAGAGAGCATAGCTTTTGAGAATAGAGACAGGGCATGTCTCAGCTGCCGTCATGTGACCATAATATCAAATGAAGAACTGAAATCCCAGATGTAACAATAGCATAGAATCGTCATATTCATCTTTAGTATTCTACCAGTTGATTTAAAGAAATTGCAACACGAACAGAATGAGCGCAACCAAAGGTTTTCCAAACAAATAGGTGTGGATGCCAGATGGGCGTCATTACTGATGAAGGAAATGAACAAAAGGAGGATACTACAGGGCTTTAGGGGTCAGCTAAGCACATCTTTTGCAGGTTCTGCTACAGGAGCTTGCTCAGCTAGGCTTCAATGTCCATGTTGTTCACATCAATATTGCGCTTCTCGGCTACAAATTTCAAGCCTGGCAGACTTGATTGATAGTGCAGAAATCATGCCAGTCCATTTCAAAAACAGAAAAAAAAACAATCTGTTTCACCAATAAACCACAGTCAGAGCATATTAATAACCAATGTACGCCTTACATAAGTTCAACTCATTTGTTTCAATATATATTGTTCAGTCTGCAACACTCAAATCAATATGATATCTTACAACGAAGAAACAAGCGTGCACCGGAGCAATCGCAATGCTCAGTCTATACTGAAGAACCAATCATCTGTAATGAACCGGCTATGAACTTGTAGGCCCAAACTTTGAAAGTATAATTACAATCTCCCATCATTGCATCCTGAACAAATTCTCGATGGAAGGACCAATGGACATAACTTCTTCCACTTTTAGGTTCACATGGGGCCTGGAAATGGTAAAGAAAGCCAGGCCAATAGTTGTAATCTTGACGCAGCCATTTATATGCAGAACTTCAAGGTGTGGACAGCCGTCACTGAGGGCCAGCAAACTCTGATCACAGATGTTTCGGCAGCGGTTCACATGCAGAACTCTTAGCTTATTGCAAAACCTGATCGCAGACCAACCAGGTAAATGGACCCCATGGCAGATAGCAAGGTTCCACTCCTCAAGAAACGGGCACCCACTGGCTATTGCTGTCACAGAATCATTTGTGAGGTATCGACACATCCTTAGATTCAGAATGCGAAGACTTTTAGCAAAAGCAAGGCCACCCAAGCCATCCAGCCCAGTTGAGCTTCCTAACTTGTGCAAGTTCAGGTACTCAAGTCCACCACCACTAACTACGTCTAACAAACCATCTGGAGAAAGCATACAAGATTCAGCTTCAAGATAACGAAGTGTAGTTGGACAACCTCTGAATCCAACACCAGACAGACGTCTGCAACCTGTAATGATTAGTGTGCAAATGTTTGAACAATTGCTACAGATTGCAGAAACCCCTCGGTCTGAAATGCCTGTGCAGGAACCAAGGTTTAGACTCTTTAAAGCATGGCAGCCCTTTGAAAGACTTTCCAAACCAGCATCTGTAATATTAAAGCAGCTTTGAAGTTCAACAACCACTAAATTTGGGCATCCTATTGCCACCTGTGCTAGACCATCATCTGTTATACCCGAACAGCAGTACAACGAAAGGGATCGCAAAGATGGCCCAGATATTCTCAGAGCGCTGAAAGCTGAGTCAGGTAACTCCGCAAGGCCAGCAAGGGATATCCTCTTAAGACAAGGTGAGTTGGCCAATATCTTTGGGATGCACTTGGCATGCTCCTTATCTATTGTAGGGTTAAAAGAACAATGGAATGTTAGTGATTTCCGACCAATGTTTCGAACCTTCAACCAATTCCTGCAAGTTAAACCAAAAGCATTCCTGTCCAACTCACTTTCAAGCTTGTTAAATATAGCAAGCAAGCAATCGTCAGATAGGTAACTGATGTAGTTTTCTAAACTGACATCCATTGTCTCTCTTTCCATATTTGACTGAAGTTGCAGATTACTGAGTTCCGTCTGAAGGTTGGAGAGCTTGGATCTTTATTAAATACTTCTGGGATGTACTGGTAGATGATGAACTTGCTGGATCAAAACTACACAAAACAGCTGGCTCACCATATCCATAGCCAATAGATGCTCCACATTTCCGGCAAAGAAGCTTAGTTTTCGGTCTGTAACCACGCCAGGTGAGAGGAAAGCAAGATATCTCGTCTACCTGAGTAAATCGGCTGAGATCAACAGAAATGAATGAAATCAGTCCTTTCTTCAGAGACTTCTTATATGAGGAGCCTACTTCAGATGTGCTTCGGTTAGAAGATGAAAGGTTTAGAGGGTATCCACAAGATCCACAGCTGTCAATAGACATAACTGTTGTCAGAAACACACAAAGAAAACAAGAAAGAAAGCAAAAACATGCAGAATAGGCAGAGTAGCGCGCACAGATATAATATTTTATCCACAAAGATGGTATTGCATTCATAAAAATGCCCAACCAATCGAGCACGTACATACCAGTCAATGGTATTGCATTCAACTCATCTTGCTATTAGTAATAACTGTATCAAACGAAAGAAAAACTAGATTTGGCGGGTGAAGCAAACAGCCAATGTGAAAAATTCAGTACTATTAATGCCATATTGAAGAAGACTTTAACAAAGCGCTTACATACCTATAGGAATTTCTGATGATGAAGCAATACCAAATAAAAGCTTTTTATCACCTTTATATATTAGAGAACAATCAAACTGACATTTATGATTCCAAATGTTTCCAATGGTTGCAGTCTAACAAGTTATGCATATAAATGGCCATTTCTATGGATATAAAGATTTTTAAATTATGTTAACATCACTGCAGTTAATGATAAGCAATTAGAAACTAACATGTGACGTCAACACAAAACCCGTACAATCTCCTTTTACTACATGGCGATTTTCTACCAGCTAACTTTAATCTGCCAATGGACAACACAAATGTTGCAACTGCACCCCGCTTATTATTCCATTTCGAGCACCTTGCAACTGCACCCTGCTTTTTATCCTGTTTCAAGAAGCAGCTGCACAACAATAGAAATTCCCCAGTTTCACATGGTCAGGCCAGCACGTCCATGTGTAGCATGCTAACATGTCTGTCCACGAACTTGCAGAGTGAATCTCAACAAGTTCTGATAACGCACAAAACTGTCGCGTGTATAAGCTCACTGCAGCATCCAGAAATTTGTGTTGTCCCCCAAATTCCAGCAGCATGACTCTTTATTTGGCACTACCAAATAGATGGACACCCAGCAAACATTCTAGTAACAAATATCGTTAGTACATCAACCAGAGAACTTCTATCCTGGCTGGGAAACTAAGTTCACTTAAACTAAGGATTCTGTCAGCAGGCAAACACTATGAAAAGTTGTGTGGATGGATTCACAACAGCATCAGGAAACTAGTGTTGTCCCCAAATTCCAGCGGCATGACTACCGAATAGATGGGCACCAAACTAGACATGATTATAGTAACAAATATTGTTAGTACATTACCCAAACAACTTCTATCCTGGCTGGAAACAAAGCTCACTCTAAACTAAGGATTGTTTCATCAGGCAAAGACTACACCCAAATTTCCAACCAGGCACGCAGGATAGAGTAATAATTGCACACCAATCAACCCAGCACAACGGGTTACGGATTCTAGATTCGCGGTTCTTGGTTCCAAAACTAACAGGACACCAAGATTCCCACTCCACAAGCAAGGAATCCCCCGGGCAACCCATGGAATCCAATAATCCAACAACATCCATGGACCATGGACAGCCGGGATTCACCCAAGAACCGCAGGCAACCAAGACGACCAAACAAGAGATTAATCGACTGCGGAAACAGGGGAGGGGCAACCGAAATCACCTGTAGTCGACGTCGCCCTGGGACATCCTCGGGCCGCGGCAAGATGGGGAAGTCTCATGGATCGAGGCGGCGGCGGGGGTCAGAGGGAGGAGGTGACCATGGCCCGATGGTCGCCGAGGCTTTGGTCCGCAGGGGAGGGGAAAGGAATTGGGGGGCAATGACTTGGCAATCTTGGCTGTTTGGGCTTTGGGGCGGAGCGGACGGACGCGCGCGGGGGCGGCCGGGCGGCGGCAGACGTGTACGCGACTCGGCTTCTTGGCCGGCCGGCCGGCGGTTTTTGTTTGACCCCGGGCGTTTCCGTTTCGGGCTGTATTAAAGTGGCTGATGTGTGCAAGGGATTTGTATTTAAAAAGCTTTTTATCTTGGTGTTATATTGTATTTCAATGAACAACTCCAATAAAACTACGGGTAGTGTGAGGTGATACTGTGGGCATTGTGAAAGGTTTGGTAATGGTGATTGTAGTGATGATTGAAGTTTTTAGAGATGTATAGTTTTGTCACTTAAACGAGGTAGGATAGCGCTAGACCGAAAATAGACGGCAGCAGTTACGACTATTATTTGTAATTTTGTTCTACAGCATCAACATGGATCTTCCATATATGGTTTACTAACAAGAGGTATGCCTAATACATTGTAGTGTCCTTTTCTAATAACTCAAGGATGTGTTCTCTTTTTTCTCATTCTTGTCTTATGGCAACATGGAGACAGCATGTAGGTGGTAATGTCCATGGAGTATGGCCTCGTTTCTCCATACGTGTTCATAGCCCCTGGAACTTAATTTTGATTCCTTTATACTAAGACATGTCGTTTTTCCCATAACCCTCTAGGTTTCTAATTCCTTTCCATTCACGCCCTTCTTCTTCCTCAGATGAGCGACTTGCTTGGATTGGTAACGGCCAGAGAAGACTGGTGGGGACCCTAGCCGACAGGGGAAAGGGAACAAGGGCAGCGACATCAGAGGCTGACCGGGGTCCTATTTCACCTGTCCGTTGGGATGGAGGAAGAACATAGAGGGTTGTCTATGGCGAGGGTGAGCAATGGCGGCCAAAATCTAGCGATTTGCTGGTGTGAGGAGCCTCAGCTCGGGGGCTAGCTGTTGTTGGGGAGGTGGGAGAGGATGTGATGAGGCTCAGGGCTGGTGGAATCGATCTATGGTCGGGATGACGAATTTCACCTAAGGCAGAGGAGCTGTGCTTGGCTCAGCAATGGAGGGAGCATGGTAGAAGAAAAGCGAGGAGGTGTTGGGGCAGTCATCTCGCCGGAATCGAGCCCATGGTCAGTGGATTGGAGAGGCGGCGTCGTTCCCTGTGGTGAAGCGAGAAATATGTTTGTGGAAAGAAGAAGAAGAAGATGAACAAGTGGGTGGGGTGACTCGGATATAGAAGCAAAGGGATATATGTTGAATCGGTGGCAAAGGTGGATAATTTCAGCCAACTTCACAAGGACTTTCAATATGTCCTTGTCCCTGCCTTAAGGCTACTAACATGTGTTCTATGTTGATTGGCTCAGTACACAAGACGCCATCAACACTAGTTCTTTTCAACATCGTTTGTTGGGTGGGGAGTGGGTGGTAGAAACAACCTATGCACGATTCTATTTTGAAGCTGAATATGTAATTGATGATTTTTTGAAGCAAATGCAAATGTATGCAATGAGTGGTTAAACACTTGAGGCTATCATATCAGTAACATGCATTAAAGTGGTCTTGTCCAACATCTTGTAAAATACAGAACGATGGGCCACAGGGTGTGCTTCTTTCGTCACTGGGCCGACTTGCGGACCAGTAGGAGCATACTGATATTGAAGTTAAAGCTGACGATGAACATTATAAAAAAGCTGAAATAAACTTCCATTGATTTGGTCTCTCTTTTGTCTTCTATTCTTCCTCTCAATCCTAGTATAACCCCTCTCAACTCATTATCTATAAACTCTACTAAACCTCCAAGATTTGGAGCCGCCTCCTGCATCGTGGCCTCACGTGGGACCCACATATTGTTCAGGTGGGGTCCATGTGGGACCCACACACATTCAGGTGGAGGCCACATCACTGTTTATGTGGGCCCCATGATACTATTTGTGTGGGATCCATGTATGGTTTCTGGTGGGACCCACGTAGGCCATGTACTCCTTATGTAGGACCCATGATATATATTAGAAAAATATTAAATGGGCCCCATGTACTATTTATATGGGACGGTCCTTCAAACAATTTACAAGAGCCGTTGCAAGTTTATACTAATACAATCATTTAATGTAACTGAGAAGTGATTTAGTGTTACTATTCTCTTCTTTCTTGATTTTTGTTTCGATAGGAACTAGAGTTAACTCATTGTTCCCGCTAGATTGATACTACGTTTGATAATTTTCACACTTACTATAATTTATCTTTTTAAAAAAACTAAAACGTATCCACGTATCAAGTTTTTTTGAGAAATGACATATCCACGTATCTTTATCGGCCCAATACCGATACGCGTATCTGTATTCGTGCAGCCTAGATGGGAACCACCATATATTTTAGAAATAAATATCGATGGTGGTTTTTTTTCTATTGTTTGCAAATGCATTCATGGATATTATAAAATGTATTCACATAATTTCATATTAGTGAGATAATAAATCTTTATCTTATCATAATTTCATATCAATGTCTTTGATAAAGGCGCGTATGATGCGCCAACCTGACTAGTTCTCCCAAATGTTCACAAAAATTCGAAGCAAAGGAGGAACATAACACTCTGCTACGGTTTTCCAACATGTCAAGTACAACAGTAAAAGAGAACTCGTCACTTTTCTTGAGATAAATAAAATATTTAATTTTTCATAAGAATATTTAGTGTGACAGATGCACCACATAAAGAACGCTATTTTTTTTATCTAAGAATGCTAATTTATTGGTAACTATATTTAATCAGGTGCTCAAGGGTCACTACAGGTGTACTCCAAAGAATGTGGCCCAAGTGTAGCAGCCCAATACAGGTGCACCAAGGCCCAAACATAGAATCCAGTACAGATAAATTGTTTCTACAAAAAGGCCCTTTTGCGACCATATGTCCATGTCTCAGCCCAGTCGATTACATCCTTCCGAAATTGACGGCATTTCAGCACCAAAAAAACAAGGGTGTGTTTTCTATAATTGAATCCCTCTTTTTTTGAGAAAATTCAATTGAATCCCTCTACATCCCAGAGCTCAGCAACACCTGCGTTGATTAAAAAAAAAAACTCAGAAACATTGCAACATTTTGGGGGTTTATATTCTACAGTGAGCAGAAACAGTAAAAGAGCCTGTGTTTTTCACCTAAAGACTAATGCAGCAGTAGCTGCAATTACGTCAGATAGCTCATGTGACAGTGCGGTCGTGGTTTCATCTTTTGGTCCATCTTGGTAAAATAAGGACGGGGCAACTTTTGCCATTGAGTTCGAGATCTTCTTCATGGACTGTGATTCATCCACCTTCATAAATAAGGTGCTACATCTGGAATTTTTATGTTTCTTCTACCAACAAATTGTCTGTTCTCCCTCTGCATCCATTCTGTTGCGGACAATGCATCATGTTCGCATGGTTTGTTTCGTTAAAGCCGTGTTTTCTCCCTCCGTTTTTACTTTGTTAGCAGTTTGTCCGAAGCAAAATCTTGATACAATTGTGTAGAACTACTGCCGCTTCAGGGACACTCACAGGCCAGTGATTTACCAGGCCGGAACAGATAGGGACAAGCAAATAAATTACGTATTTTCAGAGTTTGAGTGGTAATCCTTTCAATTCCTAATGCACGTGCCTATATAAATTGGAGAATTTGAATACTCCATTTGTATCAACCGTCTCTCTAAAATCAGCTATAAAAATGGGTAATGACCAGCCATGAAAATCAATATTTTGTAGTAGTGGAAGAACTGCATTCAAATCCCCTTTTTGCAGGTCAACTACACATGTGGCGACCAATAACATTCAGGAGCTCATATTACATTTGACTAGTCAGACACGTGGTCTTGACCGGAAAACTTATTTGCTTAATACGACCCAGGACCAATTAAAATTAAACCAAATGCAACCCGTATAACAACTGGTAACTCTGTTAGTTACGATTGAGCTTATCACCGTGGGAATGTTTAAACACAAAATTCAATGTAGAATGAATTAATCACGTTTACAGGTCAGCCACACGTGGTATATATTTTATAATGACATTCGTGAGTTGATATTACATTTGACTAGTAAAATCTAGTATTTTCGTTTTCAAAACAGCAGACACAATCGGATGTGGACCAGAAAAGTCATTTGTTTAATTAATCTGACTTACGACCAATTAACATTAAGCCAATTGCAACCCATATAAACAACCGTCAACCGGTACCCTTTTAGCTATATGATCGACCACGCGATTGTTTAAACACAAAATTCAATGTAAAATTAATTCTTTCCACAACCTGAGAGTGACCCCGATGTGCTCCAAAACCAGTCCATAGAAAATAAATAACATCTTTCAGATAGCTGAGACATTGTGCAAGCAGTTCACAGAGCAGTCTATATGTGTAGCTGACCATATACATATGGACCAGTCGGATGAAATAAAAAAAATGCTACTTTATGTAGATTAAGGGTCTGCTTAGATTCGGCAACTTTTTCATCGCTACAGTAAAGTCGAATGTTTGATACTAATTAGGAATATTAAATGTGGATAACTGACAAAATCTATTTCCATAACCCCAGGTGAAATTGTGAGACGAATCTATTAAGCCTAATTAGGCCACGATTAGACAATGTCGTGCTACAGTAAACAATCTCTAATGATGGATTAATTAGGCTTAATAGACTCGTCTCGCGATTTTTCGTCCATTCGTGTAATTAGTTTTATAATTAGATCTTATTTAGTCATCCTAATCTTCGGTTTAAAATTGCTACAGTAAATTTCACAAAGTTTTTCGCCGAATCTAAAGAGGCGGTAGAAAAATAAGATTCGCGATCGTCAATTGTCCTCGCACCCATTATGAACGCCTCGCTCACACGTCCCGTATTGGGTCATCATCGAGATCAACCACGCCTTTAATCCTGTAGCTTCAATGTTACTGCTCCTCTTCTGTTTCAAAAAAAAAAATGTTACTGCTCCTCGATCACGTGATAAGCATGTGTATACGGCTTCTGAATCTTAACTAACTTCAGTACAAATATTGAAGCCACACTGGTTAAATAATGAGCATGATTTTGTCACCTTATTTTCAGGACAAATTACCGGCCAAGTAACAAACATGTTACTGCTCCTCACGTGATAAGCTTGTGTTGTGCTTGTACCTTCAATGTACCTTCGTGGCCTGTATAGTCGTAGCATGTAGCCACTGACCAGATTCTGCGCCTCAGAAACTGCGCCAGGTGGCCGTTTCTACGAAACCCAAGCAGCCACACGACGATTCCTCCGGTCAGACGAAATGTCCGTTCCACCGCCGGCGGTCAACGCCGGCGGCACCATCGCTGCTTAAAAAAGGGGTTTGGTTGGCTTATGCGTCAGCAGCCACCGATTTGAATAGCATACCGTACTTGAATAGTGTACCGTACTTTTCACATTTAACTCGCTCTAGCAGATTATTCAGCTTCCGAAGCAATACTGTCGTTGAAATCGACTTGTATAACAGTGACATGCTGCATTACCGTTAGTTAACTTGCTCGGGGGCCTAAAACAATATCTGCCATCTCGTACCGGCTCCATATTAATTTTTTATCACGATTTTGACAATGCTCTGCTTCGCGCAACTCCCAATCGGTGCTGTCTGTGTCGTCTACCAACCTGGCGCTCGCCGTCGAAGTCTCCCGCCTCGTCACGTTCTCGGCGGAGGCGTCCCTAACCTTCACCGTGCCGTGGACCTCCACCTGCAAGGTGTGGTCCGGTCTCCCCCAGCGTCCTCCTCGTTTCCAACCACTTCTGCTCGTGCCTGCACGACAACGACCGTCACTGTTAAACAATGATGCCGAGCCGGCGGGTTTGCAATCTATTATTGGAGGCGGTTTAGTATCTTAATCCTAGAACTCAAAGTCAGAAGTGTCGTAGTACCTTAAGAAAGCAAAGTCAGAATTCTATAGGGTCTTAGGCTCTTAGCTAGTACCAGACGAAATCAGAGTCATTATTCTTGGGGAGGGAGAAAACTCAAAATATTCAATAAACATAAACGTAGCACGGTCGAAGCAAGAGATTAATGTTTTTTTTTAATAAACCGCACTAGAAAAAGGGTTAGTTGGCTTACACGGTAGTAGCACATGGATATAAATAGCGTACTGTACCTTCCACGCCAGGCACGCTCTAGCAGATTCTTCAGCTTCGCATCACAAGGACATAGCCGCATTATTAGTTAATTAATTTGCGTTAGGGCGCCTAAAACAATATTGTCATATTTGGGCTCTAGCAAGTACATTAGGTGGCTCCCAATTGTGGTAGATAATTGGTGAGGGGGATTGCAAAACTGTGATCACACGACCGCGCCGAGAGCTATGTCTTGACTAGGTCGTTGTTGTTCTTGAAGGGGTTTGCAGGTTCTTATGCATCTCTTAAACTCGAGTCGCCATGACCCGCATGCGGGTTATGGCTTGATCAAGGAGGGGGCAAGATGGCTGGGCAGCCAGGTTCCCCATGATAGCACCCAGGTTCATAGACAGACAATCAAATACCTGAGTTTTGTGAATTTACTTGAAGAAGTCGGTGTCTAGGTTCCTGGCGATGGAGTTGCTAGAGCGCTACCATCATTGGTAGTCGCGGGCCTCGTTATCATTGACTTATTCGGCGTTCACCACCGCCGCAGCCCATCCTGCTGCCGCTGCATTGGCGTCTGCAGCCTCTTATCAGGGTCGTGCATGATCAGTATTTCATGCCTCGCGAGCATTGGTCTGAGACTTGGTCTAGCCATCAACAGGTACTTCATCAATAGAGGTGAACACCTCTCGATCAAGGTTGTCCGAGTTGTTGTTCATAGGATTGGGAGGGAGGGTGTACTCAGCCTGTCATTCTCGATCAAGGTTGGCCAAGATATTTCCCGGAGCACCAGAGTCATTCTGGAGTAGATGTGATATATCTTGGTCTGTCGGATAGGTTCTAGGATAGGCATCTCAAGGAGATCTGCCATGCGGCTGAGCGCAGCATAGTAGTCGACACCCATGTCTCTCAATCCTATGAGGAATAAAGGAGAGTCGCAGCACAGGGCCGCCTTAGAGATGGCCAAGGTGTTGGTGAGAAGCACGCCGACGCGATCTAATCCAAAGATTAGATCTTGATGTGCGACGACTCACATGGCCCAGCGAGACGTTGGGTTGCTATTATCGGTGGGCGAAGAACCTCGTTAGAACCGGTCAGCGAGAGTCCGCCGAGTTGTTCATTGAGCAGATTTGAGATCTGCCGTTGGAGCTTGGTGAGCTCGGACCACAAGGGGTCATCGAGTTCTTCAGCTTTGGATGGCACCGAGAGCTTCAACCCCTCCCCTAAGGTAGGTAAAAGCCATTGATAAAGAAAACATGGATACTATCAGATAAGATGACGTCCGAGAACTGGGTGTCAGAGTTGTCTGCCATCAAAATTGAATGAAGGATCCTAACAATCTCAC
Organism: Alloteropsis semialata; assembly: GCA_004135705.1. Taxonomy (NCBI): domain Eukaryota; kingdom Viridiplantae; phylum Streptophyta; class Magnoliopsida; order Poales; family Poaceae; genus Alloteropsis; species Alloteropsis semialata. The sequence goes on from CM014277.1 coordinate 19,959,133, forward strand.
CTACCTGGCGTGTCAACAATAAGATTTGGGGTCCGGCAAGTCTTCCAGGTGGCTCCCCACGATGGTAGATTCGTTGGGAGGAGGGATTATAGAACCGTGATCTCAAAGGTAACACACGAACACAAGGATGTATATAGGTCCAGGCCGCTGTATAGCGTAATATCCTATGTTATGTGTTCTAGTGGTTGGTTGTATTGCTGGATTCGCAAGAACAGGGAGCTCTTGTGAAGATTACAAAGCTAGGGCTATTAACTTGATGCGTATGCGGTGTTGTCCCTCGGTAACCTTAATATAGTACAGTGCCTTGGATTACAAGTCGGTTAAGGATCTATCTATAGCTAGCCTTTTGTACAAGGAAACAAGTCCGAGTCAAATGCAAGTATATCCCTAAATATCCGATAGATTCCTTTCATCTGGCACATGCAGGAGTTTCATGCGCGGTCTTGACTTGTTGAACCTTCTAGTAGTAGGCCAGCTCCCTATGCCGTTGGTATACCAAGGGTCTATCTCCGTCAAATATCCAATATTCTTTATCTACTAATAGATTCTTTATGAACCAAATTTTAGTATAGTGTCCGAGTTCTCATAGAAGTACAATAGCGCTATGTGGAGGATGGAGGAAGGGGGCTCCATAGCTCATGTTGTTTCATCTTGTTAAAGCTCAAGAAACAAATCGATTTTCTTTTGGACTAAGATTGAAATAAGTTTCGATTTTGGAAAGAGCTAAAGGGGCCCTTTCCAGTATAGCGTCGCGTCTGTCACTGTCGCAGGACGGACCCCGTATTATACGCTCTCAAACTTCTGAGGGTCGGTTGTGTAAGAATATTGCCACAAGAAGTTTGAGAATTTTTACTAAACTAAGGATTTAATCATATAAGCCTCTCCATCAGTCTCCGAATTCCTAATAAACCACCACAATTGGGAAATAACATATTGTCCTACGGCCTCTCAATACCATTTCCTTTTCCTATTTTTATTTGTCATATTATTTCACCCCAATAGTCCTTAAACAGAGGGAGACTTTCTGCCGTCCCAACACGATAGTTTTTTTTCGTGCATTCTTTTTCCACCATGTGGCGCCTCCATCTATGGCACCTCTTGATGTGCCATACATAGCGGAATCCCTATCATCTTCTCTCTCTATGTTCTCAGATCGGAAAATTGAAGAGATTGGAATCCCCTTGATGTAGCATACATCATGGAATCTCTATTATCTTCTCTCTCTATTTATGTTATTCTTTTTCCACCGTGTGGTGCCTCGGTCCATGACGCCCTTTGATGTGCCATATGTCGTGGAATCCCTATCATCTTCTCTCTCTATTTATGTTTTGAGATCTAAAAATTAATAGAAAAGATTGGAAAAAAAAACTTATTTCAAGATTGCAGAAGTAACTTGTTTTGGGTTGTCCAAATAAATCACTTATTGTATAATATTTATTGGAACACTTCTGGAGATTGTCTCACTGTCTTGAAACAAAGCCGTGGAATCCATTAAGAAATCAAAGTACCTGAATAAATTAAAGCCATAATTTTAGTGTCGTATTAGTACCATAAGAATTCAATGTCATAATTCTGAGGGAGGAGAAAACTCAAAAAAATCATTAAACATAAACATTGCATGGTCAAAGAACAAGAAATGAATGTTTTTAATGAATCGCTCTAGAAAAGGGGTTAGCTAGCTTACACAGCTGCCGCCAGAGATACAAATAGCATACCGTACCTTTCACACCTACCACGCTCTAGCGGATTATTCAGCTTCCGAAACAATAGTTATTGAAATCGATTTGCATCACAATGACATAGCTGCATTATTAGTTAATTTGCATTACGATGCCTAAAATAATATCCACTATTTTTATTTATTAATAGACGCTCTACAAACCAACTTTTAGTGTAGTGGCGGAGTTCCGGTAGAAGCACAATGGCGTTGAGGCGTTGCGAGAAGGACAAAGTAAAGGTGGCTCGGCTCAATGGTTCATGTTATTTCATCTTATAAAAGCTCAACGAACAAAGCAATTCTCTCTTTTGTGACCAGTAAGATTGAAATATATATATTAACATGTTTTCGATTTTGAAAAAAGCTATATACGCCATCAAACTTCTAACGGGTCTCTGTTGTGGGAAAGAAAATGCTTACCTACAACAGGCTTTCAATACATTTCTCTTTTTTGACCACAACACTCCTTAGATAGAGGTATACTTTCTGCCGTCCCAATTTGACTTCTCTTTGTGCGTTGACACATCTCGTGTGGCGCCTCTATCTAACCTGCCCCCTTGATGTGCCATATGGCATACATCCTCGCATCAGAACATATAAAACAGAATCCTCGATCGCATCCAAAGTTTGAAAACAAAGCCCGCAAATTATATCCGAGAGAGCGAAAGAGTACCAACAATTGCTCGACTCTCTTTGATGCTCCATTAAATCATTGGGCCCGTGGCTTGTCGTTTTTGGAGGAAGGAATCGTGAACCCACCGCTGGCATCTCGGTTAATTTGCATGTACTACACCTACTCGTGTGCCTGTAAGCTGATTTGTTTTATTTTTTTAATTTTGGCTGGTGAGCAGCATAGTATTGATTTTGTTCGATTCCACGAGCCAGTTGCTTGACTGCACGGTTAGCATGCATGTATGTAGCTCGTGTCTCTGTCATGGGTTTGGTTTGAGGGTTCGTTGGGATGGATTGATGTGTCAGACCTAGGCACGGTTGGCATATATGTAGCATGTCTCTCTCATGGGTTTGGTTTGAGGGTTAGGATGGATTGATGTGTCGAACCTAGATCCAGTGTATTTGGTTGGGTCCATCCTACGAGAGAATAATCCACAAGAAATGTGGATCGATCGCATCGCCTGGAAACAGTCGAACCATCTCGATCCACTATGACATCCGGACACGCCGTCACGCTCCGTGCTAAAGCTGGCCGAGCACCGAAAAGTTGAGCTCCGGTCCGCCAGCTCAAGCAGTTGACCATGGCCGGGCCGGGGCGCGTGGCTCCAGCTCCATGCCTCTGTCTGTCTCCTCCGCCGTTGGACATCACCACGCCCGCTGCCACCGCGGGGTTGGAGGGCAAAGGCCGGCCGGGCGAGCAGCAGTGGGCGGGCGGCGCCTACAAGGACACGGTCGGGCGGGCTCATGTTTTGGGGCGGACGCGGCCTGGAGCAGGGCCTCACAACGGCATTGCGGCCTAGAGTAGGGTCAGCGTGGCGAGCTCCGCTTGGTTGCCGGCGTGAGGAGCTTAGTCGCCACGGCCAGCGGTGGAGGGGATCACGGGGAGAAGGTGCATTCTGTGCAGAAGAAAATGCCGGTCAAATAAAAAATTTTAAAAAAAATATAAAGATAAGAACTAAGAGCTTCTTCATGAGCGTTTCTAAAATCTGGTCTCTAAATCATCATTTAGAGCGTCATTTAAGTAAAAATCGTTTTCTATATCCTTATAACTCTCCAACATTTTTTGTATATGTTGTGCGCAGTCTAGAGAGTCGTCCTCGCTCTCCATCTTTGGCTAGCAAGAAATCCGGAATAGAGGATATCTATATTTGGATATCCAATTGAAGAGACTGTTGGAGAGTGTTTTTTCACCAAAATCTATATTCCTGTAAGTTATGAATGAAATAAAGAGTCTCTTGGAGATGCTCTAAATAGAAAAGAAAAATTAGAATATGGTGAGTGGATGACAGGTGAGCCCCACTAATGGCACATGGGTTCCATGGACGATGTTCCTAATGGTGTTAAAATGTTATCAAACCCAGTACTTTCAACTACTCCAACCAAACGAAAAAGCCTAGGTTGAACCGAACCTCTCAACCAAACACGAGATGTGTTAGCCTCGACCCAAAAAACTGGGTTGGAGCCCAACCCAACCCACTTGGACCCCAATTCAAATGCATGCTAATAGAATTTTGCATGCGTACACAAAGCATGCAAGAATTTCGCCCTGACATGTCTCGCAAAGGATTTAGAACTTGCTAGTTCGGCCTTTATCAGTGTTTCTTTACAGGAATTTTAATCTTATTCAGCTAAAAACATAGAGTAACTTATGATATGGTAAGGAATCTATGTAGAGAAAAGTATGAAACATGGTAGACATACTTACCCCTGTTTGGATTCACCCAGCTAAACTTTAGTTTGCTCAACTTGAGTTTTGCTCCGGTGGTCCCTCGCATGAAAATTGCACAGATCTTAAAGCAGCCAGGCTGGGAAATTAATTATTTTTCGTATTGGGTTCTGTTTGGGCCCGGCCCTACCCTCGCTCGTACCCAGACCAAGGCCCATTCAGTCCGAAGGAACCCATCCATCCGATTTGTTGGACCTTATCTTCCAAACTTGAGATAGCCAGATAGGATTTCACATTTTCATTTTCCGTAGGAGGGACGGCGGCGTTCGCGGGCATCAATGGCGACGGCGCGTAGAGGGGATGGCCATGACATCGTGTCGGTCGCTTTGCCCTCTCCGTTGACCTTGAGCAGCTCCCCAATATGATTTCATCGGCAGCGGTATGGCAGGCATCCACGCGGATGGCGACCTCTGTGGCTGCCTCCTCCTTTGCTCGCTCGATCGCGACGCTTGCCGCGGCAGCCGCGTCCCTGTCGATCCGTTTTCATCCATGGCAATGGCCCATTTGCGTGAGTTCGGGTTCATGTAGGACGGCAGCACTTCTGGGCAACGTCGTTCCCCGGCATCCGCATAATCCCAGAGGTATCCCCTTTCTACAGTTGCTTGTCCTCATTTCTGTATGCTCCGGCAGGTTGTGAGTGGGCAATTAATGGCAGTGCATATTTCTGTCCAAATATAAACCTGACTATTTCATTTGTTGGAGGTGTCATGTTTTGCATTTGATTACTACAACATCAGACTGCTTTACCTTACTCGAATTGTTTGAAATCTGTAGATTCATTTGTTTGTGCATATTTCTGTCCAAATATAAACCATGGTGGAAGTGCCAGAAGAATATATTTCAGAGATCATTGGTCTACTTCAAGGTACAGTCAGCTTGCTGACACTTCACATACCTGAATGGACTAATAAATTTCAAGAAAGACCCTTTTTGGTCACATAAATGCTGCCAAAGTGTAGGAATCAGTTTGTTGCTGGCATATGACGAATTATTTTCTTCTTGTTCAGGTGAATGGAGCAAAGAAGAACAGAGTCCACTATTCTGAACCATTCATGCCTCTTGGAGTGGACATGCAGTAGATCCTTAGAGACCATGCATGAGCGAAACATCCAGCAAGCATTATGGAGAGCCCATCTTGACAAGGGAAAGGGAAAGTACCATAGCAACAGAGACAAGTCAGAGCTGATCGCTGAAAAATTTGGTTCAGTGCCTATTTTGAGTAATCATCATATGAAAAACCATAGAAAATAGTATTTAGAATAGGCTGTCTGAAATATTTTGTAAGGATTTGTTGGATATCCATAGTCGTCAATTGTATATCTGAAGAGATGTATATCTGAAGAGTACACTCCCCGAAAATTGATTGAAACTCCTGTTTTTGCATATGACAAGAGGAACACAAAACAAATTACAGGCCATTGCTATCTTCTGTACTGTGAAATTACGATGCTTGATGTAGTGATGATTGAGTGATGTATTTGTTCCTGTTTGGATTCCTTTCGACATCCAAGGACCAAAGGTCATAGAAATCAGGATCTGAGTGGTTGAACCACTGATTACAGAAAACAAAAGGTATGCATGGTTTTCTTGAAGTTTACCCTGTACAGTGAAGTACTCTGGAGTTTATATGCACCGCCTGCAGTGTTTTTGTTCGGCTTGTATGCTCCTCCACTGCCAAGAACAGGGATTAGAATCGCGACTTGGGAGCCGCCGCCGCCGTTGCCGAGGGAGCCGCCGCCGCCGCCGCTCAGCTGCAGCGCTGACAATAGGCGAGGAGAAAGGGAGCCGCCGCCGTGGACACACAGGTGCAGCACGAAGGAAAATAGGCGAACTAGAGAGAGAGAGAGAGAGAGCCGCCACCTACGCTGCAGCAAAAATCGGATCGAGGGCGGCGGCGCGATGGAGCTGAAGGGATTGCGAACGAATGAAACGTCATTCTCGCTCTTCTGGGTACCGGATAGGGCATAGGCCCGGTTGCACTTGGGCACAGGTAGGGCCGGGCCAAAACGTGACCAGGCTGCTTTAGAATTCGTGTAATTTCCATGCGAGGGATCACTGGAGCAAAACTCAACTTTAAATGTCGGGCCTGTTTGTATCCTCTGCTAAAGTTTAGTCTGTATCTTACCAACCATCCAGCTAAAGTTTAGCTGATTAGCTGGAAGCACCTAGTTAATCAGCCAAAATTTAGCCTGATGTATCCAAATGGAGCATATATATATATATATTCATGGTAGTTAATTAGACACACGGTTGGCAAAGGTGGTAGAAGATCGTATATTCTCGAATCTTTCTAAAATTATTCAAGTCACGTGGAATTGAACAAGTACCGTTGAAGATGATTTTCTTAGTCCTCCATTCAACCCATGACTCTTTGAAAAATGGATCTACTGATCAACATCAAAGTTGAACCGGCATCTTCTCCATGAACAATGTCCAAGTGGCGTAGAACTCATGCTTCTACTGCTGTGAACAGAACACAATGGGCTGTGGCCTGCACAGTTGTAGGTAGCATGGCCTGTGCCAGTGACGAGAGATTCTTCTTCTTCCTCGCCACTGACCAGAAACTGCCACAGAAACTGCGCCACTGACCATAGCTTTGTCAGCTTGCCGTCTCTATAAAACGGAAGCATCCACCCAGACAAAACCACCAGGCACCAGCCACCGCTTCACGAGAGAGTGCCGCGCGAGACGATCGAGATGGCCGCCACGCCACCGCTCGCGCCCAACGCCATCGCCGCCGGCGCCGCCGCCGTGGATTGCCGCAGCGGCTACTGCGAGGCCACCAAGACGTTCCACAGCCTGCGGCCGCCGGTGCCGCTGCCCCCCGCGGGCGCCGCGCTCTCGTTCCCGGCGTTCGCCTTCTCGCTCCTGCCGTCCCCGCTCCCCGCGCACCCGGCGCTCCTCGACGCCGCCACCGGCGAGTCCGTGCCGTTCCCGGCGTTCCTGTCCCGGGTGCGCGCGCTCGCGGGGGCGCTGCGGACGCGGCTCCGCCTCGCCCGCGGCGACGTCGCGTTCATCCTCGCGCCGGGGAGCCTCGACGTCCCCGTGCTCTACTTCGCGCTGCTCTCCGTCGGCGTCGTCGTGTCCGCGGCCAACCCGGCGCTCACCGCCAAGGAGGTCGCCGGCCTCGTCGCTCTCTCGGGGGCATCCGTGGCCTTCGCCGTCTCGTCCACCGCCGCCAAGCTACCGTCCGGCCTCCCCACCGTCCTCCTCGACGCCGACCGCTTCCGCTCCTTCCTCCACGACGACGGCAGCCGCGGCGAGGCGGAGACGGTGGCGGTGCGCCAGTCGGAGACGGCGGTGATCCAGTTCTCGTCCGGCACGACCGGGCGGGTGAAGGCGGCGGCGCTGTCGCACCGCAACTTCATCGCCATGGCGGCGGGCTCCCTCGCCCTGACCAAGAGGCCGGGGAATGGCCGCGACAGCATGCTCCTGGGCGCGCCCATGTTCCACTCGCTTGGGTTCTACTACGCGATGAGGGGCGTGGCGCTGGGGCAGACGACGGTGCTGGTCACCGACGCGGTGGCGCGGCGCGGCATCAAAGGGCTGGTGGAGGCGGCCGAGAGGTGGGCGGTCAACGAGATGACGGCGTCGCCGCCGGTGGTGATGGGGATGACGAAGGAACAACGCTGCAACCTGGAGGCCCTGGAGCGCGTCGTGTGCGGCGGCGCCCCGCTGCCGACCACCGCCGCCGAGAGGTTCCAGCGACGGTTCCCCAACGTCGACCTCTGCATGGTAACTTCTCGCCATGTCGCTTTCTTTATCGATTCCGCTTTCTACTGTTCATTGCCTTTTGACCAATCCTTTAAAAATAGACCTCTATAATTTGTGGTAGTCACCTAAATTCGAATTGCATATAAGAAATTCATAAGTTGCTCATCTCTACCAACATTTTTAAACTAGTTTAGTCTGCATCTCCATTTCATAATTTGAGGCCAACATCTACAGAGAGAAAAATAATATAATGCTTGTCCAGTTGCAACAAATTTATTATTGGAAACATCTGATCTGACGAGTGGTTAGGATCATGTACAGATGTACTAATCCGATCCGTACTCTTGTATTTGGTTGAAAAGGATATGTCTATGGGACAGAGTTATTATTATTTAATTGGAGCATGGACCTCATGCCTGGTTTTAAATACGGTCGCTGACAGAGGAACGGTACCTTGCTGGTGGGTTAATTTATTGCAATCAATTACAGTATTGGAGGGAGTGTCAATATCTAAGTACAAGAAGAAATTAAAGTCATAATTCTGGGGGACGGAGAAATCTCTCAAAAATCTGTAAAACCATTCTTTTTTAATACACAAACGTTGCATGGTCAAAGCAAGATATGAATATTTTTAATGAAGGGCCATAGAAAAAATGGTAGGTTGGCCTACGCAGCAGCAGGCAGGGATTTAAATAGCATACCGTACTTTTCATGCCTAGCTCGCCCTAGCTGACCATTTAGATTCTGAATTACGTAATAGAGTTATTGAAATCGACTTGTGGCCTTGTTTAGCTGAATTTGACCAATTCGACCAAAAGTAACGTATTGAAAAACGTGCCTCCTTCTCACAGGACACGCTTCCCATTGTACTTTTTCTACAGAAAATTCGATCGATTCGGCTGAACTAAACAAGGCCTTAGTTCGTAAAAGTTGGTTGAATTTTCTGTAGAAAAAGTGCATTGGAAAATGTGTTGCAGAGAGGGAGGACACGTTTTTCTATACGTTACTTTTGGTTGAATTGCAGAAACTTGCTGGAACTAAACAAGGCCTGTATCACAATGACATAGCTGCCTAAAACGATATCCACTAGCCTATATGGCCATATTTATTCATAGATCCCTATAAACCAACTTTTAGTGTAGTGGCCGAGTTCTTGTAGAAGTACAATGGCGTTACGAGGAGGACAAACGGGAGGATTTTTGCTGTCTCAATATGACGATTTTCTGACAAAGGGGAGGGTTTCTGTCGTCTCAATATGACGATTTTCTTTTCGCACGTTCTGTTTAACAGAACGACCCTTGTCGTATGGTGCTGTCATCTACCCTGCCTCTTGATGTGATGTGCATCGTCGCGTCGCAATGTACACTTCTCTCTTCATTTATGTCTTTAGATCCGGAAATTGAAGAAGCCTCATTATTGGAATAGAATTATGGGGCAATTAAAAGAAAAACTCTTCTAACAATTCTTAAACTTATTGAGATTGTCCCAATAAACGAATTATTGGATAAGATTTATTGGAAGAGTACTAAAGATTTTCTAAATTGCTGTCTTCAAACAAGGCCGTGGAATCCGTAACATAATCCTCCAAATTATATCCCTGTCTTAGATGCTCCATTAAACCATTGGGCCATCGGCCTGTCGTTTTTGAGGAAGAAGTTATGAACCTACCCACCTATGGCCAACGTGAGCAGAGTGTGTGCTGTCGTTTTTTTTGGCTGGTGATCAGTATCCTACAAGCCAGTTGCTTTCTTGCACAGTTGGCATTTTTGCTCCCAAATATTTATGTACGTAAAGATGCCCTCATTGCTCCCTCTCGTTTCTCTCTAACAAAATCTTGCATGCGTGTCTAAGAAGGGATTTAGAAGTTGATAGTTACTCCCTCTGTTCATCTTTATATGACGTTGATTAGCTCGTTTTTGAGCTAACGAGCGTCAACTATATACGATCGGAGGGAGTTTGACTTTATCTGTGTTGGTTTATAGGAATTTCAATCTCATTTAAATGAAAACACATGGTTTACTGATGATATGAAAACACAGGATTTAGAAGATGTATGTAGCACGGTACACACAGGTGGAAGAAGTCATATGTTCTAGAGCCTTTCAAATAAATAGCCTCTGAGGTCACATTGAATTGACCAAGTCCAGTCGTACCATGAAGATAATTTTTCTACAACTCCATTCAACCATTGACTATTGGAAAATGAACGAATCAACAACCACGTGAAACAGCCAACTTGTCAATAAAAAATGTCAGCTTCTGCCGTAAACAAATCACAATGGGAATTACTACCTCCGCTCATTTCTAATAGGCATATTAGGATTAAAGTAAATCTTTATATATATAAATTGACCATGCACCAAGTTTTCTTACAATGTATCATCAACAGTAACAAAGTCACTGTCGTCTTAAAGGATATCTGGAATATGAATGTACTCAAGTATCTGATACACTAAGCATGCATATAATTAAACTCATTGTTGGTCAAATTTTATGAAGTTAAATTTTTAAGTCCTAATATTCCTATTAACTGTGTGACTCAAATAAAACAGAAATGTTACTTTCAATACCAATACCAAAGCACTAGTGTGCCTGCGTGTAATGGTGTGTTGCGCCTGTGCATCATCTTATCTTGTAATAAAAAAAACCATGTGATTCCCTTTGTCAACCTGTGCTTGTGGGTACTTGTTTGGCCCGATTCACTGATCCTGGATACAACTCATTTGCATGGATCTTAAAAAAAATTGCAATTTTCTCGAGATTCACTCCTTGTTTATTTAGGTCTCCTCCTGTGGAGTTAAATCAACTAGCTTATAGGATTAAAATAATATATTTTATTTTTGAAGAAAAGATAGAGAGAGCTGAAAAGAGCTACCTTTTAATCATAAGATGGTTTTATACACGCACTCCAAAAATATGTGGGACTGATATGTGGGTCCATTTATATTTTGTGTTATGTGCTTTCTTCTACGCCGTCTCTTATTGGTATCAGCTAGTATATACTTGACCATAACTATTGCAAGAGGCCTTGCTATTACTAGTAGAATATAATTATCAGAATTCCAAACTCCAACATAACTTGGCTTATGCATTTCTTCCTGATGAAAAACATTAGCAAAGAATCATCCTGACACCCTTGTAGCAGAGATGCTATCATGCAGTCTTCCATTCGAACTGAAAGTGTAGGTGCACTGATTTCAGGGCTACGGTTCAACTGAGGCTGGTGGCATATCACTGATGATCGGCCCGGGAAGAGTGCAAACGCTTGGGCTCCGCTGGCCGTGTCGCGGAGAACGTAGAGGTGAAGATCGTCGACCACATAACTGGCAAGCCCTTGTCTGTCGGGCAGACAGGGGAGCTATTGGTGAAGAGCCCTGCAGTCATGAATGGTAACCATCCAGTAGCTTCTGCTCTTCATTCATTGTATCTTCCACTTCAGTTTGGGGCTCTGCGCCTGCATCTGGCAATGTTTCTGAGCTCAACCTCTGCAGGATATGTTGGCAACGATGAGGCGAACGCTAGCACATTCGATTCTGAAGGTTGGCTTAAGACCGGGGACCTTTGCTACATCGATCAGGATGGGTTCCTGTTTGTGGTCGACAGGCTGAAAGAGCTCATCAAATACAAGGGCTATCAGGTTTGCGGCTTTGTTACTCTTAGCTTCAGATTTTCAGAACAAATGCCAATTGGAGTCCTTGCAGTTATCCAAAGGCTGATCAATTATATTGCCACTGTCTGTTACGAACTGCAGGTTCCCCCTGCAGAGCTGGAGCTTGTCCTGCAAACATTACCAGAAGTTATGGATGCAGCAGTCATGCCGTGAGTCCACTAGCTAGAACACCTGATTTGGAGTGTGACACTTGCAAACTACCATCTCTGATCTAGGAACCATAAAATTGCACATACTCTAAATCAAACTTGTCTTAATCTTCTCGGTGCAATTTATATATTCCAAATTCTGAATTTAACTTGACATACTAGAACAAAGATTGCCAAGGCTAGCAGGCACATAAGTGGTCTGACTGCTTAATTATCTGCAGTGTTCTTGGCAGGACTGATAGTTTCATTGCATTTGCAGGTATCCTCACGAGGAGGCAGGACAGATACCAGTAGCGCTTGTGGTGAGGCAACCTGGAAGCAAGGTCACAGAGGCTCAAGTCATGGACCATGTTGCGAAGCAGGTAGCCCCATACAAGAAGATCCGCAAGGTACTCTTTGTTGAATCCATACCCAAATCTCCAGCTGGGAAGATACTGAGAAGGCAGCTGACGAACTATTTGCAAATTGGCACTGCCTCTAGGTTGTGATATTTTTGTTTACTGTTGTATGCATGTATGTATGAGAGACATGGATGGGGTAAATTGTGTTTAAAGATAAATTAGTGCGAATTGAAGCACCACGTAAGAAATCAATATAGAAGACGCTCAATTCAATCAGGGATGCGAAATAAAAACACGTCACTGTTGTGACATTAGTGACATGGATGGTTCAGATGCATCACTGATGTCTGTACCCGGCAATTGCATTGAGTACCTGTTGCAGCGTGGAGCGACCGATGCCAATTGCATTGAGTTCTTTGTCCTTCTGCATCATATCAATCCTGTATTTCTCATATTTGGTGAGGTGCACTTGTACATCTACAAATATGTAAAAGAAAAGAAATATAAGATTCTTTGTATGAACTACACGTAAAAACAAGTGAAATTGATTTGAGCTGCTACATGTGAAGGGACAGATCGACTGAAAATGCAGCAAATAACCAATAGACACTCTTTCAGCGATACAACCTGCAGATAGCTAATTAACATGATGGTAAATTTTGAAAAAAATATACCTGGTCCTCGATCCACCCATCTGTAGTGCAGAGACTCGAGAGAAGGGATTGGGCGTGTTTGACTGGTTTTCGGTAGTAGATTACAAATATGAACTTTACTGTGCTGCAGTATAAGGAAGGGAATATTTTGGGAATGCAGATTTGAAATAGACATTTAGCATGGCCGTGCGCTCGTGGTAGTGTGGTGGACTTGGGGTCCGAAATTTTTGAATGAGGCGTGCGCAACAGAGGAAATTTTCCCTAAATTTGGGTTGGTGCTTGCTACTACAGTGGTTTGGTAAATCAGACCTTGACGTTTAGGGCATGTACAACGCCGGTCTACGTGCTGTCTTTTTTCCTCCACGGTGGCTAGTTTGTCCGATGTGGGTACGAGTAAATGAAGAGAGAGTACGACGTCGTCGCCTGCGAGAGGACGGCGAGGGCTCGTGCTCCCAAGTTCTATCATCAGGCACCGCTCCGTTGTACGCCTTTTTTTCTGGAGACGATGACTGTGGTTGACACTACTAAAAAAACATTTGTAAGAGCCAGGGGTTTTTTTTTTAGGGGCGGACTAAAAGGCGACGCGCCCCTACAAATGCATGAACGACACTGTAGCTAAGGGCCGCCCCTACAGAACGATTTACAGGGGCGGGTGATGCCATGAGCCGCCCCTGGAAACAACCAATTTTTTCAGGGGCGGGTGACGCCATGACCCGCCCCTGTAAATAGCACTTTCTAGGGGCGGGCGATGGGATGGCCCGCCCCTGCAAATGCTTCCCTTTCCAGGGGCGGCCAATGCCATGACCCGCCCCTGGAAACTTATTATCAGGGGCGGCTGGCCCCATCAACCGCCCCTGTAAATAGCATTTCCAGGGTCGGGCAATGGCGTCGACCGCCCCTGTAAATGCTATATATTCCAGAGGCGGCCCATGCTATGACCCGCCCCTGAAACTGATTATCAGGGGCGGCTCGCGCCATGAACCGCCCCTAGAAGTGTTGCACCGTACATAAAGCGAGAGGTCTTCTTCCACAGCCCGACAAGTGGACTCCAAACCGGAAAAAGGAGAGGGAGGTGCTGCCCAAATTTCCCAAGACAAGTGGAGGACAAGTGGATGGTTTGTCCCCTCATTAGGAGGTGAGTTGATGCTTATCCTATGACTATTCTTAAGCTTATTGCATTGATTATATGGCTCAATTAGATCTCCATGGTAGTACCTCTAGCTAGATCTAAATCTCCATGTATGGTAGTACTTGGCCGATTGGACCCCAATTAAGCTCAACCTTTTGGATGGAACTAGGTTAGTGAAGTAGGGGAAGATGATTCTCCCCTTAATTTGCCTCGGATTTGACTTTTTAGGCTCATTCATGGATGGGGAAATTGCTAAAACCATGGAGGAGAGACAAGAAGATTTATCTTTTTTACAATAAGCGTGCATTTCTTTTCTTTTTGTTACATTTTCAACGTTAGCCTCATATAATGTCTTATATTTTTTGTTCATGGATATGTGTTATTTTTTCTTGACTTATTTTTTTAATGGAATTTTTCAAGGTTACAAGATGGATCGGTCATGGATGTACAATATATCAAGGCATGGTGAATATTTTCGCCGAGAGCTTGACAAGTTTCTTAAAGTCGCAGAGAATCATGCAATGGACGAGAGGACCAAAGATATGCGTTGCCCCTGCCGAATGTACCAAAACCATTGTGTTTTCAATGACTTGGTTACAATCCGATCACATGTGCTGGTTCATGGTTTCGTGAAGGAGTACACATTATGGACATACCATGGTGAGAAGAAGGATACCGACGTTGTGGACCAGTTGCAAGACATCTGGCGAGACCCTGAAGCCGTCAACAGATACTTTGACGGTTATGATGAAGATTATGGTTTCGAGGATGACGGAAGTGATGATGGTGTTGACTATGGAAGTGGTGGTGATGGAGTCGGTGGTGGTGAGGACATTGCTGGGGATGAAGGTGCTGAGGACATTGTTGGGGATGAAGGTGGTGATGAATTTGATGACAGCGATTTCTTGGGCCAGTTGTTGCATCATACCGAAGAGGAACTATTAGTTGGCAGTGTGAAAGGCGCACAAAATGTTGAGTCGTTGAAAAAGGCAGCTCAGGAAACTGTGTATGAGCATTCAAAGGGTTGTCCGAGACACTGGACTGTGCTTCGCTTCATACTCGAGCTGTTGATTCTAAAGGCTAAATATGGTTGGTCCGACGTTAGTTTCAATGATCTCCTTCGTATCTTAGCATGGTTGCTTCCAAAGCCTAATAAAGTACCGGAGAACACTTATCGAGCAAAGAAGCTTATTAGTCCCTTCACGATGGGTGTGGAAAGAATTCATGCTTGTCCAAATCATTGTATATTGTACCGAGGGGATGCATTCAAAAATTTGGACAAATGCCCGGTATGTGGTGCAAAACGGTACAAAAACAATGCTAGCTATTGTGGGGGCGAGGACAAAGTTCAAACAGACGGGAATAAAAGAAAGAGGAGGGGTAGTGTTGCTTGTAATGAGGAACCTGACACTTGTGTAGGCGTTGATGATGATGGGAAGCAGAGGAAAATTCCCTCCATGGTCGTGTGGTACCTCCCTGTGGCCGATCGCCTGAGGCGTCTGTTCTCAAACCCAAACGACGCTGAACTGATGCGCTGGTGGGATTCTGATAAGCGCAGGAAGGGAGACGGAAAGCTTCGCCATCCAGCCGACGCTAGCTAGTGGCAGAAATTCGACGAGAAGCATAAAGAATTTGCAAAAGATCCAAGAAATGTTCGGTTTGCTTTGAGTACGGATGGAATGAATCCATTTGGTCAAAGGATGAGCACACACAGCACATGGCCAGTTGTCTTGAGCATGTTCAACCTACCTACATGGTTGTGCCAGAAGCGAAAGTATCTTTTCCTATGCATACTTATACAAGGCCCAAAGCATCCAGGCATAGATATTGATGTTTTCTTGAGCCTCTGTTGGAAGAGATGGCAAATTTATGGAACAACGGTATCAAGATGATTGATGGTTTTACACAGCAAGAATTCACCCTAAGAGCTATGATCTTCGTTACCATCAACGATTACCAGGCATTGTTTGTGCTTTCAGGGCAGGTCAAAGGAAAGACGGCATGCAGTGTATGCTTGGACGACGAAACCGCTTGGTATTTCCTCGACGGAACTAGAAAGGGAGTTTTCCTGAGGTACAGACGCTTCTTAGAGGAAGGACACAAGTACCGAGGTAAGAAGTTCCATCAATTTTTTGGAGGCGACGCTGTGATAGGTCCCGCTCCTGCAAAACAAGACGGACACGCAGTTTTTGAGATGGTCAAGGACATCGAGGTTGAATATGGGAAGATGACAAAAGACGGAAAGCCGAAAAAAAGAGATAAGGCACCTAAGGATGGCGTGCCGTTTAAGAAGAAGTCAATTTTCTTCAAGTACTTACCGTATTGGGAGGACCTAGAGGTCCGCCATGCCATAGATGGTATGTACATGAAGAAGAATGTGTTCGGTAACATGATTGGGCTCTTACTGGATTCAAAGGATAACCTGAAGTCGCGCCAGGACTTGGTAGCTATGAACATTAGAGATGATCTTCACCCTATAGATATGGGGAATGGACGATATAAACTTCCCGCGGCTAGCTACAACTTAACATTGGCTGAGAAGAGGGCAGTATGTCAGTGTTTACGGGGTATCAGAGTTCCGAGTCGTTACTCATCCAACATCAAGAAACTAGTGTCGATGAAAGATCTCTCGTTTACTGGATACAATTGTCACGATTGCCATGTTATGCTGACTGTGTTCCTTCCAATTGCAATCAGGGCGATCAAGCCAGTATACGTAAAGATGGTGATCACTCGGTTGTGTTACTTCTTCGACAGAATTTCTCAGAAGGTGATTGTCAAAGACGAATTGGACGATCTGCAGGTTTTTGTCAGGGAGACCATGGTGCAGCTTGAGATGTGCTTTCCTCCACAATTTTTGACATCACAGAACACCTCATGATTCACATGGTAGATCAGATAAGGGCACTGGGTCCCCTATACTTACACGAAATGTGGTCATACGAGCGTTTCTTGTCAATCTTGAACCGATACGTACTGAATCGTGCAAACCCTGAGAGAAGCATGATAGAGGGATACAGTACTGAAGAAGTCATCGAGTGCTGCCTGGCTTATCTAAAAGATAATTTGGGGATTGGTTTACCAGCGTCACTTCATCAGGGAAGATTGGATGGTATCGGCATAGCGGGGAGGAAAACATTCATCGACAATGACATGAATGAGATAAAACTAGCACATTACAGTGTCCTGCAACGCATCACACTAATGGGACCATTCATCCAAAGACACCTGGATGTTGTAAGAGCAGAAAGTCATGGCCGCTCACAAGATTGGATCATGAAGGAGCACAAGCGTCGATTCGTCGATTGGTTAAAGGAACAGGACATACCAGATGGGGAAACCATAGAAGAAAAAACAATCAAAAGATTGGCATCAGGACCATCCGCTCAGGTCACATCATGGCAAGGTTATGATATTAATGGCTACATATTTTATACTGCCAAAAAAGACAAGAAAAGCATGTCTCAAAATAGCGGTGTTCGCACACAAGCCTTAGACGGAAATACCGGCAAAAACATCACATATTATGGCATCATAGATGATATATGGGAACTAGACTATGGTTGTAATATTAGGTTCCCCGTCTTTCGGTGTAGATGGGTGAACCACCCAAGAGGTGTTGAGGTGGACAACTATGGACTAACAATTGTTGACCTCCAAAATATTGGATATAAAGATGACCCTTGGATACTTGCTTCACATGTTGCACAGGTTCTTTATGTAATCGACCCTTCTAAAAAACAGAAGCACATTGTGATCCCTGGAAAACAAGCTATTATAGGAGCTGACGGAGTTGAGGACGTCGAACAATACAATCAGTTCGAAGAAATGAACCTCTTCCAAGATCTACTAGAGAAGATACAGAATGTAGAAGCAGGCATAAAAAGGGGGCGAAAAGCCATGGGCACGGAATGATGGAGAACCAAGAATTGTCACCGGCTAGATATGACATGTATATTACCTTCTGTTCAAATTTCAATTTGTATGCATGTGTATTGTAAGGATTGATTGCCTCAGAGGGTATGAAGGGGGACGTCTTCACGTTACTATATTAACTTATATTCAAATTTGAAATTTGTAAGCCCTTGCATATTAATCGACTATATGACCAACATTTTATACGCTCGTCACACCATAGACATAGACAGGAGCGTTTGAATGCCCTTTCATTCCGTCGGCACGATCACACAACGTTTACATAATGGTGGCGCGAACATAGTTGACCGTGATGTTGCCTAAACGACAGTTTTATACGGTGAGCCACCAATAGTAAGCACCGGACGAATGCCCATTCATTCGGTGCTCACGACAGTAGCTGGGTCTGACTTCCCCTTGGCACAGGTTTATCCGGTCTTGGTAAAACAGAACGCAACGGACCAATGTCTCTTCATTTGGTGCCGCGCTCGGAGTTGCCCGACGCCACTTCAGCCACCCATTCATCCGGTCGGCCTACGACAGAAGTCACCTTTCGGAACTGTGTCCATCCTGTGTGATCTGAGGATGAAGGCTGCAGCGCTACACAGCCGACACATTTATTCGGTGCTAGAAGCGTAATACAGACCCAACGATCACGGCATGACCCTGT
>CM014277.1:19981278-20002795 GCA_004135705.1 Alloteropsis semialata
AAGTGTGCTTGTGATATCTGAATAACTGAACATGTGCTTGTGATATCTGAATAACTGAGCATGTGCTTCCTGGGGTAAGGACACCATCACCTATCACCATGCTAGCACAACACAGAACTATGAGAAGGAGCACAGTTCTCACTTTTTTGTCCTTCTCTAGTGTGAAGATAGTTCCTCATCTGCTGCTTGTTGATTTGGAAGCAAGCTAAGTTTTGCATGTCTGCAAAGTAGTGAATACAGTGCAAATGGTCCACCTACAAAAGATTAGGCAGCTTATTATTCATTTGTCCCCATCTCTACAAGGTAGTTGTTTTAATTCTGATATATTGGTTATTGATGTAATCATGCTCATGATAGTGTTAGCTAATGGCCTGGATGGGATCTCCAACTTGATCTGGATGGATGGCATATCCAACTTGATCTGGATGAATTGCAGCAACTATCGACCTTTATAAATTATATAGATCTCTACTATATGGTCGAACATGTTCTATCACAATGTGCAAACATGGTGTAATACTCTATATATGTGCTTGCTCCATATTCTATCATGATGTGAAAATCTGGTGACGGTTTATATTGTCGCCCTACATACATGTGCTTGTTGGTGGTTGCTACTGTGCACAAGTGATTTTATTGTGAACATGTGCTTGCTAGTATGAACTGGTTGTTGCTAGTGCGAACTGTTGGTTGCTACTGTATTCTCTTATAGAGACAACAAAATGGCTACAAAGATAAAATTTATCCTTGATCACAATGACTTATGTGTCCATGGATGAATTAAATAGTTTGCAGAAAACCTAATAGACATATCATTGTACAAGTCATCTGTTTCAATGTCTATGTGTGACATGGCATGCAAATTGCAGACAACAGTTGTCTAACTGTTGAACATGCCCTTGATCCGTTTTCAAAAAATTGCGAACAGAGTACAAAGCACAAACAACTGAGTAATTGTCTAGGTAAACTCCGGCGACACTAATAATTAGGTGACTGATTGTTTAGGCTTACTCCCAACGGAAGTTTCATTGTCATTAAAAATACGACTCCACATAACAAACTTGATGGTGTGACTACAGATGAAATAAAAAATAACACAATGCATTTGGGATGGTTGCTTCATTTATCTATTCAAAGTTCTATATGGGGCACTTTTGGAAACCACAAAATGAAAACCCTATTGGGATTAACATTAGCGTTAAGGCTAATGGAGACTAGAAGATTGAGCCAAGCACATTGAAAAGTGTAATTCATGAAGTACCTATCATTCAGAAATAGAAGACATCATTGACATTACATGATTGATCGTTTAGGGGGTAGCAAAAGACATGATAGGAAAAACCGGCTTTAGTATCGGGCGAGAATCCTCCCTTTACTACTGGATCTCCGCCTAGTACCAGGATTTCGGTACTAAAGGGTACACAAGGGTGGCCTTTGGGCCCTGTTTGACAGATCCACAGAATGAACTAAGAGGGTGGAAGCTGAAAAAAAGTAGCTAAGAGGCTGTGAATGATGTCTTCAACACAAGTTCTTGGTTGTGTTCGTTGGATACGCTGTGAACCAAATACAATAGGAACAGAAACATGCCTGTGATCTGGATGTTCATTTCTATAATTTTTTACCATTCTCTAGTTAGAGAAAATTCTATAATCAGTTAGAACTAGTAAAAATGTTGTTGGTTTACATGATTGCTCACAGCAGTGGTACTGGTCCTTGCCGACATTCAAGGGCAGCATCTCCAGCCGGGCCCCTAAATGAGCCTCTATCCCTTGTTTTAGTCTCCCAATGAAAAAAACAACTCCAGCCGGGCCCCTAAACGGGCTACTATTTTGTGGAGGCCTCCAAATTTTGGTCCAGGGCTCCTAGAACTGGAGGCCCTCTAAATTTAGTCACCCGGCTGGAGTTTGAAGCCCCTAAATTTTTGTGGACCGGCCCCTAAAAGCAATATAGAGGCTCAAATTTAGTCCCCCGGCTGGAGTTGCTCTTAGAGTTACCCTCTACCTCCCTCCCTCTCTCTTTGTCTGCCTCTCCCGGTTGCTAGTTATTAATTCTACGAGCGACAAACAATTTTGGTAGTCCCAATCATTTTCCTCGAGAATCCAGCATTTTTTAAGTAAATATTCTTTGTTTTCCCAATAATTTTGATAAAATGCCAAAACCATCATTCCCAATAAGTAAGTGCGGTTGTGGCAGAATACTGTTGGCAATATAAACCATCGGAAAAAATTGTCCCTCTCGTAGTATTTGCAGCTCACCTCTATGTAAGTAGAGTTCTTTTACGGTACTCCATACTACTATATACTAGTGTCTACAAAGAACTAGTATGAAAAGATCGTACGGTTGAGATTAATTGTATACTACTAAAGACTTTACATGTAGTATAATAGTATACAGTGAGTAGTATAGTAGTATATGAGTATTTTGGGGAAAAAATTAATGGCATAATTGAAATATTTATATTTTTTTAGAAAAAATACTTTGGTTCTTGATGTTTTTTTGCATCTCCAATATCTAATTTTATTTCCATCCAAGTGAAATTACTAAGTTGCCCCTTAATTTTGGAGGTTTATACTATATGCCACTCATTGGTAGTATGGAGTACCGTAAAAGAGCTCATGTAAGAAATTCATGGCCCATTGAGATTTTCTTAAATTCATGGGGCCTCATCAAGCTCCCAATTCCTACTCTAATTAATGTTTTCAATGCTGACGGTATATATGTTGTTCTGATGATTAACGTAGAGAAAACTCGAAAATGGCTTGCAGCCTGCCTCACTAATTTAGTGATGGTTAATTAAAGGGAAAAGAGGCCTTGACGTGTCTAATTAAAGCCCATGTCTAAAAATATTAACCAAATCTTTAGGGGAGTTACACACATTCAACTAAGTCACACTACTACACTCATCGTCAGTGGCGGATCCAGCCCTAGAAGCAAGGGGGCTCTCTTTCCCTTCTTCTTCCTCCTCTCTTCTCTCTTTCCCTTCTTCTTCCTCCTCTCCTTCCTTCTCCTCTTCACTATGCCCAAAATTTTGTAGGGGGGCTTGGGGCTCCAATGGAGTTCAAGGGGGTAGGGGGGGCTTGAGCCCCCCTGCCCCCACGCTGGATCCGCCCCTGCTCATCGTGTGCAGGTTCATGCGCCACACGCTAAGTACCGAAACAATGAATAATGACAACAACTATGTTACATTTTGAGAGGCAAGCCTACCCTCAACCTAGGCTTGGCAAGAGTTGGTGTGAAAATTTTTAGGTCCCCTATGGATCTCTGGACTAAATTTTAGGCCTAATGTTTAGTCCATTAGGTGAGCCAAACAGGAGCACTTAAAGGTGGACTAATAAACTTTAGTCACACCCCAACTGAAGTTTAGTCCATTAGTTCTCAAACCTCAACTAAATTGGACTAAAATAAGTCAATTGAGCAACAAAAGAGCAAAGTACCCCTATTTATCCTTCATGGTTCCAACCTTATCCTCTTGCATGCAAAAAAAAGAGGATAAAATAGACATTGTACTTCTCCTACCTAATTCACTCAAGATTCACAGAAGCGTTATATTATGCATCCGAGCTGCAGATTAAAATAAGGGTATAGCAGAGTGTGACTACCATTATATTGCAGTGGTTTACAGGGCAGAGCAGGAAGTAGGGCAGAGAGAGCATAATCTCTAGAAGGGTTTGAGAGGCATGAGGAACAAAAGCTTATACCTGTTCCACGTTGGAGGTGCTACCGAGGTCTTTCAGCACTAAAGTTCAGGAAAGGCAGGGTTTACATCAAGTACATGGCACCACTGCAGAACCTGTTGATAGAACATTGAGGTTGCCGAGTGGTGTACTGCGTGAGAGCACTGCCTGTGCCTGGGAATCACCAAATGCAGCCGGCCAACATTGTGTTTTCCGCTACACGTTCGTCTGAAATGTCGAGGAAGAAATGTGGGAACTGACAGGAACGAGGTAGTTCCTCGTGTCAAGGCAACATGGAACCAGAGTGCATCACTGTCGATTGATTTAATGCGTCTCTGGTGACATTGTTGGAATTCAGAGGCATACACGCACAACCGACATGAAGAGAAAAGCAGAGACAAGAGGCACATATGCGGTGCAGAGATACTCGGTGTCTCTTTCTGTCTTAGATAGCTTTCTCTTTACTTCGCCATCTCGTCTCTGTATTTCTGTAAGTTCCAAAATGAAGCATAAGTCCTCAACTGCCGAGCATGCTAGTGGCAAACCATGTAGACAGATGAAGCATCTGCATGATTCTTTGCGAAGTACAGAATCAAGATGAAGCGAAGTTTGTTTCACTTGAAATTTCTTGAAATCAAGATATAGCTTCCTGTCCAAATGATAAGAAACAAAACCATTGCGAAAATGTAATCCAAGAGGCCATAGCTTCTCATTGCCCCATGACAGATAATGAATTTCAGGAAAAATTGGTGAAAAATTTTTACAACATGACGTTGTGGTTTCTAATGCATTTTTAAATAATCTTCTTGCCACAATGTTTTTTACCAATAAGAGAGATAAATAAAGTTCATTGTTTTTTTTTGCAACAATAAAGTTCATTGTTGCGTTCTGCTTCAACAACCAATGTATTTGTTTCTTCATGCGGTAGAAGATGAGAGAAACATTTTTCTTTCTTTTTATTTATGCCAAGGGAGGCTGCGGTGGTGGACATCAATTTTGCTGATGTGGACAACTAATTCAGTTCACAGTTCAATAAGAATAACTCCCATGGTCACTAACCAGTACGTCAAGTAATTTGCTGATGATACCTTTCAGCACTAGAATGCAAAACACAAAAAATAAAATGCACACACAACAAAAGTAATAGGCACATGATAGATCTAGGTCTGAAGCTATGTTGTTTGGCAGGAGCCTGCAATATACTTAGTTGGCATAAGGTCACTCTGGTTCTCTTGGAATGGTGCACGACATGGAAACAGGGTGATTCCTACACGGCAAACTATGAACTGGCCTACACAACAATGTAACGTTCTGGTTATGTCGTTTGGCAATATACTTACAGTAGCGCTCCTGTTAGTAAATTTCTAGCTACCTGTACTGTGAGGCCCATGGGCCTGGAATGGCCCATGGCCGGCACAGCGCTGGTTAATAACAGAGTATTATATTCGTGTAATAGAATGATTGCCATTAATATATATTTTTTAGAAAATGGATAAACATCCGACCGAAACGTATACGGCCCAAAATTATTACAGAGTTCAGCAATCACCGCTGGTGAGACATGAAGGAACAAAAGAGTTTAATCTAAACCAGCGTAATATTATTTTTCCATCCTAAGTTGGCCTGCTCCAAGGCAATGGTCTCCAAAGAAGAGCTCGCCTTCAAGAACAATTATTTTGTCGTCTCATCCTGCTGTAGTAACGACCAAAATCGCAGCCAGTATGTTCCACTGAAAATGGCCTGCAAAAATGAGGAGTATCTGGTTTTGTTAAAAACAATATCATTGTGACATCTCCAAATAGCCCAACAAATTGCTGATATCCCCACCAATATATTATTTTTGCTTTTACTATCTTGATCAGCTAACCAACTACCTAGCATATGGTAGCTGGATCTAGGTGGAGACAAGCCAGTAGCCAAAAAAAATCAAGCGCCAGATTTCCTTCGCATGATGGCACTCGAAGAAGAGATGCTGGATTGTTTCGTTCATATTAAAAAACAGTATTTTTGGCTTCCCCTCCAGTTTTTCCTCGCTAGATTGTCCTTTGTAAGGATCACTCCTCTTTGGAGGAACCACAAGAAAATTTTTATCTTAAGAGGAATTTTTAGTTTCCATATCAATTTATGACTAAAGGGAACAACTTGGTCTAACAAATGGAGTTACATCGAACGTACAGTAAACGTTCCATTTTTATGTAAATTCTACTTGAATTTATCTGTCCCCTAATCTAAATTGATATGACTAATTTTGGCTACCAGGTCTTGTCATTCTCTGAGTTTACCATCTATCAAAGCTCTCCGAAAAGTTACATTAATTGGATCAGTGCACATCACATTTGCTACAGTAGCATGAGGGTAATGAGCAATCCTGTAGATAGATGGAAAGCGATCCTTGAAAGGTATCTGACCTACCCATGTATCTTCCCAAAACCTCGTTTGAGTCCCATCCTTTACATCAAAGGACCCACATGATAAAACCTCATCCTTAATTTTCATTAATCCCCTCCAAAAATAAGTATCATTAGGTTTGGCCTTAACTTGAGTCAATGATTTCGAGCTCAAATATTTATTTTTGAGCATCATCTGCCACGTCCCTTGTGTATTAAGTAAATTAATAATCCATTTACTTAATAGATACTTGTTCTGTATCCTAAGATCAACGATCCCGAGTCCTCCTTGGTCCTTAGGACAGCACATAATCTCCCATTTTGCAAGGCGATATTTTTTCTTATATTTGGCGCCTTGCCAGAAAAATCTCGATCTGTACTGATCTAAATTTTTGAGGACACCTTTGGGTATCTCAAAAAAGGACATCATAAACATAGGTAAGCTACTAAGCACTGAGTTTAAAAGTACTAATCTTCCTCCATACGATAAGTGTTTAGCTTTCCAACAAATTAATTTCTTCTCAAAGCGTTCCTCTACTTTGCTCCACTCTGAATTAAGCAGTTGCCTATGGTGCTTCGGAATACCCAAGTATCTAAAAGGCTATTCTCCAGCATTGCATCCAAAGAATTCGATGTAATCATCTTCAAACTCCTTAGCTTGTCCATAGCAGAAGATTTCACTTTTATGGAAGTTGATTTTGAGCCCAGACATTTGTTCAAAGGCTGTAAGCAATAATTTCATAATTTTTGCTTGTTCTATGTCATGTCAAGAAAAATGATCGTATCGTCTGCATATTGCAGAATTGACAGACCATCATCCACTAGATGTGGAATCATTCCACTAATCTAGCCATCCTCTTTTGCACGCTTAGTCAACACTGCTAGCATATCCGCAAAAATGTTGAACAAGATTGGTGACATTGGGTCACCTTGTCGTAACCCCCGTTTTGTCTGGAAGTAGTGACACAATTTCATCATTGACTTTGATCCCAACACTTCCTCCTGTGACCATTCCTTCTATCCATCTACACCATTTTGGGTAAAACCCCTTCATTCTGAGCGTTTGTTGAAGGAACGACCACTTTACTTTATCGTAGGCCTTTTCAAAATCTATTTTGAAAATGACCCTGTTTCTCTTTTTGGTGTGCAGCTCATGAATAGTCTCATGGAGAATAACAACCCCCTCCATAATATATCTCCCCGGCATAAAGGCGGTTTGAGAAGGGCTGACTACCGTTTGAGCTACTCTTTAGTCTATTAGTGCCAACTTTTGTAAATATCTTAAAGCTGACATTCAGGACACAAATTGGTCTATATTGTTGTATTTGTTTAGCATCATTTATCTTTGGTAGTATGGTAATTACTCCAAAATTTAGGCTGAACAAAGGAAGGCGTTCTTCATGAAAATCTCTTAACATCGCCATCAGATCATTTTTTATTACTTCCCAGAAAACTTGATAAAATTCAGTTGGGAAGCCATCTGGACTGGGGCTTTTATTATGTTCCATTTGAAACACTGCCTCCTTAATTTCCATCTCCGTGAAAGCAGAAGTGAGTAAATCATTTTCTGTGTCGGACACTTGTGGAATATCCGCAATTCTACTTTCATCTAGAGAAATGTCTGATAGATCTGGTTGCCCGAAAAGGTTTTTGTAATAATTTGTTATGTATCTTTTCAATTCAGCATCACCTACTATTATCCCATCTTTTTATTCTAATCTGAAGATGTGTTGTTTTCGGTGTTTGCCATTGGCCACCAAATGAAAAAAGGGTATTGTCATCTCCTTGCAACAAGCCTTTTACTTTAACTCTTTCATACCATTTCATCGCTTCCTCCCTTAGAAGGCGAACTAATCTCTCTTTTAGGTAGTGTTTTAGGTTAATCTTGTTATCTGAAAGCATGCTGGTTTCCGCTTTTTTAATCTAAAGCATCCAACACGGAATTCAGTTTATCTGATTGCCATTAATATATATTGTTCCAAATTATGTTACTCTAGCCGAGAGCTTCCTATACCTTGATATCTCTATATTTCTTTTTCCCTCGTGTAGTTCTTTTCCTTTGCCAATATATTTCATTGAGGAACCACGCACGTGAAAGCAAACAAAGCTAGCACACATGTATTCACGTTTCATTCCACCAGGCACCGTACAATTTCTCTTTACTTCCTCCGTTTTTTTATAAGACGTAACTTGGCACAGTCACCCAAAATACATTTTGACCATTTATTGTTTATATTTTATTGTTTATAATTATAAATTTATAATTGTTGGAGAGTATATTTGATTACAAATCTGAGCCAAATGGATTGAGTGGATGGATGATTAAATTTTTGTGTTTATTGTCCTTTGACACGAGGGTTAGTGCAAGTTCCTTCCTCGAATTCTAAGGACCAGTTCTTGAAGCCTGTACCCCGGCTTGACAGCGCAATCATGAGACCTAATGGGCTCTAGGCCTAGCTAAGTAATAGTTGCTCCAAGTATTGCTTGCATCGTGGTTGCTTGTGTGGCACAAGAAGGGGGCCCTAGGGTCATTGACTTATGTACGGGGCTGAATCCTCAATGAGTGTATGACATTTTTGGAGGAGTTTCGAGAAGGCCTTGTAGTGAAACTCATCCACACTTCTTGGAAATGCGATACGGGGCTAGCTACTACAGGCAAATGAGAGTCACGACAGTCATGGTGAAAGTGTGCAACCTCTATAGAGTGTTACGTTGATATATCAGCCGTGGTCACGGTCAAGAGGGCCCTAGACTTCTTCATGATTAGTGGTGCTCTGGGTGGATGGTGCTGGTGGTTTGCTTGAATGGATTTCTGAGAGCTCAGATGGTTTTCCGAGTGTCGGTTCTGGTTTGTTCTCGGAGGAGAAGGTGGAACTACACATATAGTAAAAAGGTGCTAGGCTACTATTAAGGAGTATATTGCTTAAGTGCGTGTTAAGCCCAAAAAGCCCTCCTATGCAAGTTTCATGTCACATTTTTACCACACTTGTGGACTACAATTCACCGAAGTTCATTGGAGACGATGACTTCAACCCGATGCTTTGTTCTATGTTGCTGTGCCCTGGTCAACTGCTTGTGGAGATGGAGTCCCATCCCATTGAAAACCTTGATATATTTACGTAAAATTTCTTTTAGACCATAGGTCATTTTGTAACGATGTAATAACTTTAGCATGATTCACTAATAAAGTTTTGCATTCAATTTTGTTTACAAACTCATGTGTAACAAATCAGCCATGTGATCATTCATTCAAGCTTCACGACGAAACTCAAAGAAGCATGCTATAAAAAGGCATGGCACAATGCCTGCTGATACTATCATCGGCCTCTAGATGCTTTTCACTATTTTCATTTAAGAAAGAGAGTATTCCGAGTCAAGGTGCAGAGAGATTGGAATGGTCTATAAAACAATGTGTCAGGATTGGGAGGCTTTAGGAAATTTGTACATCACTCCATTTGAATGAGGGGTTCTTCTTTCCTGCGTTCTCCATCACAGCATATTACTGGTTGTTTCCGACCAGACCATCATATTATTTCTGTTCTTCCAAAAATATTAGTCCAGGTTTATGCAAAAGGTTGTTGCTTCGGTTGTTAGCCGCTTTTTCAAAAGTGTTGTTTCGACAAGCTCAGTGTGCTGGCCCGTGATGCTGCTTCCCAGAGAAGCGACCACGGTCTATTTGGCGTTCGCATTTTCACCACCGTCTGGCCACACGAGGCTGGTCCCGTCCAGGCACCCATCCTGCGAGGCGGCGCCACCCATCGGTGCGAGCGTCGTTCCCCATTGATGAGGGAAGGTAAGGTATGATGTACTTATGTTACACGGTGGACACTTTGACAGCTAAATCTCAGACTATTTGAAAACAGAAAATCTTCAAGAACAGAGAACAAACTCAAACGAACCAAAATTAAGCCTTATAACCAGATCCATGAGAAGACGTTTATTTTTAACTTTGTTGCAGCGATAATATCTGTGCATTACGCCACAATGATAGAATAATGATAAAAATCTTCAAGAACAGAGAACGCTTATCTAACAGATTGTTTAGTTAATATAAAAGCAAAAATTTAATTGACGCTATTAAATTGGGGTAGAGTTCACCAATCTTGTTTAATTAACACGTAAACAGCCCTTATTTGTGACATTTCCAAAACGTGAATTAATGTCCTCTTTAGGAGAACATGGTGTAGAGCAGAGTGAGACAACCATTGTAGAATCTTAATTTGCAAAGGTTTGATATTCTAGGTAGTAGCCAATGCATGGGAAAACATTATCGTTCACGATTTGCTTTGGCATGAGGGGTGTTGGGACCAAAATCAGACATTTCATGGTGGCAAGTTCATTTCTCTTTTGAAACCAAATTAAATTTATTTTTCTCATTCTTGATTTTTTATTGGCTTTAAATTTAACAGCTCTACTTTTGGTTGCAGGAAATTACTCCGGCTGACTACTCTCATCACCGGTGGAAACTACGTTCCTGCCGATACCAAGAGTGGCTCGCTGTGACGAGAGCACTGCCTGGGCAATTTGTTTCTGGTACACCCCTTGTTATTGAAGATGTGCTTGAGGTACGGTAGGCCTTGTTATCGAAGAATTTGTGGAAGGAATTGATGCTCGTCATAGTCTAAGAGAGGGAGGGGGTAAATTAGGTTTTCTAAAAACTTGGCCTACCACATGCCTTCTAATTGCACAAAATGAAACTAAGACAAGCTATCTAGATGGGCAACTAAGGTTTCCATCTAGTGTTTGCACCCACCCAAAGAGTTTTGCAACCTAGAGCCAATCCTATCAAGATACTACTCTAGAAAGGTAAAAGCACACAAATTGCAAGTATAAAATACAGAAGCTTAAAGGGTTAGAGGGATGCAAACTTGACACGAAGGTTTATCCCGTGGTTCGACTTACGCCTACTCCACGTTGGAGCTCCACAAAGGATGTGCTCTCAGTCGCCAAGTCTTCTTCCCGGTCAAGGCCTTGAGCTCACCGCAAAGGCTCCCCAAGAGGGATGATGAGCAAGTCACCAAGACCTTGCTCTCATCAACCTACTCTCCCGTATACTTGCAAACTTGTACGTCGATGGCCGGCGGATCATACGCCATGCCTTTTCTTTCATCTTCACTTGACATCGTCCCTGCATAACTTATATGCCGATTGTCCGCCGAGGGTCGGCGTATGATACGCCGTGTAGGGTATTGCAAACCATAACTTGAACTTGTCCATGACTTAAATGTCGTATCATCTGCCCTTCATGCGTGCAGTAACACCGGATCATATGCCGATGCACTTTATCTGAATTCTTCGAGCGCCGTATGCTTCCAACTTGTACGCCGTGCATCGCCGGATCATACGCCGTGTAGAATATTCTTGCTTTGCTTGACCAGCCTCTACATGCCGTATGTTTAATACGCCGTGTACAAACTCTGCGGGCTTATCTAATTCAATCAACTCAAGCCCTTTCCATGATTTCATATGCCAATACCACGTCATAAATACTTCAAAATAACACTCTCTGGTTTTTTGCTATGCTTTGGAATCATTCTTGGAGTGTAATTTTCTATGTAAATTACTCAACAAACATGTTAGTCCCAAAGACTATGTTGTCATTCAATCATCAAAATCATAATATAAATGGCACATAGGGCCATTTTCGTTACAATTTGGTAATACATAACAAGCCCACCCTGCTGATTCAGTACAAGACTACTCACAGCTTCCGCAGTAAACTCTGATTGGCAAGATTCTTCATTAAAAATGGATGAAAGGAACACTGAGTCACATGATGCTTTATTACCTGATTCAGTCTCCAGTTCAAAAGGGAACAAATGAATTAGTATATAGCATAAAAAAGCTCTCTCTGAAATGTATTGCTGTATGTGTCAACACAGTGGACAAACCTTATTTGCTCCAATGGCTAGACGACAACATTTCCAACGCCTTACATGCCCAAGTTATGAGGAAGATCCAAAGTTACTTATGTCTGACATACCAATGCCTTGTAGATTAGCTGAATTCTGTAAAGCTCGTGGAGTTCAAGCAGCTGGTTATGAATCTCCAGAAAAGAAACCCAGTGGATGTACATGGCCAACTATGGGAAATGAATCAATTGATACTAGGACACTACCAGGAAATGGGAAACACCTGACAGCCGAAAACCATCAGGAAAGTCCGGAAAACTGTCAGCAATGCCTGACAGCCAAGATTCAGGAACTTTCCGACAGGAGCACGGAAGCAACCATGGATAGAAAGAGAAGAGACACTACTACAGCAGGAGCATCACAGGCGGTTCGGTTGCCCACATCACAGGCGGTTTTCAAAAGTGGCGCTGATAATCCCTTTTTCACAGTCGGTTTTTAACCGGCTGTGAAAATCGATTTTCACAGCCGGTTTACGTTATGAACCGGCTGTGAAACTGAGCCGGTTTTGAACCTTCGAAACCTGCTGCGTCAGGCGTTATCACAGCCGGTTTTTTGCCAAAAAACCGGCTGTGAAAGTGCCTTTTCACAGCCGGTTTTCTTCCAATCAAAACCGGCTGTGAAAGGGCATTTTCACAGCCGGTTTTCTGCAAATCAAAACCGGCTGTGAAACTCTTTTTCACAGCCGGTTTGAACCGGCTGTGATATGTTTTTCAGAATAAAAAAAATAATTAAAATGTCTCAATTTTCACAGCACAATAATTCACAAATATATAATGCATTCACAATTCATCACAAAAAAAATCAAATCTGAAATTCATATATAATTCACAGAATTTTTCTATAAATCACAGAATGCATATATAATTCGCTGCATTCACAAATACACATATAATTCACATAATCTCACCTGCACAAACAGAGCACACTAGCATATACAATGCTACTAGTAATCTACTCAGCCACTAATGCATGATTTATTAGGCTTACTGACATGAACAAGGACTGTAAACATTTTCTCCTAATACACGCTACTATAAGCAATCACACATGCCTGCGGTTAAACCAAGCCTCTGCTTTGATTGTTCCTCATCATTGTTCTAGCCCTCACTCTTTCAGTTTCAGTAAATGGCTCGTCTGTACATGCATAGAAAAAATTAACAGTGAGCTTGGACAGATCATTTTTTGAGGTTCAGTTTTCATTTCATTCAAAAATAGGCCCAAGCTGCTCTAGCACCGCAAGCAAGGCCATGTCCTAGACAACATGTCTAATGCAAAAGCAAGAACAAAATGAAATGGAGCAAAGTAAACTATTTCACCTATGTTTCACTATTGCATAATGGTGGTGATTACCAATATTCCAAATTTATGCTGCATCAATGCCTAAACACTTGTCCCATATCAGATAGATAACAACTGAATGTTGTATGGTTTTACCATGTCCAACTGAATAATTGTGTCATTTGTTATCTAATCTTTTAATTTATGGACAAGTGATAATTTCAACTGACAAGCTCTCAGTGTATACCAATGTGATTCAGTTATGGACAATGCTTTATCAACAAAGGTGGCTACCCTATACTGTTGGCTGCCAAAATAGTAGAAAGCATGCGATGCCATATAGCCCATGAACAATGGTATTATCTGAATTTAAGTAGCTGTCATAGAAAAAAGGGGAACGGGACAAACTCGTTTAGTTGAAGGAAAGAGGGTAGCTATTTATTTTAACCTGAGCAAAGAGGTCAAACTCTTCTAGAATAAACAGTATTGTCTTGTGAGCTAGTCCACACTCCCTGCAGAAGTTAATATATAATGAAGAGATGAGTATTTAAAATTCGTGAACTAAGAACTATGGCTCAATATACAAGTACACATTATGGCATTACTTTTAGAGAAACTCACCGTAACATATCAATTATGAATTCAGTGTTGTCATCTGAAGAAGCCTAAAAGAAAAGAGATTAGAGCGGCCTATCTTTGATAAAATTTCCTTAAAAAGATAGAATAATAACTAGACATCATACGTACCATTTTTGAAAATGACAACTGGTGCTCCAAACACAGCTGCCTGGCAATTTCCTACAAATAAAAAGGCAGAAAAATATTGGCACAGGAGGGACTTCCAAACTTGTTCACATAAACAAGTGCACGGTTCACTAACTTTGCAAGAAGGACTTGGAAGTAGTAAAGGTATGAGGCAAGGTTGGAAAAGTATGTTGTCGATGGAGATTAAACAAACAATGAAATATGCAATAGAGTTTACAAAAGTGCTAACCTTCGTAGCACAGTTGTCGTCACTATGTAGCATCCCATTTAGCCTGATCTGAAAAGGTGCAGTGCAATTATCCACTTGAAGTGCAGGTAAAAAAGTTCATACTTCTAACTAGAACTAGAACACACAAACTCTTGCATGTTTGGTAAGACAGTGCATTTGAGAATGATGCTGAAAAACTTCATAAAAGGGAACGCTAATGCTGAAAAAGGCATTCTGCATTCCACCATCCTTAGTCTCTTCTTTCCCTAAAGCTCCTCAATCAAGCTGCTATGTTAAATACAAGATAAACTTATATAAGTTGTCACTAGGATGGGAGGAAAAGTAGTCATCATGTATGCAACAAGCTGTTCTAGGTTACCAAAAACAATATCCGTTAGTATCACTTGAAATTGCACTAGAAGTTTGTCTGAGAGGTTTAAGCAGATCATCATCTGTTATTTGCAAAATAACATGGCACATAATTATATAGACAATTGAATTGAGTATAATACAGCATCACAGCCATACCACAGAAATGGCATCAGGGTGCTCCTTCTTCAGATCCTCAAGAACCATGTCGACCACCTGCAGATAAAGGTAATCTCAGAACTAAACAAAAACAAACCAACCAAAATGCACCGTATATCTACCACCGGGACATTTCATCAAACACCAGCGCTGCAGTTCAGCGGGACAGAAAAGGGGGAGAAGGAAACGGAACCGGTAAGCAGCCTCACCGCAGCTTTCCCGCACCCGCGGGGACCGAGGAGGAGGACAGAGTTGTTGCAGGCCTCGGAGACGGAGCTGGCGACGAGGTACTTGAGCTTGCTGCCCAGCCCAAACCCAGGCGGATTAGTGAAGCTTTTTCCCGCGAGGCGGGGCGGCGGCGGACGGGGAATCGATTTGGCTCACCTGTAGTGGGTGGCGCGGGCGCGGGCGGTGTGGGGGGCGGCGGCGCGGGCGGTGCGGGGGCAGCGCGCGCGGGCGCGGGCGGTGGGGGGCGGCGGCGCGGGCGGACGGTTTTGGATGGGGAACAGGCGCCCGGGGTTTTATCCAAAAAACAACAGAGCCGGTTCAAAAAACCGGCTGTGATAAGGATCACAGCCGGTTTTTTCAGAAAACCGGCTGTGAAACAGCACTGTTCACAGCCGGTTTTCCTTGAAAACCGGCTATGATTTTCAATTGCAATTTTCAAGTAAAAAATTAAAGAAAATTTTTTTTCAAAATGTGAAGATCTTTGTGCGATGGAGCATGTTTAGGCATTTTCAAAATGCATTGAAATAATGGCTCATGAAAAAAAATCCAGCAATTTTCGGAGCGCATTTTCGTATTTTTTTCTCAAAAAAATGCCCAGAAATTCAAATAAAGCATGGAAAATCATTAACGTTGTCGAAAAAAGCCGAAACTCCTCCGGGGCAACTTATATGCGTCCTAACACCTATGAAAAATGATAGACCTTGTATATGAGCACACAAAGTTGTCTCGGTGCAGAAACGTGAAAGAATACGCTAAGTCCTATAGAAGTGTGTCGAGTAGGTTCGAGATTGTGAACAATGTGCAGTACCGGCTTCTCAAAATGGCAAGATCTTTGTGCGATGGAGTCATTCATTGAAATAGTGGCTCATGGAAAAAATCCAACAATTTTCGGAGAAGGTTTAGGCATTTCCGTATTTTTTCTCAAAAAAATGCCCAGAAATTCAAATAAAGCATGGAAAATCATTAACGTTGTCGAAAAAAGCCGAAACTACTCCGGGGCAACTTATATGCGTCCTAACACCTATGGAAAATGATAGACCTTGTATATGAGCACACAAAGTTGTCTCGGTGCAGAAACGTGAAAGAATACGCTAAGTCCTATAGAAGTGTGTCGAGTAGGTTCGAGATTGTGAACAATGTGCAGTACCGGCTTCTCAAAATGGCAAGATCTTTGTGCGATGGAGTCATTCATTGAAATAGTGGCTCATGGAAAAAATCCAACAATTTTCGGAGAAGGTTTAGGCATTTTCGTATTTTTTCTCAAAAAAATGCCCAGAAATTCAATTAAAGCATGGAAAATCATTAACGTTGTCGAAAAAAGCCGAAACTACTCCGGGGCAACTTATATGCGTCCTAACACCTATGAAAAATGATAGACCTTGTATATGAGCACACAAAGTTGTCTCGGTGCAGAAACGTTAAAGAATACGCTAAGTCCTATAGAAGTGCGTCGAGTAGGTTCGAGATTGTGAACAATGTGCAGTACCGGCTTCTCAAAATGGCAAGATCTTTGTGCGGTGGAGTCATTCATTGAAATAGTGGCTCATGAAAAAAATCCAACAATTTTCGGAGAAGGTTTAGGCATTTCCGTATTTTTTTCTCAAAAAAAATGCCCAGAAATTCAATTAAAGCATGGAAAATCATTAACGTTGTCGAAAAAAGCCGAAACTACTCCGGGGCAACTTATATGCGTCCTAACACCTATGGAAAATGATAGACCTTGTATATGAGCACACAAAGTTGTCTCGGTGCAGAAACGTGAAAGAATACGCTAAGTCCTATAGAAGTGCGTCGAGTAGGTTCGAGATTGTGAACAATGTGCAGTACCGGCTTCTCAAAATGGCAAGATCTTTGTGCGATGGAGTCATTCATTGAAATAGTGGCTCATGGAAAAAATCCAACAATTTTCGGAGAAGGTTTAGGCATTTCCGTATTTTTTTTCTCAAAAAAATGCCCAGAAATTCAATTAAAGCATGGAAAATCATTAACGTTGTCGAAAAAAGCCGAAACTACTCCGAGGCAACTTATATGCGTCCTAACACCTATGAAAAATGATAGACCTTGTATATGAGCACACAAAGTTGTCTCGGTGCAGAAACGTGAAAGAATACGCTAAGTCCTATAGAAGTGTGTCGAGTAGGTTCGAGATTGTGAACAATGTGCAGTACCGGCTTCTCAAAATGGCAATATCTTTGTGCGATGGAGTCATTCATTGAAATAGTGGCTCATGGAAAAAAATCCAACAATTTTCGGAGAAGGTTTAGGCATTTCCGTATTTTTTTCTCAAAAAATGCCCAGAAATTCAATTAAAGCATGGAAAATCATTAACGTTGTCGAAAAAAGCCGAAACTTCTCCGGGACAACTTATATGCGTCCTAACACCTATGGAAAATGATAGACCTTGTATATGAGCACACAAAGTTGTCTCGGTGCAGAAACGTGAAAGAATACGATAAGTCCTATAGAAGTGCGTCGAGTAGGTTCGAGATTGTGAACAATGTGCAGTACCGGCTTCTCAAAATGGCAAGATCTTTGTGCGGTGGAGTCATTCATTGAAATAGTGGCTCATGAAAAAAATCCAACAATTTTCGGAGAAGGTTTAGGCATTTCCGTATTTTTTTCTCAAAAAAATGCCCAGAAATTCAATTAAAGCATGGAAAATCATTAACGTTGTCGAAAAAAGCCGAAACTACTCCGGGGCAACATATATGCGTCCTAACACCTATGGAAAATGATAGACCTTGTATATGAGCACACAAAGTTGTCTCGGTGCAGAAACGTGAAAGAATACGCTAAGTCCTATAGAAGTGCGTCGAGTAGGTTCGAGATTGTGAACAATGTGCAGTACCGGCTTCTCAAAATGGCAAGATCTTTGTGCGATGGAGTCATTCATTGAAATAGTGGCTCATGGAAAAATCCAACAATTTTCGGAGAAGGTTTAGGCATTTCCGTATTTTTTTCTCAAAAAAATGCCCAGAAATTCAATTAAAGCATGGAAAATCATTAACGTTGTCGAAAAAGGCCGAAACTACTCCGAGGCAACTTATATGCGTCCTAACACCTATGAAAAATGATAGACCTTGTATATGAGCACACAAAGTTGTCTCGGTGCAGAAACGTGAAAGAATACGCTAAGTCCTATAGAAGTGTGTCGAGTAGGTTCGAGATTGTGAACAATGTGCAGTACCGGCTTCTCAAAATGGCAATATCTTTGTGCGATGGAGTCATTCATTGAAATAGTGGCTCATGGAAAAATCCAACAATTTTCGGAGAAGGTTTAGGCATTTCCGTATTTTTTTCTCAAAAAAATGCCCAGAAATTCAATTAAAGCATGGAAAATCATTAACGTTGTCGAAAAAAGCCGAAACTTCTCCGGGACAACTTATATGCGTCCTAACACCTATGGAAAATGATAGACCTTGTATATGAGCACACAAAGTTGTCTCGGTGCAGAAACGTGAAAGAATACGATAAGTCCTATAGAAGTGCGTCGAGTAGGTTCGAGATTGTGAACAATGTGCAGTACCGGCTTCTCAAAATGGCAAGATCTTTGTGCGATGGAGTCATTCATTGAAATAGTGGCTCATGAAAAAAATCCAACAATTTTCGGAGAAGGTTTAGGCATTTCCGTATTTTTTTCTCAAAAAAATGCCCAAAATTCAATTAAAGCATGGAAAATCATTAACGTTGTCGAAAAAAGCCGAAACTACTCCGGGGCAACTTATATGCGTCCTAACACCTATGAAAAATGATAGACCTTGTATATGAGCACACAAAGTTGTCTCGGTGCAGAAACATGAAAGAATACGCTAAGTCCTATAGAAGTGTGTCGAGTAGGTTCGAGATTGTGAACAATGTGCAGTACCGGCTTCTCAAAATGGCAAGATCTTTGTGCGATGGAGTCATTCATTGAAATAGTGGCTCATGAAAAAAATCCAACAATTTTCGGAGAAGGTTTAGGCATTTCCGTATTTTTTTCTCAAAAAATGCCCAGAAATTCAATTAAAGCATGGAAAATCATTAACGTTGTCGAAAAAAGCCGAAACTCCTCCGGGGCAACTTATATGCGTCCTAACACCTATGGAAAATGATAGACCTTGTATATGAGCACACAAAGTTGTCTCGGTGCAGAAACGTTAAAGAATACGCTAAGTCCTATAGAAGTGCGTCGAGTAGGTTCGAGATTGTGAACAATGTGCAGTACCGGCTTCTCAAAATGGCAAGATCTTTGTGCGATGGAGTCATTCATTGAAATAGTGGCTCATGGAAAAAAATCCAACAATTTTCGGAGAAGGTTTAGGCATTTCCGTATTTTTTTCTCAAAAAAATGCCCAGAAATTCAATTAAAGCATGGAAAATCATTAACGTTGTCGAAAAAAGCCAAAACTACTCCGAGGCAACTTATATGCGTCCTAACACCTATGGAAAATGATAGACCTTGTATATGAGCACACAAAGTTGTCTCGGTGCAGAAACGTGAAAGAATACGCTAAGTCCTATAGAAGTGCGTCGAGTAGGTTCGAGATTGTGAACAATGTGCAGTACCGGCTTCTCAAAATGGCAAGATCTTTGTGCGATGGAGTCATTCATTGAAATAATGGCTCATGGAAAAAATCCAACAATTTTCGGAGAAGGTTTAGGCATTTCCGTATTTTTTTCTCAAAAAAATGCCCAGAAATTCAATTAAAGCATGGAAAATCATTAACGTTGTCGAAAAAAGCCGAAACTACTCCGGGGCAACTTATATGCGTCCTAACACCTATGAAAAATTATAGACCTTGTATATGAGCACACAAAGTTGTCTCGGTGCAGAAACGTTAAAGAATACGCTAAGTCCTATGGAAGTGCGTCGAGTAGGTTCGAGATTGTGAACAATGTGCAGTACCGGCTTCTCAAAATGGCAAGATCTTTGTGCGATGGAGTCATTCATTGAAATAGTGGCTCATGGAAAAAATCCAACAATTTTCGGAGAAGGTTTAGGCATTTCCGTATCTTTGGTATTCATCACTTTTTCATTTGACTTCATTTAGTGTTCAAAAAACTTGCTTCTAGTTGTCATTTTTGAAATTCAAAAATTGACTTGTTCAAACAGACTCACACGAGATTTTTTTTTTCAAAATAGTAGCATTATTAAGTTTCATAACTTGATAGAGCATGAGCTATTTTGAAGTTCATATGAGGGAGAAAGACTAGTTAGAAGGTTTGGGCGGAGATTAAAAAGAAAAATTGTCCTGTTCATATGGGTTTGGGACTTGGGAGGACTTCTATATACTAGTACTTCAAATCGAATTTTGGGGGAGTAAATGATTCCAAATCAAAAACTTGTCAACAACAGACTTGTAGAACTCTTTGAGACCTACAATTTTGATGTTGGTAAATTTTTCATCCGAATTTGTTTGGGTTACTTTCAAAATTTAAATTTGACCTCTTTTTACAAATTCAATTAAAATTTGGCATATGTTTGCTCTTAAAATTCACGAATCCATCCTCTTAAAATTTCAAATGTTTGCTATGGATAATTCAATTCTCTACTTAAATGGAAGAAAACAAGCCAAATAAAAAGAATCAAATAAATAGCAATTAACATACATAAAAACACCATTAAATATTTTTTTTCTTTTCTAGTGCACCATTGTGAAGTAATACATAAAAATAGTTATGGGTGCGCCATTTTCACAGTCGGTTTTTAAGAAAAACCGGCTGTGAAAACACATTTCCACAGTCGGCTAAAGAAAACCGGCTGTGAAAATGCATTATCACAGCCGGTTTTTATTAAAAACCGGCTGTGAAAAAAGCCTGCAAATGTCAGGTTTTGTCAGGTATAAAACCGGCTGTGATAGGTGGTTTTCACAGCCGGTTTTTTAGCCGAACCGGCTGTGAAAACCTAGTCCTTTTCACAGCCGGTTCGGCTAAAAAACCGGCTGTGAAAACCACCTATCACAGCCGGTTTTTCCTTTCCCAGCCGCAGCACTAGAAAAACCGACTGTGAAAATATTTTCTGCGCCACTTTCAAAAAACCGGCTGTGAAAATAGTGACTTGAAAAATGGTTTCTGTAGTAGTGTTGCTGTAGTCTAGTCTATTTTGACGAAGCCCGTCGCCCCGTCACAACCTTCAAAGACAAGAGTACTAGAGTCTACAGCAGTGAGGGAGGTAGGGCCGGTTTCATGACCAGGAACAGTGGAGTTGTGGTAAAAGAAGCAGCTGGACGTTTGTGGATCATGCTTTGGATGTGCACTCCAAAGTCCAAATTGAGGCCATGGCCTGCTTGGAACTTTGGAAGCAGTCAAAAGCAAGTAGAGGTATGGGATGACACGGATAATGTTGGAGACTGGTGCTTTTCTCCTAAGGTCTCGTTTGATAGAGGTGGATGGATAGAAATGAAGGGGATCAAGAGATAAATAAACTAATTTTCCCTTCAATCTCTTCCATTACCCTTCAACCCACTTGTTGCCAAACAAGGCCTAAAGAAGATACCGGAGGTGAACTAGTTTAGGTCGTCCTCGTCCATGATTGGAGGAATTGTGTGTGTGTGAAGT
>CM014277.1:20003795-20029819 GCA_004135705.1 Alloteropsis semialata
CGGCTGTGATAGGTGGTTTTCACAGCCGGTTTTTTAGCCGAACCGGCTGTGAAAACCTAGTCCTTTTCACAGCCGGTTCGGCTAAAAAACCGGCTGTGAAAACCACCTATCACAGCCGGTTTTTCCTTTCCCAGCCGCAGCACTAGAAAAACCGACTGTGAAAATATTTTCTGCGCCACTTTCAAAAAACCGGCTGTGAAAATAGTGACTTGAAAAATGGTTTCTGTAGTAGTGAGAGGATAGGGTAGGGCAAGCAACTGGTTCCCATTGGTCCCACACAAGTCACACGATTTTTCACGCGAAAATACGCGCGTGCGGCGCGTGGGGTTCGAACCCACGACCTGTGGCTTCGCGCGTTGCTTCCTTACCATCTCACCTACACACCACAGCTGACCAAGTCCCAGATACTTTCCTTTTGAATTAACCCGTGGAGGGGCCTTTGGTACCGGGTCGTAACACCACCCGGTACCAAAGACCCCCCTTTGGTACCGGGTCGTGTTACCAACCGGTACCAAAGGGTCCAGACCCTTTGGTACCGGGTCGTAACACCACCCGGTACCAAAGGGGGGGTCTTTGGTACCGGGTGGTGTTACGACCCGGTACCAAAGGGTCCTCGGGGCCTACCAAATTTAGACCCGGTACCAATGACCCTTTTGGTACCGGGTCATAAGCAACGGGTACTAAAGGGGGTGACCGATAGGCCATTTTCTGGTAGTGAGCGACAATTATTGTCTACTTTCAATACTTTGGGTTATATTAAGTTTGATGTTTTGTGTAATCTAAATTGTTTGGAAGAGAGATTTTTTAGATATGCTGATTTTCCTTGATTTGATCAACATACATATCATGTTGTTGGCAAATAAAAAAAAAAAAAAAAAAAAAAAAAAAAAAAAAAAAAAAAAAAAAAAAAAAAAAAAAAAAAAAAAAAAAAAAAAAAAAAAAAAAAAAAAAAAAAAAAAAAAAAAAAATGGACAATACATGATACATAGAGTCTACATTTGTAGCAATATGAATTCTCCTTTTGTTGTGTAAGATTGTGATCGATTAGAGGACAACCATAATAAAAATATTTTTACATGTTCCTCTAGTAGTTTTGTCTCTCAAGAAAGGAAGCATTGTTGGTTGCTACCTATGCCTGCTGATAATGAATTTTCTGATATACGACCACCTAGTACTGCTTTGTCTTTTGTTAGCACTAATCTTTTGTAGTATAGTGTTGACAAACATCGTGTGCATTTCGATCATGGAGCATATATGGTTGCTGATATTTTTATACGAGATGACACACTACATAATTGGAAACATGGTGACATCCCTCCTCAGAATTATCTTGGTTCCCATTGTTTTCGCAACCCCTTCTTCTTTGTGTTGTGCAGGATCTCGGTTTCGAGTACAATCAACGCCGAGGACCGCTTTTCGTCAGAGACTAGAAGATTGGGCTTGATTGGCTTCAGAATGCAAACCTTATTTTGAGCAACTCTCAGACCTGGACTTCAAAAATAAAAGAAAAACAGAATCACAAATTTTAATTAGAACCTTGTATTGTTTTAAGCTCATGAATAAAAAAACATAGTGTATCAATATCTATGCTTCTTCAAATGTGACCCGGGCTTGTATTTTGTATTGTTTTAGGATACAGTGGAAGATTGTTGCATTTGCATGTCAAATGTTTTGTTTCCAGGAGGCTTAGGATAGGGAACCATTCAGTGTAAGAAGCTGTGTGGAATTTATAGGAACCACATGACCAAGGTTTGGATACGGAACCATTCAGTGTATGGTGTTCATTGCATTACTCGGGTGAACCAAACCATGTCAAATGTTCTGTTTCCAGGTGGCCACCACATGACCAAGATTAGGATAGGGAACCATTCAGTGTATGGTGTTCATTGCATCACTCGGTTGAACCAAACCATGTCAAATGTTTTGTTTCTAGGTGACTGCAGTGAGATGGGAGCAATTCCGAGAGAGTTTCCAGGTGGCCACCACATGAGCAAGGTTAGGATAGGTAACCATTCAGTGTATGGTGTTCATTGCATCACTCAGGTGAACCAAACCATGTTAGTGAGACGAGACCAATTCCGAGAGACCAAGGTTAGGATAGAGAACCATTCAGCGTATGGTGTTCATTGCATTACTCTGGTGAACCAAACCATGTCAAATGTTTTGTTTCCAGGTGGCCAGAGTGAGATGGGAGCAATTCCGAGATAGTTTCCAGGTGGCCACCACATGACCAAGGGTAGGATAAGGAACCATTCGGTGTATGGTGTTCATTGCATCACTCGAGTGAACCAAACCATGTCAGTGAGACAGGAGCAACTCCGAGAGACCAAGGTTAGGATAGGGAACCATTCAGTGTATTGTGTTCATTGCATCACTCGGGTGAACCAAACCATGTCAGTGAGACGGGAGCAATTCCGAGAGAAGGTTCTCCAAAAAGTCTCATGTTTCTTGGGAGGTGTTGGGAACTCAATTCTGAGTTGTTATTTCAGGTTAGCCATGAATCCACAGTTTTGGTTCAATCTTGGCACTTTTACCTGCCCCAGTGTAACACCCTGTCCTCCAACACTACACAGCGCCGCCCTTCTGTAAGGGCTTGCCCACTTAAACATAGCACCTTACTTACACTTTCGTCATTGCTTCATGTAAAAGGGTTAACCCGAATATGCTATGGCTGGAGGACAATGGCTTATAAGCTGGTTTCACCCTTGCTGAACTAACAATGTGGTACTAAACATATGCACCTGCACTCATGGGCCACCACTGGACCATATTCAAATTGGGCCGAGTGTCACACCCAGACACCAATATTAGGGTCAGGCTCTGTCAGTTAAAGCTAATCTAATTATGTTATTTTGCAGCAAAACTAATACTCATTAGCATTTTTTGCAAAGAATAAAATAAGTCTCTAGATATGTTATTGAGAAGAGTATTTATTTCCAAGCTGAACACTCATAGGCCAACACTAGACGAAACCAACTGTTCAAACCTTCTGTCAGTGTCTAGTGAAGAAAAAAGATTTTGATCTCAGTCAACTCTTGTTTGATAATTTTACGGCCTAATTACTGCCTCAATGTATTAATTCAGCAATTATATTTGTGCTGTACAGAAAAGGAAGTAAAGTCAGCTGGATAAATTTCACATTTTGGGCTGGTCACCTGTATGCCAAATTTATAGATATAGAGGAGAAAAGAATGATCAGCACTAGTCAGGTTCGGGTAGCACTGTGGAAGCTTAAGGCTCTGCAGACATCATGAGCTAAGCAAGACGCCCACCATTATAATTTAAACATGCTGTTTAAATGTTCGCTATATCTGGAGTTTGACTTGTGATTCAGAGTACAAATGCATCGCCAACTCGCTGGTTTAAGGATTCTCAAAGGAAAAATGAGTAAATATATATTCACACACAACAAATCTGGATGCAGTGTGCTAGTGTGTTTGGCTACCTCACAAACTCAAGGCCTGGTTTCCTAGGTACATTGTCCAAAATTTTGACCCCACGGACAGTGGCGGAGACAGGATTTTGGACTTGAGTATTCCCATCTTCTTACAAAAAAAAAAGTCAAGATGAACAGTACAAAAGTTCATAATGTGTCAATACTGACAAACGACAATATAAATCAAGTCACAAGTTGTTCAACTAATAGACATCCATAGAACTAAAGCAAAGTAGAAAATTAAATAGCAGTTGTAGCTCTAACTCTCTGTTTCGGTTCCTTCACAATGGCTTGGAAGAGTGGCTTTAATTTTGCGTTCCTTCATGACTTGAAAGCGGTTGATGATATCACACTCTTTGACTCACAAAAAGAACTCGCGCTCGATAAATGTGACCATGCAATCATTCAAGTATTGATCCCAATGAGTG
The DNA here is from genome assembly GCA_004135705.1 of Alloteropsis semialata. NCBI lineage: Eukaryota > Viridiplantae > Streptophyta > Magnoliopsida > Poales > Poaceae > Alloteropsis > Alloteropsis semialata. Next base: position 20,007,660 of record CM014277.1, read on the forward strand.
CCTGCTGGCCTTCCTAAACCCATTTCTTGGTTCAAACCCTTTCCAGATTCAATGACACACTGATTCAATGGCCTGCCTAAGCTCTTTCCCATAGAGTTCTCAAATCACTCGATTGCTTCTTTTTTATTTTCCAAATATGTAGATCTACAGAAAAACATACACACTAAAATTCACTTACTATGCCATTTCCCATTTCCATTGTCCAATCGATCTATCCTGCCTCTAAATTCTACAAGCACTGAAGCACACTAACACAGAGACTCAGAGTCAAGAGTGAGACCAAGAATAGATGCTCACCGGAACTTGACTGCTTGAGTCATCACCGTTCGGCCTTCGGCCTTCCCTGGCTCCCCGCGCCCACGAGCGACCGGGGCGCCGCCGGCCCGCCGTGCCGGGCTCTGGCCACAGCCGGCAGGCCGCCGAACGCTGGCCGCTGGCCCTCACCGCACCGCAGCCACGCTGGCGCGCCCGCGAGCGGTCAGGCGCCGGGGGCTAGGCACGCAGCAGGCCGTACCCCATAGGCGCAGCTCGCAGCAGCGCAATCCCTAGACTCCGACCTAGGGTTCTTGATTTTGGGGGATTTCAATCTTGCAATTTGGGGAAAGAAGGGAGACATGGAGCAATGGCGAGGAAGCGAGCGCCTGGCTGCCGTGCGCCATCTCCGTGAGACCGTGACTCCGTGCGTGAGGAAAGGATAGGGCAGGGCTTCAGTGATTTTGTTGGCCTAGTTGTGGGCTTTGGCTACTGGGCCGGCCTTGTGGGAAAGGAAGAGAGAATTTTAGACATTGGGCTCTATCTGAACCGGAAAAGGAAGAATAAGCCCACCAAAACATATGTATATATGTATAAACTTGATATATACTTGGTTTTTGCAAAAAAATATTGGGTATTCCTGGGAATACGGGCACCAGGCTGTCTCCGCCCCTGCCCACGGATCAGTAGCACTGGTGGTTCAGATACAAGTGTCAAATCTTTATAGGTAGAAATGATTCTCAATTTATAGGCCGAAGTGATTATGAATTTATTTATACCATACTACCAAGTTGCTACAGGGAATCACTCGCGTATGCATATATACGGTAATTGGCTCCATCTTTTGGTGCTTTCCATGGAGCAAAATAGCAAATCGGACATACGAAGGTCCTGTAGAGTTTCCGGTAGGCTTTAGAGGTGCCGAGAACTGGATTCTATCTCCCAATTCCAGGTCAGCCATGAATCCACAATGTCCCACCATGTTTAAGTTCTCTTTATTTCTTGCTGCATCTGAATATAACTGATGGACCACTATAGTCAGCTTCTGAATAGTCTCTCATTTTCTATAATCCAGGAGAACACAGTGCTGTTGGAAATGTACATCCTTGACATCCAGTGTATCCTAGAGGTACCTTCACTGCTGTGAAATGCTACAAATCTAGCGCTGGCAAGCCTTGCTTCCTAGAAGATTGGGATCTATTGGCTTCAGAACGCCAATAAGTTTTACTGGTGTTGTTCGACCACCACGGAAGCCGGCACCACATGTCCAATTGAACGGCCAAATGCGGCAAGTATGTCATGACCTCTGGCAACTAAGAAAATAGATGAGGAAACAAGGTTTAGACGTTTGGAGAGTAAATTTCCAATAAAAATGAAAGTATTTCTATTGGACTCCTTTAATTTGAATAAGTATTGTCCTCGAAAGTCAATTATGCTTAAAAGCTTTATGGCATAGGCTACATAGAACTGTTAAGGAAATTGACCATCCAATTAATTCTTCCACAAATAGTTTGAATTTAAGCAAACTGAAATGGAGCATTTTTTTTTCAAATTGTACCAAGCAGTAAACTTATGATTTATTATACTGGAAAATAAGCAAGATCCACCACAAATTTCAATGTTTTCTGTGGTTTTTAATTTTTGTATTGTATATGTACAATTTATTTTTCAATTAATGCGATGCCGAGATGACTATTCAGTTTGTTCGTGTTCACAACAGAACTGTCTGAAATTGAAGAACGAAAACCAAAACAGTAGACCATGAACTTAAATGTGAATCCCAAAGATCAATACCATGGATAGTTAATTCAAAAATCACCATTACATCCTTAGGAAGACGTGGTGCTGAATTTATAGGAACCACATGATCAAGCTAGAGAGGGAGAGAGGAGTAGAGCTGAATTCATTGGTGAATGCGTTGCATAAATGAAATGAACTGAAAGTGTCGTATGAATTTGTGGAGTGAGACTATCATGGTAATAGACAATAGTTGTGCCAATGACAAGAGAGGGAGAGAGGAGTAGAGCTCCATTGTTTGGTACTTTGGATGGGAGCAGATCAGAGAGGTCCTCTTACCTCTACAATTTCTCGTGAGCTTGAGAGGTGTTGGGAACTCGATTCCATCTTGGGATTTCAGGTTAGCCGCGAATCTAATGATTCCCAGTTTCCACAATGTTTTTTAGTTTAGTTTTATTTTTCTTGATTCCTTAGACCTATTTTTCCTGTTGAACATTAGATATCTGATTGCTGCTTCACTATAATAAGCATCTGAATAATCTCATTTTGCACGATGCAGGTATTCCACAACCGTCTTTGAATATTCGTTCTCCGGGAAATATTATTGTTGGCGATCAAAAATGGCACAGGTCGGTTCTGTAAGTAAAACCGGTGGCACCGGATTCTAGAACCGGTGGAACCGGATTCAGTCGCCTGTTGCCTATCTGGCAACCAAATCTGGTGTGCCACCGGATTTGGAAACCAGTGACACCGGTTTTTCCGAGTCCCATTAGGTTTGGACTCTTTCTGTAAATCCGAGTTGTTTTAGAACTTTCCTTGCGGGGCAAGGCCTCCCCACCCTATAAATATAAAGGGTTGCGGCCGATTGAGGGTTTATCCAATCGATCAAATCAATATACCTTTACTTTTTTGTCATCTCTCAAACCCTAACTTTTCCAACCCTAATTGCTGCTCGTTCTTCGTCTCCACGGCGATTGACGGCTCTCTGAGTGGCCTGCCGACCTCAGAGAAACCCTAGGCACGTTTGCCCTGACGGGGTCCCTCCCGGGCCGGCGATCTTAGGTTCACGCAGCAAGCTCCGAAGAACCGGTGGAACCGGAATCCAAAACCGGTGGTACCGGTTTTGCTCAGCCTGCTGCAGTTGACTGATCCGTTGCAGATCCGCGCGTGCTAGCGCAACTCAGTGTGTTGGCTGTAAAAGGCGTCAACACATTTTTTATGACCCCGCTGGGGAATTCGGAGATCTTGGTTTCTATAACCGATCTATCAAGCCCTAGCCAGATGGGATCTACTGCAGAACTCGAACAAGGACAACATCATCGTGCCCTCCATTGAGGAGATCGATGATGAGGAGCGTCAGAGATTTGAAGCAGCTCAAGAATTCTTCAAGAGTCAATTCTTGATGGGGCTGAAGAAGGATCTCCACGGCAAGGTGATAAGAACTCACGAGTTTATGATGCCGGCGTTCATGATGAAAGATAAAAAGGTGGAAGAATTACCTTCGGTAACTGTACACCCACCTGAACCTTCTGTTCCTAAGTCTAATGAAGATCTTAGTGCTGCACTTTTACATACCGATGAATTAGTAGGCACGCTTGTGGACAGAATGAATAAAATTGATAGGTTGGTAGAATCTTCTTGTTTTGCACAAAATTTACCACCTATGCAACATGAGAACATGCATGCGAATTTGTCGGCTACACCAGGAAAAGCACCTGAAAATCCATTATATGGTATGCCGGCTAATTTTTATCCAGGACAAATACCGCCGCCGCCACACGTTTCACCAGCCACGGTGAAACTGGTGACACCGGTTCTAGAAACCGGTGGCACCGGTTTTGTCGCCCAGGCTGTGCAGCAGTCAGTGCCACCCACTACAGCTCCTCTTTCGGTAGTCCCTAACCGAAATACAGAGGTAGTTAATGGATCTACTTATATTGGAACTCGTGCATACACGTCACCCCCATACCTAATCAAAACATTAATTCCAGTGGAGTTCCTAATGATGTATATGATCAGTATTTGCGCCAAAGTCCTAAACGCGTGCCTCATGTTGTTCAAGTTCAAAGTACAGCCACAGGGCAATCTGATCGAGCTCGTTCAAATTTATATGCTGAATTTTATAAAATGAAGGATGAGTTAGCTAGTATGATGCAGGATAAACTTGGTATTGATATGGGTAATTCTAGATTATATCAGAAACCATACTCTGCTAATTTTGATGCTGTAGCTTATCCTAATAATTGGCGTGTTCCTGATTTTGTGAAATTTAATGGTGATGATAATAAAACCACTTGGGAACACATTAGCTAATATATTGCTCAACTAGGAGAGGCTAGTTCTGATGATGCTTTGAAAGTTCGCTTGTTTTCATTATCTTTGACTGAAACTGCTTTCTCTTGATTTTCTTCATTAACTCCTGGCTCAATTAAGTCATGGAATCAATTAGAGCAGAAATTTCATGATCATTTTTACAGTGGGAGTATTCAATTAAAATTGATGGATTTGACATCGGTTAAGCAATAAAGAGATGAATCGGTTACAGATTATTTTAAACGATTCAAAGAAACTAGAAACCGATGCTTTAATTTGTCACTTTCTAAAAGGGATCTAGCTGATGTTGCTTTTAATGATTTGAGATCCTTTATTAGAGAAAAGATAGAAGGCTTTGAACATTTTTCGGTTAATCAAGTGCAAGTAAGGGCTTTAGCTACTGAAAACCGAATTAAAAATGCAAAAGATACATATAAGACTCATCATTCTAATGTGCATGTTGTTACTTATGATTCTAGTAGTTCGGACGATGATGAAGATGTGTATATTGCTGAACTTGTGTGGCCTTCTAAGAATAAATCGTACACATGTCCATCCCCTAAGCCAATTCAAAAGAATCGGCAAGAAGAAGTGCGATTTACTTTTGATGTTTCCAAGTGCCATCGTATCTTTGATGAATTATTAAAGAATGGGAACATTAAAATGTCTCATGCTATTTCTTCACCTGAAGAGCTTAAGAGGCGAGCATATTGCAAATTACATAATTCTTTTTGGCATGCTACTAATGGTTGCAATGTTTTTCGTCGACAGGTGCAATCGGCCTTGAATAAAGGACGTTTGACACTACATGAGATGCAGGTGGACAAAGCACCTTTCCCTGTCAACACCCTTGAGATGCAACCTCCTAAAGTTCTGGTTCGGCCGCATCAAGTCGAATCAACTAAAGGAAAAAAATATTGTGGTGGGTAATGAGAAGCGAAAGCCTAAAAATTTGAAGAAAAAATCAATTGTCAGGGAAGTGGTGTGTGAAAAGACCCCCAATGGCAGAGAGACTTTCAAGATCACTGCAAGAATCACGGATCTAGGGGGCAAGGAACATCCAGAGCACCGGTTGAGCCTGCTACACAAGAAAAACGGTGCCACCGGTTTCTGAAACCGGTACTATCGGTTTTGGTCAGGGGCACCCAAAAATGCTAAAGCCTAAGCGTCCTGAGATTGGAACTTGGAAAATCAATGTGGCCAAGGATCAGGGTAAAGTTGCAAAACCAAAGCCGACCTTTGACCAGTTATTTTCCAAATATGCTAATCAAAGGCCAGTTGATGAGGATTGGCTGGCAAAAAAGAGAAAGAGATCACCTATGCGTCAAGAAAAGCCAATTTCGCCTCCAAGGGCAAATAACAGGCAGAAGGGTGATGGTGCTAGCTTTTATCCCCAACAAAATCAATATCAAACCATGCCATGGATGCCTCCATATTGTAATTCTCCATATTCGGCGTGGGATTACAATGGGATGCACATGCCTTATTACCCTATGCAGTATTCTTCTTTTCATGCAGGATGGGGTAATGACAGAGTACCAGCGCAAGAGAGGTTGTTGGATAACTGTTCGATTCCTCGTCGATCAGGTTGGGACGTGCCACCCAAAACCGGTGGTACCGGTTCTCAAAACCGGTGGAACCGGTTTCCTCAGGAAAAGCGGGCATCTCCTCCCAAGCAAGTTTATCAGCCTAAGAAGGTGGAGGAAGTTGTCCAGAAGATGGATGTCGACCAAGAGAGGACTACAGCTACTAATGTGATTCAGATTGGTGACTTCCAAGTGAATTTAAAGGACGATGACAAGATGCCAATGATAATTGGTGATGAAGCTAAACCATCAGTCCAGAAGGATGTTGCTGCAGAGCCTGATGTGGGTAAGAAGGTTGAAATTGATAAATCTAAATACTCTATGCCTAGATGGTGTCCTCCAGGTTTGACACGCACGCAAAAGAGGAAATTACAGCGACTTTGTTTTCAAGAACAGAAGGAGAAGGAGCTGGAGAAGTAGAGGGAGGAGCACTTCAACAAATACAGGCCCATGGTTCCTCCAGGCAAATGGTGGAAGAAAACTGAAGTTCCAGAGACAAATCCGGTGGCACTGGATTCTAAACCGGTGGAACCGGTTTTAACCCCTCGGTGCCAGATGCTGCGCCAAAACCGGTGGCACCGGTTTTGGATCCGGTGGTACCGGTTTCTGCTGATCCAGGGCCGTCTCGTGTTGCTTCTGAGGTTTCTGTTACTTCTACATTTGATCAGAGATTGTCATCGGGTTCCCAGGATGTGGACGATGAACAGCTTGTTGATTATGATTCATCTCCTGATCGTATGAATGTGGATGCTAATGTGGTGCATCTTTCTTCGGATTATTACGTCATTCCGGAGGAAGAGATGGCTCATCTAGGCTTTGTCCCAAAAGAAGCTATATTTAAAAGGCCAAAGGATTCTGAAAATCATTTAAAAGCGTTGTACATGAAGGGTCATATCAATGGGAAGCCAGTTTCGAGGATGCTCGTTGATACTGGGGTAATTGTTAATTTGATGCTCTATTCTATGTTCAAGAAGCTTGGTGGATTAGATGATGAGTTGATCAAGACCAATATGACCATCAGTGGTGTGGGAGGAGGCGAGCCTATGAGTGCTAAAGGCGTTGCTTCTATGGAGCTCACCATTGGGAGCAAGACGTTGGCTACTGCTTTCTTCATTGCCGAGGCCCAAGGCAATTTCAGTTTGATATTGGGTCATGATTGGATTCATGCAAATAGATATGTGCCTTCTAGTTTGTATCAGTTTCTTATTCAATGGGTTGACGAAGACATTGAGGTTGTACATGGAGACACATCGGCTTCTGTTGCTGTGGTTGATGGTTCTACCATGTCTATGCATGATCATGTCAAGTGCTTGACAGGTTTAGATATTTCTTACTATGAGATGATCAGCTGTACTAGAGATGGCTTTGTGCCTGCTGTTTTAAAGCAAGTTGAGTATCGGCTAAACCATTTGTTGTGAATCAATGAATAATCAGAGACTTGAGCACTATTGGGCACAAAAGAACGATATGTATGAGGCCACTGAGGATTTTGATGATATGAGTAAATTGGGACAAGGCTTTACGTCGGCTGATCCTTTAGAGGAGGTTGATATTGGTGATGGCACTGTACCTAGGCCGACGTTTGTAAACAAAAATTTGAAAGCTGATTATAAAGCTGAATTAATCGAGCTGTTGAAAGAGTTTGTTGATTGTTTTGCATGGAATTATCAAGAGATGCCTGGTTTAAGCCGCGAGTTAGTTGAACATCGGTTGCCTATTAATCCTGGTTTTAGGCCTTTTAAACAAACTGCTAGGCGTTTTAATCCTAATATGTATGATCGGATTAAAGAAGAAATTAATCGGTTATTGGATGCGAATTTTATTAGGCCTTGTCGTTATGCTGAATGGTTATTTAATATTGTGCCAGTTGAGAAGAAGGATTCTGGTAAGCTCAGAGTTTGCATTGATTTTAGAAATCTTAATAGAGCTACTCTTAAAGATGAATATCCTATGCCTATAGCCGACATGCTTATTAATGATGCTTCTGGACATAAAGTTATTAGTTTTCTTGATGATAATGCTGGTTACAATCAAATATTCATGGCCGAAGAGGATATATCCAAAACGGCTTTCATATGTCTAGGTTTTGTTGGTTTGTTTGAGTGGGTAGTCATGGCCTTTGGTTTAAAAAACGCTGGTGCTACTTACCAAAGGGCAATGAATTTAATTTTTCATGATTTACTTGGCTTAATCATAGAGGTTTATATCGATGATATTGTTGTTAAATCAGCTAGTTTAAAACCTCATTTGGCTGATTTAAGACTTTCTTTTGAGAGAATGCGTCGATATGGATTAAAGATGAACCTACTTAAATGTGCATTTGGTGTATCGGCTGGAATGTTTCTAGGCTTTATTATTCATGAGAATGGCATAGAGATAGATCCTAAGAAAATTGATATTATTAAGAAGATTAAAGCTCCTACATGCAAGAAAGATTTGCAGAAATTCCTAGGCAAAGTGAATTACTTAAGGAGATTTATTTGTAACTTGTCTAGGAAAGTCAATGCTTTTACTCCTATTCTTCGGTTAAAAGATGAAGCCGAATTTACTTGGGGGCAAAACAGCAAGAAGCTTTTGAGAAGATTAAATATTACTTGTCTTCGCCGCCGGTCATGAAAGCTCCTAGGAGAGGATTTACATTCAAATTATATGTGGCTACTGAAGATCAAGTAATTGGGGCTGTTTTGACTCAAGAAACCGAAGGAAAGGAGCATATTATTACCTATGCAAGTCGTCGACTATTGGATGCCGAAACGAGGTATATATTTATTAAAAAGCTTTGCTTATCATTATATTATGCTTGTACCAAGATGAGGCATTATTTGTTATCCAATACTTGCATAGTGGCTTGTCAAACCGATATCATTAAATATATGTTGCATAGACCAATTTTAAGTGGGAGAATTGGTAAATGGGCATATGCTCTCATTGAATATGATTTGGCTTGTGAACCTTCGAAATCTATGAAAGGCCAAATTGTTGCTGATTTTATTGTTGAGCATAGCATTAATGATGATGATTTAGATATCGGTTATATTACTTTTACTCCATGGAAATTGCATTTTGATGGATCGGTTTGTAAGAGCGTTGTGGCATTGGTATTGTTTTTATATCACCAAGTGGTGCTGAATTTGAAGCTCTTCACCGATTAGAAAATGATTGTACTAATAATCAAGCCGAATATGAAGCTTTATTATTCGGGCTAGAGATTTTGCATGACACGGGAGTAAAACATGTAGAAGCATTTGATGATTCTCTACTGGTTGTACAGCAAGTTAATAAGGGGTACCAATGCTTCGATGGATTTTTAAATGCATATCTTGATAAATGCTTAGACATGATTGCTCAATTCGATGAATTTTCTATTTATCATGTTTCAAGAGATGAAAATCCAAGGGCAAATGCTTTGGCTCAGCAAGCATTTGGCTATGATGTTCACAAAAAGAATTTTCATGAAAGAAAGCCGACGCTTTGCATAGCCGAGTTTTCTGCCCAGGAGAAACCGGTGGCACCGGATCTGAAACCGGTGGAACTGGATCTGAAACCGGTGGCACCGGTTTATCCGCTGACAGTAGCACTTCGGACAATGAGCAATTCAAAATTAATAAGGACGAAGTTGCTGATTGGAGAATACCCATTATTGAATATTTGCAGAATCCTAATCATAAAGTTGATAGAAAAGTCCGACGGTGGGCGTTTAAATTTATTTTGGTTGATGGTGAGTTGTATCGTCGGACAGCAGAGGATTTATTGTTAAAATGTTTGGATTCTGATCAAGCTAAATTTGCAATGGGTGAAGTTCATGAAGGAATTTGTGGTACACATCAATCGGCTCCTAAGATGAAGTGGCTTCTGAGAAGAGCTTGTTTTTATTGGCCTAATATGATAGCTGATTGTTTTCGGTACTACAAAGGTTGTGAGGAGTGCCAAAGGTTTGAAAATATTCAGATGGTTCCAGCAGCTTTATTACATCCTATTATCAAACTTTGGCCTTTTCGAGGATGGGGATTGGACTTTGTTGGGCAGATTCATCCTCCTTCATCAAAGGGACATCGCTTCATGTTAGTGGCTACTGATTATTTTACAAAGTGGACCGAAGCTGTACCTTTAAAGAACATGACACATCGGGAGGTAATTGAGTTTATTACTGAGCATATTATCCATAGATTTGGCATTCCACAAACTTTGACTACTGATCAAGGTACTTCATTTATATCAAAAGAGGTTTGTGAGTTTGTTGATATGTATGGTATTAAATTGCTCAATTCATCTCTATACTATGCTCAGGCTAATGGTCAAGCCGAGTCTAGTAATAAGATTTTGATTAAGCTTATTAAAAAGAAAATAGAGGAGAATCTTAGGAGGTGGCATGAGGTTTTATCTGAAGCTTTATGGGCTCATCGTATATCTAGATATGGTGCTACTAAGGTTACTCCTTTTGAGCTTGTGTATGGCCAGGAAGCTGTTTTGCCTGTTGAAGTTAATTTAAATGCTTATCGGTTGGCTAAACAAAATGATCTTAATGCTGTTGATTACATGACTTGATGATGGACAATGTTGATGAGGTAACCGACAAGCGATTAAAGGCCTTAAAAGGAGATTGAGAAGGATAAGATTCGGGTTGCTAAGGCTTACAACAAGAAGGTAAAACAGAAGTCTTTTCAGGTTGGTGATCTGGTTTGGAAGACAATTCTGCCTATAGGATCGAAGAGCAACAAGTTTGGTAAATGGTCTCCAAGTTGGGAAGGTCCATACAAGGTGATTAAAGTGATCTTCGGTAATTCTTATATGGTGGAGACTTTGCAAGGTCAGCGGCTGCCAAGAGCTCTCAATGGGAGGTATTTGAAGAAGTATTATCCGAGTGTTTGGCAGGAAGCTTGATTTATATGGCCGATAGCATTAATATCGCCCCTAGAATAAAAAGACCTATGGATTTTGTTTAAACATCGCCCTCAGGAGTATTTTCTTGTGCTAAGTGTTTTCTGATACGCAAGCTTTACCAAAAAATAGGGGGGCATATGTTGGCGATAAAAAATAGCACAGGTCGGTTCTGTCAGTAAAACCGGTGGCACCGGATTCTAAAACCGGTGGAACCGGATTCAGTCGCCTGTTGCCTATCTGGCAACCAAATCCGGTGGCACCGGATTTGGAAACCGGTGACACCGGTTTTTCCCGAGTCCCATTAGGTTTGGACTCTTTTTGTAGATCCGAGTTGCTTTAGAACTTTCCTTGCGGGGCAAGACCTCCCCACCCTATAAATGTAAAGGGTTACGGCCGATTGAGGGTTTATCCAATCGATCAAATCAATATACCTTTACTTTTTTGTCATCTCTCAAACCCTAACTTTTTCAACCCTAATTGCTGCTCGTTCTTTGTCTCCACGGCGATTGACGGCTCTCTGAGTGGCCTGCCGACCTCAGAGAAACCCTAGGCGCGTTTGCCCTGACGGGACGATCCCTCCCGGGCCGGCGATCTTAGGTTCATGCAGCAAGCTCCGAAGAACCGGTGGAACGCGGAATCCAAAACCGGTGGTACCGATTTTGCTCGGCCTGCTGCAGTTGACTGATCCGTTGCGGATCCGCGCGTGCTAGCGCAACTCAGTGTGTTGGCTGTAAAAGGCGTCAACAATTATACCATCCAGTCTGCCTCATGGCTCAGCCATTTTCGTTTCTTGAAGGAATCAATCTGCTGGTAGAAAATTGATTCGAATAAGCTTACACAATGACACTTTTTCAAATGAATGGATTATGGGCTAAACTTGATATACTTTCTAAGCTGGCTCTTTCACATTGAGAAGGATATAAGCTGACAGGGTAGAATCAAAAGCAAACAAGAACGCTGTTCTCATGCTTGCACTTAAACGGCCCGATCATATCCGACGGTCAAAAAACCGAGGCGATTTGGTAGTTTAGAGATAGAAATATATCTATAGCTTTGCCACTGGATTCGCTCCTCGGCTGATGATCAAGGATTGTGACGCTAAGCGCGGATCAAAAGCTACTGCAGGGCGAGGTCGAGTTCCAAGCGGAGGTGGACACTATCAGCCGCGCGCACCACCGCCACCTCGCCGGGCTCATCGGAAACTGCATCGACGGCATGCGCCGCCTGCTCGTCGATCTACGAGTACGTGCCCACGGTTCTCAATTTTGGCCGGTATTCACCGAAATTCGGCAAATTTTGGTTCTACCGGTGAGGCCGGTAAATAGTCCTACCAGTATTATCGGTGATTTTCGGCCAAAATTTCGACCGAAAACCGGTAAAACAAGTCTTACCGGTCCCCTCCGAATTTGTTTTGCAATCCGAAATTTTGAACACTCCAACAACACCCACAAGCACCACCTCCACGGCAAAGGGCACACCGTGTTTATGACTCGATCTCGCACCGTGGTATCATTCTGAGTATCCACATAAGCAGGGGGTATATATATGTTTGGAAGTGATCTGTTAAAAAGTGGTAGTTTCATACTAACATATTATACAGGCTAGCACGCACAAAATCTAACCAAAATAATACCCTTCTTTTAATCCAAAGCCACACCAGATTAAAGTAATTGTTTCATAAGAAACATAGAGGAACAAACATGCCCATGTTACAAGCACACGCGAAGGCAGAATTCGGGACAAACAAGAGAGAAACTCTATCTGCCTGCGGCTGCCCGGCAGCTACAAGCATAAGCACAACACACAGCATACATGGACAGTTAAATATCCTGACGGAATACAATAGCCCACACTAAATTCAAAGGTCCACAAAATACCTTTTTCCACTCATGACGAGCTCCCTCGACCGGCATGTAGACACACCAAGAACTGCATCAAATGAATAAAACAGAAAGCTGTGAACAGAAATGCTGTGCAGTACGTTATAATCAGCTAATCAGCTATTGCAACTAGTATAGATCGAATTAAAAACATATATTCAGACTGTCTGCATCCACACTGCTTGAAGCATATATAAAACTATGACGCCGCATTAGCTATCCCTAACTAGCTAAGGCACATCCACTTTTATTAAAAGAAACTATAGGTTGTGCATATATATTGCGCTTTGTTTGGATCAATCACGCCTTGGCTAACTTGCTTGTGCCAGTCAGAGATCCTATGCCCTCAATTTCACGTGCCTAGGGATGGATCTAGCTTCGTGGGTGAGTGCTCCTAGCAAGGGCGGTATCCAAGCAGCCCGTTAATTGTTCTAGTTAAGGAATTCTTTTTTTAGTTTGGAAAAATAGATATGTATTAGGAATAGGATGGTAGAGATTGTTTACCGTATGTTACTTCAGTTTATAAGTGTTGCATCTCAAGTATTAATTGAAAAGTCACTACTAGAACATTGCATGCATACTGTGGTAAAAATGCTTTGTCAAAAACTGGACATGCTGTTTAGTGTTAATGAAATTACCTGGACGCTTCCTATAAACTGCTAACACTACCTTAGAACTTTCTAGAACAAAAAATGCTCCATGCATGTGTTGGAAACAATTACACATATACTACCATCTGTCTATGCATTGAAATACAAACACCTTTTAGCCTTGTTTTGTTAACTTAGGTGCTATCATGTAAAAATGGATCATGTGGTCCCTTGTATATAAGATAATATTAGTTAATTTTACATAAAAGATATGCTTGTATATGGGCATGTGCTAAACTCCAAGAGAGCGACACATCACTTTCTCAATCGAAAATTTCCTTGCTTTCTTGTAAGTAACATCATCCATTATCAACCTAAATGGTCATTTAGCCCGTTTACACATTGTTTAAATGCTACATGTTGGTACGTCATTTCCATCTAACCGCCTGTTTTATCCTGTTTAAATGGCCGTTTTACCAGTTCAAGTGGCCATTTTGCCCGAATAATGGTTAAACAAGAAGTAATCGCATGCATGTTTCGCATTTAGGATAACACTGGAAACATCAATTGTCAAAATCCATTCTCTCTCCAATTAACTCTATATCCCATTTATCAAAAAAGGTGAGAAGGAAGCACCATAGCATTATTTTTCTCCCTCATGCAGAATAGTTCCGGTGTTATTAACAACTTTGAATTGTATTTTTAATACCTTATTTCATATATCATGAGTGGATTTATTAACAACTTTGAATATGACATTTCTCAGAATTTTCTTTTTTTATATTAGTTGATGGAGATGGTACAAACTACCCATTTCTTAAGTGCATATCTGACTGCTTATCTGATGAGCACTAAAATTAGTAGACATACCCAGGGCATATTATTTAAACAAATATATTAGACCAAAAACACATGAATTTACACGTGCTAGTTTACTTATCTTATCTAAATACATTATTCACATTATTTTACACAAGTCAACCGTAATAATAGTTACTTTAACTTCAATGTTATCTATGAAAACAAGGTTCATTGCTATATACAGGTTTTTGTTTTACACTTAGATAGTTTAGATTATAAATCATTGGAGATGTTTATGGTACTTTTGTTTGGCTCCTTAATTCCTAAATGAAATTTCTATTTCGTTATTGCAATTAGCCAGTAATTATGTTTTTTCTACGAAATTTAACTGAAGCTTCACTTTTCTCTAATTCTTTTGAACATTTATTAGTTTAGTTATTCACTTTTTATTTAAGTTACTTGTTCAAATTAATGAGTTCCATTTAATTTGTACATATTTACTTTTATTTTAAGATTATTAATAAGTACTCTATTTTAAATCTAACTTAATATTGCAGTGTTGTCATTACGGGCACAAATCTCATTTTAGTTTGAATTAGTCTATTTTCTGTTGTACCAGGACATGATGGATGTAATGCATACGAAATTTAACTGAAGCTTCATTTTTCTCTATTTCTTTTGAATATTTATTAGTTTAGTTATTGACCTTTTATTTTAGTTACTTGCTCAAATTAATGAGTTCCATTTAATTTGTACATATTTACTTTTACTCTAAGATTATTAATAAGTACTATATTTTAATTCTAACTTAATATTGCAGTGTTGTTATTACGGGCACAACTCTCATTTTAGTTTGAATTAGTCTATTTTCTGTTGTACCAGGACATGATGGATTTAAAGCATTTTTTCCTTTTTGACTTAGTAACTAGCTAATTTTACCGAGCCCCTATTAATAGTGATAGATTGAAAGCTGGGCTGTCATTACCTAGACATAAGAAACACTAGCATTTAAGGCATGATTTCGATAGCGTTGGCATCACTCTGGATATGATCCTCTTCTCCTCCATCTTCTTTCTTTCCTTCTTCGTCTCCTTCTTCTTTACAGCTTTCTTCTCCTTCATCTTCTTCCTTATTTACTTCTTCTCCATCTTGATCTTCCCTTTCTTCTAGTTCTACGTTTTCTTCCTTGCC
Source organism: Alloteropsis semialata (assembly GCA_004135705.1). NCBI lineage: Eukaryota > Viridiplantae > Streptophyta > Magnoliopsida > Poales > Poaceae > Alloteropsis > Alloteropsis semialata. The sequence goes on from CM014277.1 coordinate 20,022,891, forward strand.
TTCTTCTCTTTCATTTTCATCCTCATTTTCTTCATCTTCATCTTGTTCCTCAACTTCATCATAAAAGGATTCTCCAGTAAGAAGCTTTGGGGTGTAACCTTCGAGCTGCTGAAAAAAATGATATGTTATTTTCATCCAAGAAATAATAGTGCGTATGTTATGTTGTCAGAATAAGGAATCAACATTTGTGATGTTCCATCTATACGTACATTGAGCTTTCGTGCATGATGCTTTATGATTCTGACTGTGGCGCAGATTGGGAGCTTGCTGGTTATGTTGTTGATGGCATCCTCTGCTTTCAATGCTGCTTCCTTATCCTCATCAAGGTTAAAGTCATATACAAGGCAGCTCCGTAACCTTTCAATGGACAAGACTTTTTCTATGCTAAAATCAAAGCCATTTGGTGTGTACATGGTGTCATATGGGTAGAACCGAAGAAAAAGGTCCTGAAGATTTGGCATGCAACCCTCCTCAAATTTTAGCATCCTTCTCCATCCAGATTGTGAAATACCTTAAACATAGGAATTGTGTGTGTTTACCGATGATGAGCACATATTCAAGGGGCAGCCGGACTTCCAATAAGAGGTCGTGAAGATTGGGTAAACTGTTGAGTATCTCTAGATCATTCTGCTTCAGTTCGTCAACATTGAGATTTAATTTCTGGAGTTTAAAAAGAATGCACAGGGACCGCGGAACACTAGGGATAGTATTATAAACAAACATCATGAATTTCTCAAGTTTGTTAGGATGTCCAGCCTCATCGATAAACCAGTTCTCAATATTTGGCTTGGCATTAGCGTCTTCAGAGATCCATAAAGAAATTGGCTTGAGGCTGTTCCTGCACAGTTTATGTATAGAAGTAATAAACACAATCTCCTTCATATTGTCATCATCTCCTTTTGTTTCCGCTGTGCCATACCAAAAAATAGTCAGAATCTTGAGGTTCTTCATCTGACCAAGATTTTGAAGAAATTCAAGTTATTGCACTTCGATACAGATTGATTCTAGTTCTTCCAGAGCCTCCATTCTATTGATAGCATCTGGTAGTTTTGCTGATATGCCAACATTCAGAAAGACCAATCTCCTGAGTTCAAGAATACTTGATGGCAATTTGAATACTTGGTACCTGTTCCTGTTACTGTTAAACAGATCCAGCGCTTCTAAATTTTGGAGAAATCCAATTCCCTCTAAAGAATCTACTTTATCTATTGCAATTGCCAAGTACTTCAGGTGGATGAGTTTTGTAATTTGTACAAACTAATCACTAGGTAGAGCTTGTCCCTTCACCATCACTAACACTTGCAATATGGGGAAGTCCTCAAGAGAGGGCAGTTCCTTAGTGCATCCAATTATTCTGAGTGACCTTACATGGGAAAGCTCTTCCTTCTTTAGCTGAATGACGCGACCTTTGTTAATGTCATGGATCAATAAGCGGCGAATCTTGTTGCCCTTAGATATAGGGAGATGCAGGGTTACAAAATTTTCTTCTACTGCTTTGGCTTTAATGAAATCAAGAATCATATCATGAACACGACAACACTTCACAAGACCATCAGATTTCTTGCCGGCTGGTTGGATCAAGTTCCTGTTTAGGAGGTCAGTGAAGTAGGCCTCTCCTTTCTCTTTTACTTCCATGTCTTGTGGATCGATAAACCCTTCTGCACACCATTTTCTAATCAAAAGCTTCCGGTCTATTATGGTATCTTCAGGAAATATGCTAAAATATAGAAGACAATTTCGTAGACGATGAGGAAGGTCCATGTAGCTCAAGGATAATATCTGTCTCATGACAATGATGCTGTCGTGGGCCTCTGGAACTCCATGATTCAAAGACTTATGCAAGCGAGACCATTGTTCTGGTTTTCGCATGCCAACTAACAGTCGAGAAACTGTATTGATAGCTAGTGGTAGTCCTCCACATTTATTCAATATTTGATAAAAAGGTTCTTTCAAATCATTTGGGCAGTCTTCACCTTTTTTGAAGCCCGCTCCTTGTAAAAATAACTCCTTGGAGTACTGGTAATTGAGTGGACCGATACAGTAAACAAGATCAGTACTGGAAGAGCAACATTTGTGTGCTAATTGATTTATACGTGTAGTTGCAATTATTCTTCCACCAGAACTGTTCTGGGACAATGCACGATTAATAGTATGCCATGGATCTTCTGTCCAGAGATCATCAACTACCAGAAAGTACCTGTTTGATGTTATGGCCAATATTACACATTAAAAATCTATATATGCTACCTCCAACCTCTTATATAGGACATATTTTTAATTGAAGCATTCAAAGCTAGATTATTCAATTTAATTTTGTGAAAGTCTATAATATTTACGAACATATGTATTTTTGAAAGTGCATCGGAATATTAATAGCTATCTGTTCAATTTCTATACACTAAACTTTTTATAGCTTAATTAACTGTTATGACTACTTCAAATATATAGACACCTTATTAAACCGAATGGAGGAAGTACAAAGACATTAAAAAAATAAAAAGAGTATATATATATCCTATTCAGCATCCGGCATATATCAAAATTAGTTACTTAGCACGTGGCGGAGAACCACTCGTGAACAAACTAACCTACCATATTCCCTCAACTCTGAAACTTTGAGCGAAACCATGAAACAGACCATCCATTTACACTCTGACATAGTTAGTGTAAACCTGACCAGCATCCTGCTACAGTAAAACTCTGAACAGAAACAGTAAAACATTGAACAAAAACTAATCAAGATTTTCCTTTGTCATATTCACTACAATTATTCTGAAACATGGTGGGAAAGGCATGGGGAGGTTTTTCTGATCTGAATTGTCATCATCAGTTCACAATTCTCTTTGTCATCAATCATTGATGGCCAATGTTTGCTCCATATATATTATAGTGGATCATTGTGGGGAGGAATTGGGGTTACTGTATCATTGCATCTTTATGCACCGGCATTCCTGGTGTTGTTGATTCACCTGAAAGCATGTAGGCCCCTAATTTTGTTTTGGCAATTAATGATGACATAATCATTATGACTAAGGTGTATTTTGTAATGGCAATATTAGTGAATTCACAATAATTGTTGATTAATGTGCAATCAATGGTTTTCATGACCCTGTTGATGATTATATATTGTATCGGTTTTCAAAGGATGAGCAACAAGGTTAAGGACAGACTAGTACTAAGTGTGTTGATTGGCTCTGAGTGACACTTATTAGTTTAGTACATGACCTTTGTTTTCTCCATTGACCATACAATAAAGGAGGTATGAACTAGTAGCTTGACCTAGGTGAGTCTAGTAAGTAGATGTGGTGTACACTTGTGAAGTGCTAGGTAGCTCAGATGAAGCCCAAGGATCAATGGAATCAAAACCAAACTCACATGTGTTCCTATTGGAAGAGTTAGGAGCAGGTTTCGGAGGTTCCCTATAGTTTCCATTTTCAGATGAAAAACAATGTGGTCACCATGACTTCTAGTGTGCACCAGAGGTGTCACAGCGGAGCTTCTTTACAGTAAGTGAAAAATGGGTGGCCTAAACCAGTTTGCATTTCTCTTGAGTGGAGAGACTATGGCTAGTTTTTGGGTTGGCCTATATATACCCCTCCCTCTTGTCAATAAGAGTTCGCTTGGCTTCCTGAAGTTGTAGATACATCCATTGGCACCCAAGTGAGTGGTTTTGCCTAATGAAATGATCGGGATTTGCTAATCGATGAATAAGGACTCCATTAATGCTTAAGCAGTAGCATGTATGCATCCACTCTTCTCATTAGGCTTGGTTAGGTCAAGTGAGAGTTTGTGCTTGCTGCTCTTGGTGATTGACATCACCTAGACAGTTTGGTGGCGATTGATGACATGAAAATCTCCCAGAGGAGCTTGTGGGAGGCCAAGATAGTGTAAATGGTTGTGGGTGATTCACCATGCCAGAGTGGTGAAGAATCCACCCATAGAAAGCACTCGCCCTTGCGTGGATCGAGGAGGACCAATGCCTTGTGCGGGTGCTCCAACAAGGACTAGCAAGGAGTGTCGACTCTTCGATACCTCAGGAAAACATCGATGTGTCCATAGCCCTATCTTTAATTTGGGTATTTACGTTCATTCAGTTCACTTCCATGATAGATTAGGGTTGGAACTAGGGTGCTAAACTTTTTGTAGTAGGCTAGAAACACTAGTTTAGGCACAAGTATAGGAACATGCTACCCTTCCCATTTTGCGCACTAAAACTGGCATGGAGACCCTCTCTACTAGTCATAGTGCATTTGGTAGTGGCAACACCACTATGTGCCTTCATCCCCAACGCATTGCTAGGTCTATCAAACCCAGCACACACCACGGCCTTAGCATCTTGACTGCATCGACTTTGGCATCGACCCTTCTATTTTGTTTGCCTTGACTGATTTGCCATCTTTGTGTCCTCAATGGACTTGATTGCATCAACTTTAGCATTTCCCTCACCCATGACGACTTCCACAAAATGTCATGTCATCATAACCATGGTTGCTCATTTGTGCCCGCGGCATATGTGTGCCTAGCTCGACATAGGCCAAAAGGGCTACCACCTTACATTAGCTACTCGTCACTTTCTGTGACACCCAACCCAATTTGGACATGGCCTAGTTGTGGCCCATGAGTGCAGGTGCACATGTTTAGTACCACATTGCTTGTTGAGCAAGGGTGGAACTAGCTTATAAGCCTTTGTCCTTCAGCCATAGCACCTTCAAGTTAACCCTTTTACACGAAACTTGGACGAAAGTGTAAGAAGGGTGCTATGTGTAAGCGAGCGAGCCCCTACGGAAGGGCAGCATTGTGTCGTGTTGGAGGGCGAGGTGTTACAAATGGTATCAGAGCCGACTCTCGCATGGTACGGGTGCAATGTGCAAGCATATGGCGCATGACGTATATGGGCCTAGGATGGGACACACGACATGGCATATGTCGGGCCCTGGACGTACGGTCGTGCGCTAAGAGGGGGCGGTCTGCTGGGACATTTGCCCAAGTGTGGGTGAGCTGGACCGACGAGGACGTCGGGTTCTTTGAGGGGGGTGTATGTGACACCCGGCCCAATTTGGATATGGCCCAGTTGTGGCCCATGAGTGCAGGTGCACATGTTTAGTACCACATTGCTTGTTGAGCAAGCGTGGAACCAGCTTATATGCCTTTGTCCTTCAGCCATAGCACCTTCGGGTTAACCCTTTTACACGAAGCAAGGACGAAAGTGTAAGAAGGGTGCTATGTGTAAACGGACGAGCCACTACGGAAGGGCGGCGCTGTGCGGTGTTGGAGGGCGGGGTATTACACTTTCCGCTCTAGCCAAATCATCCACAACGCTGAATACAACCTTTAACTTCTTCTCCAGTCTCGATGCTAAACGCTAGACAGTTTGTCGCCCTCCGTTTAGCACTTAAACAGTTTCGATGATAGATTAAAATGTTTGCACTGTAGTTGTAAGTATACATAAAAGATTAGAATTTCATACTATATTATTTTGGTAATTGCAATTTAACATATGCATACAATACATAATGACACAACATTCTCATATTAGACATAGTACCCATATACTCGCTATTTCGACTCTTATTTTTTATTGACACATGCTTATGGCACCTATATTCAAACGCCAACACCCAATTATCCCACCAAAGCATGTTCGTTATTACCTAAATGATCATTTAAACTTGTGTTTATATGAGTAAATGTGTTTAACTTATGTTTAATTTCACTGTTTACACTGTCTTTTGACGAAGTTGACCATTTACACGAGTTTAGCGTTTAATTCGGTGACTAGGCCCTAAACTACATGCATACCCTCCATTTGTGGTTTAAATGCGTGTAAACGGTAGTTTACACGCATTTAGGTGAACACTGGATATGGTAGATTAGAATTGTGTAACATTGTTAAGGGGCCTCTAGCCTAGTGCTTGTAGTGACCTTAGTAGTATGTCACACCCGATTTTGTAAACAAAACCGAATGACCATCATATGTGCGCCAGGATCAAGTTTACACACATATGAGACTTCATCAGTGATATAAAAGACAGTGCAAAAACGTAAATAATATTAAATACCATTATTACACTCACGTGAAGCGAATAACTAGCAGCGGAACTTCAAAACCTCTCCACAGGCAGCTGACTGGGGGAACACGTACGCCTAGAAACTTCCAAAATACTCCACTGAAACTTCTGTCTAAGCCTGAGCCGCAGATAAAGCAAGGTTGAGTACACTTATGGTTGGTACTCAGCAAATGTAGAGCAAAGCATAATGACATGCAAAGGCTTAACCAAGGAAATAGTTTGGCTTCTAATTAAATTGCTTAAAGCACTTAAGTTGGTCAAATTTTATTTAGCAGCATAATTACTAGAGTATAAGTATATACCAACCCAATTAAGCATATGGTAAACCATAAGCATCATCATCAACATAAATAAACCAATTTAATTCTTCTTTCGATATATTAATCATGTGAGGGTCCAGTCCGCTCATGACCGCGAGCACGGCTATTGCAATAGATTTTAGACACTCTGCAGAGGTTGTACAGCTTTCCCCACAATTCGTGTTTCCCGTGTCGCCTGAGGTCGCGAGCCTCTTCAACACTTCCTTAGGTGAGGGGCTAGGGATTCACTACGAGGCCTTTCCAAAGACTCCCTCTATGTATGTGTTTGGCCCCTGACCGAACGGGTAATCGGAAGGCGCACCTTCGTTCCCCGCACATCACACACAAACCAAACATCCGCCCAACACACACCTCCAAACACAACATAGAGTTCATCTAGTTACTTAGCCAAGACCAGAGCCATGTAGTATTATGGTTGTATGGGAAATCCTGGGTGGTTCTCCATGTTCCGATTAATCAATGTGGTCTTGGTTTAACATTCTCATCAGATCATATATATCATATATAAAAGATATCACAATATTATTATCTTCACTTTTAG
>CM014277.1:20030819-20040888 GCA_004135705.1 Alloteropsis semialata
GGATTAAAGAAAACTAGTCATCCTAAACATGGGACCCATCATGATTAAGCATGCAAGCATAGCAAACTACAGTGTGTAAGCATGTCATATGGTTATTAGGACTGAAATCATGATCAAGAATACACTAGCCTTAAATCCAGCTAATAAATGCTATGGCTCAGGGTCTTCTCAACTGAATCCTCGAATCACACGAACGTTCTTCGAAAACCAAGAACGTTGCACCTTCCTATACGCAACACAGGGCCACATACAATAAACAATGCAACAAATAAGAAACAGTACACCAAACATGGGCAACAGTACAAAAGGAATGGTAAAAAGCTAAAGTTCAGGTCCTTACGGTCACGTGAGCGAAAGAATCACCCGAAACGGAGTTGAAACGGTCAAGATATGGATAAAACGGTGTTCCAGGGGCTTATCTGTGAATACACACAAATTCCAGGGGTTAGATTATTGGAAACCGAGGGCATATACATAATTATGTATAAAACCTTGAGGGCTATCGTGCAAAAGAGTGAGCTTGGACGGCGGGTTAGATAACTTGAAAGTCTAGGGGGTTAAACCGAAGAAATAAGGACCTTCTTGTAAATATTTCCAACTGACCTTGGACTGCGGGTTAATTACCAGATTCCTGGGGGTCTCTTTAGCAAAGTGGCCTTGGCTGACCGGTATGCTGCGATGTTGACTAGATCTGGGGCGTCGATCTGCAGACGGACGGTTGGCGTCGCTCGGGCACGCCGGAGGCGGGGCGGTCGACAGCCAGCGGCGGTGCTGCAGCGGCGGACGGCGGCGGCTCGCCGGACTTGTGCGGATCCGGCGCTACGGAGCACCAAAACGAGTACGGAAAGGCTTGGGACGCAGAGGAGAGCACGGAGAACTTATCCGCGCTGTTCTTGACGACGATCAGAGGACGATGGTGACGATGGACGGAGCGGGGCGGCTCGGCTGCAGATGGAAGACACGGTGAGCAATTCTAGAGAAACGATGGCAATCCCACGAGTTCAAGCGGTTCGGTTAGCTTCTGTACCTCGACGTGAATCCCTTGGATGGCCTCTGGTTCACTGGAAAGCGGCGGTGAGGGAGATCAATGGCGGCGGCGGCGGAGGGGAGCTCGGGCTTCGCGAGCTCACGCAGGAGGACTCGGCGGTGGAGCTGGTGCGGTTAGGGTTTCGTAGGGAGCGTGAGATGTGGCGGTGCACGTTAAATAGATGGGAAGGGGGCGTCCTGGCGTGCGTGCCAAGAAGAACCAGGGGCGGCGCGGCTCGGTCGACTCGGATCGGAGTGGCTCGAGGCTGAGTCGGAGGAAGGAGACACACCCGACGGGCGGGGGCCACACGCCAGCGAGAGAGAAGAGGGAAGGGCGAAGCGGGCCAGCTGGCGGGGTGGAGCTGGGCCGCGACAGGCATTGGACTGGGCCGGAAAAGCAAGCGCAGAGAGAGATGAGGGAGGAAAAACAGACTGGGGAAAAGCTTGAGGAGGAAAAGTGAACTTTTTCCTAAACTCCTTTTCTAAGCTCCAAACAAAAGCAAATCAATTTGAATTTAAACAAGTTTAAGTTCACTTTTGACTTGCCCACAGAACAAAATACAATGCATCAGCATGAATGCAACAATAAACTCATTGAATCTATTAATTAATTAATGAATTGAATAAGATCCTAATCAATTCCAATTAAATCCTAGAAATTTATTCATGCCTTCAATAAACCCTAGAAAACTATGAAAGTGTTTCTATAATTTCTTGTGATGAAAATTAGGGTGTTACATAGTAGGGATAAAACCCTATTGGATACGAACAGATATTATGGAAATAGCAAAAATAGGTAGTCATTTCTTTTTGGGATTTGGAGTGGAATAGGTATATTGTTGGATGCATCGGATATTGATTTATATGTCTTAAGTTTTAGAAATCAACCATTGAGAATTCAGATTGGGATACAGTAGACATATTAAAAGCCCAGAATCATATACGAATTATCCAAGTAGGGTTTAAACTACTTTAGGATGGACTGATATCAGAAAATTGTATGTCATGTTTCATTACTACTAAGTAGCACCCTAGGTCATAGATCTGAATACTCATGGGTGCAAATTTTAGACTAGGTAGAAATAGGTCAATCGTTGGTTTCCCTAATCGACATGCATTAGCGAACCGACCAGTGGAGAGCAGGCACTCGTGTAAGGGACTGGTAGTGGATTAGGCGTCAAAGCATGACTTAAGGCCCAAATAGAGCAGAGAGAAGGAACGGCACCAGAAGGGGACAGAGGCAGCGCCCTAGGTGAAGGACCATCTAGAGCCTTAGACCAAAATCATTGATCCTTTGTCCTTTTAAATCTTCTACTGGTGTTGCCCTCGAGAGATCAATCTTTGTCGACCAGGCTCTTGTAAAATACTGTGGGGTGGTCTTTGCCCTGCTTGCTGAGTTTTTTAAGATTCATGTAATTTTAACTTGCCTTAGCTGTGAGGGAGACTTCAATTCTTAACCCCTAAGCAATAAAATCACATATAATCCGCCAACTAGCCTTAACAATACAATCAACAATTCTATGCACCAACTCTCTTTTTCTTAAATAGATACTAAACTGTAACTTTACAGAATATTTTTCATATTATATATGTGCCAGGATAACATGTTGAACGTATTAGAGATAACAATACCATGTTTTCTATCCTATAATTATTTGAAACAGTCTTTAGCGTATATTGTTTTTGCCCATTGAGGACATCCTTGTCTATTAATATACTCATAGTTTTCGTTTCTGATTCATTAAAAAGAATTCTTTCAAACTAACCAGATGCTAATCGGATGCCTGTTTGTTAATTGATTAAAAATGTTTTAAAGGACTACGCCAAGCAAAGATATGAATCTTGAGATGCTTTACATTGACTATATAAATAGGTTGTGAAGCATGTACTTAGGTGTACCTCTTATCTTTCACGAATTCCTTGAGCAGATGCAGGAGATCTTTAATCTCAAGTTTCTTAAGGTCCTCCAGCTTCTGCTCCTTGTAACCGAACTTGCATAGTATGGCCGCCAAAATGGATGATTTATTTGGATTTTGTGTGACACAGACATCGGCCGTGCAATCAAACAATTTGTCTTGAGCTTTGATGACGGTGAGATGGTGTTGGACGACGCCCGCGAGGGTTGTTTTGCCAATGCCTCCAGATCCATCGATGGCTACCACCTTGTGAAGCACTGTGGAGCTCTTAGAGCAATCCAGCCAGTTGATGACCTCATTCATTTTGCCATCCATCCCAACGAGTTGGTTAGACATCGGAATGATGGCAAGCTTTCGAGATTCGGCCGCTTCTTGACCAATTCTGTCGTTGTTGTTGCTGAGACTCTGTGGTTTCTGCAACACGTTGCAACTTTGGATCCGATGATTCAGGGACTGGATCTCCTTGGCAATGTGGTACTCAGCGGGCAACTTTTTCATCCTCTCAATGAAGCTTTTGAAGGCCTCTCTGACACGATCTTCGAATTGTGGGATGGCGACATAGGCTTCCTGGTCACTGGCTGGCTTGATGGAAGTAAACATAGTGATGGCATCCTCAATGTCATAGGACAACTCCCTCGCCGTGCTCATCCACAGCATCAATTCGTTGCTGGGATTCAACACGGTAGAGAGATCCAGCAGGACGTTGTCGATCTTCTGCTGCTCACGTTTCAACTTCTCTAGGTTGCCAGTGATGCCCACCAATTGGGAGAAATTCTCTAGCCCATAGGAGGCAGTCCCCTTCAAGAAAGCACCAAGGGTCGACCCTCCAGCCGATCCCAGTATGCTTTCGGCCACTTTATCCTTATTCACCATCTCTCTCTCTCTCTCTCTCTCTCTCTCTCTCTCTCTCTCTCTCTCTCTCTCTCTCTCTCTCTCTCTCTCTCTCTCTCTTGGATGCCTTTCTCTGATGAGTGATGACACTGTCTTGGGAAGAAGAACGAACAGGCCGGTGTATATATAGCGTTCATCATCAGCAGCTTGTGTAGTGTGTATTGGTCACACCAACCCTCCCCACCATTGTATTAAAAACAATACTCGCGCGTTGGTGGTGGTGGCAGGTACGGCATCCTAAAATCTTCGTCGTCCACTAACTAAGTTAAGTCATTCTATAATAAAACAAAGGGTAATATGTTTTGTTCGTTGTATAATATTGTTAGCATTGAGACACTGATATTCTTTGTAACAACTTTAGTTTGCTCTGCCAACTTCCATATCTAGAGTTGCAGTCTCAAATACTAGTACTCTACTACAGAAACACTACTACTTCAGAGCATCAGAGAACCAAATAAGGATCAAGGATTACAAGATGCCAGATCTGTTTTATAGCTACCTAGAGCTTAATCATGCCAAGATGGTACAAAGACACATGAAATCCTATATATGGCTTTGTTTAGTTTAGTTTGTAAAAACTTTGTTGCTAAGTGTTTGGTTGGCAATTAAACTTAGGCAGGAATATTTTGGGCCTCACATGTCATAGAGTGTGAAAGTATGGCAAGATTCCTTTAGACGTTACAAAGTGTGGCTTCAAAATTTTTTGCCACACTTTTGTGGCTTGGCACACTTGCATAGACTTAGTTGTGGCAATGTATGACGGAAACCGAACAGCCCCATTGTGTCCATATCATTTGGGCCAGCATTGGTCATTCTAAGTATCTCGTAGGTATATAAGAAACACATAGAAATCTCAATCAACCTAGCTTACAATGCTGTATACGTATAAGAAACTTACAATCACGAAAACGAAATTCAAATAAAATGGTGTGAAAGATTTTGAATCTAAAAGTCTACAAAGGCCGCACAAATGGGATGGCTATCCTTGTTAATCACTAACAGAGACGTGCAACTTAGGGGTGCAGTCTCAATTAAATATAAACAGGCTGATTAACACAAACCATTTCCTAGAACCGCTTCTCTAGAAATGGATTTTGACCACCTCTGTTCTCTCTGCAGTAGTGGTTTATCCTCCACTTAGCAAGTGAAATGGTCATAGAAAACTGAAAATAATGACGTGCGCTAATGGTAGTAGCAGGTGATTGTCGTAATTAATCACACCCTCCACTAAGCAAGTCCAAGTCATTGTATAAAACCAAGACAGTGTAATCTACTTTTTAGTAGTATATTGTTAACTTAGATATCGGTATCTAATGTGAGAACTTTGCTATCGTGATGAAAAATTATATCATTGCACCATCCCTTTGTACCATTGGACTGAAATCAATACTCTCAAGCAGATGGGTGTGGTGGCAGGTTTTCCTGACCTTATCCTCCACTGAGAAAGTCATCAACTCGCTTATACATTGGCTCATATATGGGCTGTCCTATAGAAGCCAGCATCACTAGTTTTGGTTGTGGCCACATCTCAACGATCGGGCACAATGGTGGTAGTCTAGTCTTTGGATTGAGTGTTATTAGTGTGTCTGAACTTTGTTGGAAATGGTTTGTTAGGATGTGTGTATCCTAGTCATGTAGAGACCGGGAGTGTTTTAAGGTCTTTGTATCATCTCGATGTAACGACCTTGAAATTAATAGAACTTCCTTTATCGAAAAGTATTTTTATCTATTTGTTAGTTGTATATTGTTATACATACACTATTGGAAAACCCCTCATCAGTACCGGGTGGTAACCCTCATAGGTACTGGTTCTGCAACTGGTACCGAGCAACCGAGACTAAAGGCCTCGGTCTTTGGTACCGGGTGCAGAACCGGTACCTATGAGAACCATTGGTACCGGTTGGTAACACCAACCGGTACCAAAGGGCCCTCCCACGTATGCTACGGGGGAGGCCGTTTGGTACCGGTTGGTGTTACCACCCGGTACCAAAGGGTGTTTTTTCTTTTTTGTTTAAATGTTTGATGTTTTTGTTTATTAGATGCAATTCGTCTACGTGTGTACGTACGCGTCATATGTAAGTACGTGTGTAGTACGCGTCATATGTCTTACACAATCTTTCACGCAATTGAAATTATCACAGCTATATATATATATATATATATATATATATATATATATATATATATATATATATATATATATATATATATATTCTATAATGCACCTGGGTGCATTTTATATAGCAAATGCACAGACCCCAGCGAGCGCACATGCATGCATGCAAAAGTAACGACGATCCAGACAAAACACGTGATGCCAGCTCATGTGCTCCACGTCTCTACGCACCCACCAGATTCATATGCATGTGGAGAATCTTTTCTTAATTCGAATTGAAAAAATGCGATATCTTCTAAACCGTAAGTCAAATCTATGAACCGTTTGTTGCATCTTACTCGAAAAAATGTGCTTAACAAAACTAGATCTAACATGAATATATTTTGTGCGTCTTTTAGTAAATTGCAACTCTGTGTGCTTTCTATTTGCAACTCTATACATGTTATATTTGCATGTGGTGTTTATAACTATATCCAGTTGCAACTTAATTGCGCCCAGAGTTGCAACTGGATTTTCAGCTGTATGTAATTCGATTGCAATTGCAACAAATATCTTTCTGTTTAATAAATGCAACAAATGTTTGACTTTTTTCAGAAAAAGAAAAAACAAATGTTTGACTTTCAGTTGCGCCCAGAGTTGCAACTGGATTTGCAGCTGTATGCAATTCGATTGCAATTGCAACAAATGTCTTTCTGTTTAATAAATGCAACAAATGTTTGACTTTTTTTCAAAAAAGAAAAAACAAATGTTTGACTTTCAGTTGCGCCCAGAGTTGCAACTGGATTTGCAGCTGTATGCAATTCGATTGCAATTGCAACAAATGTCTTTCTGTTTAATAAATGCAACAAATGTTTAACTTTTTTTGGAAAAAGAAAAAACAAATGTTTGACTTTCAGTTGCGCCCAGAGTTGCAACTGGATTTGCAGCTGGATGCAATTCGATTGTACTTGCAACAAATGTTTGACTTTCACCTATTATCTAAGCATTTTGTTGCATTTGTCTGTTGTGTTATATTTTTGAATGTTTCTGTCCCTTTGTCGCAAAAATAAATATTTGTTGCATTTGTCTAAACATTTGTTGTGTTGTATTTCTGAATGTCTTTGTCTTTGTGTCACGAAACTAAACATTTGTTGCATTTGTATAAACATTTGTTGCATTTGTATAAACATTTGTTGCATTTGCATAAACATTTGACTAGTTGCAATTGTATATGCTTCCGAGTTGCAATTGTATATGCTTTCGAGTTGCAACTAACAAAAAATGCACAAAATATGTTCATGTTGGATCTTGTTTTATTAAGCACATTTTTTCGAGAAACGGTTCGTCGATTCGACTTACGGTTTAGGAGAAAAAGTGAATTGAAGTTTTGAAAAAACGATTCCATGTTGGCTCATCTGGTTTGAAATGTTCTTTGACCTGGGCTTTACCATCAAAGCAGTTTCCTCGTCAGTTTGGTCGTAAGGTAACTTCTTCTTTATGGTGGCCATCCTTTCTTCTTTGGTAGGCACTTTTTCGACCATTTGATGTAGCTTTTTCTGGCTAGTAGTCCGCCTTGGGGGCGCAGTTTGGCGCTTTGGGGCATGCCATGCTGGTGGAGGAGGAGACATGTGTGAGCCGGCATCATCCCTACTTGGACGTGGCAGCTCTTGCTCATCCTCGTCCCTTCTTGAAGGTGATGGTGGCTGCGGGGGATCCCTGGGTGGAGTAGATGCTGGCCCTTGACTGGCAAATTTGACATAACACTTCTTCCATAGAATGATACCGCCGTGGGCAGCATCCACTAACATCCTTTCTCCGTCACCACCTTCGATGTCAACCTCCAAGTCATCATATCCTTCACAAATTTGCTCCACCCCCACCTTGCAATAGCCACTTGGTATTTCTGCCCCATGAATGGTCTGCCCTTGCTCCACCGGATAAGCCATACCGTAAGCCACCGTAGTGGATAAGTTCCTGCATGGTATATGTAGCTCACATGGCGTACGCAGAGTGATTTCGTCCACTGAATAGCTTGCACTGTCGTCCCCAGCATTGGCAGGTGGAAGCTCAGTTGAAGCAACACTGCTTTGATGTTGGAGGGCGGGCTAACACCAAACGAACTACCAAATCCGGTGGGTAGAAGTATTCCTCCCGGCACCAGCTGTCCTTGGCTCAGCAATGTCTGTATTTGTCTAGACACTTCATCTGTGATGCCGACCTTTGTTCGCCGAACCTCTCTTTCCAAGTTCTCAATTCTTCTCTCCTGTGCAACCTTGGTGTGCTTACGACTTTTGTAGGTGTCACTGTCCACACAGAATGCAAATCTTCTTCCATCTTGTCCCAGATTGAAATTTTCTTCTTGTAGCCAGCTGGTCTAAGTGAGTGGAAGTACACTTTCTTCGCGGCATTCATCCTTGCTTGATGTGAGTTGTTTTCACCTAACTCCGACCGCCTGTACTGCACGAATGAATCCCAATGATCCTTGAGCTATGGATGATCGTTGAAGTTGGGTGTCAGGTTCTTCTCGCCATATTTTCTGTACAAGTTCTTCTTTCAAGTTTGAAATAAAGTAGCCATCATCTTTAGAGCCCATTTTTTCACTCTCTCCTCTGAACCTTCAGGCACTGTGAAGCGCTCTTTCAAACTTACCCATGGCATTTCTTTCTCTGATTGCGGCACGTAAGTTGCTTCATTGCTGAATTTCCGCCTCTGCAAGCTGATGGACACGTGGTCTCTAACTAGAACACCACACTGATTTACCATCTTAGTAGCAGCTTTCTCAGGCGCCACTGGCCGACCATCTTCTGCCAGATCTGTGATTATAGTCTGCCCTCTAACTTTTTGGTCGGGACACGTTTCGTCCTCTTCGATGATGATGACCCAGAAGGCTGTGAGGCAGAGGGCTACAGGTATGAGAAATAAATGTATCAAGATCGCATGCTTATATATTCCTCCGCCCGAACATTTTCAGCAGGTTCTTCAATGCCATCACCTGACATATTCAGGTATTGGCTACCATCGTCACCACCTGCCTCTCCTCGGCGTCGAGGATATTAGTGGCACGTGCACTGCCTTGTGCAATAGCATTCATCGTAATGAGTTCATTCATTTCGTCTTCCATCATCATGTTGGCACCTAAATTTGTCTGAAATTACACTAACGATAAAACAATTCCTAAGATGAAATAACACTTAACAAGTATACATGAAATTTCTATGGATTTCTATAGGAGAAAACCTATAAAAACTTACATAATTTCCTAAACCATTTTCTATATATCATTTCCTAAAATAATTATAGGAGAAAACCTATAAGTACTTACAAAATTTCCTAAACCATTTTTTATATATCATTTCCTAAATTAATTATAGGAGAAAACCTATAAAAACTTACATAATTTCCTAAACCATTTTCTATATATCATTTCCTAAAATAATTATAGGAGAAAACCAATAAGTACTAACATAATTTCCTAAACCATTTTCTATATATCATTTCCTAAAATAATTATATGAGAAAACCTATAAAACCTTACATAATTTCCAAAACCATTTTCTATATATCATTTCCTAGAACAATTAGAGGAGAAAACCAATAAGTACTTACATAATTTCCTAAACCATTTTCTATATATCATTTCATAAAATAGTTATAGGAGAAAACCTATAAAAACTTACATAATTTCCTAAACCATTTTCTATATATCATTTCCTAAAATAATTAGAGGAGAAAACATATAAGTACTTACATAATTTCCTAAACCATTTTCTATATATCATTTCCTAAAATAATTATAGGAGAAAACCTATAAAAACTTACATAATTTCCTAAACCATTTTCTATATTTCATTTCCTAAAACAATTCTAGGAAAAACCAATAAGTACTTACATCATTTCCTATAAAACATTTCAATTCCTATAAACTTATAGTAATATGCATAAAATAGTAATGTGGCTAAAAAATACAACACACACCCCACACGCACACACAGCACACAACACACACGCACACGCACACACACACGCACGTACACTGCACGCGATGCTCGGGTCGTGGGGACGGCCGGGGCTTCGGGCGGCGCTCGCGTAGACGGTGGCCGAACATGGGGCCGGACGTCGGCAGACAACGGGGAGGACGGCG
>CM014277.1:20044130-20062252 GCA_004135705.1 Alloteropsis semialata
GTGTGTGAAATTTGTTTTGTTTTGCAATATATTTTTGCCGATAGGGTAGAGGCCCTGTATTCTGACACACAGTATTGGGGGTTCTAGGTTCCGGTGCTAGTCTTCGATGATTATAATTTGTTCTAATTTAACTCCAAGCATATGAATGGGTTTTTATTAGTCAAGGACTCGTGTACTTGTAAAATGCAATTATTAGATTGTAGTGGTTGTAGCTGGATTGCTGGAATGCATAGGAACTCAAGCTTATTTCTGTATCGTGGATGCCAAATACTGGTGTCTGGGATTTGCCATGTTTTTTTGGATGATTTTTATCTATTTTGTTTTTACAGTCTCTTGGGAGTTCATATGTAATTTTTTTGTCATTTGGTAAGATTTTTTGGCAAAGCCACGAGCTAGTTATCAAATATATTCATTTCTGTATACTATTCTGTATACAACAGAAATTTGGGTTTAGACTAATAGCATTAAGCCAATAATTGTGGATATGAGATTTCTTGATGACCATTTTGGAGAAGGGAGAGTGGGGACTTCACTTGTTGAAAGTATTGTTCGACAGAGTAGACTTTATCACAAGAAGGGTTCATATGTTTGATTCCATTGTAGGAGGGAAGAAGGTTATGCCCCCAAATTGAAACGCTAGTGCTGATTTCCATTTGAATATCTGATTTATTTTCAGCAAGCATACTTCAAGTGTGCATATGATTGCTTTGATCGGCGACGGAACCAAGAAGGGATCAACAACTGTGTAGAGAACTGTAGTGTGCCTGTACTGACTGCCAACAATCTTGTTGAGAATGAAATGGCCAAGTTTCAGGTACTTAAATCTCGTGCACTATGTCTTGCCATTGTTTTTCCAAGGAGAACACCATAGATCATGTTTGTCTGTTTTATCGTTATTTTAGTTCTGGTAGCTTAATTCCTTTGTGTTTTTTAGTGCTGGAACTATGACTAGTTGTCTTTTTATTGCAGTGAAGCTATAGTTCATAGCTATATCTGACACTAATGCTGAGAGTCTTTTTAAGTTTTTAGCCGCTGCCAGTTGTTTTGTGTGCTCAGTAGTAACTTGACCATTGCTTCAGTAGTAACTTCACCATTGGCAAGTTGTATATGCATAATAGTTTTAATATTTAATGCTATGTTTCATAGTCACCAGCGCAAATGCTTTAACAAGCATGGTGTATGTGGCTGATTATCTATTAATGGTTTATTTATCACCATATAAATTCCTTTATTTATCATAAAGGAAAATCCTCTTCCTAGAAGATAGTATAGGATCCAAATTTAGTATATCTCTCACTATGGCTATTTTATATTCGATCAATATGCTAATTCAGTGTCAAAATAGTAGTTTCAGTTGGTTCCCCTGCAGCGATTTAGTTCTCAATTCATCCCTGTGTACATTTTACTTCTGACATACAATACTCCAACATTTGCCCCATTAAGCAATTTAGTGTCCTGATGTGAACCATCACCCACAAGATGGTCTAGGGCACAAGTTTAAGTGGCATTTAGTTAAACAGTGCCATGCTACGTCATTATTGCACCACCTGTTATCTCATAATAAAACTACTAACAATGGTCGGTCCGTCAGTGTTTTTGATGATGGTTTTCTCAAGTATTTCTGGAAAGACATAATCCCACACAGGTTGTTACTTTAATGGAAATCATAATAATATGACTGTTTATCATTTAACTACTATATGGAATATGGCCTGATTGATGTTAATGTTGCATTGGGATCTTGTTTTGGTGTGGCCATTGGTACTTTTAGGTTTTAGATCATGCATGCATGGGCATAAGTTACCATCCAAAAACATTTTTTTAACTGTTTGTACCTTGCTCCAGGAACGATTGAATCGATCTTTGATGGTCTGCCAAGACAAGTTTGAAGCAGCCAAGCTCCAGAAGATGAAGACAGATGCAGCTCAGGAACTGGAGTCCTGTGTGAACAGATCTATCGATGACAGCATCAGGGTACTCCCCCATGTAGTGGAGCAGATCAAGTCCAACCTCAAAATCAATTAGAGGCGTCGTTACTTTTTTCATCAGAATCAGATAGTAGAGTATCTTTCAAATTTTGCGGATCAAGTACTCTTTTCAATGGAAAAATCTTTAGGTAGAACTATGCAGACCTCTTAACAATATTGATATAACATGATTTTGATGCTATCCTGGCATGAGAATAGTGTCAACATTGTCTGACATTCCGATTTGTACTGAGCTTCTAGCATAGGCATCTAAATAGTACAAAGATGCAAGAACATGCTCCCATTAGTCCGTTGTGTTTCCATTTCTCATGTTTCTGATGCATTGCGATTTACCTGTTCTAAAGTTTAAACTGCGTGCGGCACATTTGGTGAGATGTATACATATGACATTGTTCACTCCTGGTTTGAAACGTCAGAATTTCATGAGATCTTTGTATAGCGCCGGATGCCGTATCCGCGTATTTTTCTGGGAAATTCTTTCGGTATTTCAGTTAGTGACATTATCTGATTGTGAGCAATTGTAAACTGAAATTATCTGATTGTGGCTGACAAGAAAAAAAATGATTCAAGGAAATAGTATCAAGCGAAATTGTAATTTTGCAACTCGATTCAAATTAAATGTTTCGTTTCAAAAAAAGCAAAAGCAAATCAGTGTTCGAAATGCAATACAAAGCCCAACCCAGCCAGGGATGCAAACCAGACGAGCCCAAATGCTGAAATGCCCGCACTGCCCCCTACCGCGGCCGCCACCGCCGTCGCCCACCGTTACACCCGCCTCATCGCCGCCGCCGCCGCCTCGTCACCAGGCTCACTCCGCGCCCTCCTCCGCATCCACGCCCGCGCCGTCGTCCTCGGCTTATCCGCCAACCCGGCATTCGCCACCAGTCTCCTCTCAGCCGCGGCGCCCGCCTCCCTGGCCTACGCGCGCAGGGTGTTCGACGCCGCGCCCGAACGCGATGCCTACATGTGGAACACCCTCCTCCGCGCGCACGCCCACTCCCAATCGCACGCCGTCGACGCCCTCGTCCTCTACAAGCAGATGCGCGCGGCGGGCGTCGCGTCGGATCACTACACCTACCCGATCGTGCTTCCGGCCTGTGCGGCTGCGCGGGCGCCGTGGCTCGGGCGGGCCGCGCACGCCGACGCGGTGCGGTTCGCTCTTGCCGGCGAGGGGTTTGTGCGCAGCGCGCTCATCGCCTTGTACTTCCACGAAGGGGCTGTGGCTGACGCTGAGCGGGTCTTTGCCGAGAGCAATGGTTCTTCCCGGACGGTCGTGTCGTGGACGGCCATGGTTGCTGGGTACGTGCAAAATTACTTCTTTGGTGCGGCAGTTGCGCTGTTTGGAAGGATGATTGCTGAGGGTGTGCTTCCGAATGAGATCACTCTGATCAGTTTCCTGCCCTGCTTGCAGGGCCAAGAATGGCTGGATGCTGGGGAGATGGTTCATGGGTTTGTGATCAAGTTGGGGTTTGATGCAAATATTCCTTTGGTTAATGCACTCATCGCAATGTATGGGAAGTGCGGGAGTATGGCCAAGGCAGAAGCTCTTTTTGAGGGAATGACTGTCCGCAGTCTGGTTTCTTGGAACACGATGGTTGCGATGTATGAGCAGCATGGTAATGTAGGAGATGCAATCAAGTTTTTCCATAGGATGCTCACTGAGAAGGTGGGATTTGATTGTGTGACTCTGGTCAGTGTTTTGTCTGCTTGTGCACACTCAGGAGCCCGGGGGACTGGCAAAAGGGTGCACGAGCTCGCCCGGGGTCATGGGCTTGACACAGACGCAAGGGTCAGTAATGTTCTGATCGACATGTATGCAAAGTGTGGTGAGATTGCTAATGCAAGGGAGGTCTTTAACTGTTTGCATGTGCGGGGTGTTGTGCCCTGGACTGCCATGATAAGCGCATATGCCAACCATGGGGAATCTGAAGAGGCTCTCAAACTCTTCTCTCTGATGAAACATGAAGGGGTGAGACCCAATTATTTCACATTCACTGCAGTTCTAGTGGCATGTCGCCACTCGGGCCTTGTTGATGAAGGACTGAAGCATTTCAACAGCATGCTAAAGAAATATCAAATTTCGCCTACACTAGAGCACTACGCCTGCATGGTTGACATGCTAGGGCGTGCTGGTAGACTTGTGGAAGCATATAAACTCATCAGGGGTATGCCAATGCGCCCAGACAAGTGTGTGTGGGGTGCATTCCTTGGCAGTTGTAGGCTTCACAGTAATCTGGAGCTAGCTGAATTCGTTGCCAAGGACCTCTTCCAGTCAGGGTCCAATGATGTCACATTCTACGTTTTGATGTCCAACATGTACTTTGAAGCTGGAATGTTGGAAGATGCAGAAAGGGTGAGAAGCGTAATGAAGGAGATGAAACTCAAGAAGACTGCTGGGCGTAGCGCAGTAAAATGATAGGAAAGAAGAGCCATCAGAAGGTAGCAAATAAAAATTGTAATTCTGATATTAGTTAGCTTGACCATTTCAGATTATATGCACTAACATGCAGTTTTCATGGTCAAATTGTTTCTTGGGTAGTTCCTGTAGGGTATGTGGTGTGGTATGCTAGTTATATACTGAATGCATATAGTTCTTCCCTTTTGGTAACCATTTTATCCTAGATTTCTAGCATGGCTTTGAACATCCTTCAAGTAAATCTGGCAGCTTCCTCTTCACGATTTCCATAGGGCATGATTTTGGTGTAATTTTAATATCAGAGAAACAAAAACATTAGAAACATATAGCTCCAGCCTCCAAGGTTATATTATGAGAAAGCCCTGAAAAATTAGAAGAACTGTTTGTCACGACAATTTTAGATTTATGGTGGACAAAATAGCATAGTGAAGCCGGTGTAAAACTTCAAATGTGCCCCTAATATACCTTGAACAGTAACTAATAAGATGTTTGTCGGACCTGAATGGTAGGGACATCACCAAATATCTGAATATTTGTTTGTTTCTGGAAGAAAAGGCAAGAGCTCTGCCGCCTGAATACTGATAGAAGCTAAAGAGGAGTCAAGAGACGATGCAACATTTGTATTAACCATACGATGATATTTATTATGTGCCAGGATCAACAGTGAGAAACCAATTTACTCCTAGTTAACATGATCTAACCTAAACACTTGGTACAACTGAAGATAGAGACATGAACACCTTAGTGACTACGGTACTGGTAATGAAGCTGTGCTGTTGTGATCAGTGATTATCTCTGGAGTTGAATGAGCTGTTGAACATTTTTTTTATCAGAATTCTTTGTCTTCATCAATATCTTATCTGGGAATCAGAAGAATGGTTGAGTCAAGCAGAGAAACACAAGATATTATTTGGTCAAATTCCTTGTCTTCACTCTCAGCAAACTGTTTGGTTGACTTGCGATATAATGGATCTGGTCATGGCACATGGTATTGTTCTTCTGAAAGTACTGGTGTGTGATCTCATACAGGTTCTGTTTTCTGGAATTCCGCTGTGGAGGCCTGCGTTTTGTTGTTGGTGCTGAAGGTTGAGTAATGTGAGTATTCTGGAGTGGTTGAGCTTCAGATGTTGATGGTAAGCCATTGTGCCATATACTGTCTCGGTTGTTCCTCAGCATGAAGCTTCGGTACGCCTCTTCTTGGTATGTCTCTTGCCTTTGTCACGATTTCGCTGCAGTGGATGTTTATCATGTAGGAGCAGCTTTCATTTAGGCCTTATTTTGGGAAACAAAGTACCCCCATTGAGTCCATACGTGCTGGGAGGCATTGAAGGGAAATCAGTACATATTTCTACTCAAATCCCATATGGATTGGAAGGGAATTTGCTTATCCAACCAATACTGTGTTTTTGCTCCATCGATCAATACAAAGTAAGCCACTACTCAAGTCATTTTGATCTTGTTAAACTCATATAGTTGTAAAACAGTTGTATGGGTGAGTTCAAGTATGTAGCGGTATTCATCAATTGGAGTATGTTGTTTTCTCTTCTGAAACTTTGCCCATCCTTTTCCTTGATCTGTTACCCAGCATCTGAGGTAGTAAGGATGAGCATTGTTCCCACATTGGTCATTAATCTTTCCTTGAGCCATAACAGATGAGGCCTGGCTGATTACAGTGTTCCCTTCTGCTTGTTAATTTCCCAAAGGTGGTCTTGACTGTCATGTATAATGGAGACGAGGACGACGACTTGCCGCTTGCTGGCCGTGGTGCCGGCGTCGCACTCGCAGAGGGGGCAAAATGTATTTGTTGTGGAGCTCTTGTACTACATGTGCCACATGTTGTATGAAGGGGGCTTCTGGTGCATGTCCCACAAATCTAAACTACTATAAACCGACTTATAAGGATCCAGGAGCCAGATGCTGCATGACCATGGACGGATTCGGAAACTTCGTTGCAACTGCGAATTTGCAACCTTGAAAGCTACAAATTTTGCAAAACCTTGAAAAGGTTGACGCGTTCAGGCCAAATAAAACAGTCATCATGTAAAACAAGTACTCCCCGCTGTATCGAAGTATTTGTCGCTGCTGATTTTTTATCGCATCTTGGACTATTTGTCTTATTCAATATATTATGTGTTTATCATTTTTTTTTGTGATTTGCTTTATCTTTATATGTACTTGAAATGTAACTTATCTTTTTACATATTTGAGTATAAAGTTTGAATAAAACGAAAGATCATCAAATATTTGAATATGGAGTACTAAAAACGGTTGAGACGGCCTTGGCCAAAGAATCAGCCAAATCTCCTAACTAGATTGCGGAGTTAACGATGCTCACGGTACCTTTGTCTTATTGCAGGAGTGGTACAATCGTTACGTGATGTCATGAACAAATCCGGCAAAGATATATAGCTTATTCTCCTTACCCTACGCGTATTCCTGGGCTTCTATAAGTAGGCTCCGGTCCTGAACTCCGATACCACACGAACCAAGCAAGCAGGCGACGGCAATGGACGGCAGCGTCATAGCGGACACGGCCACGAAGACGACGACGAAGCACGTCGTCTCCAAGCTCACCGGGATGGTGGAGATGGAGTGGTACAAGCTGAGCAGCCTGCGCGATGACATCGACTACATGCGGGAGGAGCTGAGGAGCATGCACGCCCTGCTCGCCAAGCTGGGCGCCGCGGACGACGACGACGACGACGGCGGCCGCCTCGACGTCCAACTGCGGGCGTGGAGGGACGAGGTACGCCGGCTGTCGGCCGACGTCGAGGCCTGCGTCGACGACTACCGGCGCCGCGTCGCCGCGGAGGACGCCGAGGAAGGCCGCCGCCGCAGAGGGAACGCCGTGGCGGCGTTCTTCAAGAACGGCACCCACAAAGTTGCCACGGTCGGCGCGCGCCACAGCATCGGCAGCAGGATCAAGAAGCTCAAGGCCAGGATCAACGACATCAACGAGCGGCGCCGCAGGTACAGGCTTGATTTCTGACCGAGGACGCTCTGTGGTCAGGCCGGAATTGAAGCTCTAGAGCGAGCGAGACCTCTGCTGATGCTCTGCGTGCTGCGCCAGTATTACTCCTCTAATGCGTTATTGTTTCTGTAGTTAATGTGTGTAGCTCTTGCTACGATACCCACTTGTTTTTTTTTCTTTTCTTTTTTTGTATTGTTCTACTTCATGTTCATAGAGGTGCCGGCAGCATATCTGTGTCAGTTTGTATCTGGCTTGGTGTGCATGGATGGTTGAGTATATGCTTCATACAGAGATTCCGGAATACACTATAGTCATATATTTGCAAAATTCCAGTGGCCACCTACAATTTCTATTCCTTTTTTCATTGTTTTTTATGTTTTATTTTTCTTTTTTATTAGGAATTTTACAATGGTTAAAATAAACGAGGATCGTTCATCAGGCTAAATACGATTATTAAGACATAAGAGGTTCCAAGTGGTACTGGCACCTATAAAATGGTACTACCAAATAGATGGGCCATATACCAAAATAGAAAAGGTATATCCCGATAACTCCTGATACCTTTCCAAAATAGGAAAGTACCTTCCGGTACCTTTCCAACCACCATAAGGGCAAGTATATTGCTACACGTAGGCGGTCTTATAGGTTGTCTCATGTAATTCCACGTAGGATTTTTGATAATGTGGACAAAAAGAGAGATAGGTGAGAGAATGAGACGGTTGTTTCGCGAAGCAATCACCTCAAACCTAAAATTTAGGACTACGAGACCACTCAATCACCATTGTATGAGTTATTGTTGCCATACAACTCACAATTAATTATTTTTATATCCACAAATTAAGAAATTATTAATTACTATAAGACAACTTATAAGACAACCTATTGTACAGGTTATCTGTTAAGCTGTCTCAAGATTACGCATCACTGCATGAGACCGTCTATTAGACGACACCAATATACTTGCCCTAACACAACTCTTTTTTTTAACTGGATTACAAACCTCACGAGCCAATAGAGATGCACGTTTGTCCCGAAACAAACAGCTTGCACAAGAAAAATGCATGAACCAATTTTTATTTATCGAAGATACATATCAGTGTGATGACAATCATTAGAGTAACCAGCAAGAGTATCTTCTTGTGAAACTCCTTGTTCCTTCGTGCACTCAATCATCGATGGCCGCAATCCATTTAGGCCACCACCTAGGCAAGGAAAAAAGGCAAAATGACGAGTGTTAATTAGAAGGAACAATTTCTATTCACTGCTTTATTTATCATTAATGCACAGAGTCACCAGTACACAGAAAACTCAAATTCATACCTGTTGACGATATCTTAGCTCGCAAAAATGTTTAAGATGTTCGATCTTGTGTTCATCATAATCCTTATGCTCTTGAGTTGTAAGAAGATGGATGATGCAATGCATATTCATATTTGGCACCGCTCTCGCGGCCTTGCAACAGGCACCATGTAGATCCCTAGGGAACGGATGGGGTGGTCCATGGCCGAGGAACTGCTTACAGTTCTCTATGACGTCGTCCTTATGCTTCTTGGTACATTCAGCACCAACCACTATGTGGGGATACATTATCACACACAAAAGCAGTAGAGCTGCTACTTTCTTTTGCAACATCTTAGAAGGATCTTGCTATTCTAATAGGTGTGGTGTCTTACACGATGGAGGAACTATGACATATGGACTCCTATTTATAGAGATAAAGAGAGAAAGCAATGCACCCTCCAAGCCATCTATATTAATGCATAATTAAGTTGCTAAAATCCTTTTCTATAGTGAAATAATGGAATGTGGATACTCCTATAGGCCTTGTTTGGATAGAGATGTATTGGAGTGGAATGAAGGGGATTGAGAGAGAAATGAACTAATTTTCCCTTCAATACACCTCGTTCCACTCTATTACACTAGTTCCCAAACAAACCCATATGTGGTGTCGGATACCCTTCATTTACAGATAATATTATATGGATACTCCATTTATAGAGAATATATCTATATATGTGGACATAGAGAGAGGAAGCAATAATGTGGAATGTGGAATGTGGATACTCCTATACATGGTGGCGGATACCCTTCATTTATAGAGAAGATAATTGTCATGGACATAGATTAGATAGCCCTAAACCCAAACAACGCGACCATGCCGATGACCGGTGACCGCACCACAAGAGTAGTGATATGGGAGATAGGAACTCTTGATCTATTCTTACTTAATCCAAAAGGAGATACAAGCCATTAGTTTCTGACTGATCGAAAGTAGTGTAACTCATGCCATTAGCTTCTGGCTGATCAAAAGCAGTGCCGCATCATATACCTGCATGCACCTCAGTTCACGCAAATTAATCTTTATTTCAAATCGGAAGTAATAAAGGTACACACATCTGGCCATGATGAACTATATGGAATTTGTTAAGCCTTGTGTCTCGTATTTCTGGTGCGTTAGGCACTTAGGCTAGGGTGGGTGCTACGCTGTTCCTTACTGTAGTGAAGAAGGTGTCAAATCCAGATTTTCTGTGTGGAGCCTTGGACGTGTTTTGTTTCTGTTTCTTTCAATCACGTTTAGATTCTAAGATAAGCGAAAATTTTCGTGATTCTTGATTCTCGATTATTGTAGTTCAAAACTCTGAAATGGATTATCAGAGAATCAAGGATAAGCGAAAATAATCAAGGTGTTTGGTGAGATTCTCATTTATTTTGACTGATAAGCTGATTATAAACGAAAACAAATAGGGCCTTGGTGTCAACTCGTCGCATTCATCGTAGAGGACGGAGATGGCATGTAGATGGTACAGACATCCTTTGAAATGCAGCCTTTTTCTATCTGATTTATTTTGAGGAGGGCCAAAAAAGAAAAGATGGCTGCAAAACTGCTCTAAGTATTTCTGGGCGGTTTTGCACTAAACGATTTTAGTAATGCATGTTCAGAGTATTTCAACTTGCAAATTTTCAAATTACTCCTCTCAAGTATGACCAAAGTTTGAATAACCCCTTAAACTATGTCTTCATTCATTAACACCCCTAAACTATGTCATTTTGTCCATTTTACCCCTTGATAAGATTTCACTTTTTTATTTCTCGACACACAAGTGGAATCTTAAGTTAATTTTTTGCAGAATCCTAGTAGACATCATAATGTATGCTATAAAAATAGGAATCTTGATTTTTCCGTCATTATTTTGATAGGTACAATACTTAATAATAAATTAATCCTTGAAGCGAAAATTATATAAAAATAATGATGAAAAAATTAGAGTATATTTTTTAGCATGTGTTATAATGTCTACTATCAGCCTGCAAAATTTTGAACTAAGATTCAACTTATATGTGGAGAAACAAAAATAACAAATTTTATCGAGGAGTAAATTGAACCAAATGAAATAGTTTAGGGGGTGAAATGATCAAAAAGATAATTTAGGGGGTTATTCGGGCTTTGGCCATACTTGAGGGGAGTAATTTTGACTTTTTCTTTTCACAAAATATAGAAATTATAAAGGTAATGTCTCAACTATGGAGATATTATTCATCGGAGACCAACAGGATATGACTGTTAGCTGTACGAAGCATGGGAGACCATGGATCCGTTTGGTTGGCTGCAAAACTGCTTTGTCATGCGCCAAATAGTATTAGCCACGTCACTGTTTCTTAGGAGTAGATTACTGTTGGTTTCGACACTTTTGCACCTACCATAGGCATTCGTGCTACTTTGGCAGACATTTGGTGTGGGACGTGATTTCTCTTCACCATCAAACTTCGTTTGGTTTTTCATGATTCTTATTACCACTTTAAACACCAACTGGATAGCAATAGAGTTGTCGCCTGGTTCTGACCTTAGTTGGCACTGCTAAAAAGGCATTGCGTGGTAGTGTGTAAGAAAGCAGTGATTGAAGATTGTTTGCAGAAGCATCATAGATTCCTTATTAGGTGACCACCAGTGCTCATCCGGTCATCCCATTGAACTTTTTTTTTGTAGATGCTCCTACATAGGAATTGCATTACAAGCATCACTGTTAGTTCAAGAAAGAAGTGATGTATGTTTATGTTTATTAGAGAAAATTTCACATAACTCGTTGACCTATAATTAACTACTCCATATTAGCACTGCGATCAAATAATAGTATCACAACAATGCAATGAGTTAAAGAGGTGGATCTGCAGAGCAAAAACTCACAATTAGCGTTGCGAAAAAAACGCGATCTGAATCTGCACTTCTTTGATAAAATCCTTTAATAAATATGAAGTCTTTGATTTTTTGCAATTTAATTGCAAATCTTAAAAAATCAGTAGCACCAGCTGGACATTGATAGCGACTGGCAATACCTGCCTATGAGCTTAGCTTCTGACTGTTCATAATCATTGTATCTCCCTAGATTCGTTGATAAGTATCAGTGCTCATCGCATTGTGGCATTTCAAATCAGAAGTAAGGGCCAGACATGACGAGCTGTTGATGCTGAGTAATTTGGTGATACATCTTTTTTATGCATGAATCTACGGCGGTTAGTGTAACATGTAACACTGGCCCTCCAGGAAGAAGGTAGCCAGAACATTTGTTAGCTATAGAAAGAAGTTAGACATTGGGTAAGCACCAACCGGGATCATATCGTCAAGCAGCACCATAAGTCAAGCAGCATCTAATCAGGTCATTGGGTTAGCACCAACCAGGATCACATCGTCAAGTTCAGTCAATCAAAGACTAGAACGGCTAAACCTCTGGATCCACGTCCCGTTGTTGTTTGTCTTATTAAAGAAACTATGTATTTAATGGTAGGCGGTGTACCTGCCGATGGTAAGTCACATGTGTTGACTTCGTCAAGTCAAGATGTAGGCTAACTATCTCCTTATTGTGATCGTATAGGTGTCCATGTGTCATTTGCACAGTGCTTCTAAAAACAGTCAACCAAATCTTCAGGTTAGCGCTGAGATCACCACATCGATCACGAGCTAAAATGTTCTTCAGCCCCATCTGCATAGCGTGAACTGTCCATATAAAAACTATGACCAACGGAACAAAAGTTACCATAAACGCAAGACAAAAGGGTAGAAACAAAACTTGTTCTGCCTTTTCACCTTTGTTCGGCGTACGCCATTCTGTCACAATGTTTTTTCCCCACCATGAGCGTACGTGATGGACCATTTTGTTGGATTTATTTGGGCTTGGCCCTTTTATATAATTCCAATTAAATCTAAAATATTTAAGACCCACGATTAATGCAAATGGAGTTAAAAGTGGTTACTACCATATTGGTAGTTAAGAGGATCTCACACTACTACAAAAAACATTTGTAAGAGCCAGGTTTTTTTTTTAGGGGCGGACTAAAAGGCGACGCGCCCCTACAAATGCATGAATGACACTGTAGCTAAGGGCCGCCCCTACAGAACGATTTACAGGGGCGGGTGATGCCATGAGCCGCCCCTGGAAACAACAAATTTTTGCAGGGGCGGGTGACGCCATGACCCGCCCCTGTAAATAGCACTTTCTAGGGGCGGGCGATGGGATGGCCCGCCCCTGCAAAAATTATCAGGGGCGGCCCATGCCATGACCCGCCCCTGGAAACTCATTATCAGGGGCGGCTGGCCCCATCAACCGCCCCTGTAAATAGCATTTCCAGGGTCGGGCAATGGCGTCGACCGCCCCTGTAAATGCTGTCTATTCCAGAGGCGGCCCATGCTATGACCCGCCCCTGAAACTCATTATCAGGGGCGGCTCGCGCCATGAACCGCCCCTAGAAGTGTTGCACTGTACATAAAGCGAGAGGTCTTCTTCCACAACCCGACAAGTGGACTCCAAACCGGAAAAAGGAGAGGGAGGTGCTGCCCAAATTTCCCAAGACAAGTGGAGGACAAGTGGATGGTTTGTCCCCTCATTAGGAGGTGAGTTGATGCTTATCCTATGACTATTCTTAAGCTTATTGCATTGATTATATGGCTCAATTAGATCTCCATGGTAGTACCTCTAGTTAGATCTAGATCTCCATGTATGGTAGTACTTGGCCGATTGGACCCCAATTAAGCTCAACCTTTTGGATGGAACTAGGTTAGTGAAGTAGGGGAAGATGATTCTCCCCTTAATTTGCCTCGGATTTGACTTTTTAGGCTCATTCATGGATGGGGAAATTGCTAAAACCATGGAGGAGAGACAAGAAGATTTATCTTTTTTACAATAAGCGTGTATTTCTTTTCTTTTTGTTACATTTTCAACGTTAGCCTCATATAATGTCTTATATTTTTTGTTCATGGATATGTGTTATTTTTTCTTGACTTATTTTTTTAATGAAATTTTTCAAGGTTACAAGATGGATCGGTCATGGATGTACAATATATCAAGGCATGGTGAATATTTTCGCCGAGAGCTTGACAAGTTTCTTAAAGTCGCAGAGAATCATGCAATGGACGAGAGGACCAAAGATATGCGTTGCCCCTGCCGAATGTGCCAAAACCATTGTGTTTTCAATGACTTGGTTACAATCCGATCACATGTGCTGGTTCATGGTTTCGTGAAGGAGTACACATTATGGATATACCATGGTGAGAAGAAGGATACCGACGTTGTGGACCAGTTGCAAGACATCTGGCGAGACCCTGAAGCCGTCAACAGATACTTTGACGGTTATGATGAAGATTATGGTTTCGAGGATGACGGAAGTGATGATGGTGTTGACTATGGAAGTGGTGGTGATGGAGTCGGTGGTGGTGAGGACATTGCTGGGGATGAAGGTGCTGAGGACATTGTTGGAGATGAAGGTGGTGATGAATTTGATGACAGCGATTTCTTGGGCCAGTTGTTGCATCATACCGAAGAGGAACTATTAGTTGGCAGTGTGAAAGGCGCACAAAATGTTGAGTCGTTGAAAAAGGCAGCTCAGGAAACTGTGTATGAGCGTTCAAAGGGTTGTCCGAGACACTGGACTGTGCTTCGCTTCATACTCGAGCTGTTGATTCCAAAGGCTAAATATGGTTGGTCCGACGTTAGTTTCAATGATCTCCTTCGTATCTTAGCATGGTTGCTTCCAAAGCCTAATAAAGTACCGGAGAACACTTATCGAGCAAAGAAGCTTATTAGTCCCTTCACGATGGGTGTGGAAAGAATTCATGCTTGTCCAAATCATTGTATATTGTACCGAGGGGATGCATTCAAAAATTTGGACAAATGCCCGGTATGTGGTGTAAAACGGTACAAAAACAATGCTAGCTATTGTGGGGGCGAGGACAAAGTTCAAACAGACGGGAATAAAAGAAAGAGGAGGGGTAGTGTTGCTTGTAATGAGGAACCTGACACTTGTGTAGGCGTTGATGATGATGGGAAGCAGAGGAAAATTCCCTCCATGGTCGTGTGGTACCTCCCTGTGGCCGATCGCCTGAGGCGTCTGTTCTCAAACCCAAACGACGCTGAACTGATGCGCTGGTGGGATTCTGATAAGCGCAGGAAGGGAGACGGAAAGCTTCGCCATCCAGCCGACGCTAGCCAGTGGCAGAAATTCGACGAGAAGCATAAAGAATTTGCAAAAGATCCAAGAAATGTTCGGTTTGCTTTGAGTACAGATGGAATGAATCCATTTGGTCAAAGGATGAGCACACACAGCACATGGCCAGTTGTCTTGAGCATGTTCAACCTACCTACATGGTTGTGCCAGAAGCGAAAGTATCTTTTCCTATGCATACTTATACAAGGCCCAAAGCATCCAGGCATAGATATTGATGTTTTTCTTGAGCCTCTGTTGGAAGAGATGGCAAATTTATGGAACAACGGTATCAAGATGATTGATGGTTTTACACAGCAAGAATTCACCCTAAGAGCTATGATCTTCGTTACCATCAACGATTACCAGGCATTGTTTGTGCTTTCAGGGCAGGTCAAAGGAAAGACGGCATGCAGTGTATGCTTGGACGACGAAACCGCTTGGTATTTCCTCGACGGAACTAGAAAGGGAGTTTTCCTGAGGTATAGACGCTTCTTAGAGGAAGGACACAAGTACCGAGGTAAGAAGTTCCATCAATTTTTTGGAGGCGACGCTGTGATAGGTCCCGCTCCTGCAAAACAAGACGGACACGCAGTTTTTGAGATGGTCAAGGACATCGAGGTTGAATATGGGAAGATGACAAAAGACGGAAAGCCGAAAAAAGAGATAAGGCACCTAAGGATGGCGTGCCGTTTAAGAAGAAGTCAATTTTCTTCAAGTACTTACCGTATTGGGAGGACCTAGAGGTCCGCCATGCCATAGATGGTATGCACATGAAGAAGAATGTGTTCGGTAACATGATTGGGCTCTTACTGGATTCAAAGGATAACCTGAAGTCGCGCCAGGACTTGGTAGCTATGAACATTAGAGATGATCTTCACCCTATAGATATGGGGAATGGAAGATATAAACTTTCCCGCGGCTAGCTACAACTTAACATTGGCTGAGAAGAGGGCAGTATGTCAGTGTTTACGGGGTATCAGAGTTCCGAGTCGTTACTCATCCAACATCAAGAAACTAGTGTCGATGAAAGATCTCTCGTTTGCTGGATACAATTGTCATGATTGCCATGTTATGCTGACTGTGTTCCTTGCAATTGCAATCAGGGCGATCAAGCCAGTATACGTAAAGATGGTGATCACTCGGTTGTGTTACTTCTTCGACAGAATTTCTCAGAAGGTGATTGTCAAAGACGAATTGGACGATCTGCAGGTTTTTGTCAAGGAGACCATGGTGCAGCTTGAGATGTGCTTTCCTCCACAATTTTTTGACATCACAGAACACCTCATGATTCACATGGTAGATCAGATAAGGGCACTGGGTCCCCTATACTTACACGAAATGTGGTCATACGAGCGTTTCTTGTCAATCTTGAACCGATACGTACTGAATCGTGCAAACCCTGAGGGAAGCATGATAGAGGGATACAGTACTGAAGAAGTAATCGAGTGCTGCCTGGCTTATCTAAAAGATAATTTGGGGATTGGTTTACCAGCGTCACTTCATCAGGGAAGATTGGATGGTATCGGCATAGCGGGGAGGAAAACATTCATCAACAATGACATGAATGAGATAAAACTAGCACATTACAGTGTCCTGCAACGCATCACACTAATGGGACCATTCATCCAAAGACACCTGGATGTTGTAAGAGCAGAAAGTCATGGCCGCTCACAAGATTGGATCATGAAGGAGCACAAGCGTCGATTCGTCGATTGGTTAAAGGAACAGGACATACCAGATGGGGAAACCATAGAAGAAAAAACAATCAAAAGATTGGCATCAGGACCATCCGCTCAAGTCACATCATGGCAAGGTTATGATATTAATGGCTACATATTTTATACTGCCAAAAAAGACAAGAAAAGCGTGTCTCAAAATAGCGGTGTTCGCACACAAGCCTTAGACGGAAATACCGGAAAAAACATCACATATTATGGCATCATAGATGATATATGGGAACTAGACTATGGTTGTAATATTAGGTTCCCCGTCTTTCGGTGTAGATGGGTGAACCACCCAAGAGGTGTTGAGGTGGACAACTATGGACTAACAATTGTTGACCTCCAAAATATTGGATACAAAGATGACCCTTGGATACTTGCTTCACATGTTGCACAGGTTCTTTATGTAATCGACCCTTCTAAAAAACAGAAGTACATTGTGATCCCTGGAAAACAAGCTATTATAGGAGCTGACGGAGTTGAGGACGTCGAACAATACAATCAGTTCGAAGAAATGAACCTCTTCCAAGATCTACTAGAGAAGATACAGAATATAGAAGCAGGCATAAAAAGGGGCGAAAAGCCATGGGCACGGAATGATGGAGAACCAAGAATTGTCACCGGCTAGATATGACATGTATATTACCTTCTGTTCAAATTTCAATTTGTATGCATGTGTATTGTAAGGATTGATTGCCTCAGAGGGTATGAACGGGGACGTCTTCACATTACTATATTAACTTATATTCAAATTTGAAATTTGTAAGCACTTGCATATTAATCGACTATATGACCAACATTTTATACGCTCGTCACACCATAGACAGGAGCGTTTGAATGCCCTTTCATTCCGTCAGCACGATCACACAACGTTTACATAAACACTGTTCATATGGTGGCGCGAACATAGTTGACCGTGATGTTGCCTAAACGACAGTTTTATACGGTGAGTCACCAATAGAGAGCACCGGACGAATGCCCATTCATTCGGTGGTCACGACAGTAGCTGGGTCTGACTTCCCCTTGGCACAGTTTTATCCGGTCTGGGTAAAACAGAACGCAACGGACCAATGTCTCTTCATTTGGTGCCGCGCTCGGAGTTGCCCGACGCCACTTCAGCCACCCATTCATCCGGTCGGCCTACGACAGAAGTCACCTTTCGGAACTGTGTCCATCCTGTGTGATCTGAGGATGAAGGCTACAGCGCTACACAGCCGACACATTTATTCGGTGCTAGAAGCGTAATACAGACCCAACGATCACGGCATGACCCTGTGTACTAGTGCAAGCTAAGCCACCACAGGATGAACGGCCATTAAAACGCTCCGTGCTAGACAACGACCAGCTGATGAAACTGTGACATTGTTTCCGATCTAACTCGTCCGCCACATCCTTCTTTGAGTCTCTTGTCTATTTCCTTGCTTCGAGCCATGTGTCTTGAGTTATTTACGATGACTACTGGTCTAACTCGAGTGTGCAACTCCCTCTATGTAGTTATTTTTATCTTGTTTATTTGGCTTCCATTTTAATATCTATTTGCATTCCTATTTCTA
>CM014277.1:20063252-20074285 GCA_004135705.1 Alloteropsis semialata
TCCCCTTCTAGCAGTGCTACAATGGCTGATTTTTTTGAGAAGAGGCTGTTGGGGGCTCCAAGAACTCGGCAGCGGTAGGGGGGACTCCAGCCCCGGCCGACCCGGTGCTGGATCCGCCCCTGGCTTGATGTATATATGATACACATGTGTATGAAAAGAACATTTTTAGTTTAACATATTTTGTGTTTTGATTGTCACATGTGATTTCATCTAGAGGATGGATGAGCCATCGTCATCCAATCATGATGATCATGAGAATGGGTTCGACTTGGACGTGATTGGGTCCCAGACCCAGTGGGACGGTGATGATGTCTTTGAGGATGACCATGAAGAAGAAGATTCCGGGGATGAGGAGAACCGGGAAGATGGAGACGGACCTCAAATAGGACAAGGCGCGTGGGTAGGCGGCGTGTGGATGGACCCTCTTAATCCACACCCCACTGAACCTCGTGTAGGTCGTACGGAGACAGAGCTTGACCCGGATTTCGATCCGGCTAGTGAGGTAACGGCGATCCCTACTGATCCGCTTTCATGTACATTTTGATTGGATAGATGAACACCTCATGTACTCACGACTCTTATGATCGTGTTAGGTGCCTCGTTCTCCGGTAAGGAAAAGGAGATGCCGCCGACGTGGAGTAAGCCCCCAACCAGTACAAGAAATTGAGTTGGAGTCATCTGCGCCAGAGGCTGAATGCACCGCCACAACCAGTGAACCTAAAAAAGAAGGGGGCAACGAGGCAGAAACAAATACCCCACAGGCACCTGGATGGTTGAAGAACTGAGCCCATCAGGAGAGGTTAAGAACCCTCCAAAAGTTTGTGCAAAGTTCCGTAACACCCTTGGAGCAATAATCAGAACAAAGGTGCATGTGGACCCAACGATCCAAGATTGGTCAAAGGTGCCTGAAGGGAAGAAAGTGGAGATGTGGCATCTCATTGCTAAATCATTCAAGTTTCCTCGCAACACCGACATGGAAAAAGTACGTGCGCGCACCCTGATGAATTTGGGTGAATGTTTCCGCTGATGGAAGGGTGAACTGAACAAGTTAGTCCAGGATGGCAAGCCGAAGCCTGAGGGTTACAATATAACAGATGCACAGTGGGCCGAGTTCATACGGCAAAAGACCTCTCTGGATGCTATAGCCCTTAGTCAGAAGCAAAGAGAACTGGCATTGAGAAACATTCATCGAGTTCGCCTTGGGCCGGGTGGTTACATTGGTAAGGCCGAGTTGTGGGCAAAGGAAAGAGAGGACGCAATAGCCGCTGGGCAACCGGACCCTTTTGAAGGCGTGGACGAGCGCGCCTTCCAGTGGATTAAAGGGAGGGAAGGACGCCCGGAGGGGGAGAAATTGGTCTTCCCACAACCTGAGACCGAGGTAGTGGGGGCGAAGATTCTAGCACTTGCCGAAGCACAGAGGAAAGGCGAGTATGTTCCGAATAGGGACAATGATATGCTCAGCGAATCCCTTGGCACGAAAGAGCATGGAGGCCGGATCAGAGGCTTGTCCAAACACTTGACCTTTAAGGACGGGTTCAGTAATGATAGGCAGAGGTACAGGCGACACGATCGGTACAAGGATCAAATTAAAGAAGCGGCGGAGAAAGCATTGCAAGCAAGATTTAATGAATATTTCATGGCGGCATTTGCAGAGCACCAGCAACGACAAATGATGAGCCAACCATCATTAAACAATAACTCAATGATGCCGCTGCCGCTGCCGCCGCCGCCCGCTCCCTCAACCCTTTGTCGGAGTAGTGTTGCCTCTACGTCAGCACAACCATACCCGGTAGATGCTATAACTGTTGACACTCCTTGCTCGTTGCACATTCTGATAGGCAGAAGTGGGAAGACAAAGGAGGCTGCCAAAGGTGTGGCGTTGGTGGTGAGCAATAGTCCTGGGTTAGGGGGACAGCCTATCCCGCCATTATATGCATGGGTAAGAGTGCTCACAATTACGGATCCAAGACATGATGATCACTTCTTAGACTTATCCCTTGATGAGAGCATTGAAACCTTGGGACAAGCCATAGGAAAGAATGCACCGTGGCATAAACGAGATATCATACTGGAACCTCCGCCACCTGAAAATACTCTCTCACTCACACCCTGCTCCCAGAGGATGGTGACACCGGCACAAGTTCATGCTAAGAACACACAAGAGCATGTGCCACAGCAAGCAATTGTGGCCACCACTATCTCCAACCCGTCAACTCCACAGGTACAACAGGAGGCTCAACACCCATCACCACAAGTACAGCTGGAGGAACACCACCAATCAGCACAAGTACACCAGGAGGAACACCCCCAATCACCACAACTACACCAGGATGAACACCCCCCATCACCAGTGCAGCAATATGAGCCAGAGATGGTCATAAAGTCGCCAGCACGACCGAAGCGGTTAATGGGGTCGGTGCCACGGGTGATAAAGGCATACAAGAATACAGAGCCTGAGGTTGTGAACAGGTGGATGACAGCCAACAAAGGTGCAAACAAGAAGCTGACTCCAACAAAAAAAAGAATAGAAAGGAAGCAGTGGTGACTGGACCGGGGTTTTCCAAGCCTCGTACAGACACTGATTTCGTTTATAAAGTTGGGGTTCATGACATACCAGATTTGCCAGATTGCCCGCAGAAATTCATGTATGGCAAAGACTTGCTACCCAGGTGGGCTCTTCATGATTGTCCTGGTGAAATGCAGAAGTTCCATAGTTGGTACCGCAGGGCATGCACCCTAGGTCTCACAACTGTATGGGCACGGGTCGATGTGGATGTGTTTGTTGCAATAGATGGGAAAACCGAAGTACAGACATAGTCATGGATTTCGATAACTTCCATGCAATGTACCGCTTGCAAATGATGGAGCTAAGCCCCATGAGACTGTGGTGTATGTAAGTGGTTCATCTCCATACACCATGTATATATGCATATGGTACTGGCCTTTGTAGTCTCAAAATGAATTCTTTTGCGATGTGTTGTGCAGGATGCAAGGTCACCTCGCAATGGATTCGAAGACCAAGGTTGGGTATCTTGACCCTTTTATTATTTGCAAGGCTAGGTGGGACTTCCCCCTCAAGTACCCAGACGACGCCGAAGATCTAAAGGACTGTAAGACGCACAAGGAGAGACAAAAGAAACGAAAGGAGCTTTCCATTGATCTTAGGAAGAAGGTGGCAATATACATAGCAACTATGTTGGATCGACATCGTGATGCGAGTTGCATATGGGCGCCCTACCTTTTCGGGTACGTCGTCTAAATTCCAACAATTCTTGCAGTCCCAATATTATTGATTATTGAGAAATTTGCAATATTGGGACTGCAAACATTGACCCTTTGCAGTTTTGCCATTAGGCCCACATTTCATGGACACAGATGGACCTATTTTGTCATTCACTTGGAGTGGCAAAACTGCAAGGGTCAACAGGATCATCCGCTCCACACTATATTATAACCACCGGATCAAACTGTGCGCGGCCTGACTATATAACTGCTGCTTGTGACCATAGGATGAATGGGCTTTCGTACGGTGAGGCTTTTCTGTAGGGTCACCGTATAAAACTGTGAGTTAGGAAACATTGACCCTTCGCAGTTTTGCCACTCCAAGTGAATGACAAAATAGATCCATCTGTGTCCATGAAATGTGGGCCTAATGGCAAAACTGCAAAGGGTCAATGTTTGCAGTCCCAATATTGCAAATTTCTCTCTCAAATTCTACATATATCGATTAGCTTGATACTTATCGTCGCTACATAACACTGTGACAGTCAACACTGGGTTGCTTTTATGCTATTGCCGAGGGAAGCCAAATATGTGGTCTTTGACTCATTGGATTACCCGCAATCAGAATACAAAGATTTCTGTGTCATCCTGAAGAGGTAACAACCGATAAGATTCTCCACACCTTACAAAATATTTGAGGCGATGATTATATACTAACTTGTCCCATTCTTTCAAGTAGTGCTCTTTTTCTCTACATTGACCATTATAAAGGGCCGGCTCCTGAGGGAGTAAAGGATTGGATTCCACGCACACACTACCCATGCCATAAGCAACCAGCCGGTACCTTGTTTTGCGGCTATTATGTGTGTGAATATATTAGGAGCCGCAAGCATTACACACCAAATACTGAACGTGTAAGTGTCTTTACCATATTTCAGCACATTCATTTTATGTCTAACTATCACTCGCTTAAGCCTAACTATCATATTTCAATACTGAATGTGTGTGAATATTCATTTTACATTCATTTCTCGTAAATTGCAGTCTAAACCACTCCAAGAGGAAGATCTTCTCAAGATAGTCAGCGAACTATGTCACTTCACAATGCTTGATGTGCTTCATGAGAAGGGCAATACATCGATAAGCAACAAGATTATTTCTATGAAGAAAAATATGATTCTCTTCGTAACTGGCACTTGGAGAAGTATCGCCTAACCATGTGAGGGTGTGGAGTGTGGACACTAAACTTGTGTGATTAATGTAATATACGTGTAATATCATTTGGATGACAATCTTGTTTTATGTTGGATTTGCTTTTATAGAATTTACAAAGAGATTAAATTGTGTACTGTTTGTGATTACTTTTATATTATTTGCCGGAGAAATGGTATTAGAAAATCAAATAATATTTAAAAATCAAAAGAAAAAACAAATATCAAAATTAAAAAAAAGGATTACCAGGAGCGGACGATGGAATGGCCCGCCCCTGTAAACACCATCTTCAGGGGCGGGGCAGGCCATCGCCCGCTCCTGAACAAGACATTTCCAGGGGCGGGCCATTCCTTTACCCGCCCCTGGAAACAAATCAGCAGGGGCGGGCGATGGCGTGGCCCGCCCCTGAAGAACGTATTTCCAGGGGCGGGTGATGGCATGGTCCGCCCCTGGAAAAAACATCTTCAGGGGCGGACCATGCAATCGTCCGCCCCTGGAAAACATTTGTTGGGGTGGCCTAAATACCCGCCCCTGCAAATGGCCATTTTTAGCAGCCAAAAGCAGGGGCGGATTTCGGCGCCGCCCCTACAAACGTCGTTTTACCCGCCCCTACAAACGTTTTTTGTAGTAGTGTCAACCAACTTATTAGGTGGACACGTGGTACACCCAATGTAAAGTTGGCAAAGGGTAACCGGGATGCCACACGCGCGCGCTCGCTCGCCTCGCCGAGCGGGGCCGGCCGATATATCTTTTGTGCCCAATTGGCCTCATCTTTTACCAGCCACTATCTTGTAGGCCCTGGAATCCTACCCAAGGTGACACCGCTTCATTTGAGTATGTGTACTTGTGGATGTGGCCCCTTTGATCTATGTTGCTTCTCTTGAGGTCCATCTCACTTATGGGCTTGATCCAACCTTGGTGCACAGGCAAGGGTTGGTCTAGAGTGTCTTTTCTAGCTTATATCCAAAGATAGGCGGCAAAATCAATTACCTACCTTAAACGCTCACAGGGACGTGCCTTATTTGTTCCGCAGGATTCTTGCCTTTCCTGCGAGGCGTCCAGGTGCATCCCCCTCCACCAGGCAGCGCCTATAAAAGGAGGCCCTCCCCTACCTAGAGAGACACACCAACACAACCCCTCAGGTATTCCTGTTTAGGAGACCTCTTCCTTCTCCCTCATTGTTTCTGCTGCATCGCTTGCCTCCCCATCGCTAGCACTATGCGCACGGTTCTAGCGAGAGCAGAGCCTCCGGAATCTCGACTGGCGTGAGATCCTGCTCGGGATAGCCAGGCGATAAGGTTTTTGAAGAGCGTCTTCACGTGACTGCTCAAGTTCGTCTACTTCGTCTACTTCTTGGTGGCCTGTATGACTACGTCCACTACTTCCTGGTGTCGTTCAAGGGACTGCACTGCATCGACTCGTCACTGCATTAACTTCGTACGGCTACATCGAATAAGGTCAACCGATTAGCATGACTAATTAGTTGATAACGGCGCAGCCAATGTCTCCGGCAGCGGCCCCGTCTCAGGGTACATCCTGAACCTTATTTGGTTTTTTACTTTGTTCTTGTTTAATATGAGATTGAACTTGAAGACGTGCACATATCATGTTCTCACCGGGTCACTAATTATCATCATGATTTACATGCTTTTATTTGGCACTATAATATGTCGAATGATGCCTATATTTCTAACAATCCAAAAACCTTATAATTGCGATAGGCTATCGACTGCTAGTTTTGCAAGTGCGCTTAAACAACATGTGTTCGATGGAACACATTACAAGAGATGGCAGAGTAGAATGTCACTTTGGTTGACCTATATGAACTGCTTTTACGTCACACAGGGAAAGGCTAAGGATCTCTCTCCTGATGATGAGAGAGCCTTCCAGGTAGCCGATAACCTGTTTCGAGGTACCGTAATTAGCGTTCTTGCTGATCACCTTGTGGACAGCTATCTATCACTGGACACTGGCAAGGCGCTGTGGGATGCGCTTGAGGCCAAGTTCAGTGCTTCTGATGCTGGCAGTGAGCTGTATGTCATGGAGCAGTTTTGCGACTACAAGATGGTCGATGACCGTTCAGTAGTGGAACAAGCTCATGAGCTTTAGTCACTGGCTAAGGAGGTAGAGGGCTTTAAATGCGAATTGCCCGACAAGTTTGTGGCTGGAAGCATGATTGCTAAACTGCCACTCTCTTGGAGGGACTTTGCTACCTCTCTGAAGCATAAGAGACAAGTGTTCAGTGTGTCTGAGCTCATTGGGTCTCTCGATGTTGAGGAGAAGGCGAGCGCGAAGGACAATCGCGGCAAAGGAATTGCTGGGTCCTCTAGTGCAAATCTGGTGCAAAGAAACTTCAAGGGCCAGCAAAAAAAGAAGAACCAGAATAAGCCTGAGGTCAAGGCTAATCAAACAACCACTTTTAAGAAGAAGAAGAACCAGCCGAGCAAGGGTAAGGGCAAGTGCTATACTTGTGGTCTTGAAGGGCATTATGCCAAAGACTGCGAGAAAAGCAAATGCAGGCCGAAGGCAGCCAACATGGTCATTAGCGATGACAACAGAGAATCTATGGTCCTTTCTGTTTGTCAGTCACCTGATTAGTGGGTTGATACTGGAGCTAATATTCATCTATGTGCTGACATCAGTCTGTTTTCTTCTTATCAGATCAGCGGAACTACCTCCTTGTTAATGGGGAACGGATCACATGCGCGTGTACTTGGTGTTGGTTCGGTCAATCCGAAGCTTACTTCGGGAAAGACCGTGCAGCTGAGGAACGTGCAGCATGTCCCTACTATCAAGAAGAATCTAGTTAGCGGCTCTCTACTGTGTAGAGATGGTTATAAATTAGTGTTTGAGTCCAATAAATGTGTACTTTCTAAGTATGGAACTTTTGTTGAAAAATGCTATGATTGCGGAGGCTTGTTCCGCTTTTCTTTATCAGATGCTTGTAATAATGTGGTGAATCATGTGGTTAATGATGATGAGTCGAATGTTTGGCATTCTCGGCTGTGTCATGTTAACTTTGGTTGTATGTCGCGCTTGGCTAGTTTAAATTTAATTCCGAAGTTTACCACGGTCAAAGGTTCTAAGTGCCATGTGTGTGTTGAATCAAAACAACCTCGCAAGCCTCACAAGGCCGCGGAGGCGAGGAACTTGGCACCGCTGGAGCTCGTTCATTCTGATCTTTGTGAGATGAATGGCGTGTTGACAAAGGGGGGTAAAAAGTATTTCATGACTTTAATAGATGATTCCTCTAGATATTGCTACATTTACTTGCTAAAGTCAAAAGATGAAGCACTACACTACTTTAAGATCTATAAAGCTAAAGTGGAGAATCAACTTGAGAGAAAGATCAAATGTGTAAGTTCGGATCGTGGTGGAGAATACTTCTCACATTTATTTACCTTATTCTGTGAGGAACATGGTATAATTCACGAGAGGACACCTCCCTACTCACCTCAGTCAAATGGGGTTGCCGAAAGAAAGAACCGCACTCTAACTGATTTGGTTAGCGCCATGTTAGATACAGCGGGACTCTCTAAGGAATGGTGGGGTGAGGCTATATTGATAGCGTGTCATGTCCTGAATCGTGTTCCTCCAAAGAATAAAGAGCAAACTCCATTCGAGGAATGGGAGAAGAAAAGGCTCACACTTTCTTATTTACGGACTTGGGGTTGTTTGGCAAAAGTTAATGTGCCAATAACCAAGAAACGTAAACTTGGACCTAAAACTGTGGATTGTGTCTTTCTTGGTTATGCTCTGCACAGTGTCGGATATAGATTCTTAATAGTGAAATCTGGAGTGCCAGACATGAATGTCGGTACAATAATGGAATCCAGGGATGCTACTTTCTTTGAGGACATCTTTCTTATGAAGAGGGAAGAAAGCATGTCTGGCAGAGAAATGTCTAATGATGCTACACCTGCCGTTATGATGGAACACACAGAACAAA
This sequence comes from Alloteropsis semialata, assembly GCA_004135705.1. Taxonomy (NCBI): domain Eukaryota; kingdom Viridiplantae; phylum Streptophyta; class Magnoliopsida; order Poales; family Poaceae; genus Alloteropsis; species Alloteropsis semialata. The sequence continues at coordinate 20,071,636 of CM014277.1, forward strand.
CACTTGTGGAAAATCCTGAGGAGGATGACAATGAAGCTCCTAGGAGGAGCAAGAGACAGAAGACTACAAAGTCTTTTGGTGATGACTTCATTGTGTACCTCGTGGATGACACTCCCAAAACCATTGAAGAGGCATATTCTTCTCCAGACGCCGACTATTGGAAGGAAGCGGTACGGAGTGAGATGGATTCAATTATGTCTAATGGAACTTGGGAAGTAGTTGAGCGTTCTTATGGGTGCAAACCTGTGGGATGTAAGTGGGTGTTCAAGAAGAAGCTAAGGCCTGATGGTACTATTGAAAAGTACAAGACAAGGCTTGTTGCTAAAGGCTACACTTAGAAAGAAGCAGAAGACTTCTTTGACACTTACTCACCAGTTGCCCGACTGACCACAATTCGGGTGCTACTTTCCCTGGCAGCCTCTCATGGTCTTCTCGTTCACCAGATGGACGTAAAGACGGCTTTCCTAAATAGAGAGCTAGAGGAGGAGATCTATATGGATCAGCCTGATGGGTTCATAGCAGAAGGTCAAGAGGGAATGGTGTGCAAGTTAATAAAGTCTCTGTATGGCCTCAAGCAAGCACCTAAACAGTGGCATGAGAAGTTTGATAAAACCCTCACGACTGCTGGCTTTGTTGTGAATGAAGCTGACAAATGTGTGTACTATCGCTATGGTGGGGGCAAAGGAGTGATCCTGTGCTTGTATGTTGATGACATCCTGATTTTTGGGACAAATCTTGACGTGATTAAGGAGGTCAAAGATTTCTTGTCTCAAAACTTTGAGAGGAAAGATTTGGGTGACACTTACACAGTCCCACTATGTGGAAAAGGTCTTGAGTCGCTTCGGATACAGTGACTGCAAGTCTGCTCCAACACCTTATGATGCTAGTAAAATACTAAAGAAAAACAAAGGTATCATGAAAGATCAGCTGAGATACTCCCAGATCATTGGCTCACTTATGTACCTAGCTAGCGCTACAAGACCTGACATCTCATTCGCCGTGAGCAAACTGAGCCGGTTCGTATCTAACCCGGGAGATGATCAATGGAATGCTCTGGATAGAGTAATGCGCTACCTAGTGGGTACAATGAGCTATGGGATTCACTATACTGGGTACCCGAAGGTACTGGAGGGTTTTAGTGATTCAAATTGGATATCTGATGCCGATGAGATAAAGGCCATAAGTGGATACGTATTCACTCTTGGAGGTGGTGCTGTCTCCTGGAAGTCTTGCAAGCAGACCATCTTAACGAGGTCTACCATGGAAGCAGAACTCACGGCATTAGACACCGCCACAATGGAGGCCGAGTGGCTACGTGATCTCCTTATGGATTTGCCAGTGGTTGAAAAACTGATACCGGCGATTCTAATGAACTGTGATAACCAGACGGTGATTGTCAAGGTAAACAGTTCTAAGGATAACATGATATCATCAAGGCATGTGAAGAGGCGGTTGAAGTGTGTCAGAAAAATGAGAACCTCCGGAGTAATTGCCTTGGACTATGTCCAGACGGTTAAGAACCTGGCAGATCAATTTATAAAGGGTCTTTCACGGAATGTGATAGATTTTGCATCCAAGGAATTGGGAATGAGACCCATGTGAGCCACTCCATAGTGGGAACCTGTCCTATGTGATCGGAGATCCCGTGAATTAGGATGAGCAAACAAGCTATTTTTTGACTGAGTGAAGAGAACCTTTGAAACGAGTTAATTCCTAGGGTGGATGCATTTCTCTTCTTTTCTGTATGGCAGGATGGTGTACACCTTCATGTAATTCGAGTGGCTTTTGAGAAGCAGAGATGTTGACCTGCAGAACATCTTATGAGAATTACACATATATGAGTTCGACTGCTAGTCACAGTCTATGAGAGTGGATTATCTCTAGATACTCATGAAAGGCCTGGGGTTTGACTTATATGCTCCAAACTGCGGGGATGCAATAAGCAGCCTAGTATCAGTAAAAGGGTTCAGGTAAAACTTGTTCGCACAAGACTGCCAATTCAAGGCATAGTCCTTTGGTCAGTTGTGGATGAGCGTAGCCTTTACTCTAGGTGGAAGTTCAACATAACAGTCTCTACCGAAACACTGGTATACCAAAACAGCAATGGGGCTGAGGGCATTTCTCGTGTGCCGTGAAATATTGGTGGGGATTGTTGGATTTATTTGGGCTTGGACCTTTTATATAATTCCAATTAAATCTAAAATATTTAAGACCCACGATTAATGCAAAGGGAGTTAAAAGTGGTTACTACCATATTGGTAGTTAAGAAGATCTCAACCAACTTATTAGGTGGACACGTGGTACACCCAATGTGAAGTTGGCAAAGGGTAACCGGGATGCCACACGCGCGCGCGCTCGCTCGCCTCGCCGAGCCGTGGCGTGGCGTGTCGTGTCGTGTCGTGTCGTGTCGTGACGTGACGTGACGTGACGTGACGTGACATGACATGACGGACTTGCTCCGCTTGGATTCTTGCCTTTCCTGCAGAGGCGTCCAGGTGCATCCCCCCTCCGCCAGGCAGCGCCTATAAAAGGAGGCCCTCCCCTACCCAGAGAGACACACCAACACAACCCTTCAGGTATTCCTGTTTAGGAGACCTCTCCCTTCTCCCTCATTGTTTCTGCTGCATCGCTTGCCTCCCCATCGCTAGCA
>CM014277.1:20075285-20195141 GCA_004135705.1 Alloteropsis semialata
TTAGGTGGACACGTGGTACACCCAATGTGAAGTTGGCAAAGGGTAACCGGGATGCCACACGCGCGCGCGCTCGCTCACCTCGCCGAGCTGGGGCGTGGGCGTGACGTGACGTGACGTGACGTGACGTGACGTGACGGACGGACGGACGGACGGACGTGATGTGTTGCGGTGCTGTGATTGGTTTTGCAAATCAACGAGATTATGGCAGAATCAATTATCTACCTTAAACGCTCACAGGGACGTGCCTTATTTGCTCCACGGGATTCTTGCCTTTCCTGCAGAGGCGTCCAGGTGCATCCCCCCTCCGTCAGGCAGCGCCTATAAAAGGAGGCCCTCCCCTACCCAGAGACACACACCAACACAACCTCTCAGGTATTCCTGTTTAGGAGACCTCTCCCTTCTCCCTCATTGTTTCTGCTGCAACGCTTGCCTCCCCATCGCTAGCACTGCGCGCACGGTTCTAGCGAGAGCAGAGCCTCCGGAACCTCGACTGGCTTGAGATCCTGCTCGGGATAGCCAGGCGATAAGGTTTTTGGGGAGCGTCTTCACGCGACTGCTCAAGTTCGTACTGCGTCGTCTTCTTCCTGGTGGCCTGTACGACTACATCCACTACTTCCCGGTGCCGTTCGAGGGACTGCACTGCATCAACTCGTCACTGCATCGAATTTGTACGGCTACATCGAACAAGGTCAACTGATTAGCATGACTAATCCAGTTGATAACGGCGCAGCCAATGCCTCCGGCAGCGGCCCCGTCTCAGGATACATTCTGAACCTTCTGTGGTTCTTTATTTTGTTCTTGTTTAATATGAGATTAAACTTGAACACATGCACATATCATGTTCTCACTGGATCACTAACTGTCATTATGATTTACATGCTTTTATTCGGAATTAAAATATGTCGAATGCTGCCTATATTTCTAACAATCCAAAAACCTTATAATTGTGATAGGCTATCGACTGCTAGTTTTGCAAGTGCGCTTAAACCACATGTGTTCGATGGAACACATTACAAGAGATGGCAGAGTAGAATGTCACTTTGGTTGACCTACATGAACTGCTTTTACGTCACACAGGGAAAGGCTAAGGATCTTTTTTCTGATGAGGAGAGAGCTTTCCAGGTAGTCGATAACCTGTTTCGAGGTGTCGTAATTAGCGTTCTTGCTGATCACCTAGTGGACAGCTATCTGTCACTGGACAGTGGCAAGGCGCTGTGGGATACGCTTTAGGCCAAGTTCGGTGCTTCTGATGCTGGCAGTGAGCTGTATGTCATGGAGCAGTTTTGCGACTACAAGATGGTCGATGACCGTTCAGTAGTGGAACAGGCTCATGAGTTTCAGTCACTGGCTAAGGAGCTAGAGGGCTTTAAATGCGAGTTGCCCGACAAGTTTGTGGCTGGAAGCATGATTGCTAAACTGCCGCTCTCTTGGAGGGACTTTGCTACCTCTCTGAAGCATAAGAGACAAGTGTTCAGCGTGTCTGAGCTCATTGGGTCTCTCGATGTTGAGGAGAAGGCGAGAGCGAAGGACAACCGTGGCAAAGGAATTGCTGGGTCCTCTAGTGCAAACCTGGTCCAGAGAAATTTCAAGGGCCAGCAGAAAAAGAAGAACCAGAACAAGCCTGAAGTCAAGGCTAATCAGACAACCACTTTTAAGAAGAAGAAGAACTAGCCGAGCAAGGGCAAGGGCAAGTGCTATACTTGCGGTTTTGAAGGGCACTATGCCAAAGACTGTGAGAAAAGCAAATACAGGCCGAAGGCAGCCAACATGGTCATTAGCGATGACAACGGAGGAACCTCGGGGTACGGTAATTATTTACCTATGGTCCTTTCTGTTTGTCAGTCACCTGATTGGTGGGTTGATACTGGAGCTAATATTCATGTGTGTGCTGATATCAGTCTGTTTTCTTCTTATCAGGTCGGCGGAACTACCTCCTTGTTAATGGGGAACGGATCACATGCGCGTGTACTTGGTGTTGGTTCGGTCAATCTGAAGCTTACTTCGGGAAAGACCGTGCAGCTGAGGAACGTGCAGCATGTCCCTACTATCAAGAAGAATCTAGTTAGCGGCACTCTACTGTGTAGAGATGGTTATAAATTAGTGTTTGAATCCAATAAATGTGTACTTTCTAAGTATGGAACTTTTGTTGGAAAAGGCTATGACTGCGGAGGTTTGTTCCGCCTTTTTTTATCAGATGCTTGTAATAATGTGGTGAATCATGTGGTTAATGATGATGAGTCGATTGTTTGGCACTCTCGGCTGTGTCATGTTAACTTTGGTTGTATGTCGCGCTTGGCTAGTTTAAATTTAATTCCGAAATTTACCACGGTCAAAGGTTCTAAGTGCCTTGTGTGTGTTGAATCAAAACAACCTCGCAAGCCTCACAAGGCCGCGGAGGCGAGGAACTTGGCACCGCTGGAGCTCGTGCATTCTGATCTTAGTGAGATGAATGGCGTGTTGACTAAGGGGGTAAAAAGTATTTCATGACATTAATAGATGACTCTTCTAGATACTGTTACATTTACTTGCTTAAGTCAAAAGATGAAGCACTACACTACTTTAAGATCTATAAAGCTGAAGTGGAGAATCAACTTGAGAGAAAGATCAAACGTATAAGGTCGGATCGTGGTGGAGAATACTTCTCACACTTGTTTACTCAATTCTGTGAGGAACATGGTATGATTCATGAGAGGACGCCTCCCTACTCACCTCAGTCAAATGGGGTTGCCGAAAGAAAGAACCGCACTCTAACTGATTTGGTTCACAGCATGTTAGACACAGCGGGACTCTCTAAGGAATGGTGGGGTGAGGCTATATTGACAGCGTGTCATGTCCTGAATCGTGTTCCTCCAAAGAATAAAGAGAAAACTCCATTCGAGGAATGGGAGAAGAAAAGGCTCACGCTTTCCTACTTACGGACTTGGGGATGTTTGGCAAAGGTCAATATGCCAATCACCAAGAAACGTAAACTCGGGCCTAAAACTGTGGATTGTGTCTTTCTTGGTTATGCTCTGCNAAATCTGGAGTGCCAGACATGAATGTTGGTACAATAATGGAATCCAGAGATGCTACTTTCTTTGAGGACATCTTTCCTATGAAGAGGGAAGAAAGCATGTCTAGCAGAGAACTGTCTATAGATGCTACACCTGCCGTTGTGATGGAACACACAGAACAAACACTTGTGGAAAATCCTGAGGAGGGTAACAATGAAGCTCCTAGGAGGAGCAAGAGACAGAAGACTACAAAGTCTTTTGGTGATGACTTCATTGTGTACCTCGTGGATGACACTCCCAAAACCATTGAAGAGGCATATTCTTCTCCAGACGCCGACTATTGGAAGGAAGCGGTACGGAGTGAGATGGATTCAATTATGTCTAATGGAACTTGGGAAGTAGTTGAACGTCCTTATGGGTGCAAACCTGTGGGATGTAAGTGGGTGTTCAAGAAGAAGCTAAGGCCTGATGGTACTATTGAAAAGTACAAGGCAAGGCTTGTTGCTAAAGGCTACACTCAGAAAGAAGGAGAAGACTTCTTTGACACTTACTCACCAGTTGCCCGACTGACCACAATTCGAGTGCTACTCTCCCTGGTAGCCTCTCATGGTCTTCTCGTTCGCCAGATGGACGTAAAGACGGCTTTCCTAAATTGAGAGCTAGAGGAGGAGATCTATATGGATCAGCCTGATGGGTTCATAGCAGAAGGTCAAGAGGGAATGGTGTGCAAGTTGATAAAGTCTCTGTATGGCCTCAAGCAAGCACCTAAGCAGTGGCATGAGAAGTTTGATAAAACCCTCACGACTGCTGGCTTTGTTGTGAATGAAGCTAACAAATGTGTGTACTATCGCTATGGTGGGGGCAAAGGAGTGATCCTGTGCTTGTATGTTGATGACATCCTGATTTTTGGGACAAATCTTGACGTGATTAAGGAGGTCAAAGATTTCTTGTCTCAAAACTTTGAGAGGAAAGATTTGGGTGACACTTACACAGTCCCACTATGTGGAAAAGGTCTTGAGTCGCTTCGGATACAGTGACTGCAAGTCTGCTCCAACACCTTATGATGCTAGTAAAATACTAAAGAAAAACAAAGGTATCATGAAAGATCAGCTGAGATACTCCCAGATCATTGGCTCACTTATGTACCTAGCTAGCACTACAAGACCTGACATCTCATTCGTCATAAGCAAACTGAGCCGGTTCGTATCTAACCCGGGAGATGATCAATGGAATGCTCTGGATAGAGTAATGCGCTACCTAGTGGGTACAATGAGCTATGGGATTCACTATACTGGGCACCCGAAGGTACTGGAGGGTTTTAGTGATTCAAATTGGATATCTGATGCCGATGAGATAAAGGCCATAAGTGGATACGTATTCACTCTTGGAGGTGGTGCTGTCTCCTGGAAGTCTTGCAAGCAGACCATCTTAACGAGGTCTACCATGGAAGCAGAACTCACGGCATTAGACACCGCCACAATGGAGGCCGAGTGGCTACGTGATCTCCTTATGGATTTGCCAGTGGTTGAAAAACCGATACCGGCGATTCTAATGAACTGTGATAACCAGACGGTGATTGTCAAGGTAAACAGTTCTAAGGATAACATGAAGTCATCAAGGCATGTGAAGAGGCGGTTGAAGTCTGTCAGGAAAATGATGAAGAGGCGGTTGAAGTCTGTCAGGAAAATGAGAACCTTCGGAGTAATTGCCTTGGACTATGTCCAGACGGCTAAGAACCTGGCAGATCAATTTACAAAGGGTCTTTCACGAAATGTGATAGATTTTGCATCCAAGGAATTGGGAATGAGACCCATGTGAGTCACTCAATAGTGGGAACCTGTCCTATGTGATCGGAGATCCCGTGAATTAGGATGAGCAAACAAGCTATTTTTTGACTGAGTGAAGAGAACCTTTGAAACGAGTTAATTCCTAGGGTGGATGCATTTCTCTTCTTTTCTGTATGGCAGGATGGTGTACACCTTAATGTAATTCGAGTGGCTTTTGAGAAGCAGAGATGTTGACCTACAGAACGTCTTATGAGAATTACACATATATGAGTTCGACTGCTAGTCACAGTCTATGAGAGTGGGTTATCTCTAGATACTCATGAAAGGCCTGGGGTTTGACTTATATGCTCCAAACTGCGGGGATGCAATAAGCAGCCTAGTATCAGTAAAAGGGTTCTGGTAAAACTTGTTCGCACAAGACTGCCAATTCAAGGCATAGTCCATTGGTCAGTTGTGGATGAGCGTAGCCTTTACTCTAGGTGGAAGTTCAACTTAACAGTCTCTACCGAAACACTGGTATATCAAAACAGCAATGGGGCTGAGGGCATTTCTCGTGTGCCGTGAAATATTGGTGGGGATTGTTGGATTTATTTGGGCTTGGACCTTTTATATAATTCCAATTAAATCTAAAATATTTAAGACCCACGATTAATGCAAAGGGAGTTAAAAGTGGTTACTACCATATTGGTAGTTAAGAAGATCTCAACCAACTTATTAGGTGGACACGTGGTACACCCAATGTGAAGTTGGCAAAGGGTAACCGGGATGCCACACGCGCGCGCGCTCGCTCGCCTCGCCGAGCCGTGGCGTGGCGTGTCGTGTCGTGTCGTGTCGTGTCGTGACGTGACGTGACGTGACGTGACGTGACATGACATGACGGACTTGCTCCGCTTGGATTCTTGCCTTTCCTGCAGAGGCGTCCAGGTGCATCCCCCCTCCGCCAGGCAGCGCCTATAAAAGGAGGCCCTCCCCTACCCAGAGAGACACACCAACACAACCCTTCAGGTATTCCTGTTTAGGAGACCTCTCCCTTCTCCCTCATTATTTCTGCGGCATCGCTTGCCTCCCCATCGCTAGCACTGCGCGCACGGTTCTAGTGAGAGCAGAGCCTCCGGAACCTCGACTGGCGTGAGATCCTGCTTGGGATAGCCAGGCGATAAGATTTTTGGGGAGCGTCTTCACGCGACTGCTCAAGTTCGTCTACTTCGTCTACTTCCTGGTGGCCTGTACGACTACGTCCACTACTTCCCGGTGCCGTTCGAGGGACTGCACTGCATCGACTCGTCAATGCATCAACTTCGTACGGCTATATCGAATAAGGTCAACCAATTAGCATGACTAATCCAGTTGATAACGGCGCAGCTAATGCCTCCGGCAGCGGCCCTGTCTCAGGGTACATCCTGAATCTTATTTGGTTTTTTACTTTGTTCTTATTTAATATGAGATTGAACTTGAACACGTGCACATATCATGTTCTCACTGGGTCACTAATTATCATCATGATTTACATACTTTTATTCGAAACTAAAATATGTCGAATGATGCCTATATTTCTAACACATTTTCCTTGCTCCAAGTCTGCACATGGATCCTCCTATCAGAGTTGAGCTTGCCCACGCCTCCACTACGCCAATGCTCCATGAATGTCGATCGAGGAGCATTCTGGGCCATCCGATCACGAGCGAAACTGCTGATCTATAGTCACATACAGCATTGGCTATATATTGCTCTCATGTGTGATCGTTTTTCGTCTATCTAAAAAAAAGATCATTATGCTCCTCGTTCCTGTAACTCTTATGCAAATGATTTAGCTCGTTTGGGTATGTATTGGGACCCGGATCAAACCTGCCTTTGGGTAGATTCCCGCCCAGAGTTTGTAAAAGCATTGATGGCTCGTGTATTTCCGAACCATCGGCACCTTAATACAGCTGCGAGTTTTGTTCAAAACAAAAAGGTCATAGCACTTCAAAAAAAGGTCATAGAAGGCAATAAATTCAGCAATGTAAAGGGTGTTTGCTCATCCCATTTCTAGCACATTGGTGAAATGCAAAACCAGCACTCCAAAACACTCGCAACAGTTTGGTACCAACTGCCATTAAGCCTATATATCAACGGCAGAGTCCCAAATGCTGCTATATATAAAAAGACTGCACTGAGCAAAGAAGAAACACATTACACGCAGCTTAGTACGTAGCTTCAACAGTGGAGACGTGTTTGGTGGAAAGAAGAAACACATTACACGCAGCTTAGTACGTAGCTTCAACAGTGGAGACGTGTTTGGTGGTAAGGCAAGCTCTCCAGGAGAGGCGAGATGCGCAGGCAACCGGCCGTTGCATGGCCTCGCGCCATTGCCACGGTGCTGCTAGCTCTCACCACGGCATCAGTGCCTGTCGCTGCCGGAGCGGCGGCGGCGGCGTCGTCGGACAACAATGCGGCCGTCGACGTCTCGAGGATCGTCACTGCCTCGGGGGTGGTGTCGCCGTCGGGCATGAACGTCTCGGCCATCTGCCGGTCGACGCCGTACCCGAGCGCGTGCGAGACGGCGCTCTCGTCGCCGGCGTCGATCCAGCGACCCGTTCGCGGCGTCCGTGCAGTTCGCGATGGCCCGTGCCGCGTCGGCGCGCACGCTGGCGCGGAACCTCTCGGCGGGGTCCTCGTCCGCGCGGCGCCGCCGCGGCGCGCCGCCGTCGGGCGTTGAGGACTGCGCCGAGCTGCTCGACATCAGCCTAGAGCAGCTAGGTGACGCGCTCGCCGCGGGCGCCGGCGACGCGGACGGGGTCACCACGTGGCTCAGCGCCGCGCTGACGAACCAGGCCACCTGCGGCGACAGCCTCGCCGCCGAGCCGGACTCCGCGGGGCGCGAGGCCGTGCGCGCGCGTGTCTCCGCGCTCACCCAGTTCATCGCCACGGCGCTGGCTCTGCACGCCAACAAGTTCAAGGCCGACGGCCATGGCGGCCCCGGCGGCGGTCCATCGCCATCCACGCCGACGCAACCAATGACGACGACATTCCCGTCCTGGGTATCTCAGCACGACAGGAACCTCCTGGCGTCCCAAGCAGGAGCCACGAGTGGCGTCACCACTGATGCGGTAGTGGCGCTCGATGGCAGCGGGACGCACAGGACCATCAACGAGGCGATCGCGGCCGTGACGGCGGCCAACGGCGGCGGCAGCGGAAGGAAGGTGATCCACGTGAAGGCCGGGCGGTACGAGGAGAGCGTGACCGTCTCGAGCAAGCAGAAGAACGTGATGCTGATGGGCGACGGCAAGGGGAAGACGGTGATCGTCGGCCACAAGAGCGCCGCCGACGGCTACACCACCTACGCCACCGCCACCGTGGGTACGCAACATTGACACTACACACGTCGGCATCTATCTGCTCATGCACAAAAGCTACAAACCTAGTCCCAAGCTCCAACCTTTGGTAAAGTGATTTGACCTATAGGATAAAAGTGAATTTAATTTTCAATCTTTAATCTTCAATGCAAAAGCTTAAGCACCCAAAATGGAAGGATTGGAGCAATAATTCACAGTACATCTAGATGCAAATGGGCGAACAAGTGAAAGATGCCTTGGTTCGATTTGATCGTTAGATGCCTCAACTTTACCTAGGCTTTGATGCCACACCTCGTCTACATGTAGTGTAGCAGACCAGCACTAGGACTATACGCGCATCAATGCACGTGTGTGGTTCGTGGTTGCAACATGCATGGGCACCGTCAAATGCAGCGTCGACAGCGACATTTCACTCGCCATGTCGCCCACTCTTCACCTTTTCTCCTTCGTGCTCGACAGAGCACTCCCATTGCCTTCCACACATTCTAACACCATAAACCTTTTTGGTGATCTCTGTGTGTGGTACAGCTGCCATGGGCTCGGGCTTCATCGCCAAGGGCCTCACCATCATCAACAATGCCGGGCCTGGGAAGGGCCAGGCCGTGGCGCTACGGGTCGGCGGCGATCTCTCCGTCGTGTACCAGTGCGCAATCCAGGCGTACCAGGACACGCTGTACACGCACTCCAACCGGCAGTTCTACGCCGAGGACGACATCGCCGGAACGGTGGACTTCATCTTTGGCAACTCCGCCGTGGTGATCCAGAAATGCGACATCCAGGCCCGGAGGCCCCGCCCGGGACAGAAGGACACGGTCACGGCCCAGGGCCGGACTGATCCAAACCAGAACACCGGCATCTCCATCCACAAGTGTAGGATCACTGGCGCAGCGGACCTTGGTGGCACACCGGTGTATCTGGGCCGTCCGTGGCAGAAGTACTCGCGGACGGTTGTGATGGAGAGCTTTCTTGACCGCTCGATCTCGCCGGGCGGGTGGCTCGAGTGGTCGGGCCAGTTCGCCCTGAGCACGCTGTACTATGGGGAGTACGGTAACACCGGGCCAGGTGCTGGGACAAGTAAACGGGTGACGTGGACGGGAGTGCACTCGTCACTGTCCAGGTCAGATGCCACGAAGTTTACCGTGGCGAATTTTATCATGGGAGACTCGTGGTTGGGTGGCACAGGAGTGACCTATACTTCTGGACTGTAAGTTTGTTTGTCTGGGACCGATTAACCAAGATTGGAAACCAATTTAAATAAATGAAAGACGGAGGAGAAATCTGAAAACTCCGCTTCTCTTCTGTGAAGAAATTACTGCATGCCTTGCCTTGATTTGTTAGGAAGCTAGCCACAAGAGTGTGGTGGCAGCAGTAGTGGTGTACCTTGTAATTAATGATAATAATAATAAAAGAAAATTGAGTGAAAGAATTAGCCACGGGACAAGGCACACGCATAAAAGCATAAGACTATAGCTCTCTTATCGATAATCAAGAGGATAGAAAATGTTAGAAGTGATGTGAGACAGAATTAATGATCAAAGACCTGCCCAATTTTAATCCTAAAGCCTGTAGATTGAAAATTTGACTTTCAATCGCTGGCAGCCAGAGGATAGGAGTGGGGATCCGTACGTCCTCTGTCATTCTAGTTTTTAGTCGAAGGTCCATAGTTTCTTCTAGGGTTTGGTTCCGTAGCGGCATTGGCGAACCGTGGCCACGATGACTCATTGGATAAGGTTTCTCTAGCCCCTCCCCACCTCAGTGACTTTTGATTTGGCACCGACGAAGTGGCTAGTGAGGGTAGGTTCTCCCATATGTTCAATTTAGATTTTGATGGTTGGTGTGTTCAGTTAGGAGATGGAGACTTTTGATACAACATTTGACCTATTTCTTGGTTTGCTCTGCAGTAAGGTTATGTTTCACCAACCATTTTTCTGGTGGCGAAGAATTTGCAAGCCTATGTTGCAGGGTTGAGCTTAAATCAAATTAACTGATCAACTAAATAATTTTGTTACCAGCTCGATTCTCGTTTCTTACTAACAGAAATTAGTATGGTTAGTTCAGTTCTGTAACACACCTAGATTAATAATATTAAGCAGGCATAATTAAACATGATTATGCATCTAAGTAAAAGGGCTAAGCCCTATTTTTATGTACATGGCGGACAGTCTGCCCGCCACATGCGAACGGTGTGCCCAGCCATCTAATCATAGTCAACACAACCATGGTCAGCCCTTTAACACTTCACCTATGGATGGTCCGCGCCCCACAGGCGGACAGTCTGCCAACACCTTTCCGCTACGCTTCCCCACAAGCCCCACACGTCAGTCCGAGATGTCTCTCCCACTAGGACAGATGTTGCCCACACACTCTCCCTACCATTCACCCAACTCACTCTCTCACTCAATCCAAGGGAGAGCTCCACCACACCTCCATCACCATTGAAGAACCACCACCTCGACGAAGCTCCACCGGAGGACCGTGCGGAGTTCGCACTTCGCCACCCCGACATCATCTTCTTCCTTGGAGGATGGAGCAAGAAGGTTCCCCAAGCTCTCTTCCTCTTCCCCAAGCTTCAATCCAAAGACAAGCTCAAGCTTTACTAACGCCGCTCTCTACTCCAACCCATGGCACCTCATTAGAATTGCCCTCACCGCCAGTCAACCATCCCCTCCTCCGGTCCCCTTCCTTTGCTTTAGGATTTGAACCAATGGACTAATTAGAGACCTACAACCAATGATGATCTAGAGCTCCCAAAACTTAGTGCATGTCAAATTGGCTTGAAAAACATGTTCCCCACATCCCCAGGAGTCTATAGCAACAAACTCCACACAAAAATGTCGCCAAAGCCAAAGCAGGAGACTACGGTATGCGTGACCTAGCCGGATAGTCCGCCTGACCCAGCCGGACGTTCTGCCATTCACTTGTCACCCCACTCCCAAGAATGTCCCTTTTCTGTGCTGCTTGACCACTTTGAGCGGCGGAGGGTCGCCTTCCAAGGCTGGTTAGTCCGCATGTTATTCCGAGCCCCCCATCAGCCTCGGGACATGTTTCTGCAGAGTCTGAAATTTTGTATATATAGCGTATGGACCGCCCCTAGACCACGAGCAGTCCATCCTTCACTTCCAAAAATTGCACATAAATCGATTCTTTTCATCCTAAGTTCCCAACGGACCGCACTTGACCCCTGACAGTCCACAGGTGGTTCTGTCATTATGGCTGAACAATTCTTTACCTTAGCACGGATGGCGTGCCCCTCCTCATCCATCACCCATACTTTTAGACCTGCTTTACCTATAGAGCTACTTTATACATGTTTATGCATGGTTTATCATGGCATCTCATGCATCATTGCAATCATTCATGGCATATTTATTTATCTATCATCATTGCATCCATGTAGACATTGAGACACTGAAATTTGTGGAGGCAGAACCCGAGCCTGAGTACTTCTCTGACGACATCCCCACCGAACCTCAAGGCAAGCATCTTATAAGCATTTATATCTCTCTATTTTGGATCAAATGTGTATATGGTCTTGATTGTGCATAAGTTATGTTTATCTACTATGCTTGAGTAGAACCCAATTGTTGCATGAAACCTCGACTGATATTTATCCATCTAGTTTAGTATTTGCTAGGTGTCACGCTTAATTGCTTAACCATGCTTAGTTCTGGTAGAAGTCAAGAGGTGGAAGGGTCAATACCACTCGCAAGCTACTATGTGTTTGTTAATACTTGTACCAAGTAGATGTCGATGGTTAAAAGATGAACAACTAAGAATGATGGCTCGAGGCTTGAGAAAGTATGGTCACTTGCTTGAGTACCATAAGGATGTATCATTGTTGCTGAGTTTCTTGAGAACTTTGTGTACAAATGACAAACTTAGAATGCGATTGGAAGCCTAGTAGCATAAATCTTCCCAATCACCTGTCTAGTATGTTCGAATTGTGATGGGGGTGTAGTCGGCAGTTTTGTTGCATCTGTCCACAAACAGGTGATGGAATGGGCTCCTCAGTCTAGGGTATGGTGGAAAGTTTTGTCTAGGGTGGGTCTAGTTGCACACCCCTGCAAGGTTTTTAATCTATTGCAATAGCTACACTCTTGGTTATGAGCATGCTCTATGATCTTGGACTTCAATGTAGGTTTTGGAAGAGAGCTCATTGAAGATTGAGCTCATGTTACATTATCACTTTACTATTTAATGCAATTGTATTGATGTTTGAATTAGGAAGCGTAGAGTATGCAGGTGATGCGTAGCCGGAGGCCATGTTTGGCTACTTCTACCTCGCGGACGGAAGAACGGTTGACATGTAGATGGTCAGTCAATATTTGGAAGGGCGCTACGACATATAGTATTACCCTTCTTATTTGTGTGTTTTGTATCATATGAGTGCGATATTAGACTTTCTGTTGCAAAACTCTTGAACATGTTTATATAATAACTTGAACCTCTTTCATGTATGTTGGTATCTAAGTATGGATTGTTGTTTGTGTGATGACCCATTGTTGTGTTTTGTGAGGTGTGGATAAATCCTGGGCTTGCTCATGACACATCTCAAGGACGACCATGATTACTCCCCTTTAATCTAGTTGGCCAATGGATGGTGACTTGATTAAATAGGTTCCTAGCCTTGATTAACCGATGCAACTGAAATAAACCATGAAGGCATGTTAACCAGCCTAGCCCAATAGGCAAAATGCCCTAGGTACATAAGAGAATCTCCAAGAATGACCAATATATAGTGCCAAAACCCACTATTAAAAACCAGTAGAAAAATGAAGTAGCTTTGATCTAGTTGGCACTAGATGCAATGAATTAAAAACAGAATGGAGCTATAATCGGTTAGCTCTAGATGCAACGAAGAAGAAAAAAAGAGATTTGATCGAGTCTAGTGGGATGCCTGGATCAAGTGGCATAATTCAAAGTTTTTGGGAATCCAAAATAGGTCTACTGTGTTGAAGAAAGGGGTGTTTTTGTGCCTATATTTTTTTTTGGAAAGTCCCAATCTTTCATTATAGGGAGTGAAATTATTAGTTCTCTTGACATGCTCTAAACCATGCATCTCCCCACTTCCCTCTACACAACCTTATCTGCTCTCAACTAAGCTCTTGCGGCAACCGCCTTGACTTTGCCCTCACACTCACCGCTTGGCCATTTTGCCCCTCTCCTCGTCGAGTCGCCTGGCCTTCCTGCCTTGGCGTCTCCCCTCGCCCGCATCTGCCTAGATTTGTTGTTAGCTCCTTCCTCCCATATTGGCCGTTGAGACGCGCCGCCCCCTCAATTCTCCCACACAGCAGCATCGGCGCGGCTCCTCCCTCCATCCCAAGATGCGACGTGGCTCTTCCCTCCCAAGATGCGGCACAACTTTTTCCTCCACAGATCCTACGGTGCAACTTCTTCATCCAACCACAACTCCTCTCTCTCTCTCCCCTATGCCTACGAGGGCACGCTGCGGCACCTCCCTCCATCCACCATTCCGATGCGCGGCTGCTGCACCTTTCCTCCCTCCATTTCCCACACCCATACTGGCATGCGGCGACTCCTTCCTACCTCTACCTCATATCGAAGCCAAAGAAGAAGAATGGTGGCATCCAGTGGAGCTCAGTGAAGCGACAGCGTAGAATCACGACGGCATGGTGGAGTGGCACCGGCCAGCGACATGCGCCTCTTGAAGATATGTTTCTCTTTTTGTTTGCAATTTTGAGTTTGTTATTTTTGTGGGCTGGGTCTACAACTTGGTTGCCCGGTTAGTTTGGTCAGAACCGCAAACCGAACCAAACTAACCAAGGCTGAATTTCAAGGTTCTAACTTTTTAGGCCAACCATTAATTAGCTATAATCCATACTGTTGGAACGATGTCAATGCACTTGTAACGAAATACTGAATGGGACTAGGAATCTCATGATGACACACCGATCCTCAATGAAAGATACAGGTTACAACATATGGATCATGCTTTGATTCATTTCATCCACTAACTAGCGGATGTATCTTGGTTCAAACTCCTTATTTATATTATATATGACCACGCACTTCGTCGGGCCAGGATCCATCTTCACCCTGCGACCTGGAAGGGAAACATGCATGGTTAATTAAATGACTGATCAGTTTCTTAGTGAATCCTACACATGTGGTTGTGCAGGACTAATCAGGAAAAAAAGGATAATCGACACAAGTGTTTTTTTACCCCTTGAGGAGAAGGAGGAGGAGGAGGAGAACTATACAACACGACATGTGTGTCCTTGGAAGGACGTGTGCAGTAACGTCCCAAATGCAGCAGCGCCACTATATTGTACGACACGGACTCATCATTTCTAAGGAGCTCAATGATGCACTGCATCCCTCCCTTGACACTACTGTGAAACGCGGTAACCTCCTTACAGCATGGATCATCTTGGCCTGGGGGTTTAGTGGAGGGATTTGATCTTAGGATGTAGGGGTGACATACAACTAGAAGGTACCCCTTCTGTCTCTTTGTCCATTCTTCCTGACAAGAAATGGATCCACTACTCATCACAGGATTGAGGGAAACTGTTGCCAAAACTACGAGGAGGAGAACGGGTACGCCTTTCCCAGGTACCATCTCGTTGCTAATTTAGCAGTTGCTGATCAAGTGGGTGAATGAACAAGGCCCTAAGCCCTATTTATATAGGAATGCATGCGGTGGGGATATGCAGAGGGGTTTAATGCTTCTTGATGCATCAATCTTTGGGCGAACATCTTGAAAGATGGATACCCTATTCTATCATTTATGAGAAAATCTTTAAAGATGACCGGTTCCTATTTAATATCAAAGATTTCATTTGTAACTAACAATAAAATATAGTATTTACAATTTTTATGTAACTAACACTAAAATACAAATAATATCTACAATTCATAGTATTCAAACTCACATATAAAAATACTATAGATTTGATTATAGTTAATTTTAGCTAGTATTAACTATAAGATAGTGTACCCATGCCCACAATGTTTAATTAAGGCAGAGAGATAGTGATGTGAGTAAAAGGGATTATTGGTTAATCACGTGGTCCGTCGGTATGACACCCCAAAATTTCATATGATGGGACGTGAATAGATTAAAATAAATATTCTAAACTCTTTTCTAAATTTCTAAAATTTTTCAAGATTTTGTATTTTCTTACAAAGAATTTAGCATAGAAAAATTTTGATTTTCTAAAACAAATTAAAATAACATTCCTGTTGAGCCTCCCTCTGGTCTCTTTGCTATAGTCTGCAAGACTGCAATCCATGGTAATGTTTTTTTAGTTAGAGGCTATACTAATTCTTGGGTCACCTAATCAGTTTCATGGTAATGTTTTTTTGATTGAGGAGTTCCAAATAGTTAACGAAGAGATTCAGTTCACGAAAGTCTTGACAGGAAACAGTGTGTCCATACTGAAAATTTGTTTATTATTTAGCAATATGGCTTTAACAGTGTGTCCATACTAAACATTTGTTTATTATTTAGCAATATGGCTTGGCACAAATGCTTTCAAACTAAATGGACTTTTTGCATATGGAATGTTCTGGGCCTGCTTATTTGCACACACCTATACTTAAAAAATAGTGAAAATAAAATTAGGAAGACTTATCCACCTTTACAGGTTCATATCCAAAGCATATGTTTTGTTTTTATTTCAAAGCAAAACCATTGAACACTGAAGCAACCCTGTCAAGCATAGGCGAAACAACAGTTTAAATGGCATGAGGATGCGGCGACAGTTTGATTTGTCCAATGTAAGCTAGCATGTGAAGGTCTGGTCCTCTAATGCTCCAATGCAATCTTATGTGTCCCGGGTTCAGATTAGTAAATGAGTTTCAGTGTCTGTATTTCTTGACAGGTGTCTGACAAGCATCAAAGCGATTCTATGATGTCTTGCAACTGCATTATGGATGAAGATGGGAAGCTAGATATCCATCATGTTCTTGCTATATGGTTAGTTTCTTGGGTAGCCTTTTAATTAGAGGATGATTTTGTTCCCCGTCTGATTCCTTGAGAAGTGTGCTAAGAATACTTTAATCTGACACTTCACACTTTCATGTAATGTAAAAATTTGTTTTTCTGGTCCATTTTGTTTTAAATAAGCAAAATTTATAGACTGTTTAATGTTGTTGTTATTTGATCTCAATGGAGCAAATTATATCTCTCTATACATTGAGATTGATCTATTTGCTGACTATCATGCTAAACTGACTGTGCCATCTGAATTCTCTTTTTTTTTTGTTTGCCTTTGTTTTGCATTGGTGGGAATTGTTGCAATGAGGACAAACAAGCACCCCCTTCTGAATACATTGTGGAAACTTGCTGGTTGTATTTTTCATATTTTGTTGGAATTATTTCTATCTTGGTGTGCAATGTTATGCAGATTGGTATGCCGAAGTTCTGAGATTGTACTGCTAGCTCCATTTTCTGCAAAAGATGCTCAAGGTTTGCTGAAAGCAGCAAGTAGGGATATAAGATGATTTCCCTAAGTAGTTGATGCTAGTGAATTTATTTTTTGTTAGATATTTGTGTATATCTGTTTATAACAATATCAGTGAAAAATGTGTAATGTATATTTGATATAATTGTTAAAGTTATGTAATTAGAATTATTAATTGGAGTGATATGTATTGTTTTGGGTTGAAAAAAAATCTGATAGAAAAAAATGGCAAGAAAGTAGCCTTTTATGTATATAAATGGGGTATGAAGTCTAGCCAAATAAGTGCTATGGCTGAAAAAAGAAACGGGCCAAAAAAGTAAAATCGAATGGGCTGTGTGAAAAAGATTGTGGTTGTCCAGATGGGCCTTGTTGGGCCAGGCGACATTTTATGACGAACGAAATTATCACAATGGGTTGCCACGTTGGATCCTAGTCATCGCCAATCACATGTACGGTCATCCAAACTTAAGATTTTGTGACGTTTTTGGACTCAAAATGATGAAAGAAAATACATACGTCATATATTAGTGAAGATAGATATATCGTCACAAATTTTATGACGAAATAACATGTTTTCCTTATAGTATATCTTTTATGACAAGCTATAGGCGAACGGAATTTGGTCACGCGAGTGTCACAAATGCAAAACACGACAAAATTATGTGTTTTTCTGACATAAATGAAACATCGTCTATCATAATATCTCTTGTAGTTTGGATCTCGTTTGAGAGGATTTAGATTTTTCTCCCCAAGTTTTGAGATCCTACCTAGGAAGAACAGTCTAACCGGTTTGGCAAAGGGATCAGACCGGTTTTGTCAACTTGCTGGTATTGGACTCAAAACACTCTTGGAAACCTATAGTCCAAACCTCATAAATTTTGGAGCTTCTCATAGGTTTGCTATTTTTCTTGAAGTTTCTATAGGTTGTCAGACCAAAGAGGTCAGACCGGTTTGTGTTTCAGTGAGAGTGGTTTGAAAAGAGGTCTGACCGGTTTGTGCTCCGGTGAGACTTGTTTTGTTCTGAAAGTTGTTGAGCTCAACTTTTTTGATTCCGCTAGCTCTTCCATAGTTAAGTGAACTTAAGTTTGCTAGAAGAGAGGGATTCGGTTGGATTTTGGAGTCTCAGCCCATTTTAAAAGAAATTTGTAAAGGGTCCCATTCACCCCCTCTAGTCGCCATTTTGGCTCTTCAACCTGTAATGAAATACTGAATTCGACTGGAAATCTCTTGATGACACACTGATCCTCAGTGAAAGATATAGGTTACAATATAAGGATCATGCTTTGATTTGTTTCATCCACTAATTAACTAGCGGATGCATCTTGGTCCAAACTCCTTATTTATGACCACTCACTTCATCAGGATCCATCTTCACACCATGACCTAGAAGGGAAACATGCATGTGGTTAAATGACTGATCAATTTCTTAGCGAAACCTTCACACGTGTGTTGTGCAGGACTAATCAGAAAAAAGGATAATCGACACAAGATTCATTTTTTTACCCCTTGAGGAGGAGAAGGGTGTGGGCAGTCGTGCCATCCCAAAGCCAGCAGTGCCATTGTATTATACAGCACGAACTCTTCATTTGTAAGTAGCTCAATGATGCACTGCATCCCTCCCTTGACACTACTGTGAAACGCGGTCACCTCCTTACAGCATGGACCATCTTTGTCTGGGGATTTAGTGGAGGGCTCTGATCTTAGGATGTAGGGGTGTCGGATGTTTGGACCCGGCAGTCCACACAGGGTAGCCTACGTGGTTGATTTGTTGAGGGACAGATCGAGGATCAGAAGTCGATGGTAACACAAGACGCAAGGATTGAACAGGTTCGGGCCGTCGAGATGACGTAATACCCTACGTCCTGTGTTGGGGCGATTGTATTGCTGTGTATGAAGTTCCTGAAGGATCTCCGTAGTTGGGTTCTGTCCTAGGGTTGTATGATCGTGGGTTGTAAAGGTTGTATCGTGCTCTGGAGGGGGGTCTCAGGGCGCCTTATATAGTCCGGCTGCCTTGAGTTACAAGTCGGCCAGAGATCGTAACCTACCCGGAATACAAGGATTCGATCCCATAACGATTACAGATATCTTTCCCTACAATTCCGGCTAGTTTATCTTGATCTCCGAGCTTCTTGCGGGATACGCCGTCTTCTTCCTTGCGCGCGCCGTCGCGCCCATCCGGTTCGCCCGACTGGTGGGCCTCCCGACTGGTGGGCCAGCCAGTCCGACAAACCGATCCAGATGTACTCGGATTGGGCCGCCCCTTGCTGGTTGGGCCAATCCGCCTGCTGGGTACCCCTGGGGGTCTACCCCCGACAAGCCCCCGAGTAGTACGTGGTTGAGAGACAAGTCGGCGAGGTCGTGCTGTCCGATGAGCGTCGAGCCTGCTGCAGTTGGAAGCGAAACCGCGTGATACTGGAGAGAAAAAAGCCGTTTACCCAACGGATGCGCCGCGAGGTGCGTCCGTTGGACGTAGCCCCGAGCCTTGAAGCGATTCCGAAGGAATCGGTCCAAGGGTTAGTAGCCTTGTTCTGAAGTCGTCAGACAATCAACGGATGCGCCGCGAGGTGCGTCCGTTGGCCGTAGCCCCCGAGCCTTGAAGCGATTCCGAAGGAATCGGTCTAAGTAGCCTTGAAGCGATTCCGAAGGAATCGGTCCAAGGGTTAATCAAGGAGCATCTGGCTAAATCATCCGACGTTAATTTCGGCGTCCAGCCCCCGAGCGTGAGGGCCGGCGGAGTCCTGCGAGACACGCCGAGTGGTCGTCCCGGCGCCAGCCCCCGAGCGTGAGGGCTGAGCGCGCCGAGTAGTCGTCCCGGCGCCAGCCCCCGAGCGTGAGGGCCGAGCACGCCGAGTGGTCGTCCCGGCGCCAGCCCCCGAGCGTGAGGGCTGAGCACGCCGAGTGGTTGTCCCGGCGCCAGCCCCCGAGCGTGAGGGCTGAGCACGCCGAGTAGTTGCCCCGGCGCCAGCCCCCGAGCGTGAGGGCTGAGCACGCCGAGTAGTCGCCCCGGCGCCAGCCCCCGAGCGTGAGGGCTGAGCACGCCGAGTAGTCGTCCCGGCGCCAGCCCCCGAGCGTGAGGGCTGAGCACGCCGAGTGGTCGCCCCGGCGCCAGCCCCCGAGCGTGAGGGCTGAGCACGCCGAGTAGTCGTCCCGGCGCCAGCCCCCGAGCGTGAGGGCTGAGCACGCCGAGTAGTCGTCCCGGCGCCAGCCCCCGAGCGCGAGGGCTGAGCACGCCGAGTAGTCGTCCCGGCGCCAGCCCCCGAGCGTGAGGGCTGAGCACGCCGAGTAGTCGTCCCGGCGCCAGCCCCCGAGCGTGAGGGCTGAGCATGCCGAGTAGTCGTCCCGGCGCCAGCCCCCGAGCGTGAGGGCTGAGCTCGCCGAGTAGTCGTCCCGGCGCCAGCCCCCGAGCGTGAGGGCTGAGCACGCCGAGTAGTCGTCCCGGCGCCAGCCCCCGAGCGTGAGGGCTGAGCACGCCGAGTAGTCGTCCCGGCGCCAGCCCCCGAGCGTGAGGGCCGAGTCGAGCCGTCCGAGGCACGCCGAGTAGTCGCCCCGGCGCCCAGCCCCCGAGCGTGAGGGCCGAGTCGAGCCGTCCGAGGCACGCCGAGTAGTCTTCGTCTTCCTCGTCATGCGGTAGCACCAGCCCAGTACTCAAAAGCACTCAGCTAGCGACCGTCGTGGAGTGTAGCGCCAGCCCGAGTGCTACAAAGCACTCGGCTAGCGACCGTCGTGGAGTGTAGCGCCAGCCCGAGTACTGACTGACTCGAGTACTCAGCTGGCGGCGATGCTGGAGTGGTCCAGCCCCCGAGCGTAACAGGCAAGCTCGGGATCAAACCTGTGCCCTGCAATGAAGATATGAAGGATAGGTAGTATATGGTGTAGCAAATACTAATTCTGGAGAAAAACATTCGGCATTGTATGTAATAGAATTTCTACTTCCAACTCTTTAAGTCTATTAATTTCCTCGGGTAGTTATCCTGTTACGTTTATGCACCTGATCCCCGATAGCCGTAGTCCATAGCGCAGGGAGCTGGGCCGCATGCACGCGTAGGAGCGTAGGCGTACGGAAGAGTCGAGGCTTCACGGATTAAGGCGTGTGCTTCCCAAGTACTTTAGCGACTTGTACAAGAGTGGAAAAAGAAATAAACAATGAAGAAAAATGCTATATGTGCGTCCATTGGGTGTTGCCCGACTGCTTGTGTAGCGCTCGGGCTGTATAAGCAGTCGGGAACAAACCAAGGGCAGTCGGCGATGATTGTGGAGAAATATGGCGAAATATGGAGATATGCGGTGACCGAGAAATATCGTAAAAAGTATTTAAATATGACTTAGCTTGATTTGTGTCAGAGTTGGAGAATTGGCATGTCGTCCTCACTTGTGGGTCGCGAAGCCCTTGGGCCTCATCTTATCGTCACATCCGAGTAGTTCGGAGTTCTGGATCGGCGTGTTGGCGAGTGGCGTAGCGGAGTAAGCGATTGTAGTCGGCGAATTGGCGCGGCCGTGATACGCCTCTGGCTGGCATGTCGGAGTCGAGTAGCTGAGGCCCTCGTCGGCACATCGGCGAGCGGTTCGGTGGAGTCGTCGTATCGGCGAATCGCGTGGCGTGACGGAGTATGTTCTCGTTGTGTAACTCAGTCATGGTCGAGCAGTCGAGGAGGTCATGCATCGTTGTATCGATGTAGCAGCATCTGCGGCCGAAGTTGTGCGGCCAAGCAGTCGGCGTTGCATGTGCATGCATGCAGCAGCCTGCTACCTGCGGGGTCGGCCTCGACTGGTTGGTTGCCGAGTCGAGGTAGTCGATGCTATCGCCAGCAGTTTGGTGTGGTGTCGCAGATGATCATAAATACAGGTGCGTGCATACGCGTGCCATCGCTGCTTCATGTTCGATATTGTATTTGCGGACGTAGAGGCACGAGAGCCTGAGGCCTTCCCTTCTGGATGCTGACGAGTCCACCGTATAATATAATCCTCACATATATCAAGAAAACGTATATAAGTAAAGTAACTGTTAATCTTCTCGAGAAAAGGAAAGAGACCAATTAACGTAAGCGGTAAAGGAAAAGAACAATGCTTCCCTATTTGGTCCCGATGATCAGGTACGAGCTGCCATGCAAGGGCCACTATTAGGCCATGTGGACGTAGAAGTCCATGGAAGGCACGACATGTGCTGCATGCAGAAGCCGCCGGTGCATCCGATTGTCGAACCGCCGCCGGCACACGCGAAGGTCGCGCCCAACCCGAATGACGTATCCGCCGAGTTCATGGAATGGAATAGACTGCCATCGAGCTTGCAGATTGATCTCGTCGATCAACCCCTACCTGGCGCGCCAACTGTCGGATGTTTGGACCCGGCAGTCCACACAGGGTAGCCTACGTGGTTGATTTGTTGAGGGACAGATCGAGGATCAGAAGTCGATGGTAACACAAGACGCAAGGATTGAACAGGTTCGGGCCGTCGAGATGACGTAACACCCTACGTCCTGTGTTGGCGGCGATTGTATTGCTGTGTATGAAGTTCCTGAAGGATCTCCGTAGTTGGGTTCTGTCCTAGGGTTGTATGATCGTGGGTTGTAGGTTGTATCGTGCTCTGGAGGGGGGTCTCAGGGCGCCTTATATAGTCCGGCTGCCTTGAGTTACAAGTCGGCCAGAGATCGTAACCTACCCGGAATACAAGGATTCGATCCCATAACGATTACAGATATCTTTCCCTACAATTCCGGCTAGTTTATCTTGATCTCCGAGCTTCTTGCGGGATACGCCGTCTTCTTCCTTGCGCGCGCCGTCGCGCCCATCCGGTTCGCCCGACTGGTGGGCCTCCCGACTGGTGGGCCAGCCAGTCCGACAAACCGACCCAGATGTACTCGGATTGGGCCGCCCCTTGCTGGTTGGGCCAATCCGCCTTCTGGGTACCCCTGGGGGTCTACCCCCGGACATACAACTAGAAGGAACCCCTTCTGTCTCTTTGCCCATCCTTCATGACAAGGAATGGATCCACTTATCACAGGGTGGAGGGAAACTGTTGCCAAGACTAGGAGGAGGAGGAGAATGGGTACGCCTTTCCCAGGTACCATCTCGATCGGTGCTAATTTAGCAGTTGCTGATCAAGTGGGTGAATGAACAAGGCCCTAATAAGCCCTATTTATATAGGAGTGCATGCGGTGGGGATATGCAGGGGTTTAACGCTTGTTGATGCATGAATCTTTTGCCCGAACATCCTGAAAGATGGATACGCCCTATTCTATCATTTATGAGCAAATCCTTAAAGAAAACCGGTTCCTATTTAATATCAAAGATTTCATTTGTAACTAGCACTAAAATATAATATCTACAACTCATATGTAACTAGCACTAAAATACAATATAATATGTACAATTCATGATATTTAAACTGACATATAGAAATACTATAGATTTCATTATAGTTAATTTTAGCTAGTATTAACTATAAGATAGTGTACCCATGCCCACAATATATAATTAAGGCAGAGAGATAGTGGTGTAGGTAAATGGGATTATTGATTAATCATGTGCTCCATCAGTGTCACGCCTCATAATTTCATATTTTGGGATGTGAATAGATTATACTAAATAATCCAAAATCTTACCCACAAAAAAATTCTGAACTCTTTTGTGAATTTCTAAAATTTTCCAACATTTTATATTTTGTTACAGGGAATTTAGTATGGGAAAATTTTGATTTTCTGAAACAAATGAAAACAACATATATAGCCTTTAAGCGCGCCTGATACGGATCCAAGACGACGGGCCTCAAACTTCGTCATCGATGGGCTCTGTGGTGGATAGTGGGAGAAGAGTACGTTGGAGATGGCGATGCGGAAGAGGAAAAGCGCGGAGAGCAAGAGGACGAAGGCAGCGGCGAGGATCCTGGAGTGAAAGTGGGGAGGGAGAATGGAAGGGGCGTTGGTGTATCTCTAGGAGACGGGAGGCCGGAACGAGGCACCGGTGACCTAGGAAGTCCTTTTATACGCACGTGGTGGTTGATGGGCTGGCTCAAAGGGCGTTGTGGCCTAGACCCGGGTTGATTCCTTATTTTGCATGGCAACATGCCATAAGTACGGGTAGTTCCCACGGTAGTGACACAGGCAACAAAACCACGTCACTATTATCTCGATTCTTGATTCTCGATTATTGTAGTTTAAAACTCTAAAATAGATTATCAGAGAATCGAGAATAAGTGAAAATAATCAAGGTGTTTGATAGGATTCTCGCTTATTTTGATCGATAAGCTGATTATAAGCGGAAGCAAACAGGGCCTATATCATATGCCATACACATGTTATTAGGTATCCGTGTCCACTACTCAAAATCCACATCCACTTCCAATGTAGAGATTATAGCTAGAAAATATAATTATCCGTTATATATACAAAGTATCTATTAGAAAAGTATATTCATCCTCTGGGTATGTGTAATATCTTTTATTGAATGTCGTGAAACATGGATACCCTATGATGCAATCTGGATATAATATCATTTATGAAGACATCCTTAGAGGTATTCAATCCCTATTAACATTGAATCCATCGATTTTTTTGTTTTACGGAATTTTCTGCTTTGTATCCAAACTATATGGAACAGAAGTAAATGAGGGTCCCTGTAGCTATCTTTTGATTGATTTAGTGGCACAATTTTTTTTCTTAATTATGAACCAATGTTATGCTTCCTTGGCAATTTAAATATATTTCTTGAAATAATTTTTAATTTAAAATCAAACTTCACCATCATGCTAGATCAAAACAAAATGGGTCGCTTTTGATTTAAAGTATTTGCTTACAAGCAAAGTTTTAAGATTTTTGAAAGTTTCTTAAGGGTAAACAACTCACTTGACAAATTCAATATAATTTTCTAAATAACTATTATTTAAAAATCTCAATTTATTATGATGCCAGATCAAAGTAAAATCGGTTACTCTTTATTTTTAACATTTAATAAAAAAATTCTAAGATTTTTTTTGGTTTATATGTATTTTATTTTGTTTTGATTGGATTGTTTGGAGACACCGTGATTCGAACCGTGGGGGAGCGAGAGCAGGTGAGCGACTGGGGGTGAGGGCTGGATGAACGTGGGACAAGAACGGTCAATTGTGAAAAAAAGTATATGCTTCATTTTAACTTGGAGGCCTTATTTACCACTTCCGTTCACTCCGTTGGACTGTGCCACCGTTTGCAACCGTGAAATGACCAAAACGCCCATGGCTAGTGCATTTCACATACGATCGACTGCACAGCGTCAAATTCCCATGTCTCCTCATCCGTGTTCGTCTCTACCTCTCTTAGATCGGTGGTTTGCGACGGCACGGCACACGGCAGGGAGCTCCGCGCGTGCGAAGTCCCTGAATGACTGACTCTGCTGGTGAACTCGACGAGGTCCAGCGCCTTCTGTTGGATCCACGGCATCTCGTCGTCGACAGTTTTCTTGCTTCGGCAACCTACTAATTGGCCGACTTGCTCTTGCATGTACCCAGCTGATTTGGGCCCGTCATAAAAAAATTACTCAGATTGATTTGGTTTTGCCTCTACCATTTCAAACATATCACAACTTGGTCCTTTGCCTCTTTGATTAATTGATACAATGAAATCTTTGACCAATGACGATCACTGCTAATTGTGTGCTCGCAAGTTGGTAATAAACGATTCTATAGGAATTGGTTACTATGAATTGTAAGTCCTACGTGATAATTGGCAAATTTACTTGGGTTAATGTATATAGTGCTAGCTTTATGCTAATTTCACTTGTTGATGGCTTTAATAATTTTCAGCACTTTCATCTAGAATCTAGACTAGATGTCATCACCAATAACCGGCCCTGCATTTTTAATATACATAATTTAAAATTGGTTATCGATTTTTCATACCACGTGCGACACGTCTATGCTAGTAAATTAACAAATGATTAATAATTTTACTGGATGCACGGTAAAGGGGGTGTTCCTTTCGCTTTCATTTCAGCCCCACCGAAACAGATAAGCCCGTGCTCCCGGTGGGCCCCTATGGCAGCGACCGTGCGGCGCGGCCGGCCAGCCACGGCGCAGGCGCAGCCGCCTCTGCCGGCGAAGCAACAGCTCATCCGCGTTGACTAGCATTTTTTTTTTACTCTCGCGTCTTCGTTTCGCGATCCCCAAAGCCCTCTCACAAAAACCCCCGCGCCGCCGCGCCGTGCCCGCTCGGCCTCTCCGCCCGCCATGGCTGCCGCCGCCGCCTCGGTCGGCCCCCGCCTCGGCCTCGCCGCCGCTGGGTCCGGGTCGCGCCGCCACCGCAGGCCGCCGCCGCAGAAGCTGGGCTTCGCGACGGGGCCGAGGGCGCGCGCCGTGGCCGCTGTCGTCGCCGCCGCCTCTTCTCCGGCGACCGGCGGGGTGACGCCGGTGCCGCCCCGCTCCAGCCGCTCGTAAGATTACTTTCGCTTTGAATTTCCTGTGGAATCTGGCTCGCTAGGGGCGTATGGAGGGGATCGTTTTTCAATCGTAATTCGTCGTAGTAGCAGTACAAGGTTGGGAATGTGTTGTGTGGGAGGAATTCAGCCTAGCTTTGTCAGAAAGCCAGTAGTCAAATCCATGGCTTTTGCATATATTTGTCAGACGAATGGTGGTGACCAGGTGCCAATCTCAGAATCCTAAATTGCAGTTCCTTCAGAAAAAGCGGGGAAATATTTTTAGTGCCTTATTCAGCACACCATTTTAATTACATATGGTGGGTCATATCATAGACCATTTTAGTACTTATTCAAGGGACTGAATGATTTTGATCTTGATCATAAGAAAAATAAATGCATTCATTTTCTTAACAGAATCTTATATGTAATTTAATTTGGTGGTCTTGCTATTACATGATTTATATGAACAGAACAGATTTAGAAACTAGAAAACAAAATGACGCTTCAGAGAGTATAACTTAGAAAAAGTCTGAGATTTTATTCACACGAGAAAAGGAATAGATGGGTTTTTGAATTCTCTGAGAAAATAAATTATGAAACCATGAGAAGTGCATGTAATGGTGAACAAGGTTACAGTGAGATCTAGAGACTAGAGTGATGCCAAGATTATGCGGTGGGATCTGTCTCTTTTCCATTCCAAACTCATTTGTTTATGTTGATCTAGAGTGTTGATCTTTATGTTGGAAAAAGTGCATTATTTGCACTCATGTTAATTATAAAAAGGGAGCAACTTTCAGGATCATTTAACTGTCAACACATAAATACATGTTTATTTTCACTCAGATTAAAATGAGGAATCTTCCATATCTGCTGAATGTATACTAAGGGGCTGTAAACTGAAATACAACTTCAACCCTATCTCTATTGTCAAAAACTCAGAATTCACAGTGTTAGCTTCCAAACATGATGATATGCTATTTCGAAGGTATTTCACGTGACGGGGGTCTTTTGGTCGTATTGTACGAAAATGATGTTCTTTCAGTGCTATAGAACCAATTTTCGCTATGCTATGCATATCCATGGAACACAGCAAACTAGTGTTCTTATATTGTAAGCACTCTAAATAGTTCCACCCATTGCCAAAATATTATTAAGCGTGTGCCCCTAATAAGTTCTTATTAACAGTTTTTTACTGCACTTTCTCATTGATGCTCTTGGATGAATTTTCCTTTTCAATTTGTAGGGTTATAAAGCGTCACACGCTATCAGTTTTTGTTGGTGATGAAAGTGGGATGATCAATCGAATTGCTGGGGTTTTTGCTAGAAGAGGATATAATATCGAGTCATTGGCTGTTGGTCTGAACAAGGATAAAGCAATATTTACAATAGTAGTGTCAGGAACAGACAAAATATTGAACCAGGTTGTAGAGCAACTAAACAAACTTGTTAATGTTATAAAGGTCAGTATTTTTGCTATACCATGTGACTTAACAAAATTGATTGTAACTTATATGTTACAGAAATCATCGCTTGTTGTTTTGTCCTGAATCTGTTTAACAGTGTATCTTGTATTCTTAGCTTAACATTTGGATTGATAAACAGGTTGTTGACTTATCAAATGAACCACAAGTTGAAAGAGAGCTGATGCTTATAAAAATAAATGCGGAGCGAGATAAGCTGCCTGAGGTATAAGCATACACATCTTTCCAAATGTATCCGCACTTTCTGATCCTGTAACCTTAAAAAGTGAACATTGAATACGGGTTTTTTTTGTAGAAAGAAATATAGAAATTGGCAACAAGGACATCACAAATCAGGTCTGCAGACCTGGTGCATATTAGTGCATTGAGCTTTATTCTTTGGCTGACATTCTAGTTGTGAATGCAGATAATGGGTTTGGTTCGCATTTTCAAAGCAGAAGTGGTTGATCTTTCAGACAGTACACTAACTATTGAGGTAATGTCGTTGATGTGTTTTAACATAAGATAACTCACATTATCATTCTTATTGTTCTTTCTTGTGGTTACATTTAAGGTAACTGGAGATCCAGGAAAGATGGTTGCAATACAGAAGACTCTGAGCAAACATGGGATCAAAGAAATTGCTAGAACTGGCAAGGTCATTTCTTGTTCAGGAAATAATGAAAAATTACCATTATCTTGTTGTGCACTGGACCTAATGAACTTTAGTGATGTTATAGATAGCTTTACGGCGTGAAAAAATGGGAGAAACTGCTCCATTTTGGAGGTTCTCTGCGGCTTCTTACCCTGATCTCGAAGTCACAATACCTTCAAATTCTCAGCTAAGCACTGGAGTGAATGCAATCAATCAGAATCCAAATGAATCTTCAGGGGTAAGAAACTACAATTGTCATTTGACATGATCATCAATGTATGATCTTCATTTTCACTGCACAGTAATGATGCTTTTCAAAGGATCTTTCCCTAGGTTTTTGCTTGACTGCATTCAATAGACTTGCACTCGTACTTCGTGTTGACTAACTTCACGTGAACATTTTTTCTTCTTTTCGAGTTAGTTTTAATTGCTATTCATTCCTTTGAATTATGTACTAAATACCAATTTGTCTTTATGATGAAACAGTCTTATTTCTATTGTTGCTCTGTAACATTGGTCCTTCCAATGTGAACCTTGTAATTTTGCACATCTAGATGACATTGCCTACATATTTTTGTATTTGCACAGATCTGACGTTGCAGTCAAATAGCACTCATGCATTACTTAATTTGTCTTTTGGACTTTTTGTACTTTGGTTGCATCTTTAAATTGCTTCAATATAGTTAGTTATTAGAAAATGCTTGCATGTTCTTATATTGGTGTAATGTTTTCTGGAAATATTTTTATCATCCTAACAATTTGAATTTTGAATGAGGGTTTTATATGCTTTTCTTTTTCTACGCAGGGTGATGTTTATCCAGTAGAATCTTATGAAAGCTTCTCAGGAAATCAAGTTCTTGATGCTCATTGGGGTGTTATGACTGATGGTGATGTAAGCTCTTGCATTCTAATCACTTTGAACTGTTTGGTGCTAGCTAGAGATGATCATCATCTAGTTGCACTTGTAGTTTCACAAGAAGTTGTTATTTTGCCAATAGTTTGAAACCATGGCTGCAAGAGTACCCAGAATCCAAAAACCTGGAAATCCAAATTCAACCTACTTTATATAACTAAATTTGGTTCACAGTGAAGAATTTTAAATATTATATCTGCAGTTTAAATGTACCTATATATAAACTAAACTAGCAATTTCTTTTTGCTTCAGCCAACAGGGTTCTGTTCACATACTTTGTCAATTCTTGTGAATGATTTCCCTGGAGTTCTAAATCTTGTAACAGGTGTTTTCTCCCGGAGGGGCTACAATATTCAGGTTCTTCAAACCCATTTAGTAATTTGTGCTCCCTTTAATTAGACCATTGTAGAATCCAGTCCATGCTAAACAGAAACCATCCCTTTCACAGAGTCTTGCTGTTGGCCCAGCTGAAAAAGAAGGAACTTCTCGCATCACTACTGTTGTTCCTGGAACTGATGAATCAATTGCCAAGCTAGTACATCAACTGTACAAGCTCATTGATGTTTATGAGGTCAAGATTAATGTTACCATTTGCATGATTGTTATAAGAGGAACAAAGTTGGCATGATTGTTAGAGAAGAAGTCTTGCTCAGATTATTGTTTATTTTTTCAGGTTCAAGATTTTACTCATTTACCGTTTGCCGCTAGAGAGTTAATGATCATAAAGGTTGCTGCAAATGCTTCAGCTCGAAGGGATGTCCTAGATATTGCTCAGATTTTTGAGGCCCAAAAAGTTGACATATCAGACCACACAATTACACTACAGGTAACTGTTATTGAAACTTGTGCTTACACATACCTCGTATAGCTGTAAGATTCTTCTGAAACTATGGTGATTTGATCAGCTTTTTATACATGACATTGATGTCCACAACCGAAACAGCATATTGCTCATCTGTGACAATTTCCTTGTGCATTGTCTAGTATGGTCCTACCATGAAGTGACTAGTACATATTTTGGCAATTACCAATTGTCGAATAGATTAGAATTTTATAAAATTTTGAACACAACCAATGATTTTTTCCAATGCTTTTTTTTTCATTAATATGCATTCATACCTGCACTGATTTCTGTAATCAATCATGTTTTCACCAGTACCATACTCAGTGAGCAATAACCTTGTTGGCTTGTGCAGCTTACCGGAGACATTGACAGAATGGTTAGATTGCAAAAGATGCTAGAGCAATATGGCATTTGTGAGGTTCGTGTTGACTATTGAGCTTCTGATTGACGGATGTCTGTCAATTCCTTGCCATTTCATGCATGTTCTGTTAAAAATTTGCACGAGTGTGGAGTAGTGGATGCAGTGTTGATTGTACTTGAGTAATCATGAGATGCTCGAAATATATATTTCAGTAATTCTTACTTTATCTTTGCCCATGCCTTCTTCAGGTTGCACGAACTGGCCGGGTGGCTCTGCTCCGTGAGTCAGGAGTCGACTCCAAGTACCTGCGCGGGTTTTCCCTCCCTCTGTAGTTCTACATTTGCCGACATAGCACTCTCCACGTTTTCAGGTTGTGCATCCTTTTGTCTTTAGAGCATGGTGCAGTGCTTCTCTTTTCCTTTTGGAGAATCAGTTTAGTAGAAGAATTATTCAAAAACCATAGGGTGAGAACTGTATCGACATGCATATAGCATATTTTTTTTACACTTTCATCCATTTATGTATAAAAGGATTATTAGGAACTGACTCATATATTGCAGATACTAGGCAATTACACATTGTCTGTTTCTTAATTACCTGGGTGCATATCTAAAGCATTCCAATAAATAGCATCATCATCATCATCGGTTATACATGTGCCAATGTGACTAGAGAAAACATCTGAGTTACAGCATGGACTTCCTTGAGGTTCACCAGGTCAGCAATTTCTTCAGGTATTGCCTGCTCCAATTTTTCTTCAGTTTGAGCCTGTGGGCATTGGGCATTGTCCTGTCTCAAAGATGAGCCACGGTATGAAGCAAGAGAGTACAGAATATTCGAGACTGGGAATGCCACAATGCCACCGTGGATGAGGATCATTTCTTTCAGCGATTTCAGAGTAATCAGTTCCAGGTTATAAAGGTTAAGTAACTGCACAAGCAAATTAATGTCATCCTACATCAGCATGTTAACGGTGACAGTTTGGAGAGCTTTTTATGTTAGCCAACTCATCTTGGAATCTATGGAGAACTTTATAGTCCTAGAGACCACCAGTACCCTAAGATGGCTCTCAGCCAAAAAAAAAAAAAAGTCATCCTGCATCAGCTTTGTCATGATTTTCGCCAAAAGCCACATGAAAGGGCGAACCCTGCTCTGCAGTGATAGGGCCATGTGACGAGCACGGTCTACCACCTGGAAGTTCTGACTTCAGCCTATTAATTAAGGTGGTGTTTGGATCCATTTGCCATACACTAAACTTTAGTCCTAAGGTGGTGTTTGGATCCAAGGGCTAAACTGCAGACTTTAATGATAATACCTCTGTTTTGGTCTCCCACCAATGTAGACTTGCCGTTGGCCATCCATTTGCATCACGGTCTAAGCCACTGTCATTGTGCATGTTGCCTATGAAGGTGTACATTCTTTTAAGTGCCCTAATTTGGTTACTGATCTGCTTTCTATCATGCCGCAAGCCTGTGGAACATTGATATTTGTCCATGATCATCTTGTAGCCTCTGGCTGACATTACTCCTTTGTTGTAGTTACCCAACCCCATTTGCTCAACAATCAATTTACAAAAAAAATGCTTATGTGATTCGGACCAATTAGCCTTGTAAAATTTCTTTCCCAGGTTAATAGATTGAGTGTTATTCTACATCATGCATGACAAGAACAACTCAAACTTAGCACACGACAATCCATTGTCACAAGAACAGGCCAAACACTGGGAAAAGAAACATACCTGAGGGATCTCTTCCACCTCGTTGTTGTCAACGTCGTCGTTGATGTTGTTGTTGTCGCCACCGTGAGGTACATTCACCGACGTGCCACGACCGCCGGCCAGACCTGGTGCCAAGGGAGCGCGACCGCGGCTGCACATTGTCACTCCAGCGCCGCTGCCGCGAGCAGCACGTAGGCCTAGGGTGCGGCTGCAGCCTCCTCTGGCACGGCGGGGTGGAGGGGGAGGGTAAATTGTATTCTTGCTGCCATTGGGTAAAGTGACCTCCTTCGAAGGAACACAAACATAAAACCAATACTTATTTCAATCCTTATCCCAGTGATTTCTTAGACCGAAGGTAAGCTCAAACTTGTCAAATGAAGAGCCCCGACGACATGGCTTGAATGTAACACATCAGAAATTAGGATCATACATCTTTCCATCAACTCCAACAGCTTTGCTCTGTCTATGAACTTCAAAATAACGAACAAAAGAATCCACAGTAGGGTTCACAGTGTTGGTCTTAACAGCCCTGAAGAAATGAAGCATATGCGTAATCGCATTTGGAGTTAGGTCATGTAGCCCAGCAGCGAAGAAATCATGGAAGACAACGACTTCGTCATGCTCAGGAGATGGAATAGTCTCATCTTTGGGTGCACGGCCATGCCCGACAGGAAAATAACCCTTGGATTCATAAAGTGGAATCAGAGCAGCAGACACCTTCAATTTGCCAAACACAATGGTCTTCGACAATTTCTTCTTAGTCTTTCGAGTTGTGAGCTTGGATGGGACATCTTAAGTCTTTTTCATCATATTCCTCTTCTTCCTCTTCCTCTTCTTCACCAGTTTGAGGATTATCTTCCTCAGTGGTGTCATCAATATTCTCCATGTGAGTACCGTGGATTCCCTCCTCCTCTTTCGCAACTTCCGGCTGCTCATGAGCAATTTCCTCCTCGGCCATGGAAAACAGTACCAAGAAAACAAAGGCATGTAAACATACGGTAAGGCAAAAAGCGGAACAACATACTTTCGATAGAGAGGACAGCAATGCCTGCAACAGCAACTAGCAAAAAATCCTCTCGCAAACCGAAGCCAAGTGATGGAAAGCGAAAAATAACTGGGGGAGGTGACCGTTACTCCTCGATAAACCAACCGTCGCTACTATTTAAAGCAATTAAATAATAAGGCGATCTAAGAATATAGACAGACAACGAAGCTCTTAGCTATAACAAATGCAGGCAATAACTCGGTCTCCTTCTCCAATGGACGAAGGAGGCATTTTTTCGATGGCAAAGGCGATCCTTTGTTCGAGAAGCTCGGCCCATTGGAGCAGGCCCTTGTTAGCGAGGGTCTACTGTTGGGGATCGGCTCACCGAAAACCTCCATCTGTTCGAGATGGAGTGTTAACTCTCATTGTTACCTTCATTCAATATTTTGATAGGCGGAATACCTTTGGAGTGATGAGGACTGGGGAGCCTAGAGACTGGCTCAAAGGCATAGTCAAGTGGAAGCAATCAAGTCGAGGGAGGGATTACCTTCCTCCAACACATTCATGTCCCTGGCTATTATGGAAGACGACCCAATGGAGAACACAAGTAAAGGAGAAGGGAAGCTGATTGGCGAAGGCAATTTGATGGCACTACCCTCGCTGAAGGCAATGCATAGACTTAGTCAAGAAACGAAGGCAAATGGAGAAAAGTCGTACACGACACATCAGGACATGTTATTTGCGTGAAGCCTTGTAAATTTACCATTACAAACTATTTTGCCCATGAGTCACATGGGATGTGCCTACTTTTTAGGGTTAGTTCTGGAATGTAAAGCGCCTTTTGGCCTCCCTATAAAGGGGAGCCACCCCTACGTGTAAGGGGTTGATTCCGTGAGTGAACAGTGAAATAGTGAAGTTAGCTTCATCTGGCTCATTGCCTTTCTTCGAGTACAATCTACTGCTTGTGATCGGCTTCCACCTGTATCCCAACACCACCTTCGAAAAATATGAATTATTTAGTATATATCGTGGCATTTGTGCTCATCGCTTCCTCCATGTACATGAATCTATCATGCCCTCTATGCGTTCCTCACCAACAGAGTGAAACATACAGGAAGTCCGAATCATTGACAAAATATGACTTCTCTTACAAACTTCGCATGATATATATTCAATGTATACATTCGAAGCTTTTTTTGGAATGAAACATTACTAAAAGAACATCGATTATCAGCCAAACATCATGCAACTTACAAGGTGTCACTATTTTTTATTAAATGAGTA
Organism: Alloteropsis semialata; assembly: GCA_004135705.1. Classification (NCBI taxonomy): domain Eukaryota; kingdom Viridiplantae; phylum Streptophyta; class Magnoliopsida; order Poales; family Poaceae; genus Alloteropsis; species Alloteropsis semialata. The sequence continues at coordinate 20,109,430 of CM014277.1, forward strand.
GCTGGAAACAAGGTTAGACCATATCAAGGAGGTCCGACCTGAAATTCTGACGCAACTGGATTCTTAGTTTCCAGATGGGCCATTCTCCCAGCAGCATAGTAAGAATAGGCAATAAAACCGTTAGAAGGCAGACTGTAACAGCCAACCATAGGAGTCGAGGGGCCAGAACTGTGTATAAACCAGTTGCAAATGCTGTGGTGGTGGCCATGTATGCGAACCACATAAGCTTTTTAGTAAAGGACCTGTAATAAAGCAAGAATTCAAGATCCTCCCACCTTGCGACGATGCAAATGAAGGCAACAGCAAGTGAGGAGCACATTGCCAAGGTGTCAGAGATCAAGAATGCCTGAAATGCCAGCTTCCGTGCCATGATGGGATGCCCCTGGTTTCCAGCATCACTACTATATCCTCCAGGCAAGGTGAAAGCTGCAGCGAATGTAATCGTTGCGATAAGGATTGCCACAACAGAAGTATTGCTCGTGTACTTTTTAGTCAGTGTCTTGACATCTTTCCTTGCTTCATTAGTAACTTCATCCTTGACTGCTCCATGAAGATTATAAGTAGATGTTGCAATTTTGGGATCAGCCTTCAGCAGAAGCATATAAACTTCATTCTGAAAAAAGAATCAATGTACGGAACAAATGAAGGAATTATAGGAATCAAGGAGGGTGTAATGGATGGATGGGTTATATAATGATAAACTCAAAAGAGTAGAATTTTTCTCATGAGCTTATTAATGTATATGATACAGAGAAAATGTACATACCCAGTTTAATGTCTTGGCGCGGTCGGCGACATTAAACAATACCCAGGTTGCTGTTTGACCTGCATTGCTAAGGACTGTGATATCAATGTCTGGATGATTCAGTAAAGCAGCGACCATCTCCGGGTTACATTCCCTGACTGCAAAATGCAGAGATGTTTCTCCTCTTTCATCTCGCATGTTAATAAGTTTCCGAAGTTGCTGCGACCTCAAGATAAAGTTTACAAAACCAGTTCGACCATGGTACACAGCTTTGTGAAGACATGTCCAACCATTTGTGCCATTGCGAAATGGAGCATCTGGACAATGTTTAAGAAGTTCCCTAGCAACACCAACATGCCCCACAAATGCTGCGTAGCAAAGAAGAGGCTCACCACTTGTGGGCATTAGATACCCTAGAGATCGATCATGTTCCAAGAATAGTCTTAGGATATCAATCTTGTTCTCATGCACAGCCGCATGTACTGGAGTCACTTGCATCAATTCTTCTTCCCTGGCTAACCAAGGGCGTGTCTCCATTATCTTTAGAACAATACCTAAAAGCAAATATTCATTGATTTTGTGAACAATGGTATTAGAGAATAAGTTGATGTGTCCACAGTGTATCAGAAATTCCAATATTATTCCTGTCATCCCTATACTCAATGCGCATTTGGCTGCTCTTTTCTCTCACCTGAATTGCCATTACAAACGGCAGCATGCAGAACATTGTAGCCCCTGCTTCCACCATGAGCAGAACCAGGGATCTTCAGGAGTTCCTGGAAGACGTCCGTCAAATCTCTCCTGACCGCGATGAACATGGGCGACTCGCTGTTTCTGTTCACAGCTTGCGACAAGCCTGGCTCCGCCGCTATCAGCTCCAGCGCGAGCTGCCCGTGGCCGCTGCGGATGGCGTGGTGCAGGGCATTGCACCCATGCTTGTCTTGCTTCAAGATGGCCCTGCTCAGCCTGTGATGAAGGGAGAAGCTGAGTAAAGCATAAGCTAAGGGAACATTGCCGCTGGTCACGGCAGTGAGCAGGGGTGTCTCCCCATCCGTGTTGACGGCATCGAGGAGCGATGGGTTCAGCGCAATGGCGTCTGTGCAGAATCTCTTGTGGCCATGGATGGAGGCGATGTGCAGGCAGGTGTTCCCTTGGGGGTTTGTTGCTAGCAGAATGCCTGGGTCACGAAGAGCCAGGTGCTTCAGTAATGCTCCGTGACCACGAGTGGCTGCTTCCAGGAGACGTGCGTCCATCCCTGTTGCTCCAGGGATCTGCTACAAATGAAGATGCTGTTACCTTGCTGGTTCAGATGTTATTATGATAGTTAAGGGAAGGAATTATTATATGACATTACCATATTCCCAACCTAGTTCATGCATCTATTCAAATTATTTGATAAATCGTATTTGCTTATTTTGAATTACACGCAAACAATGGAAATATATTAATATTTCAAATTCTGAAGCATCATTGCAATTTCAATCCATGCTCGTGATGTTTAACGTTTCGTTCTGTAATCTGTTACTCTCTCTCCATTTCATGACATAATGTGTGGTTTTTATTTTTGCACTGTTTTAATACTATCTTTGACCATCATTTTTTAATTTATAGTATACTCCACAAAACAATGATATTAGAATAATAAGAATGTACATCAATGGTGGAACTAAGCGTAGCTTAGTTAGTTAGGTTCCTTCTGGTGGAACCTTCCCACCCGGGTTCGAGCCTTCGACTCAGCACGGGTGTACATTTTTCTAGATTTATTCCAGGATTTAATCGGTGCTATTCTTTCAATTGTAGGCGATGTGCCCGTCGATAGTGAGAAGCCTGTGGTAACTTTGTCAATCTTAAGATTGGAACAGTTGGCCCGCTCTCCCGGAGGTGCTCATATGGATAGAGTTTGCGTGCGTGTATTCATAGGGGTGATTGTGCGTACGTGTCAGTGTCTGCGTCTGTACCGAACTTTCAAAAAAAAAGAATGTACATCAATGCAAACACTAGTGCAGAAATTTATAGGTCAATGCGAATAAACCGTACCAATTTGTATAACAGAATCTATATATTCTTGTACAAAATGTTTGTAGAAAAATCTACATGACAATCACGATGATTCAACAGTAAATTGAGAACAAGACTCGAGCACATTAGTGGACTGACCTGTGGAGAAAACATACGTCCCAAGATTAAAGGCTTAGCCTTGTTGGCGCCTTCAGGCGATACCAAGTTTGCAGTGATACCATCGCTGTTAAGCACAGTGACGTCTATGTCTTCGTAAAGAAGTAATGCAGAGACCATCTTTGAATTGCAACCTCTGACTGCGAGATGCAGAGCAGTTTCTCTGTTTGAATCAACCATGTTAACGAGTTGCCGAAGTTGCTGTGACCCAAGGATAAACTCCACAAACTTTGTGTGACCAGAAAACACGGCCAGATGAAGGCATGTGGAGCCCGATGCATCGCAGTAGGGAGCATCAGGACAATGTCTAAGAAGCTCTCGAGCGACACCAACATGGCCTTTAGACGCTGCCGTGCAAAGAAGAGGAGTACCAGCTCTGGAGATTAGATAACCTAGGGACTGATCATGTTCCAGCAATACTGTTAGCATGTCAATTTTGTCCTCAGATACGGCCAGGTGCACTGGAGTAAGGTTATTCTCAGCTTCTTGGCTGAGTAGCACAGGATGTCTGTTCATAATCGCTTTAGCGATATCTGAAAGCAAAACATGGGATGAAAACATAATTAGCAACAATGGAACGATGAAACTCGGGGATTTGTTATTTTGGATGGTATTAGGTAAGTAGTTACTGTAAAGATAGTAATAAGTTTTTCAATCTTAATTATACAAGCCATTTGTTAGCTCCAAGCATATATATAATTATATATATGTCTCACCTAGATTATTATTTCTGACGGCAGCATGTAGAGCATTCAAGCCAAAGGCTCCCGAATGAGCTGAATCAGGAATCTTCAGCAACTTATCGACCACATTTGTGAAATTTCTCATCGCCGCGATGAACATGGGTGACTCGTTGTGTTTGTTCACAGCTTTTGACAAGGCAGGCTCTGCTTCTATCAGCTCGAGCGCGAGCATCTCGTGTCCCCTGCGGATGGCGTGGTGCAGCGCGTTGCATCCGTGCTTGTCTTGCTTCAGGATCGCCTCGCCCAGCTGCATTTCACGGCAGGACCTGAGTAAAAGAGAAGCTAAAGAGGCACGGCCCCTTGCCATGGCGGTGAGCAGCGGCGTCTCGCCATCTCCGTTGACGGCGGAGAGGAGACCAGGAGAATTTCCCAGCGCGAGGACATTCTTGCAGAACTCCTCGTGGCCATGGATGGAGGCGATGTGGAGGCAGGTGTTCCCCTGTGGAGTTGTCCCAAGTAGCACGGCCGGGTGAACAAGAGCCAGATACTCGGCATTGCCGGATGTGGCTGCTTCCAGAAGAGGACCGTCTATGGACCCTCCTCCTGAAGTACTGGATCTACTTCTTGTAATCAGCGGCATTACGCCGTCCACCTTGTTGACGGAAGTGAACAGACACTGCCCCAGTTCCATGAAATTTTTGCAGAATCCATTGTGGCCGCGAGTGTTCCCAAGCGGAGTCATTCCAAGCAGCACTCTTGAATCTTCTGAAGCCAGTGCAAGCATCGATCTGAGGACTTCTAAGTTCACATATACTGCCCGAGAAGAGGTGGACTCTACTGCTGGAGAACCACCATTGGCGACACTGCCCACTTGATCAACCATCTGCCACAAATAAAAACCATATGTTTGAAAATACATCAACTGGAAAAATAAAGCTAATTCTGGAACTCAAAATTTGTCATTACATAGTCAAGTAAAAATAATACGAACTAAATATGAACAACTCCACTCCTAAAGTGATGGTTCAGCGCATCCAGGAAATATTTCGAAATGCTTAACGAATAAGGCACCTGACAGATTTTACTCAAAAATAAATATATGTATTCAAAATGCTTGTCTCATGTTTAAAATAAGCCTGATGACTTGCTTTTTTTTAAATATAGGTCATGGAAATTTTTCTAAGGCATGGACCTTCAAGATAAAAGATAGGTCACAAACCCGATTTTTGGAAGAGACTTGGGTTGGCTCAAAACTTATGAAGGATCAATTTCCATACCTGTGTAATCTTGTCCATTATCCTCACATCACATTGGCTAATGCGATAAATCAAACACCTCTGAGTATCTCTTTTTGAACAGTTTTATTTTAGGATAAATTGATAGTTCGGCATAACCTAGTAGCAAAAATTGCCATTTATCAGCTTTCCAATGAACATGCATTTTACCTAGGATTTACATAGTCAAGGTTATTTCAAAGTATTTTCTTTATATGTTATCAATATCTAATAAATTAGGACACCCCTTTTACCAATAAATTTATATGGAAGCTTAAGATTTCACTAAAAATAAATATATTCCTTTGTTACCTCCAACAAGACGTTAGTTTAACAATGGATAATTTAGCAAAGAGAAACTGGTTTGGGAATAAAAAATGTTGTTGTTGCGATTGTAATAAAACAATTATGACTTTTTTTTACTGTAAGCATACTAAGACTATTTCCAGGATTGTCTATATGGCTAGTAGGTTAACCCCATCGAGATGAGTAACTCATGTACTTGGAAACTGGTTAACGTTGATCATAGCAACAAAGAAAAAATATAGTTTTTAGGGGTCACGACTCTTATGTGGATTATTTCGTGTAATTATAATGACTTGCTATATGAGAAAAAATGGTTTACCTTTTTTATGCAGGCTATTTTCATGGGGAGCGTATTAGTTGTGGTTCTAGTCCCTGTTGCAGGAGGAGGAATCAAGGGAGATCGTTCGTTCAACAAACAAACGATTGCAGGTAATCACTTTGGATATCTTTGCCAAGAATTGATGCACAAACAATGATAGACTTTTGATTAGTTCCTTTTTGTTACACTATTCTTTATCATATGTAATCAGCATTAATTTTGTCCGAGAAGGTTGTAAAAACTAGGCATTGTGCGATCTCCAAGGCCAGAAATGTTTCTTTTTTTCTAAAAATTATTTTGAAGTGAAAATCAATACATCCATTGATCAGGTGGAAATTGCATCTGGAAAAATCAAGCCAAACTCTTCTTTATGAATTTTGCACATGATCTTATTTTTGGACAGGTTTTCTTGGTAAAGCATGAATTCTGCATGATGGTAGATGAAAATATACTATCTACTATATGTCGGACGTTGGTATAGCATGCATGGGTAACACTGTAATAACATGGAGTAAAGCTAGATATGTTCTCAATCTGTGCGTGCTTAGCACATAGAACTCTAAACCTACTGGGGGTTGAAATGCCGATTTTAATTTCTATTTTTTGCACTGGAACATATTGGTATACCAGACATACAGGCGGTTCATTTCTATTTTTTGCACTGGAACATATTGGTATACCAGACATACAGGCGGTACTGTATATCAGTATTGGGAAACAGTAAGCCAAATCAAAATGAACATTTCATGCGGGGGAACACACGATCTTCAATAAAAACAAGGGGATCAAAGATAAATTGATTGAAATATGTGAAGAAAAATGAAATATTCATGGAATAAGACAGGATATAAGTAAACCTCTGAAGTCCTGAAGCGTGCCTGTGTACTTGGGAGACTTAAGTTCGTCATCTGCTGCAGGCTGTCTGTTCACCTTGGTCGTGTATATATACCCCAGTCCATATTTCTCCAACATGATTTACAATATATTCTGTTGGTGAAGGAAATCTTTAGTCCTATGAAAAAGGAATGTAGGGTCAAGTGGAAATGTAGAGGCAGTTGCTACTGTGTGTAGTCGTGCATGCCAATAATGACCCTGTATATAAGTCGTTTAGCCTTTTCACTTTTCTTCCAAGTATAAGTCAATAAAAAATATTAATGCAACTTTATACTTTTCTTCCTTCTCAAACACGCTATAAGGAAAAAGAAAAAAGTAAACAAGCCAAGCTAACTTTGTTGATTATAGGAATTATTATGGTCTTTGCCACCCACCTCAATCATGTTCATCTATGGATTATAAGTGAAGGAGTCAGAAGTAACAAGTTCCCGAAGACACATTAAGTGAATGGACTCGTTATAACAACATTGCCTATTATTCCCATATTGCCAATATATATGGTGTTGAGAGCTGTACTGTAAATAGACTAGTCAGGAACTTCATCACCAATTAGTCCCTTATTAGGAACACATTCCGTACCATTACCAACTTTATTGTGCTTCAGTAGTAGTCCGCCAATAGTCATGCTCAGTAGTTACTAAAATATTGTTCAGAAATACAACATTAGGTAGAAATAAAAATTACTACATGACGATGGTAAATATCATCATAAGCGATCGTAAATCAATATTTAAGCATATTGCCAATATATATGGTGTAAGCATTACGCGCTTACTACATGACGATGTAAGCATTATGGTGTAAGCATAATGCCAATATCTATGGTATCTTGAAGCATTCCTGGGCCAACGATCACTACCAGAATATGTATAGCTCCCGAGTGTCGTAAACACTCGGGAAAATGAGAAATACACTCGGGATAGAAGTTCCCGAGGGTAAGCCCTAGGGAAACCCCATGAGATTATATATATGCAATAGAATAATAGATTAACTATTTTTAATAGAAATGTTTAGGGTGGAGAAGAAACCTCGAGTGAAGGGTTGAAGTTGCCTTCTAAAATGTAAAAGCTTGATTGCAGATTTATTAAAAAAAAAATCTACACGATATCTATTGAGACATGCACAATGGTTTTCTCGTTCTGTTTTCGTTCTCTACCACACAATGTTCTGGATGCTACATCGTATATTCCAGTCATACTACAAACTATATATATGGCAATTCTAGGAAAGATAGGTACAAAATATAAACTGTAATATGTAAAGAAACAAGAACTCGGACAAAAAAGTTATTGAGGTGTCTTTATGCTCCACTAGTCTTGGTTGGAGCTCCTAATAAGGGTTAAATGCCACCTTTGGTCAAGATAGTACAGTGGAGAGAGGAATAAGTCTTCTAATCGTGGGGGCTTCCTATACATCTGCTGAATTGGATAGGTTTATGCAAGTCATGATTTCCCAGATTAATTTCATACTGTCCCTACTATGAAGTATAGTACATATTCATGTGTAATCACCTTTAACTTGTGTGTGTGGGAGAGAGAGAGAGTGTGTGTAACGAAAATGGCCCTATGTGCCATTATATTGTGATTTTGGTGATCGAATGACAACATAGTCTTTGGGACTAACATATTTGTTAAGTGATACACTTACATCCCAAGAATGCATCCAAAGCATAGCAAAAAACCAGAGATAGTCTTATTTTAGAGTATTCATGACGTGGTATTGGCATATGCAATCATGGAAAGGGCTTGAGTTGATTGAATAGGATAAGCCCGCAGTATTTGTAAACGGCGTATTAAACACCGATCAACGGCGTACAAACCAGAAGCATACGACGTGTAGAAGCTGATCAAGCAGAACAAGAATATTCCACACGGCATATGATCCGGCGACACACGGCGTACAAGTTCAAAGCATACGATGTTCAGAAGGTCCCGAAGATAAGCAACGGCGTATGATCCGCTGTCACTGTTCACATGAAGGGCAGAACATACGGCGGGTTGGATGAAGCCAGAAGCTGAAGATTTCTATACGGCGTATTATACGCCGACCCTCGGTGGACAATCGGTGTACAAGTTACACAAGGACGATGTAAAGTGAAGATGGAAGAAAAGGCACGGCGTATGATACGCCGGCAATCGGCGTACATGTTTGGAAGTATACAGCATGTGCAGAGAGCCGTTGGAAAAGGAATCCGACCATTGGAAAAAGCAGACGGCGTATGATCCGCCGATGGGGGAAAAGTGCACGGCGGAACATACGGCGTTCACGGTTTTTATGCAGCTTTTGGGTAACGGCTAGTTGAGCCCCTTGGGCTATAAATACCCACCCCATTCGGCCATTTGGAGTTGCTGGAGTCCAGAGAAGTTCATCTACACCTACAAGACATCCAAGCCACCATTTGTGCTACATTCTTCATCCTTAGTGAGTGAGAGAGCTAGGATAGCCCTAGTGAGTGAGTTGCAAGGTGTTAAGCCTTGTGCTTGGTTCTAGAGTGAGCCATCTCTCGTATACTCGGTGTGCCGGCCCCTTGGAGTCTTGGTGACTCGCCGGCAAGTCTTCGACCCTTCGGCTTGGTGTGGAGCGGCGACGACAACATTGTGCGGGGGAAGAGGAGACTCCCTTCCTTGGTGGCGAAGCTCCATAGTGGAGGCGGCGTCAAGATCTCCAGGAGAGTAGGTTGATGAGAGCAAGGTCTTGGTGACTTGCTAATCATCCCTCTTGGGGAGCCTTTATGGCGAGCTCAAGCCTCAAGGCCTTGACCGGAAAGAAGACTTGGCGACCGGGAGCATATCCTTGTGGAGCTCCAACGTGGAGTATGCGCAAGCCGAACCACGGGATAAATCTTCATGTCAAATTTGCATCCCTCTAACCCTTTAGCTTCCGCATTTCATACTTGCAATTTGTGTGCCTTTACCTTTCTAGAGTAGTATCTTGATAGGATTGGCTCTAGGTTGCAAAACTCTTTGGGTGGGTGCAAACACTAGAAGAAAACCTTAGTTGCACATCTAGATAGCTTGTCTTAGTTTCATATTGTGCAATTAGAAGGCATGTGGTAGGCTAAGTTTTTAGAAAGCCTAATTCACCCCCTCCTTCTCTTAGGCTATCACGAGCATCGATCTCTTTCACAGAGAGAGAGGGAGAGGGAGGGAGAAAGAAGAGAGAGATTATGATTTTGTTATATGACAACTAGTTAATGTGACAATGTTTATGATTTGTCATTGTACTAAATATGTAAAGTACAAATTACCCCAACACTTAATTTGTGTGATAATGTCCATTAAATAAATTAATGATAAAGTACCAGCTAATATACATATGCTCGATTTACAGGCGACTCAAGTGTCAGTGTTAAATAGCACGACTAGGGAGGTATGGTCTCGACCACTGATTAATCAAAAGTAGTATTATAACAAACTCAAAGCATGCTAGTGACATGAGTGCCATCCAATAATTAAACCTACGGGTCGTTTAATCAACGCATATTTAGATTGCTATTTATAAAGAAGCAATCCAGATATCGTAGACATACTAGATTTAGCAGAACTGCATAGAGTTAACAAGAACAAGTGGCTGAAGGTGCATGCTTATTTTATTATCTGTTTGCTCTAATGGCTGAGGGTGCTTTAGTGTCAAACAAGAATTAGCCTAGCGTTAAGCTGATTTCCTAACCACCTTTCGCCGACCAGGAATCACTGACGACAGAGGACAAAAGTAGCTAGCCATTGTCGGCCATCTCACAGTAACTCTCAACAAAATATTTAAATCTAGTAGTGATAGATATGGTAAGTACGCTATGATTGTGCATTTACAACACCCAATTTTGAATCTCATCAATGTGCACTACTAGAAAAAATACCTTCAGTCCGAAACATTAGTCCCGGCAAAATTGGGGCCTAGTCTCGGGTCAAAAAATGGACACTTTAGTCCGGGTTGTTTGCTGCACCAAAGATTGAAAGCACCCTTTTAGTAATGGATGCCGCCACGGTCTCATGGGTGGGCGGGCAGCCGCCGCGGGCACGCGGACGGGCGCGGCCTCGCGGGCGAGCGAACGGGGCACGGCCTCGCGGGCGGGAGGTGGATGCAGATCGAACTGCAGGTGCATCTCGTGTCTCTTTTATAAATCATATGATTTCTCTTTTGTTAATCTGTAAATTCTTGCCAGCCACTTGATGGAGATGAGATGGTGGAGTTGGAGACACGAAGACAATGGAGATGGAGATGAGATGGCGGAGATAGAGACAAGAGGACAGAGGATGACGGAGAGACGGAGACGCAGTTAGAGCTTGGGGATGGATGGAGGACGACGCCACATCGAGCTTTTCGGTGTTTTAGACCGGCAGATATTTGGTTCATTGGGCACCCTGCTTTTTTGTGGAGATCGATTAGAGTCGGCGAGATGAGATACGAGATTTACCAACCGGGACTAAGAGTAGTCCCAGGTAAATACTCGGGACTAAAGGCCATGTAGGTAGTCCCGGTTGGGAACCCAGGACTAATGTCCGTTTCCAACCGGGACTAAAGGTGGTTAGTGTAGTAGTGGTGTGGAGTACAACTTTGTAACAATCAACTGTTTCTCGTGGTCTTCAACTGTAGAAGATATATAATTTTAGTGGTAAAGTTTCTTTTCCCACATTTGATGTCAATTGGTTTGCTAAAAATCAAATGGTAAAGTTCCTTTTCCCTGTGATATGCTCTCATAGTGCGTACCAATGCTTATTCAAATTTTCTGGAAGGATGTTTCTAAGAAGTTATGCATCATGTACTTTGCCATCATGGGATCCATGAGGCCCTTCATTTTGCCCTATTTCCTTGTCTGGACCACATGGCAATATATGGTGAAGCTAAGGAACCATAAGGTCTATGGTCCTTGAAATGGACTCCCACCGGAGATACAAATTTGCAAAATGCATCTCTAATACAAATTTCCACGTCTCTGATGTATTCACATCAAAGACACAAATTTAGAGGCGCAAAAAACTGGTGTCACCAATGTGTGTTATGCCGCGTCTCCACTCTCCAGATAATAATTTGACATAGTGTAAACCTACCGTGTGTTTCATCAATACAGATTTAGAGTGCTATAGAAAGCATCGATCTGGATAACAGCACCCAGATTTGAATACTGCCAGTAGGATATGATTGTGCATTTATATGTTTGCTAGAAAAAGACTGTAATGCATAACAGCACCCAGATTTGAATATCATGTTGAGAAGTACAGCTTTTGTAGCAATTAACTGTTTCTAGGGGGTCTTCAAGTACATAAGATTTATCAATTTTAATTATAAAGTTCTTTTTCCCACATTTGATGTCAATCACTTTGCTAAAATTCCAATGGGAAACATATATAGGTCGTGCTATGTCCTCATAGTGCGTGGCAATGCCTATTTAAATTTTCTAGGAGGTAGTTTCTAAGAAGTTAAGGATCCTGTGCTTTTCCATCATGGGATCCCGTGACGGTCTTTAATTCACTGTATTTTCTGCTGAGGACCATACGCATGAGAATATATGGTGAAGGTAAGGAATGATAAGGTCTGTGGACCTAACATTGGTTCTTTTCTGGCTGGGTTGCCAAAGTGACGCCCATGGACCTTGTTTAGAAGAGATAATAGCAAAGTGTTTCGTAGTAAGATTCAAGTGTTTTCTCAGTTTAATCCGAAATTTGATCCAAATCTATCTCAAAGCCATTTATAATCACATTCAATGTTTTCCTTGTTATTTGTAAGGGTTTCTTAAAACAATTCAAGAGTTTTCACGAATAGACATGAAAGTATCCCAGATGGGATTAAAGTGTTCCAGTTCAATTTGAAAGTTATACTTCTCAACACGATATTTTCTATCTTTAACTTGAAATGCTAAGAATCAAAATCTGAAGTTCTTTTTATTCAGTTTGATGTTTAACAAATACAATTGAAAGATTTCCCAAATAGGATCAACAGTTTTCTAAACTCAATTTCAATGTGTCTTTTGAACCAGTTTCAAAGATTTCCTGAATAACTTTCGGAGAGCACCGAATCAATTTATTAGTTATTCCAACTATGTGCTTGAAGGCTTTTATACATGATGAATGCTTTTCTGAGAAATGTTGAAGGCATGTTTTTGAAGCATTTCTACAAGAGATTTTAGGAAAACAATCATACGGTTAGACAGATGAGTTCCCTATCCACACGTATATGTACTGGAGGCACCAAATGCTTGATCAGGACTTCGCTGTTCTCGTGTATGCAGGTGGTGCTGCTTTGCGCGTTGACGCTCCCGGACCCGGTCCTCACGCAACAAGCAGAGACTCCCCTTACCCACGAAGCTACTAGGCAATTATTCCACCACTTCGCTTCCCATGGACCACACTATATTGTTGCTCTTTCATGATGGGTTCGTTGGTTGGGATTTTCAGTTTGATTCGTGAGGAGGAGAGCAAGTCTTGTGCAGTGAGTGATGACCAGCGAGAGCACTAGTCCTATTTAGTAATGTGGCTTGCACTAATTTTATTTGCAACAAAGGCAGCGGAATCCTAAGCCAACGTGAGCCCATGCTTGTATGGCAGACTTGAACCTGCTTTTGAGATTCCTTAACTCTCCCTTTTGCTCTTGGCGAGTTCTGCTTCTGCTCTCTGTATCCACCGTTATGGTCTTAAAGGCAAAGGGACCAATGCATGTCATGCTTTATTGCTTCCCCACGACCACGGGCATCCTCCTCCTCCAAGGGCATATCCAGTGGAGGTGTTTGCATCTTTGAATGTGGGGGTTCGGAATCGGACGAATCGGATACCAAGGATTGATGTAAGTTAGATCACTGGAGAAGTTCCAACATTTGGGATCCAGACTAGAGAAACTTGTACTCTGGCCCGAGCCACAATGGGCCGAAACCAAAATAATGATGCGGGAAAAGTAATGGGCAAGGATGCACGTCGCTACTAGCAGGCCTGTTTGTTTCTTTGGGTAGGCTATAATCTGGAATAAGTAGTTCTTAGGTAGCTTATAACACTATATAATCTGGAATAGTCTGTGCCTATGGGATATATACTCTGAGAAATAGTATGTGTTTGTTGTCCATAGAAGATTATTCTCTAGGTTATACGCTAGATTATATAATCTGGAGGGTAAATCAACAGGCCTAAGTAAATGACAAATATTATTAACAACACCCATCACTTGTAAGACATCTCTCGATCGTTGCCTGACCACGGCCCAACCAAAGCAGTTTGCCTTTGAGGCATCTCCATCGTTGCCTGCCCTGGATTTACAAAGGGAATCCGAATGCTACTATATGTGTATTCGGGAAGTCTAAAACACACATATAGCTCCAGAATAAGGTAAATCAAAGTAAACCAGTGCTCAAATTACAAAATAAACTATTACAAAAGAACAAGAGTCTTAAACAAACCATAACGGAAGTCTATTTATTATCTCTCACGATGAAGCCTCAATGCCACAGGGAGGCGGCTGGTGAACCACAACCTAGAGCTCTTGAAAATCTTCGAGTCTGCCTCATCTGAGTACCTATCCGGGATTTTGTTGAATTATAGCAAGTGTAAGTAAACCATCTTACTTAACAAGTATAACACGAGGTATGAAGGCTCAACACGGTTGAACTGCGATTAGCACTTTTAATTGGTCATATTTTAACATTAACCAAATTACTACAATTATGATGAGAACCCAGTTGTAACCCACATTAATTAATACAGAAGTATATCATGTCCATCATCATCAGCATCATTCATCAATCACCACCATTCCAGAACGAGAACCACTAATCAAAAAAGATCCAAGCCGCTCTTGACCGTGAGCACGGCTGCTATATCAGTTTTACACTCTGCAGAGGTTGTACACTTTCACCACCGGTTATGATTCCCGTTTGCCAGGGTTTGCAAGGCCCATATCACACTTCCTTAGGTGTGTGGTTGGGTTTCACTATGAGACCTTTCAAAAGTCCCTCTAACCAGCTAGTGGCTGTTATGGTTTCAACTTAGGCGCACGAACCCCTTATCCTCTGGTCAATCCCACATGTAAGACATGATCCCATGCCAGAGGCGAGCCGAGATCCATACTTAAACCATGGATCCCCACTTGCACCTTTCGGTAACTACTAACTAGCTAGAGTTGTTCATTTTACTTAGTCAAGACCAGAGCCATATAGTTCTGTTGATTGTAGGGTTTTCCTAGGTTGCCGCTTTAAGAATCGGACCTTAAGGAGAGACGTCTAGAGCAATCCAAAGCACATGCTCTAGCTCCCTAAGCCATGTTACTAAAAAGCACATTTTAATCACCAATTCCATATACCATTAATCAAAGTTAACATTTATCATCATGAGGACATCGGTTCATAAGCAAATGTTGCAAGCTTAGCAATAGCTACCCTTAATGCAAAACCCCAGGTATACAAGGAAAACAGGATAAAGTAATGCTAGGTAACATCCTTAGGATTCATCAAATTAGACACATGCAAGTATGAAAGAATGGTTAAAGGTTACTGGGTTGCAAGGAGTTGTTCGTGTTACACGTGGCTTCCTCAAAGCATTGCTGGTAATTCTCTTCTTCAGAACCTTGCTCTCTTTCAACGTCGAGTAGCTTACCGATTGGCATGATCAACACCAGCACACAAGATACATCTAATAAGAAAATACACCAATTAATACAACAATTTTGAAAAGCGCACTACTAGAAAACACAAGCTATTGCGAACTTGGGAGCGCAATAAACGCTAAAGACAGAGCTACGGTCGGAAAGGGCACGACCAACGGAGCACTTGAGTTGCAAAAGAAACAAAGAACTATATGCTGCATTTATTTTAATTAAAGAAATCATGTATAAAGGATATTCCAAAGAAATATCGAAAGTTGGATTTATTCAAATTATTTTTAAAATTTCGAATGCGAAGTAAAACCTAGTCAACTTTTATTTATATAAATTTCACAGGAATTAGGCGATTTAACATTAAACTTTAGAATAAAGAACATGTGAGCATCTAATCAAATTATAAGATATGTCGTGTTGGGCTAAACAATTTTTATATAGAGGACACATTTATGCTGACATTAATCACATTAACATTATTTATAAAAGCCGGTGCAAAAACCTAAACCTGTTTTATTTAGAAAAGATGGTTTAAATTGACCATTAATCAAATTAATTACGAACTAAATTTTTGAAACAAGGTTTATGATGAAAATCATAGCAAGCGCGTAATGCTTACATCAAAACGAAACGAACACAACAAGAACGGGCTAAAACAGAGATCAAAAGACAAAACGACGAGGGTCTTAAGATCAAGGGCGGTTGCGCAGGGTGCCTCAACAGCGAAGATGAGGGTTGTGGCAGCCAGAATTTGAAGATGACGAAGACCTGTGGCGGCGCGGTCTTCACGCCGGCGATGCACTCCGGCGATGGTGCTCTCTCATGGCGAAACTCCT
Source organism: Alloteropsis semialata (assembly GCA_004135705.1). NCBI lineage: Eukaryota > Viridiplantae > Streptophyta > Magnoliopsida > Poales > Poaceae > Alloteropsis > Alloteropsis semialata. The sequence continues at coordinate 20,125,236 of CM014277.1, forward strand.
CTAGGTTAAAAAGAATGCACTCCTGAGCGATTCCCAAACTTTGGGGCTTCCCTGCAAAGGAGTCTATGGTGTATCTTTTCTAGGAGAGAGGTGCTCCATATATAGGGAGAAAAACCCACCATCTCTCCACCCATTAGCAATATAAGACTAATAGGTGGCTTAACTCCCCTCTAATGCTAATAGGCCTTTGAAATTCCACTACCACTAATGGGCTTGTGAAATTTGGCCCAACTAAGGATAACACGGGCTCAATTGCAGGTCAAGGATGGCCCCAAAAAATATTTATTTTCGAAATAATTAATTTTCTGGTAATAAATAATTCTAAAAAAGTCTAGAATTCATATTTAAACCATGATAATATTCCAAAAATTCCAAATATTATGGAAAAAATCCTAGAGATAGATTTGCACATGATGAATCCAAATAAAATATTTGGAGCTCATGAAAGGATTTCTAGAAGCTTCCAAAAATCGATTTAGCTCTAGAAAACTGGAATAAATTCCATAAAAATCTGGAAAATTCCCCGAGGAACCTATTCGAGAACATAATCGGGTTTTGAAACTAAAATCATACAATAAATACTATGCAACTCAGCATGAATGCAACACTCACTTTCTATTTAATTCTAACCAAATTTTAGGATTTATTGAAAACCCTAAGAAGGCCAAAAACTAGGGTGTGACAGATCTACCCCACTTAACACGAATCTCGTCCCGAGATTCAAGAGGAAGCTAACAAGAAAAAGGTTGGGGTTATAGGCATTGACTCTTCTTCTCGCTTCCTTGTGATCATATGGTTTATCTTCTAAATCTGTTGAAGTTTTTCGATCACACCTCTTCCACTCTTTTCTTGATATCCCAATAGTTCCTTTTTTGAATCTTCCATGTAGTCATAGGAAGTCTAGTAGTCCTCTTGTTTAAAGTGAATTGAATAGAGTTGGATCTACTGCTCTGTTAGGATTGCTTAATGATGATTCCTTCTCTTTTTGCCTTGAACACACCTTCTTGTTTGCTCATGTAGGATTCTTGAAAAAGTGAGTAGCCTTCTATGATGCACTTTATCAATGTTCAGGAAAAGTCCACTCTATGTTGCACTCTTGTATTGGGATTGCCATTGTTCAGCCTATTTTTCTCCAATTGGTGTTTCTCAGTGATGAAACCAGTTCTACTCCATCTTTTATCCTTTGAAGCCTATTGTGCATTGCTCGTGCTGTCATGAGGATTTGTATAAGCAACCCGGGGTGTTCCAGGCCTGCCCCACTTAACATGAATCTCGTCCCGAGATTCACGTAAGGTTTAGCGAAAGGGAATGTTGATTGCTTCCTATGAACATCCTCTTAGCTTGTCCTTCATGTTGTTTTGTGCTTTCTTTACTTGATCCTTATTTACATAATGATTATCCATATATGATCTTGTTTTCTTTGTCTTATGTTTCCTTTTTGTAGCATTCCACGATTTTGATTGTGCCCCTCAACTGATTCCAACATCCTTCTAGCTCTAGCATTTGATACCTTATGCATCTTATGTGCCGCCGTTGGAGTGTGGCTTAGTACTATCCCACTTAACAAGATTCTTCCATACCCCAAGTTGAACTTTGGTGAAAGTGAAATCTTGACTCTTCATGGCTAGTTTAGCAGGAGGACAAGGGAGTTGAGAGGAACAAGGATCTCAAGGGTAGAGGGAGAAAAACCAAACCACCTATATATTCTTACAATCAATGCAAAGATCCAAATCATTACATAGCACAATAATAGACAGACAAGAACACACAAGGGCATACTAGCATGGCACACATCCTTAAAAGACCACACTATCAGATATCACCTTAGCATCGATGATCTATTGATGAAAGATAGGCTTAGGTTCAAACTCTTATGACACAAAAACATTATACTATCGTGGGCTTGGAATTTGCGCGATTTTGAGGTCTACAATGTAGTTCCTGAAGCTCTCTTGATAAAGTCTTTAGATTCTTCAAAGATGGATGGTTGAAGCAGGGTCATCCTTAGTATCTATAGCAACATCTTCAGTGAACGTAGTAGACAAGTTTGGTGGATAGCTATGAATAATCAAGGGTGTTGGAGAAGCAACTCTTTTTAGTAAACAGAGAGAGCGGGGAATGCAAAAGAAAGACAAACAACAACAAAGGAGGTGAAATTTTTACAAAAGAAGGTGAATTAATAACCATAATATCGACCATTTTATCTAGGTTGCGATCCTATAGTCAGCACGGCTCTGATACCAGACCCGAATTTACAAAGAAAATTCGAATGCTACTATATGTGTACCCAGGAAGTCTAAAACACACATATAGCTCCAGAATAAGGTATATCAAAGTAAACCAGTGCTTGAATTACAAAAATAAACTATTACAAAAGAACAAGAGTCTTAAATAAACCACAGCGGAAGTCTATTTATTATCTCTCACGATGAAGCCTCAATGCCACAGGGACGCCGGCTGGTGAACCACAACCTAGAGCTCTTGAAAATCTTTGAGTCTACCTCATCTGATTACCCATCTGGGATTTTGTTGAATTATAGCAAGTGTAAGTAAACCATCTTACTTAACAAGTATAACACGAGGCATAAAGGCTCAAAAGGCTCGACACGGTTAAACTGTGGTTAGCACTTTTAATTGGTCACATTTTAACATTAACCAAATTACTACAATTATGATGAGAACCCAGTTGTAACCCACATTAATTAATAGAGAAGTACATCATGTCCATCATCATCATCATCATCATTCATCAATCACCACCATTGTAGAAGGAGAACCACTAATTAAAAAGGATCCAGGCCGCTCTTGACCATGAGCACGGCTGATATATCAGTTTTACACTCTGCAGAGGTTGTACACTTTCACCACCGGTCGTGACTCCCGTTTGTCAGGGTTTGCAAGGACCATATCACACTTCCTTAGGTGTGTGGCTGGGTTTTACTACGAGGCCTTTCAAAAGTCCCTCTAACCAGCTAGTGGCCGCTATGGCTTCAACTTAGGCGCATGAACCCCTCACCCTCTGGTCAATCTAACATGTAAGACACGATCCCATGCCAGAGGCGAGCTGAGATCCATACTTAACCCACGAATCCCCACTTGCGCCTTTCGGTAACCACTAAACAAGCTAGAGCCGTACGACATACTTAGCCAAGACCAGAGCCATGTGGTTCCTGTGGTTGTACGGTTTTCCTGGGTGGCCGCTTTAAGAACCGGACCTTAAGGAGAGACACTAGAGCAATCCAAAGCACATGCTCTAGCTCCCTAAACCATGTTGCTAAAAAGCACCAATTTTAGATACCATTAATCAAAGCTAACATTTATCATTATGAGGTCATTGGTTCATAAGCAAAGGTTGCAACCATAGCAATAGCTACCCTTAAAGCAAAACCCCAGGTATACAAGGTAAACAGGATAAAGTAATGCTAGGTAACATCCTTAGGGTTTATCAAATTAGATACATACAAGTATGAAAGAATGATTAAAGGTTACTGGGTTGCAAGGAATTGTTCATGTTACACTTGTCTTCCTCAAAGTATTGCCAGTAATTCTCTTCTTCAGAACCTTGCTCTCTTTCAACGTCGAGTAGCTCACCGATTGCACGATCAGCACCAGCACACAAGATACATCTAATAAGGCAATAGACCAATCAGTACAACAATTTTGAAAAGCGCCCTACCAGAAAACACTAGCTATTGCGAATTTGGGAGCGCAAGAAACGCTAAGGACAGAGCTACGGTCGGAAAGGGCATGGCCAACGGAGCACTTGAGTTGCAAAAGAAACAAAGAACTATGTGCTGCATTTATTTTAATTAAAGAAATCATGTATAAAGGATATTCCAAAGAAATATCGAAAGTTGGATTTATTCAAATTATTTTTCAAATTTCAAATGCGAAGTAAAACCTAGTCAAGTTTTATTTATATAAATTTCACCGGAATTAGACAATTTAACATTAAACTTTAGAATAAAGAATATGTGAGCATCTGATCGAATTATAAGACATGTCGTGTTGGGCTAAACAATTTTTATATAGAGGACACATTTATGCTGACATTAATCATGTTAACAATATTTATAAAAGCCGGTGTAAAAACTTAATCACGTTTTATTTTGAAAAGCTAGTTTAAATTGACCATTAATCAAATTAATTATGAACTAAGTTTCAGAAACAAGGTTTATGATGAAAATCATAGCTAGCGTGTAATGCTTACATCAAAACGAAACGAACACAACAAGAACGGGCTAAAACAGAGCTCAAACGACACGGCGAGGGTCTAAATATCTAGGGCGGTTGCGCAGGGTGCCTCACCAACGCAGATGAGGTTGTGGAAGCCAGAATTTGAATATGACGAAGACCTGCGGTGGCGCGGTCTTCATGCCGGCGATGCACTCCGGTGATGGTGCTCTCTCATGGTGAAACTCCTCTTTGACGGCGGATCAGGGAGCGCTAGGTTAAAAAGAATGCACTCCTGAGGGATTCCCAAACATTGGGGTTTCCCTGCAAAGGAGTGTATGATGCATCTTTTCTAGGAGGGAGGTGCTCCATATATAGGGAGAAAAACCCACCATCTCTCCACCCATTAGCAATATGGGACTAATAGGTGGCTTAGTTCCCTTCTAATGCTAATAGGCCTTTGAAATTCCACTACCACTAATGGGCTAATGATATTTGGCCAAATCAAGGAGGTGGGATGGATTTAGGATAACACGGGCTCAATTGCAGGTCAAGGCTGGCCCCAAAAAATATTTTTCGAAATAATTAATTTCTTGGTAATAAATAATTCTAGAAAAGTCTAGAATTCATATTTAAACCATGAAAATATTCCAAAAATTCCAAAAATCATGGGAAAAATCCCAGAGATAGATTTGGACATGACGAACTCAAATAAAATATTTGGAGCTCATGAAAAGATTTCTAGAAGTTTCCAAAAATTGGATTTAGCACAAGAAAAGTAGGAATAAATTCCATAAAAATCGGGAAATTCCCAGAGGAACCTATTCGAGTACCTAATTGGGTTTTAAAAACAAAATTATACAATAAACACTATGCAACTCAACATGAATGCAACACTCACTTTCTATTTAATTCTAAACAAACTTTAGGATTTATTGAAAACCCTAAGAAGGCCAAGAACTTGTGACAGACTGGTTGAAGATGCTGGACTTTCCCACGTTCACTCGGGAGACCTACAAACATGTATAATCCTGTGCATATTCTTCATATATGTAGGTGATCTTACTGTTGGTCACAAACTCACAATCGCCTGGTCGTAGAAAACCCTCCGCTGACGCAGGCAACAAAAAGTTGACCTAATGCTTGAATAAATAAATAACACCCGTCACTTTTAGCTTGATTAAAAGTGAGGGCCAGCATTATCTTATGTCATTTTTTACTTGGGGGAACAAAGCACTCAGGTCATTAGCGAAGCAAAATAGTGACATATCTTACGTGCCCGTCGCCAGTGACCTTTTTAACGCTATAATCTTAAACTTCTCCTAGTTATTTGGCTTTTCCTAGTTTTTTACCATTTGAAATTTAGTATAAGCTTTCTCTACCAAATGCCTCTTAGTGAGGATTCCTATGTGCTATGACTAGTGGTACTGTTTTATTAATACTTAGTACGGACCATAGTGCGAACCACACCTGAAAACTGAAAAGAGTCATGATTATATTTTCAGGGACGGGTTGGGTGCTCGCCCAAACATTGAAATAACCATTTCTAGGTGCGGGCCATTGGGGTGCACCACCCCTAGAAAATGGCACCCCACGGCCCGCCCCTAAAAATGGATTTTCAGGTGCGGTTCGGAAGGTTATCTGCCCTACAAATTGTTTTCAATAAAAAATATCTACTGTTCAAAAAAATTATCTATACATTCCAATATTCTTTTTATGTGCAATAAACTACATGAATATTATTTGGTAGGAATTTCAAGAACATTAGAGAAGATTTACTGTTTTTGAAGATTTAGATGATTTATGCATGGTTACTTAAATTAATTAAAAATGAGATAACTTATGACCAAATGTGATATGTATAAATTCTCAAAGAATGTCATTTAACGGAATATATTCTATTCTATTTTAAACCATTAAAAAGATGAATGTAATGCTAGGTCGTTAGGCCTAATTTAAGCTTCTGCTAACAATTGTTTGTAAAGCATATTCTAATCCAACTAACATTTCCAGCACAGGATGGCCACCAGAGAGCCATGATACGTTGGCTCCAATTACCTAGCGTCTGATTTGCCGCAATCATTCCGCCCAAAGGCAGACACGTGTGTGGGTGAGTTTGCAAAAAGGCCCTCTTGGTTTTCATGAATCAACCTGCAGCCTAGGAATGTCCTTGAGCTACAGTACAAATGTTTTTTGTTTTTGCATCCTGCTCCCTACACTCCAAAATATTTCACCACAAAGAAGAGAAAATTCGAATTTCATGCTAATTTTGCAGAAACACGTTGTCATTGATTTTGTAGGAACCCCCTCACGCCGCCCCTGCCTCGTGGTGTGCCCTGCCCCGTTCCGCCCCCTAGTCGTTCCCTCTCTCTTTCTCTCGCACTCTTTTTTGGAGAAAAAGGAAAAAGAGGCGACAGTCCTCCTCCCCCTGCTCCCTGCGCCATCGCTGGTGACCCAGTTAGAACTGCTAGATATTTTGTGAAAAAGATTCTTCTGTAATCAGTTGTAACCGTTTGATAATAACCTGTTGTAGATAGATCAGGTAGATCAGCTTGCACGTCAAGTATGTAACCCTGATTGTAATCCAGTTGGCTCTTTGCCTATATTAACATGCAACCGTGGAGGCCAATGACTAATCCACATTAACCTAAAATCCTACATGGTTATCAGAGCCCCTCTTTGACCTAGAAAATACATCTAGCTGTCACCTGGGTCCATGGCGCATCCTTCCGCTACTCTGGTGCTTTCAAGCCTTGGCCCTCTTGTCTCCGAGAAGCTAGCTTGGGATAACTTCCTCCTCTGGAAGGTCCAGATCAAGCCAGCGATCTGGGGAGCCCAGCTGGTTCCCATCATGCAGGGGCAAGTCTATGGCATTGGCAGAGACGACCTTGAAGGTGACCAAGGCAGACAAGAAGGAGGAGATATAAAGTGCCCAACCCAACCTATGGGACATGGGTGGCACAAGATCAGCAACTACATGGATACCTGCTGAACACGCTGACAAAGGACATGCTTGCTCAAGTGGCGACAATGACGTCGTCAGAAAAGGTTTGGGCATTTTTGGAACAGATGTTCTTCTCCCAATCCCGTGCACGCGCAACAAACTTGTGCATGCACCTCACCAGCTGCAAGAAAGGTGGCATGACCATTGCAGCCTACTTCGCCAAGATGATGGTGATTGGTGATGAACTTGCCACCATCGGCAAGAAGGTTGAAGGTGATGAGATGATCTCATTCATCCTGAATGGGCTCGACTTCCAGCTGTAATGGGGCGCACCGACATGATGGTGGATGATCAGTATGATCAGATCGTCGCCTTCGACACACGCCTCCTGATGCTGCTAGACAACTACAATGGTGGGGGGGGTTCAGACCTCCGACAACTCTGCTTCATGTGGACACGGAGGCACTCGTGGCCGTGGCAACAACCATGGTTGGGGACGTGGAGGTCGCGGCACAGGAGGCTATGGGAACAGCACTAACTCAGGCTCATCTAAGCAAGGAGGACAGTCTGACAAGCAACTTTGTCAGATCTGCAAGAAGCCCAATCATGAGGCTGACGGGTGTTGGCATCGTTTCGATGAAAGCTACCAACCCAAGACAGTTGGTTCAGCCACCACTGGTTAAGGGGTGGATACGAACTGGTTCATTGACAGTGGCACAACCGACCACATCACCAGCGAGTTGGAGAAGATGACAGTCCATGACAAATACAACGGACATGATCAGGTGCACACCACCAATGGTTCAGGTATGAAAATCAATAGTGTTGGTCATTCAATTTTACTTACCCCAAGTCGCGCATTGTATCTTAAAAATATTCTTCATATTCCAAGCACTAGGAAAAATCTTGCTTCTGTGCACCGTCTTGCTGTTGATAACAAAGCCTTTCTTGAGTTTCAGCCAAACTTTTTTTTATCATGGATCAGGCCATGAAGAAAACTCTTCTTCAAGGCAGAGTTAAGCATGTATCCCCTTCCACAAAGCTTGAAGTCAAATCCAAGCAGGCAAGTGTTTGGACTCAATAAACCAGTTGTTAAGCATGTTCTTAGGAATAATAATCTTCCTATTCCTAGTGATTTGAGTCATGAGGCAGTTTATGATCCGTGTCAACAAGCAATAAGTCATCAACTTCCATACCCCATGACAGATAGTGTGTCGTGTGCCCCCCCCCTCGATCTTGTCTTCTCAGATGTGTGGGGGCGTGCACCCACGTCAATAGGGACGCACAAAAATTATGTAAGCTTCATTGATGATTTCAGCAAGTATGCATTGATATATTTGCATAAGAGAAAGTCCAATGTGTTTCAAGTCCTTCATGATAAGTTCTTGTGGAAAGGAAATTTGATAGGAAGATCCTAATCCCTTGACTATTTTCTCAAGTGTTTGGTAGAGGATAGTAGTAGCTCTTTTTTCATTCCAAACTCCATATCACGTGTTTTTGATAGAACTAATGCATTGTTGGAATGTCTTAATGTTACAATTTTATTTTGCATGAGCACAAAAGTACATTGTAGAATTTCACCCAGAAGTATTCCAAGGTATTGTACTGATTATCCTCAAGGAAAAGTGGTTGTTAAAGAGAGTGGTTACCCAATGTGTTTAATTATATCACCATCACTATACCAAAGTCCAAATAGGCGTAAACGATAAATAGGGGTATTGTGACACATAGAAGGTTCATTGCTCAAAGGAAATCAAACATTGCTAGCATGGAGATCTGAGATATCGATAAGAGATTCTATATACTACTCTCATATAGAACACATAAGTATATAAACATACACTATACAAGCGTAGAAAAGGGACAAATGTTAGTGGACATATCGAGGTACTATGGCACTCCCTCATCCAAGGGAATGTCATGATGTCTTATATAAATGCTTGACATCCAAACCCAAACATGGAGGATTACAAAGGACGGCAAGGCTGTCACCACCTTCCACCTACCTCTACTAATCCGTGGGGTAAGGACACTCTCAATGATATTTTAAAGCCCAAACACCATGTTTGCACTAGAGAATACAACTCTATCTATTCCGGTTATAAATAGAGCAACCATAAGGCACATTGAGCCAATGTCATAACATATATCAGCTAGACTAAGGTGTAGGATATAAAGCTTATATACTAAGTAAATAAGGCAAAGCCGAGGCATACAACATAAGAGAGAAGATAGTTCCATTCGTAATTAAAGTGTTAAAAGTAAGTAAAGAGATACAAAAGCTAAACTCTCAGCTTACCAAGACTCCTATGGAAATCCTATATAAGCTCAACGCTAAGACTAACCGCACTATTAGACTAACACTAGAACTTGTAGCTAGAGTGCTCTTTGCTTCTGGTGTGTGTTGAACTGATGCCGAGCGCATCTATTTATAGCTTGTAGAGGTGGTGGAGAGTCGACATGTGGAAGATTGAGATGAGAGGCCCCACTACCACGTTGCCTGACCTCAAGGATCGGCCGACCCTCAGATGCACCGTCTTGAGTGATGCACGATGTAGGTGGACTCCTGGAGGCAGTAGGCTAACCAAAGCTGGGGCGAAACAGTCTCTATGGGATGTTGGCGAACCTCCTAGGTGGGCCGACCGAGTCCTTGTTCAGTTTGGTCCCACCATCGCCTGGGTGACTGCTCTCTAGGTTTGGGTACAAGGTGAGTTTGCCCGATTTGGGTACATTTAGTTGTGTAGGTGGGCCCTTCAATCCATGTGACATCCACTTGTCCTCATTTCGTCTCTCGGATGCAACCGACATTGAATCAATGACTCTGGGCATCCTAATGTGTGCATTTTTGTGCTGGACGAAACTAGGCTCCACTGGGCTCCTGGCCATGTTGGGCGACCGTCTTCTGAGCCCAAATATGCTCATCGTTTGCTGGTCCCTGCATACAAATAGACTCTAGTACAATTGGAACTAAATCATTTAGAATAAAATGCATGTAAGAAATGTTGTGTCTTCGTTTATTTTCGAGGCAGTTGACGGTCGGATTTCACCACTTAGTGACTGTCAACATGTATATGCATGGAAAAAAGAACTTAACCTGGTCATGAAAGCCTTCTCAATCAAGTTTGATGCCTCAGTCTAGATCCAGCATTGCATGTGAAGAAAGATTATTTTATGATTTTTTGGCAATATATTGAAATCTCATGTGAACAAAGATTATTTTTCTGTCCAGTTCCAAATATAGAAAATTCACTTTTCTTCATGTCTACATGATGTGCAATTTCTGGTACAAAGGATATATATATAATGGATTGCTTATCTTTTCTAGGATTGTTCCTTTTGTATTTAAATTTGTGGTAGGAAGACTAAGAAGTCATTTTTTGTTGAAGTTAATAGATTCAATTCACTGGACATGTTATATCCCTCTTATTCTTTATTTTTAGTTCTGGTGTTTCGTTTCTTAAAAACTCTGGTGTCTATCGAATAGTTCCAGTTGTGTTTCCTTGGCTTCATTTTTCAGATATATTCTACTTACCCAGAATAACTCACGGAAGTGATGTTTGTGAATGCCAGTCTTCACTTTATGGTCTTTTAGTTTTGTCTTTTTTTAACACCCTCTCATCAGTTATGTGAAATCGCCTTAGGAAAATGAGAATGTTTTTTGCGTGAAGATAATGATTCCATATGAATATCCTTGAAATAATAGGCAATACTTTAATGGATATTGCATACTCATGTAAAAGTTACTTCTTTTGCCTGCATAATCGCACTGAATTCATAACCTAAATGCATATCTGTTTGTTGATATTTACCTATTAAGTGGAATATATCTTTCTTATTTGTTTTCAGGGTTAATATATTTTAGGGTTAATTATTATTAATTAATAATTAATTATAAAATCATGATATTATGGCCATAAATATAAATCCTGCATATATTTTGGGATGAATTAATTATACTATTTTCAAGACAAAATGAATTAATTAAATGAATAATCCGATAAATCAGAAAATAGTCGTCATAATTCAGTATGGTTTTTAGAAGTCCTGGGTTGGTCTGGACGTCAAGAATTTCAATGCAAGCTTCAATTTGGGATTGGAGTGAGATATAAGAGATGATCCTAGATATGAGTTCATAAAGTCATCTCTGATTGAGAGTAGATATATAAGAGATAGAGTCCAGCGATATCTCGAGAAGTCATTTTGGATCTTTAGTATCCTTCACAAAATATACTTGCTCTTCTTGTGAAGCCAAAACATATTGCTCAATGGTTGAAAGCCTGCGGCAAGTATTTATCATGGTAAACCCATACTTATCTTCCTTGACTCTCCTTGTAGTATGTACATCCATTGATTACGATGAAGTTTGAAAGTAACCGGTTCAATTCTGCTCCAACTTTATCTGTGTGAACTGGATCGGGGGAAGTTGAAGCACTCTTTTTCCTTGGCACTCGTTTCCAGTGGAGTGTTGAAGTTGAAGCGCTCTGTCTTCCCTTTCAAGTAAGCTGGATCATCTTGACAAGCTTTCAAACTTGGATTGGAAGTTGGTGTATATATATATGTTCACACACTGATCTCTGCACCCGCGGTGTGCATCTCCATTCTCTATCGAGAAAAATCTCATAGCTGTCATGCACATTCTGTAATTCGAGTTTAGACTTCTCGAGCTCTCCAAGGCAAAATTCTCCTCCTTATGCTTGTTTTTTAGTTTCATGTTTATAGTGCAGTTTGAGTTGTTAATTCTGCTTCTTGTGCTTTTGCAGAGGGATCGATGGCGGCCTAGTAGATGGTTGCGCTCCCTTAATTGATCAAGTGACCATCTCATTGCGTCCTCCAATAGCTTGATGTCTAAGGTGGAGATCAAGAGCACATCCTGGTGGCGTACGTCACCCCGAATCGTCTAGATCTATTTGTCACTGCCAGCATATGCGTCAACTCCAAGCTTGGGAACTACAATCACTTCATACTCATCCCTGATGATGATGCTGCCCACAGCCTCTATGCTCGCATGCCATCGAAGGAGGACGTCGATAAGTTCCATGGCCATTCTTCGCAGTGGTGTTACGAGAGCGTCACCTTCTACCAAGTGAAGCAGCTCGTCATCAATGAGTTCTACACTGCCTATGAGCGGATGGGCCATCCCTGAGACTTCTGGTGAAGCGAGGGTAGTGTTTATTTATGTTTAAATTTAATTTAAGTAATTCTACTGGTCTGTGTGTTCAACAATATTGAACAAATATTATACATATTATATATATACATATATATATGCAATTATTTCTAGTGGATGTTCAAATTCTGGTGGCGAATTCCTCCAGTTAGTTTAAGTGGGGCCTATATAAAGTGGTGGCGGCGCCCATTTGGGGAGCAGCCCAATTCTGCTCATCACCCTAGCTGTCGCATCTCCAGCTCCTCCACCACTGCCATGCGACTCCAGCTCCTCCACCGCCTCCGCGCGTATCTAGGTCCTTCACCACCTCCGCGCGTTTCCAGATCCTCCACTGCTGCCAGATTCACCACCGCGAGCTCCTGCTGAGCTGCGGGCACGGTGGCTCTAGGGAAGATGGTGCTGGCATAGCTCTTCTCGTGGTGTAAGGCCCGTGCCATAGCGCCTTGCATGAACCCAAGCCAAGTAAGCATTGGGGCTTTTAATATGATCAAATTGCCCATTTGACCTCCTTTGATTTGTTGTTCTTCAATTAGCTAATCTAGTTTAGTCATCAACTAGTACTGAGCTTGCTTAGATAATCAACTGGTACTGAGCTTGTTTTCTACTATTATGCTCTAATTTAGTACTAAGATGCTCTACTGCAGTGTTGAGACGCTCTAGTTTAATATTGAGATGTCATGCTCTACTTTAGCTCTATGATGAGATGCTTTAGTTTACCTCTATGATGAAAAGCTCTAGATTAACCTACTGATGAAATGTTGTAATTAAGATTTGTGATTAAATTAGCTTTATGATGACATGGTAGCACTATACATTGTTATGAAGGTCTAGCACATACGCGTACATATTCAGATTTGAATGTGTATCTGTTGTGTGTGCAACTCGTTCATAACAATGAACATGCATGCACTACTCATGGTTCTTATGGAAATTTCAAATGTAGTTTATGCACGTTTGAATGTCTGCATCATGATTTTTTGATCTCAAATTCTCAACGCAAATGAGTACCTTCAGATGAATTGGCCACGCTTGGAGATTTCAAACATGTTGCTGACTATGATTAATTGTCTCAATCATGGTTTGTTGATCTCAAGGCAATTGACTGGCTTCGGATCAATTGACCATGCTTGGAGGCCATTAATCATTACATTAGTACTTACATTCATATTTGATTATAGTTTTTTTGGGTGTTTTGGTAAACTGATGCGAAGTTAACCCAATAAGCATAGTTTAACAAGCACATCATACTAACTATGAAACCGGTATGATAACAACGTTATATGAAATGGTGGGCCTTAAAAACCTATTAGCATACATGATCAAACGTGCCAGCACCAATCACTACCGATTAGGTTAGCGCATTATTCTCACCGGTGTAGTTTAAATCCACCACGTTAATAGGTTATTTTTGCTGGTTTCAACATGCACCGAATAAGGACACGTAATCGCATCGGCTTTGTGGCACCGGTCCGATAACTGGCACCAATAAGGTTTTGGCACTGCAGTAGTGATTTACATATAAGCTATATTTGGAATTTGCAATGAATGCATATAATGTGCACCTTAAACTATGCATTGTTGCATATATGTTCTCATGCTGTCTCTGCAACTATATGCATCCAGTAAAGAGTTTACAGTGGTGCGTATGCTTTGTCACTAGAAAAAGAAACCCATGGGCATGGTGGGATAGGCGGCCGTCACTAGACAAAGTAATCGATAGGCTTGGTGAGACAGCCGGACAGTCTAGATACCCTGCAACATTTGCAGCGTACAGTAGTAAATTTGAGTCAAGCAGGAAGGAATGTAGCAGAGGCTACTTGTTCACATATATTGCAAAGCATGTTTAGAGACCCATCATCAGGTGCTCAACGAGCGGAAGCACCACCAGTGGTCAGTGTCACAATAGTAGCTAGATATACAACATGTACAAACAAGCAAAAATGTATTCATTTAGTAGTTTAATTATTATCTGAACATGCACAATAAACTGAGTAGGCAAACGAAGTGAATTGGCAAACATGCACAAAGGACTTGCAGATATAGCACCTAATTGGTTTTCTTTTTTAAACGAACCGGCAGGAGAGCTGCCAATCTATACTATAAAGAGTGAGAGATTTGATGTCAAATCCTACACAACAATAAACCTACCCTCACCTCACTAGACGCCCATTTGGGCCCACCCGTAAGGCAGGACGAAGACCAAAAGGGGGGGGGGGAGAACGATTCCTTAGTTGTTTCCTAGCTGATTCATCCCATTTTTTCTCACCACGTTTCCTAGCCGTACCCGCCGGACCCACCCCTTCCCCACACTCATCCTTGCCCATAATTATCGCTCACCATTTATCACTGTCAATAATTATCGCTCACTACTTATTTCCGTCCATAATTGTCGCTCACCATTTAACCCCGCCCATAATTATCGCTCACCATTTATCACTGTCAATAATTATCGCTCACCACTTATTTTCGTCCATAATTGTCGCTCACCATTTATCCCCGCCCATAATTATCGCTCACCATTTATCACTGTCAATAATTATCACTCACCACTTATTTCCGTCCATAATTGTCGCTCACCATTTATCCCCGCCCATAATTGTCGCACACATTTACCTCCTCCGTGATTTCCTAGCGCAGATCCTTGGCACGTAGGGCAATCCACATGTATTTATCCCCTCCATAATTTTCTCGACGTCTGCACCCTATAAATAGAGCGAGGCCTTGCGGCTCCTGCTACCATTCTTGTTCTCGCCTTCCTGCAGCTCGCCGCCCTCGCCTACTTGCACAGCACCGCCGCCATGTGAAGCTTGTGTCAGAAGCCGAGCGCTGCACTGTCGTCCTTTGGCCGCCCGGTTGGGTTCGACGCCTCCATTGTGGACCACCAAAGATGGACGCCAAGTCAAGATTGGGCCCTCCACTAGAGGCCGTCGCCCAGTGCTCCACCCGGCCACCGTGGGCGCCGCGTCCTTGCTATGGCCCCTCCGCTTGGGGCCGCCACATGCCACCGCCAAGTGCTCCGCCCAGCTGCCACGGATACCTTGCCCTTGCCATGGCCCTTCCGCTCGGGGCCACCAGAGGCCGCCGGTTGGAGCACCGCCATGCCCGAACGCTGCGGTTGCCGCGCTCTCGGTGGGGCCCCTACCTCGCTTTGGCGGCTGTCGGCGCCTGGCGTGGCCCATGACCTGGCTCAACGTGGTCGCGCTCAGCGGCGCGGCCCCATGGTTGAGGGCGGCGAGGCCCCGCAGGGCTTGCAGTGCGGCCCTGCGGCTAAGTCTGGCAGTGGCGGAAGGCGCGGCGCCGCCGTGTCCTGGGCGATGCGGCAGCCGCGGAAGCCCGTCACGGCGAGGGGGCGACCAGTGTTACCCCATGGTAGAGCAAACCCGGCACCCAGCTGCTCGTCTCTGCGTCCGACAGGGCATCTAGCAGTGTCGCGGCCATTCACAGGCCTGGCCCGGAAGGCAAAGCGGCGGTGCGAGCTGGGTGGCCTAGAAGGCAAAGCGGCGGTGTGAGCTGGGCGGAAGGCAAAGAGGGGTAGCGAGGGAGTTGCGTGCGTTTTTTCTTTCTTTCCAGTGTTTTTTCTCTCTCTTTTTACCCCTCTTTGTACATACCTTTTTTTCCATTTTTTGTTCGCTTTCTTTTCCTTTTTTCTCAACCTTTTTCGTTTTTCATTTTTTTTGTTCGCGGGTTCATGTGGTTGAGTTTCACTGTTGTACGTGTTTTCTTTGCTAATGTTGTTTTTAGATTATACATGATAGAACAAAGAGATAAAATGCACTTGAAGCGGGTACTATAGGCATGTACAACGGTGGTGCATAGAACAATTATTATTTTTTAAGGTTGGAAAAAAACCACTTGAAGCAGCTATTATAGGTATACTAAATTAGGAGAGAGATCGCAGGTGTATCAAAGAATTGGGATAGAGAGATATATTATTGATGGAACAACTTAGGGAGGAGACACTGCTGGAGAATCGCACATCAGTGCCGGTCACAGGACGCGTCAGTGCCGGTCCCTGTGGCCGGCACTAATTGTCCGGCACTAACATGATGCACGTTAGTGCCGGCCAATATTACTAGCCGGCACTAAGCTGCGCGACCCCGCCCGGGGCCAGGCAGGCAGTTTAGTGCCGGCTGGTGTTACCAGACGGCACTAAACTCTTTTTTTTCTTTTTCATTTCCTTTTTATTCTGTTTTTCTTTTTGGCTTTTTCTATGTATTGCTGTGCGTATTTGTACCGTATGCGACTACGTACTCGTACTTTTTGCCAAGCAGGTATTATAGGACGATGTCACACTAATATTACTCTAATATACATATATATATACATATATATATATACATATATATATATACATACATATATATATATACTCTATGTATGTGTGTGTGTATATATATATATATATATATATATACACACACACACACACATACATAGAGTTCGTACACAACATTTGCAAGTACTTAGAGAGTATTTCAGATATTTCAAATTAAGCATCAACGGTAGTCAACATAAACACGCCGATCAGTTTTGGCTACGCTAATGTTGGGATCGCCATGAAATTCCCCTTTGGGATCTATGACTTCATCGAGCAGGAATCCGCACATAGCTTCTTGAATTGCCCTGATACGAGCTGGTTCAATGAGATCTTCTTTCATTCTCCAACGCTGTCAGTGTCAAATTTTTTTATCAAAACATGAGAACATGAGAGTGAAAAATAATGATATAAAAATAATGAGCAAAGAATTGTTTGTGCTCACGTACATTGAATGCATCCGGCATCATTTGTCCTTTTTCACTTGCAAAAGAGTTGATCCATTCGCATACGTAGTATCCACATAAGTTGTTTCCTTGCTCCTGTCTCCAGCACTATAGGAAAATGGGTTACGACATAGAATAATAAAATGTTTATTACGAATGACACTGGTTGTGAGAATACATTCATACCGTAACAGGCTTAAATTGAAGAGGATCTATATCTTTTATTTTTAAGTGTTCGCTGAGAAAGCGATGCCATGCTTTGTTTATTAGGTCGATGAGGTCTTGGTAGAATTGCCTTTGGCTTTAATAGAGGCTGCGACGCTATCTGCCGAAGACTTGTAGTTCACGAATTCATTCCACCACTGTCGTTGCTTCTTCCAGACTTTATCAAAATATGGTGTGAGGCCCTTGTTGACAAAGTTTTTTATCAAGTTTCTTTTCTAGTATTTCTACTAATCATTTACCCTAAACCCTAAATAACATAAAGATAGTATTTTCTAGTATTTCTACTAATCATTTACACTAAACCCTAACTAATCATGGATTGTTGTAATATTTCACAAATAAGCGACATGCTTTCATAAATAAATAATATAAATGAAACAATAATTCCATGAACAACAAGAGCTCTACTCAGATGAATCATATGCTTACAGATTACATACATGAACAGATATACTCCCAACACATGAGTACAAATAAGAATTCCATCCATGATTATAACCAAATCAGTAAACATATTATGAAGATGAAGAATCCAAATAAAGAATAAAATCATAGTCATTCTTTTCATATTTTACTCTCAGATAGCGGGTTGCTGCTTTAGGCAGCCTTCCTTCGCCAAGGTGATCACTGATCCTCGACTAGTGTGACAACTCTATTCACAAATACAGGATCCAACTGGTTCTTTATCAATTTAAATTCAATACTTGTGACAATAATCAAAGTAACAGAGAGTATCAAACAAGTATAGAGCTAACCAGAGCCACACCAAAGGAACGGTGAAGCCAACAAATCAAAGAACAAGACTCCAATCCTTTAGAGCTGTCACACTATTGTCTCACTACACCGCTATACATCATCGAGTAATTCTAATCGGTCTAATCATGCAATCACTCCCAAGTATAAAACTAGCAGATTGCACAATTTCAAAATCAAAGAACAGAGAAAGGGCAAAAGCAACTCACTGCACGTAGATTGTCTACGTGGGAAGACAAGCTCAGCGAACACAAAGTTCTGTCCCAGAAAACCAATTCCGCCGCTCACGATCGAGTCTTCACCGGCGGGAGGTTGACGGAGAGTCGGAGATACTAGAGCCGATGTTGATGCAGAGGGATCGTCCACAGCACCAACCCGAGAAGCAGACGAGCACCGCGCAGCAGAGAGCCCAAGAAACCAGGCCACGGTCGACGACG
The DNA here is from genome assembly GCA_004135705.1 of Alloteropsis semialata. Taxonomy (NCBI): domain Eukaryota; kingdom Viridiplantae; phylum Streptophyta; class Magnoliopsida; order Poales; family Poaceae; genus Alloteropsis; species Alloteropsis semialata. Next base: position 20,143,696 of record CM014277.1, read on the forward strand.
AACAGAACAGAGCCGTGCGACACCACACAGGCGACGGCACAGCAGCAGCAAGGTACACAGCAGCACCTTCACCAGAAGCCCGACGAGAAACGGCGGCAGCTCCACTGCGTATTGGTCAGCGACCAAATCCAACACCGCAGAGCAGCGGCGCAGTGGAGAGGCACCTCACCGGCGTCAGCGCCGCCCGGAGATGGCCGGAGCTTCTCCGGCGGTGGCGCGCGGGGACGACGGCCGGGCTGACGTACAGGAGGGGCGGCGCTTCGGCCGCGCGGGGACGATGGCCGGCGGTGGCGCGCGGGACGTACGGCCGGGGACGNCGGGACGGCCGAGACCCGCCGTCGTCGTCGTCGTTCCGCCCGTGTCTCCGCGCAGCGGCGACGGGAGGAAGCCGAGGACGGCGATGGGAGGAAGCCGAGGAGGGGGGCGGCGCGCAGATCCGGGCGTCGGGGAGCTTCTCGAGGAGGCGGGGACGACGTGCCGCCGCCGAGGTAGCCGGCGATGACGACGACACGGGAGGACGGGGCGGGGTCGTCGCGGCGGCGTGGAAGGCGGCGGCGGCGGCGGGGACGGCGGGGGGCGGGCGAACGTCGATCGATTTGGGGGTGAAGGAGCAGGGGCCGAGGCATATATGTAGGGGTGGCTTGTTAGTGCCGGCTGGTATTGCTAGCCGGCACTAACCACGTTAGTGCCGGCTAGGCGCCAAATGAAAAAATTCGCGCAGTTTAGTGCGGGCTGGTCTTTCTAGCCGGCACTAACGTTCACGACCAATTTTTCATTTTCCCTCCAATTCTCTTTGCTCAGATTATATCTACGCAACAAGAATAATATGTAAAGTAAATTAACGAATCTACTACCATTACCAATTTTGTGTAGCTAATAGGGTATATGTGTGTTTATACTTGTGTTATTCGTAATAAATCGAAAATTTTTCTTTTTGAACCATGCAAAAATATTCAAAAAACATTGATACAATATTCTATACAATGATGTATATTTACGGAACTAAATATAATATTATATTTTGATCATATTGTGTCCTAATTGCACTGTTAATTCCAAGAATTCAGAGAAATACAACACACAATGCGTTACATTACATAACTTAACGTTGAGAGAAATACGACACATAGTGCGTTACATTACATCACTTAACGTGAAATACAATAACATATATATATATATATATAGAATATAATGTATCTAAAACTACTACTCATCATTATCTACTGGAACATTGATAAAAACGTTTCTAAGCCATTAACCCACGCCAAGGTGCTCCGGGGGCTGTACATCCATTGACGGTCCATCTGCAATAAATTTATCCATAATGAATGACATAAAGAACAGTAAAAAAATAACATGAATAAATGTGATAATTCCAAGAAACATAAATTTCTCAATATCCAACAGAATTTATCCTTAAAAAATGCCATAATAATATACACACATGTCAAAATAAAATAATTCGAAAAAAAACTCTACATGTCATAGGCAAAACATCTATGAAACGATATTTGTTATAAAATATTTATAAAATATATTTAAAAAGTACTTTTATGAAATGATATTTCAATACAAATCTACTCATACCATTTTCAAATATCTAAACTTAACACATAAAAAAATATTTCCAGTCAAAGTACTACCTCTGTCCCAGAAAGAACGCAATTATGGGTTGTGTGCCAGTTTGAGTGGTTCACGTTTGACCAAGTTTCTAGGGAATTGTACTCATATTTATGGCTCTAACTAAATTTATTATAAAAGTATATTTTATAACGAATCTAATGATATGTATTTTATATCATAAATATTGATATTTTTTTATCTATAATTAGTCAAACTTAAGATACTAAAATTTCTCGGGAAGCGAGAATTGCATTCTTTTTGGGATGGAGGGAGTATATATCAATGGCAGCTAGCTAGCTAGTAGTAGCACGCAGCAGCTACGACCAGAAAGATTGGCCTTGTTTGGTTTTCTAGCATCTAGCACTGCTAGAAGGGAATCTTTCTTGCATGGAGTACTAAATGAAGTCTATTTGCAAAACCTCTTCACAGATGAGTGTAACTTTTTGAGACGAATCTAATGAGCCTAATTAATCGATGATTGGCTACAGTGATGCTACAGTAATCATCCTCTAATCCCGGTTCCTAGTGCAGGGGTTCTGGAGTTAGTTTTGTAAAATACCTTTATTTAATACCTTTAATTAGTGATCAAAGTTGTGAACAGTTTCTAGCACTGGAAAACCAAACGGGCCCATTATTGAACAGTCTCCCTGATGACTGTGTTTGACTCTGCGGCTCATGAAGCGTTCGTTTTTATTTGGACAGAGATAAAGCTTGTTCAATCTTCATCTACCTGCTACAATTTCATATGAAAAACTAGCTGCCTGCATTTTTAATCCGCTTCGGTACATAGGAGTTAGTGTCCGAGAAACTTGATTATCTGTAGATCTTTCTTTAAGCACCCCCTAGACTGTTATTCTTCATAGGTTCCTTTCCTTTCCCACAAGAAGTTTCCAAGAGAGGCAGTCGACTATTCTGCCAAATTAATTAAGACAGTCCGATTTCCGAATAGTATTCTATTCCTTCTTTAATTTCTACTAGCTCCCATGCAATTATTTCTGAAGTTGAAATGTGTAGCTTTGCTACTGCATCCAGAATATATAGAAGACTTTTCATTGCAATTGCTACATGCATGATGGAGCAACATGCATGCATACCTGATGAGCTGCAGAAATGCTAATTTAGTACTGCAACCAACATGCACGTTGACAGCTGAAATCAACCTTGATGGAAATTAAATTAAAGAGTAGTACTAAGAAAAATCAGCAGATTGGTCTTCTGTTTATATGCATGCATGCATGCTATCTTAAGATCGTTGCAAAGTTGCAAAGTTTATATGCATGCATGCATGCTATCTTAAGATCGTTGCATGCTATCTTAAGATCGTTGCAGAGTAGTACTAAGAAAAATCAGCACTAAGTTACAAAGTTTAGTGCCGGCTTGAGCCATTAGCCGGCACTAAAATGCCTGAGCCAAGTTAGTGCTGGCTAGAGCCCCCAGCCGGCACTAACTTGGCATTTGACCATTGGCCTGACCGTTGGGGGAGCGCATGTTAGTGCCGGTTGGGGGATCTAGCCGGCACTAACATGGCTCCGCGGCACTGTTTCCTGGAGCCGGCACTAAATGCTGACATTAGTGCCGGCTCCAGCCCGACCGGCACTAACGTGCACGCACCAATATGAAGTTCTCTCGTAGTGAGAAGGAAGAGAGAGAGAGAGGTGGACGGGGCGGGGGGATGGAGGGGGAGGGGAGAAGGATCGAGGGCTTGGCGGGGAGAGGGAGAGGGAGGGAGGGAGAGAGAGAGGGAGGGTAGAGTGTTCTATTTTTCAATTTATCACGAATCAAAATTAGGAGAGAGATCACAGACGGATCAAAGAATTGGGATATAGAGAGATATTAGTGATGGGACAACTTAGGGGGAGGGAGGGAGGCGGGGCGGAAGGGGGAAGGGAGGGGGGTAGTGAGAGAGGGGCGGGGCGAGGCTAGGGGAGGGAGCGAGGGAGGGATGAGACGGGGAGGGGGCGAAGGATAGGTAGCGAGGGAGGTGCGGGGAGGGGGAGGGAGGGACGGGGCTGGGGGAGGAAGCGGGGCTTGACGGGGAGGGGAGGGGCGAGAGAGGGGTGGGTAGAGGGAGGGAGGGAGGGGTGGGGCAGGACGGGGCCGGGGGAGGTTGAGGGGGAGGGGCGGGGAGGGAAGGCGAGAGAGAGAGCGAGGGAGTGAGTGAGAGAAGAGAGAGGAAAGGGAGTGTTTAGATCGGGGGTACCAATTTATACAAATAGAAAATTTAGATATGGTTATATAATCTTTATTTAAAAAGTATATCTCTATTGTAAATATGAAAATACATCTCCATTGTAAATATGAAAATATTTATTACTTGTTTTCTATGATACAAGTTTTTATTTACTATGTTCTTTAAAAACACGTGCCTGCGGCACGTGCATCTCCACTAGTTATATTAAAAAGAAGAAGTTCCCAGACTGGGTAAGCTAAGTACAATAGGCGAAAAAGCTTCTGTAAAAAACTCAGAAAAAACTCTCTCTTTACACATTTACTCAAAACTTGTAGGCTGTCTAACACCGTGAAAGAAGCATAGCAAGGTGCTTTGCACTTGCCATGATCCAGGAACTAGCCTCGTCTCGGATTTTCATGAGCACTCTCATGGTTGTGGTTTCTTTTCGGCTGAAAATCCTCGCGTTTTGTTCCTTCCAAATTAGCCACGGGACAAGGAGGATCAGCGAGCGCCAGGGGCGGGCCCCATTGAATTCAAAGGTATTCAGTTGTATACCCTTTATTTTGCCAAAAAGATTAAGTATATGTTGTATATACTATGATTCGTATTAGAGAAAGGAGGAAAATGATAAGAGTTCACGTATTCTACGTCTAGCCCAGCTTCCTTTCTCGAAATGGGCCAAGCAGCCCAATGGCCACCCCACTTGACTCCTATCCCTCGGCCCTCAGTCTCCCCTGAGGCCCTGACCACGCTCAACTCCTCCCACAGCCGCTCCTGTGTGTGTCTTCGTCTGCCGAGCCACGAAGCAAAACGTGCGGCCACAAACGGCGCGCGCGGTCGCCGCGGAGGGCTGCTGGTGCGATGGTGGACGCGCCGGGCACCCAGGCGCGGTGCCGCGGCGACGGCCGGCGCAGGGCCGCAAGCACGCCCTTGCCCGCGCGCCGCGTCTCCACATGCGCTGGACGCGCACTGCAGATCAGCAGTACGGCACACAACAGCAATCAGGTGTCTTGCAATTGGTGATGCTAAGATAATTTGCGAAACTATCAACAAATTAGTGATTGCAATACTCACGAACATTGATTGCAAGAGAAATATTACCCTGAAAGGTTGAAACTTGAATGAAATATTGATTGCAACTTTATGACATTCCTACTCAAATGTGTGCTATAAATCTGAATTTTAGGTTGTCAAAAAAAAATTTGTACTTCAAATCTCCATACTTTAAAAATTTTGAATACCCGTACCCCAAATCCTGGGCCCGCCCCTGGCGAGCGCAGCCCTTTCTCCTCGAGTTGCACTGAGTGTCTGCTCTTGTCGTCCATCAATGGTGCAAGGATCTTGCAGGTGCCCATTTTTTTTTTAGATAATGGAACAGAAATGTTCCTGCCTCTGCGCGACGAGTCACGCACACAGCAGCATCAGTTCAACAAAACACTCCAAGAGCACTTAGGCTCCAACTAGAACCTCTAAGAAGTTCATCGAAAAAAAGAGAAAAGAAGAACCATCCTGAGCGGCAGCACAGGCATAATCCGGATATGACCAGGCAAGATCATCTCGCCCACCACAGAAACAGCACGCCAAGACTAAACACCAAGAAGGAATGGAGAGTTGTGCCACTAGACAAGACCGAGACTACGCTTCAAGTCTGTTTGCAAACTTCCATCCAAATCTTGCAAAAATCTCCATGATCACCATCTCCAACTTCCAGCAGCTATTCTTGAGGTTCTCTTGCTCTTCGTCTTGTTTAAGGAACACTGACCAAGTGCGGGTCCAATAGGTCATCCTGAAAATTACCTGCAAGGAAGAGTTGGGTTTAGCTTTGTCGAAGACCATATCATTTCTATTCAACCAAATAGCCCATAAAAGAGCAGATGCAGCAACCAAAATTTGCTTCTTAAGAGAGGGGTGAAAACCAGCAATCCAAGAATGAAACATGCTCGACATGCATGTTGGTGGTTGAATTCCAAAAGTAATGAAAATGGTATTCCACACAAAGCAGGCAAACGGGCATTCAAAGAATAAATGTTGGATAGTCTCCAAAGAATTGCAATAGCAGCAGCTGAGGCTTCCATGCCAATTCCTTTTGGCAAGATTATCCTTCGTTAGTGTAACACCCGAAATAAGATACCAAAGGAAAATTTTAATTTTCAGTGGTACCTTAATCGCCCAGATAGGGCATTTTAGCGGGACGATTCCACTTTGTATAAGTGTTTTATACATGGACCGAACTGAGAAGTTTCCACTTTTGAGTAGATCCCAGACGGACATATCTTTGTCTTGGGTAAGATTGACCTCAACCACTTTAGACACAAGATCATGCCAAGACGATAAATTTTGTCCCACCAAAGCCCTTCTAAACGAAACATTCGAGGGGATAGTGCTCATCACTTTCGCTACTGTCACATTCTTCTTTCTAACAATTCGATAAAGGTTAGGATAAGCCACTCCCAAAGGTTTGTCACCCATCCACAAATCTTCCCAAAATCTGATTTCGGTTCCCTGGTTAATTTTAAAATGTCCTCCCTCTAAGAATTGATCCTTGACCTTCATAAGGCCCGACCAAAATTGAGAGTCCCCAGGTTGTTTTTTAACATGAGTTAAGGTTTTGTTTGACAAATATTTCTTTCTTAGAAGAACTTGCCATGTTCCTTCCTCATTTATAAGTTTGAACAACCATTTGCTAAGAAGACATTTATTCTGGATTTCCAGATTTTGGATTCCCAATCCACCAAAATCTCGTGGTCTGCAAATAATGCTCCATTTCGAGAGTCTATATTTCTTTTTATGCTCATCGCATTGCCAAAAAAATCTCGACCTATAGTAATCAAGTTTTTTCAACACTCCCTTAGGGACTTCAAAGAACGAGAGCATATACATTGCTAAACTAGTTAGCACCGAGTTGATTAGAACCAGCCGGCCGCCAACTGATAGCAACTTCCCCTTCCAACTAGCAAGTTTTTTCTGGAATTTCTCTTCAATCATGAGCCAATCATTCTTTGAGAGTTTCCTGTGATGCATAGGGATTCCTAAATATTTGAAAGGAGTAGAGCCCTTAGCACACCCGAAAAGGTGTGCATACTCCACCTCCTTCTCTCTAGCTTTCCCATAACAGTATAATTCACTCTTGTGGAAGTTGATCTTTAAGCCGGAAAGTTTCTCAAAAGTGCTTAGCACTAGTTTGAGGTTTTTGGCCTAGTCTAAATCATGATCTAGAAAGAGAATTGTATCATCCGCGTACTGAAGGATAGATAAACCTTCATCCACTAAGTGTGGAACAACTCCGTGTATGTCGCCATTTAGTTTGGCTCTCTCGATGAGAATTGCCAGCATGTCTGCAACTATATTAAAAATAAATGGAGACAAGGGGTCCCCTTGTCTGAGTCCTTTTTTAGTCTGAAAATAGTGTCCAATGTCATCATTTAGTTTAACCGCCACACTACCCCCTTTAACAATTTGGTCAATCCAGTTGCACCACGATGGTGAAAAGCCTTTCATTCTCAACGCTTGTTGGAGAAAGGACCAGCTGACCTTATCATAAGCCTTCTCGAAATCAAGCTTAAGGATCACTCCATCGAGTTTTTTCCTATGCATCTCATGGATAGTTTCGTGAAGTATAACCACTCCCTCCATAATGTTCCTACCAGACATGAAAGCTGTTTGGGAGGGCTTAATTATCTTGTCCGCCACTAGTGCGATTCTATTTGTTATCACCTTAGTGAAAATTTTGAAACTTACATTAAGCAAGCAAATTGGGCGGTATTGTTGTATTTGTTTTGCCTCTGCTTGTTTAGGTAATAAGGTAATAATACCAAAGTTTAGACTAAACAACGGGAGGTCGCCTTTATGGAATTCATCAAAGAGCACCATGAGGTCCCCTTTGATGAGATCCCAGAAAACTTGGTAAAACTCCACTGGAAAACCATCTGGCCCCGATGCCTTGTTATGCTCCATTTGAAAGATAGCTTTCTTAATCTCCTCCTCGGAGAAACTACCCTTGAGTATTTCATTCTCCTCAAAGGAAACTTGGGGAATGTCCTCCGTCATGGCTTCCGTCATAGAAAAACCATTTATTTCGGAAGGTCCAAAAAGTCCCTTGTAGTAGTTTGTGATATATCTCTTGAGGTTAATATCGTCTTCTATAACCCCCTCTTCCTGTTCTAGACGGAAGATTCTTGTGCGCCTGTGTTTACCACTAGCCACAAGTTGGAAGTATTTGGTGTTACGATCTCCGTCTAACAACTTAGTTGTTTTGGCCCTTTGGTACCACTTGATTTCTTCCTCTCTGAGTAAATGGGCTATGTGCTGTTTTAGACAATTTTTTACATCAATTTCTGAAGGATCTAACGGCTGCCTTTCGGCTTTCTTATCCAATTCGTCTGCTTTCCGGATTAATTCGGCCTTCTCTTTTTTAGCGTTGCCACTAACATTCTTGGCCCAACCCCTTAAGAATTGTCTAAGCCGTTGGAATTTGAAATTCCATCGTTGTAGTGGCGTACGCCCTCTTGTCTCTTTGTTTCAAGTATCCGTCACCAACTCCCGAAAACCTTCACGGAGTAGCCATCCAAGTTCAAATCTGAACAATGGTTGCTTTTTGTGATTCGTACCGTTCCCCGTGTCTAGGAGGAGTGGTGTATGATCAGAGATTTCTCTACTTAAGGCTTGGACCGTAGATAGGGGGAATTTACTCTCCCACTCAGTACTAACCAAGATTCTATCCAAGGTTTCGTAAGTGGGGTTATCCCTGGAGTTATCCCAAGTGAACTGCCTGTTAGACAGTTCAAGCTCTCTCAAGTCTAAGCTGTCAATAACTGCGTTGAAAAGGAACGGCCATCTCTCATCATACTTGTCATTGTTTTTTTTCTTGTGGGGATCTAATGATATTAAAGTCCCCACCAATAACAAGCGGCAGATTTTCTTTGGAACACGTTTGAACAAGCTCGGTGAGAAAAGCCTCCTTAAAGGTCGGTTGGGCAGCCCCATAGACTGCCACGAGAACCCACCGAAAGCCATCATTTTTATTACGCAGATGGAACTTAACATAGAAGTCACCTTCATCCACGCTACCGATGTCAAACACTTCCAAATTAATACCCAGTAGAATGCCACCTGACCTACCATGAGGTTCGGTCCAGTGCCAAAAAAACTCTTGGCCGGCGCAAATCTTACTAAGTACTGTTTTAGAATAATCCTTTTTCCCGGTTTCAAGAAGAGCAATGAAGTCTAGCTTCTGCTCTTTACAAGTATCTGACAGAAAACCGTGTTTAGCCAAGTCCCTAAGACCTCTTCTATTCCAGAAGACTCCTTTCATTTGTAACCATTGTTATGTTTTAAAGCTATCCTAATTCTAGGATTATTCTTCTTTCTGGATTTATTTTTCTTGAAGATGGTTTGAAAGTCACAACTAAGGTGATCGCCATCATCATCCATCACCTCTTCCATAAGATCGCCACATAAGTGACCCAGAGTGATGTTCTCTAAATCCTCATTCTCATCATCTAATTCTAAGTTTGGATTCTCCTCTGATCTCCTGACCTCTACCTCGCTAGTAGGTATCGAGGTACATCTCACAAGCTCTAAATCCCTCAATGAGTTAACAGCAGAATATATTTCAGATTCACTATTACCAAGCACTACTCCTAAACCATTAATTTTAGAAGCAATGCAAGTATTAGACAAAGAGAGAAAAGAGTGATCGTTACCTTCAGCTTTGAGGTTTTTCCACGATATCCTCTTCTTAGCTCGTTCCATCACATTCTCATCCGCCACCCGTGCTAGACGAGGACTCGAACGCAGCGGGGGTTCGGTTGCTTCCTTGATCATAGCCGCGTCCTTGGCCAACGGGGCTGCCGGTGCAGCCTGCACCAGGACAGCCTGCATCACAGCCGGCTGCACCAGGGGTGCCGCCAAAAGAACCGCCTGGGCAGCAGCAGCCGGCTGCTCCTGGAAGGTGCCGGCGTCTGGAAGAGCAGCAGCAGCGACAACGTCACCCACTGGGCCGAAAACAGCAGCAGCCTGGAGGGTGCCGACTTTAGGAACAGCAGCAGCGGCCTCGTCGTCAGCTGGACCGAGGGCAGCCGCAGCAGCCCCACCGGTGTTCTCGTCAAGGCCCGGGGCATCTCCCATCATAGCATCTGAAGCACTATCATCTCCCTCGCCCACCTCCATGATCAATTCAGCATCTTCGGCCATGACCCTGTCATAACATTCATCAAAAATGTTGTTGCAGGCAATGTCAAGAATCTCGTTAGCCATTTTGCGGATTTTTAATTCCCTTTCCTCCAACAAAGTAGCCTGCGTATGGGACATCCCCCCCGCAGCCCCCTTCAAAGAGTTGGAAGTGTTTTCTTGTAAACCATCAGTACCATCATTCCGGGCCCTTTTCGGATCCCTGGCTGCATTCTCACCATTGGTGGAACCATCATGGTCCATATCTTCGTTTCCTTTATCTTCGCTGTCCGGGAAAGAGAAGTCCACCTCCACACCATTCTCATCAGTCCCCCGACGCTCATACTCAAACTTAAGCTCGAAGTAATGGTCCCCAATCACCACGTCCACGTTTGCCGGGAGAAGTTTAGGATCGAGGACTGCCACTAGCACCCTGCCAAACTCGCTCTTGCGAGTCGTCTTCATATCAACAGTTTGGGTGGAACCCAATATGGTTCCAATGGCCCACAAATTTAGATACTCTCTCAACCTCCTGCCAATACCCGTGATCCTACACCACACTTTGGGGAGCAAGAAACCCTCATCTTTATCATGCCACACCTGAAACTCCATACGTGCTCCAGTTGGATTGCCATTCTCACGGACATCCATGCTGCCATGCATATGCAACAGAGCGGAGCAGTTCGGTTTTGGACGGAAAAGTGACCACAAAGGAGCCATCCTTCTGCTGAACCGGTTCCCATTTCCATTTAACGGGCACTATCCTTTGAAGCTGAGTAGCAACCTGCTCGCAGGACAGAATACCCCCAACAATTTTGATCAGCCCCGTCTTCGCCTCCTTCTTCCGAGAGAGAGGCGCATGGGGTATGTGGTAAAACCCCAGTCCTTCCACAGCATAGCCGACCGCATGAGCGACCGGCTTGGGTAACATCAGAACAGGACACTTGTGGTTTGGATGATCAACACTGTCACAAATGTCGCAATAAAGATCGGTTTTGCACTCACCCAAAGAATGTCCCTTTTGAGCACACCTGCTGCATTGCTTCTGTCTTGCATCCAATTCCATGTCCACCCTCTGATTCACTTGTTCCTCGGTGTACCCGGTTCCTGTCGACCCAGGCGCACCCGCCATCACCGGCCTGCGTGCTGTCGGGGCCCTGTGTTGCGGTGCAAGTGACGGAGCACCCCGAGGCGGGGCGGCTGGCTGAGCAGCCCCTCTGCCCGCTGCAGTCGAGCGGCCGGACCGGCCAGCCAAGCCACCCCGGCGAGGACCGAGGCTGCGCCTCCCCCGGGGCTGGTATCCCCGGCGAGGCCAGTGTTGTCCCCAAGCCGAACCTCCCTGACCACCATAGCCGGAGGCAAAACCATATCCCTCGGCCTGTTGGCTGCCGAACTCATCTTAGACTTCCTCCTCTTCGTCATATTCCTCACTGGCAGCCGCCCCCCATCCCCTGCCGCCGCTAGCGCCGGAGTGAGGTCCATAGCGACTGCCGGAGCCACCACGATCCATCGCGCTCGCAAGCTCGCAAGGGTCGCCGCCGCCGAGATGGATCGGTCGGCAAACAGCGATGGTGGGAGGCGGAAGACCAGGCGAACCGTCAGAAGGATACGGAACGTTTTCCCTAGGGCGCAGCCGTCCTGCCCTCCGAAACAAATTGCCGAGCCCAGCCGTGAAAGTGAAACGGGCCGTCTTCCCTTCACAGCGGATCAAAATAGTCCGGCCTGGCCCACCAGCAGACGCGCGGCCAGCGCCGGCAACAACGCGACCAGCGCCGGCGACAGCAAGACCACCCTCTCCGAGATCCCGCGCCGTTTGTCGAGCGAGTTCAAAATTTGAACCTGCCGCCCGCCGACCAGGGGAAACCACCGGCGTTGGGGACGAAGGTCCCGGCCCAGGCTGCCTCCGCTCCGGAGAGGACCTTGCTCGCTTCAACAAGTCGCCAAACGACAGCGCCGGCGAGAGTCTCCGAGCCGGGAGAGGACCCTTCCAAGGTTTAACCTGACTGCGGCGCTGAGCGATCTTGTCGACCATCCGGCTGGCTAGCAAACGCTTGGTTTTCCCTGCATCACAGGAAGAAGAACTCACCTCGGTAGTTAGTTCGGAGGCAAGGAGCAGCCACTCCTCGGCGGTGATCACATCGTCCGCCGTGAACCCCTCCGCTAGCGCCTCTCTGAAAAGTCTCTCCGGTGAGCTCGGTGTCCCTGCGACCTCATCGTCGTCATCCGAGCTAAGCTCGTCCTCCAAAGGCCAGAACCTCGAGCCCGACGGCCGGCGTCGCCTTCCTGCTAGAGGATCCGCCGGCTGCCGCTTTGCCGGGGCGGAGTGCGGCCACACCGTGGCGCCCTCCCCGTCGCTCCCCCCGTCGCTCATTCTGCGTTTACATGCTTTTTTCTCTTATCAGTTGGATTCTGCTAAGGGCTCGTGGAAAATCTCAAGAGTATTCTATTTTTATCCCCATCTAGAACAGGTATGTTGGATGAAGTTCCAGTATAGCCGTCCAAGTAGAAATATCCGCCCAAATCCTCCTAGTGAATCTGCATTCAGCTAACAGATGCAAGGCTGTCTCCGGATGTGCACGACACAGTTGGCAGTAAGTTTGATTTGGCCAGCCCCGAGCCTATAGTCTGTCCGCCGTCCATAGCCGATTTTGTACTGTGAGCGCCTAATTGGTATGAACCGTAGCTAGGCATGTTATGGATCAAAAGCATGCATCGCACCACCTGATTACATAAAAAACTTGGGAATCTCACATCCAAACAATCACTACNGGCACCGAGCCGGCGTGGCTCTCGGCCGGGGGCAAGAGCGCCGGCTGCCTCGCGTGCGGCGTGCTGGCGGCCTGGGCCGTCGCGTCCGCGTCCAACCCGGTCGTCGCCGCGACCCAGGTTGGTGGTCCCCCCCCTCCTTATCACATTCGCTCTGCGGGCAGGATGCGATTCTGGAATGTAGTTTTGAGAAATGAATATCTTTGATCGACCGAATTGTAAACGGCAGATAATGCTGAAATTGAATTTTAAAATCATTGTCAAATGCTAGCCTATGTCTCGGTCTGAGTTCGGAATGTATTGACCTCACATTTTACGATCTGATAGCAGATAATAATGGAATTTTATTGTTACGCAAAGTGACTGTTTACTGTCTCTCTTAATTCGGTTCAGAAAAACGTGCTGTCAGATACTCAGATACATAAAACTCCTTCATTGAAAGTTTCAATCCATGGAAAATACTAACTAGTTAAATGTAGTTTTTTAAGAAAGATGTTATGCTGTTGGATGCTTTTGAGGAATTGAGGGTTCTATTGAAAGAGGATTTGGTTCTTAACTACTGTTTTGGCAATAAATTGGAACCAACAATCTCAAGATTTTTTTTGGAGGGAGCTAGAAGTTCTGTTCTGATTAGTCTATGGTATATCGATATATGAGAATTCAGATTCGCATGCCATGTTGACAATGTGCGTTCTAATACAGCTAGGAACATTTTTTGGAGAAACTACCATTTTGCTGTATTCATTGATCAGATTAATTGGATGAAGCATGTGCATTTTCACTTAGAAATATATCTGACAAAATTTCAATGAAGCAGCTTGGGAATAGCTATTAGTGTTTTTATCTTGGTGTCTTTTCTGTTTCCAAAGACAGATTTCGTTTTGAACATACTTTTGCTTAGCATGAGTTGTGAACTATGAATCAAGCCTCGACTGCAACCATGGCTGCACCGGCTCACCTTCATCCTTCAACAGGTTCTTGTTCCCTGAATTCCCCATCAGCGCCGCCCATACTTGATGTAGAGCAGGCATCCTTAGGCTATTGCCGATTTTGATTAGCCATGATATGCTGAGATTTGGATATTAGTCAATCTCATTCACTACTTTGATACTTGTGCTAGTGTGTTGGTGCTGAATCTGTCGACATGTCTGATCAAAAACACTATTTTTATCTGAAGGTAGTGTATTGGTGCTGGTCTGCTGGACTTTTCTTCAGTGACTAGAATGCAGGTAGCTTATGCATGAAGTGATACATTTTTTTGTTTCTTGATGCTTGTTAGAGCTTAGGAAACTAGGACTTGGGAACATGCAGTGTTACTGGACTGCTTGTAACTTATTGATGCAATTTCCTGCATATTACTGGACTGTTCTGCACCCTTTTTCAAGTTGTAACTTCTGCAGTCTGATTGTTACAAGATACATAATAGGCTTATGTGACACTCTCTACCAGGATTAACATGATACCTTGATGTTGTACTTGTTTCTTTTGTTCTCGTATATACTAGATGAAGCCTGTCATTTTCATATATCTGAATAAGCTTACTGACATTTTCAGGAAGGCAGATGAGAAAGTGGTATGGTCAAAGTGCCTTCAGTTGTCACTACTCATAGACTTGGGCGAGTTAGCTGATGGTTTTAGAAGTTTTGGCAAGAGATGCACTTCAACTGTAGATACTCATCTGTCAACTGTACTCTGTTTATTATAATATAGTTAAGACTATCATCTTTGAATTGTACTGTGCTTTTGGCTGTCCCTGGGTTGGGCTCCCTTTGCATAATTGTGAATTGGAGAGACTTCCTGACATATGTACAATTGGTAAATGGGTATATGTTGATTAGTGAGTTATAATTTTAGAACTATCAGAGCACTGTATGTTCTGCTTGTTTGCAGCCATCCTTGGTTCTGCTTGCTGCACATGTGCTTAGGATTTGATTTGGCATACATGATCATATGATCTTTGGATGAGTAATTTTACTTTTAATAAATATGCAAATCTGCGACATATTTTCGCTTTCCATAAATGTGGATTCAACTGATGCATATTTGTACTAATGTTAATGATTCTTTTCAGGAGCATGGTGATGAGGTTTGAGTAGAGCGCATGATTCATGGGATGATCAACATGAAGGCAACCTTGGCTGCAGTGCTACATACCTTATTAGATCTTATGTTTTCAATCTAGTTAGCGATTGGATACCATTTTGTGTTTCACTTGTGCGTGTGTTTAGACTTGATGCTGTGTCGGGTACATTGGATGCTTTCTTTACATATGTGCACAAAAAAATTGTATTTTGGGTTAATGGATGTCTAAATGCTTCATTGATCATATATTGTTTAATTTGTTTGTATTGTTTGAAATTACAAAACGGATCGTCGTAATATGCACTAGCGCGGCAAAAGCATGGTGTTGCAATTATATGCTATAGCAACAAACACCAGCATGCAAAGAAACACAGGGCATGGCAATAGGGTCTCTAAATTATAGCAACGCAGTAATAATCGTGGCAAAAGGGTCCAAGTATAGCAACCACATGTATTGATCGTGGCAATAGAGATTTTCACCTAAAACAACCAGATATCGTGGCTATAGAGGGATGCCGTATAGCAACCTCAATATGTAGTGTGGCAATAGGGAAGAAGCTTCTAGAAACCAGTGCATGGCGTGGCCATAGAGGGTGCCACTTATAGCAACCACTACAGTACCATGGTAATAGAGAGGTCACCTATAGCAACCATAAGAGTAGTGTGGCAATAGAGGGTCTATATATTGCAATGCTATTAACACGTGGCAATAGTAACAATTGCAACACCTATGGTGGTTGCTGATACAATGACTTGCAACTCCATTTTTGGGTTGCGAGAATAATTTTGGTGTTGCAATAGCAGAAACACAATGGCAACGCCAAAATAAACCGTGGTGCAAACTTTAGACTACGGTTACAATGGCAACCCCTCGCAACCAAAAAATTCCGTTGCCATTGTGTCTATTGCAACCATTTTGTCCATATTGCAACCATTTTCCAGTGTTGCATTAGACAGAAAACCTTGTAGTGTCCAAAGAAAAAAAAATCCATGTACTGAGCATACCACTCAACACGTTTTCAACCCTTTTAGTCAGGCCAAAGTAAATCAGAGCACGGGCCTTCAGAAGTACCACAAAGCAAAGAAACATGGAGTAGCCAATAATGCATATCACACGACAGCAAATTAAAGATCTGAAAAGCACGAGTGAGTATATTATATTTTTTCTCATTATTTTCTTTGTACAGAGAGAAATAGATTTGAAACACACATGTCAAACCATTTTCATACTGAATGCATTTGACACTTATCTCCCACTGCTACAGGTATGCTGGTCAATGCATGTTATATTACAACTAGACATATGTTGGCAATAGGAGAAATGCTAACCTCAGTACATTTTTACAATATAATCGGACAGATAATTATGAATTTATTGATCTTTTAAAGTAAAGAATTCTACCAGCTACAGTATTTCATGAACTGGCAGTTTTGTGCTGTGCAGCGAATCCCAATATAGATGTTCAGTCTTCGGTGGAGTGTCCATGAGAACACCTGATGCTCCTAGGTCCTAGGTCCATATGCTCACACATTTCTTTCAATCGTCGGCACATTAGGACTGGCAAAGACTCAAGAACGTGATTTCTTACTGATCTTGAGTGTGCAAACAGATCACCCTGACATCCCTTCAACATAAACGGTTAAGGTTGGGTTCAAACGAGTACTTCATTCTATAAAACGGTTAATAAAAACAGTACTTATCATTCTGTACCAAAGATTATTTCTATAAGTGGGGGCGGGGGGTGTTAAATAGATATATTAATATAATTTCCTTTCTATATGTTAGTTCCAATAAATTGGTTGGAATTGAACACAATGTTGCAGTTTCAAAACTTCTTTGATCTGATTGCCGACATGACCTTTTCATAATATTTTGCAGGTGCATCTGTGGAAGGCAGGATTACTTTAAATGTTTTTGCAAACAACTACATGTTTCCCAGAGCTGCCTTATATTGTAAAGCTCAAGTGAACTCTCGGTCAGTCCTTTTGCCAGGTAATATAAATGTGTCTAATGTTCAGAAAGATGCATATGTTCCATAACACACATTTATTCTTCTTTGGTTTCTTATAAACATCGCGGTATTGTGAAATTTTAAAACAATGACAATTAAATGTGTCAAATACATACCCTTCTCTACGATTTTGATCAGTTGCAACTGAAGGTTTTATGAGTTCTGCAGTATACACTTGATGTACATTTTCATGAATTAAACAAAGCATTACGAACCTTGTTATCATAGGTGTATGTGAAATCTATGAAAAGAAAATCTAGATATAACATAGTCATCTGGCGAGGTGCTTACACATTTTTTTCTTCCATTCACACCAGCCTTTAATGAGTTTTCTCTGCTTTTGTGCAGCTGAGGATTGAGAAACCTTAGTGTGGAGAATCATTAGAGTGCTACTTGAGAGCCCATCGATTAAAAGTAAAATCAACTCTTACTATTCAATTCTGATTTGTAAATTGGGGCTTATATTACATACATCATTGTTTCATCATCATATGAAAGATACTTAAGAACTATGGCCACATGAGGGAAGTTATGGTCATCATGTATGGGCTCATATAAATTTGAAATTTATTTACACTTGGACTCATGGTCCAACAATTGAGAAGATGTGATGGCAACTTATATTACTTGGTCAGTTTGTAGGTGGAAGTATGGCACGTACACGAGCCATTACACTTCTCACTGATCCATTCAGAGATAGACAGCTGATATTGCTGGGTAAGTGAACTGCTGTGGTTCTGGTTTCTGGTCCCCACTGGAGGAGGCAAAGGTGAACCAATTGTCTAGGGAGAAACAGAGGTATTGTGGCTGCTGTGCGGTCCGCATGATGACATGTGAGGCTTGCAGCTGCTGGAAAAACACTCAACACCCATTGTAATGGTATTACTAATTTTGTTTAGTTCTTTGTGTAAAATGATTGTTTATTAATGTTGGCTTGTCAGCTATGTGAAGTAGTTAATATATTTTCTTAATGTTTCCTTCGTGGTAATTCAAGTTCTTAACTTCTTATATATAATTCCACATATACACTTTCTTGTAGTTAATTATCTTACATGTAAAATCTGCAAAACTTCAACACAAACTTTGGTCTAACTTGGATTGCGCAAAAATGGGCAATTGGTGCCAAGGGAGTTTTTAAGGTAACATAGCCTAATTAATTTAAATGCGATCTTTATCGCGCCTATATATATGTAGAATTAAATAGAAGTGTCCCATTGCATTAGAAAGTTATCAACCTTTTCTTCGCATTACTTGAACTCTTTTTTTAGATGATGGAGTGGTAATATCTTCTGCATTTGACTAATCCAGTAAGCCACGATATGTAGACATACGGCATTTATGTATACAAAAATACGGGGAGTAGCATCTTTTCAATAATGCATAGATCATATGCACATTTCAGTGTCACAATTCTCAATGTTTGAAATCAGAAGAAGAGGTAACAATGTATTTCCAGTGTTTAAATCAAATTACCATAATGATTGTTTAACGATCATAACCGATACCTAAGAATGTAGCAAGATAAAGAAAACTGATAATGCATAGGTTAATGAAAATGGTACAAGCTATGAACCAAATTCTTCGTGTATAGTTTTCACTAAAATATCATCCAAACTTAACGTGACCATGCATGTAGTTCCGGAATTTTACTTGGGACTTGATTATTTCTTCTCTTTTTTTGAATGCATAAGGCATCTTGATTCTTGATACAACAAATCTCTCTTATCTATGGTCTGTTTTTAACATCTAGTTTACTGTGAACCTCTGTGAGATAATTCAGACAAATAATCATGCTAGTACTTGGGCTTCTATATATAGGAGACTAATTCATCCGAAATTACTACTCTTTGTTTTATGAAGACAGAAACAAATTAAAGGACAATTCCTGTTTGCACGGACAACTATCCTAGTTCCTGGGATCGCATTGAAGGCAAATTCATCAAAATCTCAAACTCCTTGCCCTATAAAATAACTGAACCCAAAGAGAATTCAAGGATTCAGAAACGACCATACCTGGGCTTGGATGCATGGAAGACTGTGGCTGGTTCATCAAAATTTAGGGAACTCTTTTTGTTAAAAAAAACAAACCTGAACAAAAAAGAAAAGTCATATGGTTTCAAATTTTTAGTAGCCAAAAGAAGCAATGTTTTGAATCTATTAACAAATTAATTGATCAGATCGGGCATGCAACTGCAACATTTACAGTGAAATCCAAATATGCTGTACGGATGGTGGCAGTGAGCTAGGACAGAACTCGACTAACGGCAGACACTAGGGCATTACTTGGCAGGATGCAGAGAAATACTAGATGTGAACGAAGAGGCCACCTGAACATGATGTTGTACGCACCTGTGCTCAACAGGCCCTGAGTTCCTCGTGTTCTCCGCTACAGCCGGGGTTCCACGACTGGCTCTATAAAAGTAAAAACCCACCTGCAGTGGAGAGGGAGCGAAGATCTCAAGAGCTCACCGGCGGCGAAGAAGCCAAGTTGGGAGCGAGGCGGAGGGTGCGGCACCGAGTCACCACCCTCGTTCATCAGCACCAGTTCTCTTCTTGGTAAGTAGCTTTCTCGATCCATCCCATGCACATCGACTCCCTTCCTGCCAACCCACTAGATCCCAAAGAATTTGTCCCCTTTCTGCCACAAACGGGCCGATCCGCAAACATCCAAGTAGCCCCTTTTGGTTTCCATTTCATCTTCTTATTTACTTCCCTCTTGCACACACAAGGTACAACCTGAAAAACAAAAGCAAAATGTGGAATCACCATACGGACCTTTTCTTTTGTTTCCTTTTTTAGGTTAATCTACATGATCCCAAATTTCATAGGGATTTTTAGTTGATATGCTATGATGATCTTGCCTTATTTTTGAAGGACTTTTGGTAGTTGGTAGGTTATTAAAGCACAGGGTTTATGGAGGGGATCTTGCATTATTGCCAACTCCTTATTAAGAACTTTCTTCAAGGATTTTGTAACGTTGATGGTTACATTAGTTAACAAAGCATATACCCTATTAGGTATAGAGTTTTGGCTCTGTGGATAACAGGGAACAGTCCTGGTATAAAGAATAAGATTTCTCTAAAAAAGAGTTTAGTATAATTTTCTTTTTTGCAGTTCGACCTACATGCTCTGTTCAGTGTGATATGCTTACAAGTCATAGAATGCAAGAAAAGAATGTGCCTTTTCAGAATAAAAATGAGAGACAGTATCACATAGTTCCAGGAGCAGTCAAAGATGCATAAGCCAAAATCTTTCGTTATATTAGATAGTTGCAATACCACTGTATTCTTTTTCACTCTTTTCATGTGCTTGCCTTTTGTTCCTTGATCCTGCTCTCATGCATGTGACTTGCATAGGATGTTACTGTTCCATTGATCACAAAATATCATTCGGAGGAACATTAATTAAGATAAAAAGGCTTCATTCCTCATCCATGGTCATATGATTAGAAGAACAGTGCAAATTAGCCATTATTCCTAATTCTTTTGTGCAATCCAATTGCATGCATTTGCATAAAATGTGAGTAACAATTTTGATAAGGGCACATATTTTTTCTTTCAAGCAAAGCTCACCAGCACCGAGGAAGATTAGTGGCTTGAAGAGACAACAGGGTAAGCAGCCAGTCACTGCCTCGATCATTCACAAAATCTATTATTAGGTATTTTGCTTTCTACCTTGTTTATATCTTGTTCAGAGGAGCTCACTAGGCCTAAAGTGTTTGTCCCATTTCTGCCATTCCGAATGGAGCAATTAAGAAATCATCAATCAATTCAAGGAGTCCATTCCTTTCTATTTGTTCTTCTTACTTCCCTTTGACACACCAAATACAACTTGAAATACATAAAATGTGGAATCACCATACAGTTCGTTGTTTTGTGTGTAAATGTTTCGGTTAATTTATATCACCCCTACTTTCTAAGGGCATCTTAATTGAAGGCTATGTTGATCTTGACCTACTTTTGTTAATGACATTTTGTACTTGATATAGGTTAGGTCACAGCGTTTAATTAAGACACAGTTCATGCATTCCCAAATCCTTATGGATCTTTTTATGGTTAGGTCAATTTGGAAAGGCATACCTTATTAGCTGTAGAATTTCTATTTCATTGAATCGCTGGCATCAATTCCATTTAAGGAAAGTTGTCTTAAGGGTATGCAGAAAAAGATTAGATCAATGCGAAGGATTATATTTCGGTGTATCGATTTGGTTCCCCTAACAAAATAGATTTTGATATCATTTCCTTTCTACAGTTCATGCAAAATGCTTTGTCTAGTGTGGTATGTTTAGAAGTCATAGAATGCAAGAAAAGGATGTGCCTTTCTTGAATGAAAATAAGCTGAGACTATCATACAGTTGCAGGAACAGTAAAAGATGCATAAGACAGAATCTTTTCCTTATAAAATATAGTTCTTAAACTACTTATTCTTTTTTCCATTCTTTTCATTTGCTGGCCTTTTGTTCCTAGATCCTGCTCTCATGCATGTGTGCAATAATAAATTGCATAGGATGTTACTGTTCTATTGATCACAAAACCTCAAGAGGAACCCCAACTAAGAAGAAGGTTCAGTTTCTCATGGAAGGTCATATAACTAGAAGAACATAGAATTCTTTTGTGCATTCCAATTGCATTTATATAAACATGAGTAACTGTTATGTAATAAGAATATAATCTTTCTTTTTCATGAAATCTCAGTACTCTGGCTATGGGTTCACCATACATTGGAGTGCCAAGGATGTGGTACGGCGCCCTGTGCGAGCAGGCACGACATAGAAGGTGGATGGCATACATGTCCGACATGAACTAGGATGTGCTGATATGGTTCCACGTCTTTGACACCGCCAAAGAAGCCAAGAAAGCCCTTGACTATATCGCACTCAACCTTCACGACAACCGCACGAACCACAATTTTTCCAAAGCAGCAGCCACGCCGTTGCCCAGCGCAGTGGCGGAATCACTGCCATGGTAAGGCGGTGCGTGGTACCTGGACTCAGAATACATTTTCTGGCAGGGTCGTTGCGAACACAACACACAAGGCCTGTATCCTCGGCCGCAGTGGCGGAACTGGGGCGTGGCCGGTAGGGGCCATAGCCACCCCCAACAAAAGAAAATATAGGCACGTACATGTTCAGAGAGTAGGCAGTAGCTTTCTGTTAATTTTCATGCGCCAAAGCCAAACACGAGCAAGTGTTTCAGCTATAAGAAGCCAAGAGTGAGTTTACATGTATATACAACAGCAGAACAGATTCTACGTCAGGTACTCTGGTTCAACCCGTGTGAGCCATGCATTGGGTCATATGGCTCAGCTAGTGTAAAAAAATGGGATGGTCGATCGATCCATAGCTCCTCATTAGTTGCTATAATCCTTAACTCATCCTTAGCTCATCCCTAATCTGCATCTCCTAAATTATTTCCAATTTAATTTCTTGTCTCATAAGAGCATATGATTTGATGAAATTACGCCAATTTAATTTTAGTATGGTAAAGAAATCACACATTTAAATTTAAATTAACAAGTAAGACATATTGATCAATTTTGCAAATATTTGTTTGGCCCCCCTTTTATATTCTCTCCAGCTCCGCCACTGCTCGGCCGGAGGACATTTTCACGGGGGTTACAAAGCGGGGTAAAAACGGCTCATGTGATCTGCCCACCATGAGTGCACCAGGCGCACCGTCAGGCTCTAATTTTATTCAGTTCTCCACCTTTGGAAGATGAGGGGAACACCATGATGTTAGGTAAACATAATGTAACAAGAATACAATGCGAGTACATGGAGGCCGGCAAGAGGTTGTTGTAGCTGTTGTTGTAATCTAGATAGAGTTGTTGTAATCCTAACAACCTCTGGCCGACCACCGTGATCTCTGCAACGATTGTAATCCACGCGAAGGGAGTTTCTTCGCTCTATATAACACGAACCCGCCTACCAGCATGAGATATGGCGTTTCATCCACAAACTTCCGCTCCTCTAATTTCTCACATGGTATCAGAGCCTAACCTATCCCATCTACTATCAAATGACCTCCTCCTCCATCGTCAACCTCCTGGTGGGGATCGCCATCACCGAGAAGCTCGGGAAGACCAACCACGCAATGTGGAAGGCGCAGATCCTCGCTGCCGTGAGAGGATCGTGCATGGTGGGACATCTGACCGGTGCAATTCCAGCACCGGCCGAGGAGATCAACGGCAAGGACGCTGCCGGCAAAGATGCTCTAGTTCCCAACCCCGCTCATGAAGAGTGGTTCGCTCGGGATGAACAGGTCCTGAGTTTCATCCTTGGCTCATTGAGTCGATATGTGCTCTCTCAAGTTGCTGCCCAGGAGATGACGGCGAAGCTCTGGACTGTGATCGAGGGCATGTACTCGGCGCAGAACCGTTCTCGAGTCGTGAACACTCGGCTCGCGCTCGCCACGGCGAACAAAGGAAGCCAAACCATCGCTGAGTACGTGGGGAGGATGCGTACTCCAGGCGACGACATGGCGGCGGCTGGCAGACCAATCGAAGATGAGGAACTCCTCACGTACATCCTCACCGGCCTTGACATGGACTTTAATCCGGTGGTTACTGCTCTGTCGAGTGAAGATCCTGTCACTGTAAGTGAAGCGTATACTCAGCTCCTTGCATTTGAAACTCGTATGGAGATACTTGGTCATGGTCACTCTGGTTCATCGACTAATCTGGCCAACCGAGGTGGACGTGGCGGCTTTGGCCGAGGGCATGGTAACGCTCATGGCCAAGGGCGTGGCAACGCTCGTGGCCGAGGTCCTCCTGCAGGACGGGGGAGAGGCAACAGCACCAACGCCCCCAACAATCAACGTCAAGCAAACAATGGTGGCGTCAGGCGCGGCAACAACTCCAGCCATGCTCCTTCCAATGGTGGCAACTCCAAACCATTGTGCCAGGTCTGCTTCAAGGCTGGACACACTGCAGATCGATGCTAGCATCGCTTCGATGAGAACTACGTTGCAGAAGAAAGGCATGTTGCTGCTGCGGTGAGCTCGTACAACATCGACAACAGCTGGTACACTGATATGTGTGCGACTGATCACATCACTGGAGAGCTTGAAAAGCTGGCTGTTCGGGTTAGATACAATGGTACAGATCAGATCCACACCGCCAATGGTGCAGGTATGAATATTAAACATATTGTTCAATCTATGATTTGTACCCCAGATCGTACCTTGCATCTTCATAATATCCTTCATGTTCTTCCACTAAAAAGAATCTTGTTTCAGTTCACCGCGTTGCTTCTGATAATAATGTCTTTCTTGAATTTCACCCTGATTTTTTCCTTATCAAGGATCGGGACACGAAGAACACGCTACTTAGAGGACCATGCTAGAAAGGATTATATCCTCTTCCTTCTGCTTCGGCGTCCAAGCAAGTCTTTGGGGTCAATAAAGTGTCACTAGATAGGTGGCATAGTCGTTTAGGTCATGCTTCTATTCCCATTGTTGAGAGGGTCCTCAAGAGTCACAAACTTTCTTATTCTTATGATTGAATAAAGATTTTGTGTGTGATGCATGTCAATGTGCTAAGAGTCATCAACTCCCGTATCCTAAATCCACCAGTGTTTTCTTTCATCCTCTTGAACTCATTTTTTCTGATGTATGGAGGGCTGCGCCAGAATCAGTCGGTAGATATAAATATTATGTTAGCTTCATTGATGATTTCAGTAAATTTACTTGGATATACATGCTCAAATATAAGTCTGAAGTTCTAGAAAAATTTTGTGAATTTCAGAACCTTGTAGAACGGCTGTTCAATAGGAAAATTGTTGCTGTTCAATCTGATTGGGGAGGAGAATATGAGAAACTCAATTCCTTCTTCTCCAAAGTGGGTATATCTCACTTAGTGTCATGTCCGCATGCCCATAAGCAGAATGGGTCTGCTGAAAGAAAACATCGCCACATTGTTGAAGTGGGTTTGTCTTTACTGGCGCACGCTCACATGCCCCTCAAATTCTGGGATGAAGCCTTCCTTGCGGCTACATACCTCATCAATCGAACACCTAGCAAAGTCATCGACTATGCAACTCCTCTCGAGCGCCTGTTTAATACCAAACCCAATTATACATCTCTTTGTATATTTGGGTGTGCCTGTTGGGCCAACATGTGACCATATAATGAACATAAACTTTCTTTTCGATCCAAAGAATGTGCCTTTTTAGGATACGGCAACAAACACAAGGGCTTCAAATGTTTAGAGATTTCTTCAGGGCATATTTACATATCTCGGGGTGTGATTTTTGATGAGAATGTATTTCCCTTCTCTAAACTCCATGCAAATGCAGGTGCTCGCCTTCGTTCTGATTATCTTCTTCTACCTCCCTCTCTTACTAATCCAGTATCAGGGGAACATCTATAGATGATCATGTGTTTAATGAAAAAAATTCTAATCTTTTTGGTGAAGAAACATGTGTTTTTCAGCAGGAACAGGTCCCTAGTGCATCTGATGCTGCTGTCCACACAAATCTGCGTGAAAATCAGCGTCAATCCCCATCGGGATCACTTCCTTCCTCGTCCGCAGGCGGATCCACCTTGCCCTCCGTGCCGTCGGCAACGCGTCAACCACAGGATGCCACGCGGCCCCTATCTCCGACCGGCTCTATGCTTCCGCCACGATTCCCCAACGGGAACCATCCGGCAGGCGACACGCGCCCTCCTGTGCCAGGGGGGAACTCACTGCCGACGACTTCCACTTCGGGAACTCCACCGGCTCGGTCTGCACCAGCACCTCCACCAGCTGATCTCCCCGGATCTTTTGCGCATCCTGCTTCACCTGAACCTTCATCAACAGCCACACCGAATGATACAGAACCAGCTGCTACACTGTCTCCTTCCCCAGCTCCTGCATCTCCCGCTCAACAGAGGCCGAGAACACGGCTGCAAGATGGCATCAGGAAAGCCAAGGTATTCACTGATGGTCATGTTAGATATGGCATGTTTACATCTAGTGGAGAACCGAACAGTGTAGATGAAGCTCTAGCAAGTGAACACTGGAAAGCTGCTATGGATGTAGAATATAGTGCCTTGATGAAAAATAAAACTTGGCATTTGGTTCTACCTAAGAAAGGAAGCAATATCATAGATTGTAAGTGGGTGTTTAAAACAAAACTCAAGTATGATGGAAGCTTAGATAGATACAAAGCATGCTTGGTAGCTAAAGGGTTCAAGCAAAGATATGGTATAGACTATGAGGACACTTTCAGTCCTGTTGTTAAGATGTCTACTATTAGAACCATTTTATCTATTGCTGTCTCAAGAAATTGGAGTTTGAGACAACTTGATGTTCAAAATGCTTTCCTACATGGCATATTAGAAGAAGAGGTTTACATGAAACAACCCCCTGGTTATATTGATGAAAGAGTTCCTAGCTTTGTTTGCAAATTGGACAAGGTTTTATATGGGTTAAAACAGGCACCTCGGGCTTGGTATGCAAGACTTAGTTCTAAGTTGCTTCAGCTTGGCTTTCATGCTTCCAAGGCCGACACCTCCTTGTTCTATTTCAATAAAGGAGGAGTTATATTGTTTGTGCTAATTTATGTTGATGATATCATTGTTGCAAGCTCAACTTCAGAAGCAACTACAAAGTTATTGCATGATTTAAGCCAGGACTTTGCATTGAAAGATCTTGGTGAGCTCCATTATTTTCTAGGCATGGAAGTGAACAAAGTGAAAGATGGCATAATCTTGACACAAGACAAATATGCTTCAGATTTGCTAAAAAAGGTAAATATGCCGAATTGTAAGCCTGTCAGTAACCCTCTGTCAACAAGTGAGAAATTGTCTTCTTTTGAGGGAACTCCTCTCGGGACTAGTGATGCTACAAACTACAGGAGTATAGTTGGGGCCTGACAGTATTTGACTCTTACTAGGCCTGATATCTCTTTTTCTGTCAATAAAGTGTGTCAATTCTTGCATGCTCCAACTGAGGTTCACTGGGCAGCAGTTAGGAGGATACTAAGGTATCTAAAACAAAATACAAAGTTGGGGTTGAAAATAACTCAATATAACTCTATGTTGGTCAGTGGATTCTCTGATGCAGATTGGGCAGATTCTCCAGATGATAGAAGGTCAACAGGGGGATTTGCTCTATTTCTTGGCTCTAACTTGATATCATGGAGTGCACATAAGCAGGCTACGGTTTCCAGATCGAAGTAGAGTACAAAGCATTGGCTAATGCGACAGCTGAGATAATGTGGATTCAAACCTTGTTAAAGGAAATTGGTATTCATTCACCTCCGGCTGCAAGGTTGTGGTGTGACAACATGGGAGCTAAGTATCTTTCATCTAATCCAGTTTTTCATGCTAGAACTAAGCATATAGAGGTGGATTATCATTTTGTTAGAGAAAGAGTCATGAGAAACTTGCTGCAGATTGATTTTGTATCATCAGGGGATCAGCTGGCAGATGGACTTACTAAAGCCATGACAGTTCGACAGATAGAGAATTTTAAGAACAATCTCAACCTTAGGTAGGTGTGATTGAGGAGGGGTGTAAGATAAACATAATGTAACAAGAATACGTTGCGAGTACATGGAGGCCGGCAAGAGGTTGTTGTAGCTGTTGTTGTAATCTAGATAGAGCTGTTGTAATCCTAACAACCTCTGGCCAGCCACCGTGATCTCTGCAACGATTGTAATCCACGCGAAGGGAGTTTCTTCGCTCTACATAACACGAACCCGCCTACCAGCATGAGGTACGGCGTTTCATCCACAAACTTCCGCTCCTCTGATTTCTCACACATGATGCCATGAACAGTTACATGCAGGAGGAGAGGACGCCTCCACACCCCCCCAGGAGTTCACACTCGACTTATTCAGAATACAGGCCGGCATAATCAGGGTGACATGACATGCAAGTTCAGTACCAACAATACATTTACATTGTCCAAAAAACAAATGTCTTTAGCCATGCAGTAGTCATATACCATTATTGTTTATTTGCTACTGGCGTCACTTCTACCGAGTTCATGTTGTATTGGCCGTGTTCAGATGCCCTAGGACAATAAATTGTCCCCAAGGAATCTTGCATGCATAGAGTACTAAATGAAGTCTATTTACAAAACCCAGCCACAGATGAGTGCAACTTTGCGCGACGAATCTAACGAGCCTAATTAATCTATGATTTGGTACAGTAATACTACAGTAAGCATCCTCTAATCGTGTGGTCAAAGGCCTCATTAGATTCGTCTCGCGAATTTGCCAGGGGGTTGTGGAGATAGTTTTGTAAACTGACTTTATTTAATACCTCTAATTAGTGGTCAAAGTAGGGTAAAAAAATTTGCCCCACCATCTGAACACGGCCATTATAAGTTACAGATTCTGCTTGTACGTTCACCTCCTTATGGATGTTGCTTAAGTGCTTAGATATGATATTTGGATCTGGTACCATTATTTTAAATAAGAGTTTTGCTCCAGTGGTCCTTAGGAACAAAAAGGAGAAGTCATGGCTCCAACTTTTCAGTAACCAGTAGAACTCAGATCAGATTGGCATGCAACTGCAACATTTACAGTGGTGCGAGAATCTAAATATATTGTACGGAGGGTGGCAGTGAGGACGGAGCTCCACTAACGGGCTGCAGACACTAGCTAGGGCATGACATGGCAGGAGGCAGAGGTAGAAATGGACGACGAGAGCCAGGCGCCACCTGAACACGAAGTTGCACGTACCTGTGCTTAACGGAGCTGCGGCGCGGCGAGAGGCCGAGGGCGGTAGTTGCGATCCAACGGCCCAGCTGAGGCCTGCCCCTCCCCACCCACCCCCACCCCCGCTGCTGCAGCCTGCAACCTGTCCAGCGTTGGAAACCTCCCGGAACCCTAAAAACCCTACCGTGGCCTGGCTACTAACCACATTAATCAAATAATATCTGAACCAAGCAAAAACCTTCCAAATTCAAATAAAATCCAAGTCAGGGAGAAATCCAGGTACTTGATCCTTATCCGCCATTCATTGAAGACAAGTGCCTCTCGTCTTCTTCTCCGCTTCAGCCGCTCCATATAAAATATCCACCCGCGGCGGAGGGGGTGAATTTCTCAGCAGCTCACCCGCGACGAGGAAGCGAAGTCGGCAGCGGGAGCGACGCGAGGTACTGCGCTGAGTTCGTGTTCGTCACCGTCCTCGTTCCTCGGCAGTTCTCTTCTTGGTTCTGAGCTTTCTCGATCCTATGCTTACATCATCGAGCCCCCTCCACTAGATCCAAAGTGTCTGCCCCCTTTCTGCCACAGATCGACGGAACGATTTCGCAATCATCCGTCAATCCAAGCAGTCCCTTTCCTTTCCTTCCCCATCTCATCTTCTTAATTGCTTCCCTTCCAGTAATGGAGCCCACTAGATCCGAAGTCTCTGTCGTCCCCTTTCTTTGTACATGACTCCATGTCCAGGTTAATCTATGAACATCCCTACTTTATGTGGGATTTTTAATTAGTTGATAGCTACGTTGATCTTGTCCTACTTTATTAACGATTTCTTGTGGTTGATAGGCTGAATAAGTTACGGATCATTCCCCAACTTCTCAAGGATTTTTCCTTTTTTGGGGGGCCCGTGGCTGGGTTAGGTTACAAATCATACCCTATTTTGTATACAACTTTATTTGTTAAATCACTGGGATCTACTCCCTTCCTTTTTAAGGGAAATCGTGTTAAGTGTACGGAGTATGTATATAATCTGTTTAGATCACTGTAATGGATTATAAATTGGTCCATCGATTTGATTTCCCAAACAACAAAAAGTGTTTAACGTCATTTCTTTTTCTGTGATCAGAACTATAGGCTTTCTTTAGAGTGGAGATCTGAATGTGGGAATCTCACACACACTATACTAGGTGTTTATCTCACCTTGCTATCAGTGCAACCTAGCAATTGATCAATCATCCGTTAATCCAAGCAGTTCCTTTTTTCCCTAGTTTCTTCTTCTCACTTCCCATCGACACTCAAGGCAGTGCATGATCCTAATTATTTGATTGTTTGGTTAATCAACTGATAATGCATCCACTTTTAAGGATTCTTCTTAGTCGATCATTCAGTAAGCTCATAAAATTAAATCACACTCTATCCCCTTTTTTTAGATTTTTTCTTATTAATTGGTAGTTAAGTAAAAACAGATACATATATAAATAGGACCGGAGTATAAACTAGCGTATCGGTTTGATTAGTATAAAAAGAAAAAAAAGTCTAATATCATTATTTGCAAATAAAACTATATGCTCCTTTCAGTGTTCAGATATGAATGTGGCATCATACATAAAACTCAAGTAAAAAAAGTGACCTTTTGGACGCAAAGAAGGGGGCAGTATCTTTTTCTTACCTAAGTTGTGAAACTGTATTATTTTCTTTCATTCTTTTCATTTTATTTTATTCCCCGTGCTCTCATGCATTGTGCAAATAAATATGCCTAGTATGTTACTGTTCTGTTGGTCAGAAAAATATCAAAACGGGGGAGCAGTAGTTATTGACAACAAAAGGCTTGGGTTTTCCTCCCAAGTGTCGCTCAATCAGAGGGACACAGCTTATTAACCAACCTGGACTCCCACTTTAGTGCAATTCCATTGCACGTGTGGAGCGAGTAGTTGCTATGATTGGAAATGATAGTAAATTCATTTTTTTCAGTAAAGCTCTGTGATGGCTACAATTTGTGATCTTTTTGTCGGTGGCTTTTGCTAAATGTAACAGGAAAGAGCATAAACTCTAAAAGCACGGAACAACAGGAATGTCGACGAAATTCTCCGGTGAGTTCCAGCAGCCCGATCGAAAGTTGAAGCATGAGACCCGCAGCCCAAAGCACAAGGAAGGTGGCGCGGCGCCCTACTGGCAGGCTGGTGATGACAATCGTGACTTGCGGCGACAGAAGGGCGGTGCAGGGCACTTGCAGGGTGGTGGCGCGGTTGATCCACCGCCGCTGCCAAGCCCGCCGTGGCCTGTTGGTGGTGCGGTCGACAAGCGGGGCACCTTGAAGTATGATCCATCGCAGCCGGCAGAGAGTTCACGGTGGCACCAGGATGGTGGCAAGCACGAGACATGGGGCCAGTTTGATCCAAGCAAGTCACGATCATCAGGATGGTGTGGATAAGTTCCAGCAACTAGCCCTTTGCTTGCATTACCCTAAATAACTATGTCTTTAGTAGCATTCTGAGGGCCTGGCCCTGTTCCTAGACATCTGTTTGTGACACTAATGTTGCCGGTATCCCCATCAGTCGAGCTGATCAGTCTGTACTGAAGTCGTGTTTATGCTTTGTATAAAAGCGGGAATGCCTGTTTCGAAAAAACAATCTCTTTATGTAAAGAGTAGTGATCAAGACATCTTATTTTTGTTTGCACACATTTGGACAGATTATGAGTTTGTATTCTCGTGTTGTTCTATTGAATAAAATCTTGAGATTTCTAGTTCTTTGAGCTGGACTTAGATTGTATAAAGATGTTCATAGCTCATAGCTTAGAATTGTGTTGATTCACATGAGTAAATTTCATATGTATCGCATATTAATCATTTATTTACAGATGAAGTACTGCGAATATTATC
This sequence comes from Alloteropsis semialata, assembly GCA_004135705.1. Classification (NCBI taxonomy): domain Eukaryota; kingdom Viridiplantae; phylum Streptophyta; class Magnoliopsida; order Poales; family Poaceae; genus Alloteropsis; species Alloteropsis semialata. The sequence continues at coordinate 20,175,039 of CM014277.1, forward strand.
ATTTCATTGAGTCGTTAATATAAGTTGTATTGTCATTCTTCATATAGTTTATGGATCTTTTCCTAAATAGGATATTTGGGCATACGCACCTAAAAATGATTTCAAATAGAAGATTATCTAAAACAAAGTTATATACCTAGTCAAGACCTATAATTTTCTTATGAAATTGATTTCATATTATTTCATTTGAAAAAATAAAAATGTCAAAGGTGATGTTCAAACCCAAAACTGTCCCTAACAATCCTATCATGCCTAGAAGCCCGTGCAGTGAATTTATTTTATAAAATCAGTTCATATAGCTACAACCAACTATTATAGTGATGCTATATTATATAGTTTGTTAAACCATGAATAGAAATAACTTATTGCAGCTCCTTCTAGCTAAGAATCGATGTAAAAATGCATACTGTAATTAGTTCTTGCTTGCCTCCTTGTTAGTCATTTGTAATGGACAGAGCCACAGAGGTCAGCCAACAACTTAACAAATTTTGTGCAGTAAGTTTTTATTCAAAATTTTCTGCAACAATCTGACTGCTTTTGAACCCTTGTATAGTAGTGTGAGATACTAGTGAGCTTACTGTATGAGTATGCAAGGGAATGGCTGCGCTGAGAATCAGTTTAAATGTTCCTGACTCAAAGTTCACTTTTCTGTTAATTCACTAGCTAAAAACTCCTGGAAAGCTTAGTAATAACATTTATGCAGTAGATAGGGGAAAATAAAATTTGCAATAGATGGAAGAAAACGCATAATAATATAACAAAGGTGGACGAATGGTACCTTTTGTCTTGTAGATGTTATCTAAAGTTGTCCATATGAGACCTTTTATCTTTTATAAAGGCGCTGCTTCAAGTCTGTTTTTTGTGCAACTGACACAAAAGCAGCTTATATTATGCTCATGTTGCTGCAGAAGATTTCAGTATACTTCTTTGGCAACTATCATATCTTGCCTAAGCCTCCAAATATGTCAGTAGAAACAACCTTCACATAAACCATACATTCACCTTCTCCGACATGATGCATGCATCAAACCATCAGTTAAATCCTTGATATCGAATGCCATACATGCATCAGTTGGCACCTCCACTCCTTTTCTGGTTGTTTCAGGATCCTCCATGAGAGCAGGCTACTTAAGGTGAGCATTCTTGCAAAGAAAAGCTCATCCTTCCCAGAAGCCATCCTCCCTCTGCATTAGGGAGCTGTCATCTTGTCTATAACGGAGTCCATCATCAACCCATCATGGCACTTAGCAGCACCCTTCGCATACCGCTACCTTCACGCTTCACCTGTAGATGGTGTTGCCAAAGGTAAGGAAGAGGGGTAGCAGATTGCCACACAAAGACAGCATTGATATTTTGCAGAAGACAAAGAGGATCTGATGGGAGAGGCGCTCATACTAGATTCTCAAGCGCGGGTATGATCTGTTGATATCGCTAGATCGTGGTGCCATCTACCAAAAAAAATACTGACACCAATTGTGTCCTCAGAAAGAAGTACAATTCAAAAGTATAGGTCGTCACTTGACACCTTTGGGTGCTTGCTTGCATGATGCACCGGCTTGTGTGGAACAATGCATGCTGAAAGCCTGAAACGTGTTAGACGTTTTCACTGGGCCTCATTCGTTTGGCCTGGATTGAGACTAGGAACTATTCCAGCTGATCAATGTTAATATAAATAAACCTATCATTCCAACTGGAACAGTTCTAGTGAAACTATTCCAGAGTAAACAAACGGACTTACCCTCACGTCGCCTCTATGTTCTTCATGATGATTTATTCTCAAATGGTAATCAACCCATTCGACTCTATAGTGTGATCTACCATATCGTACGGAAAGTGGTTTAAATGGTGCTTTGTTGAGCGAGAAACCTGAAATCTGGAGGGGAAGGCCAAGGAGGAAAACGAGTAGACGTCACATTCGCTTTCCTGCCAGGAGTCGCTGGCCCTTTGATCAAATTAACAAACTTAACAAACATGAATCATTTTCTGTACGCGTATTTTCACATGAACCATCGTGTTGGCTTCTAATCATCATGAACAGAGAGGACCAGTCCGTTGTAAACACGTTATTACAAACTATGTGTATTTACACGTTACAGTGTTGGCTTCTAATCATCATGAGCACATGGTATCTCTATTGGAGAAAACTTTATGAAACGAAGATAAATAAGGTGTCAAGTGCACAAAATAAAACATATATATACAGTCACAACATAATGAACTGCTATATATAACATATCCCTGAGAAGTGTGCATGTATGCTTTTGTGGAGTGTGCAAAGCAGAATACTAGCATTTATGTAACGGATATTGCAACAGATGGAAGCAAAAACAGTACACAATATAACTGAGATAGATGAATGATACCTTCTATATCGTTCAGATATCCTCGATACCATGGAGTGCAGAGGGTTGCTGATAGCCTGTGTGCACTGGGAGGAGGCTACACTACAGCGGGTGTGTACTGTTGTGGTGATTGGTGAAGACATGTTGTAGTACCTCAAACGGTATGGAGGCCAGTAGAAGAGAGGCACTGCACTGGCCAAGCTATGCGTACTTACATGAGATCATTACAGAGCATATAATTACCACGTCGGGGCATCCATGTCGACAGTGAAGAGAGATCCGGTCCAAATGCTAGTGGGGCCTAATTAAAATACTAACAAGTCTTGCCTCTAGACACTTATTCAATCAGATTGTTTGCTGGAACTGAGAGCATGTACTACAACGGCAATAAATGCGCCTTCGAGCATGGATCCTAAGGCCAGTCTCAATAAGGGTTTCGAGTGTGTCACCATTATATGCTTGACCTAGTTTATTTGAAAAAGCAACAATGTCTGTTATATCAAATAAGCACAATAAGTCCCATCACGTGCTCTGGAGACTTGATGCCGAGGGTCACATGGATATAGCGGCAGTGGAGGGCAGAGGCACATGGCATGTTCAACGAACTAGTGAGATCATTGTCGAATATTCTGTCTATGGACCACGCGTTAAGCCAGGGCAAACCTGTCGACAAACAAGAGATCCATTTAAAGTACGTGGGGTCTAATAAATAGGCTGAGTCTCGCCTCTGGATACTTCTACCATGCAATTGTTTGTCTCCTTATAATAAATTATTTCATTTTTATTTGGAACCTTAGAACATGTACGAGTAATAAATGCGCCTTCTACGAGATCTCATGTACACCATCCGTCCTGCACCCACCAAAAATCTTATACAAAGCACGCCCGCTGCGACTTATCACTAGTGGAAAATAAGCATTTAGTCCGGTCGAGAGAACTGTATCTAGTCCCGGTTTCTCAACCAGGACCAGCTATTTGGGACTAAAGGTCATGAGCTTTTGTCCCGCACTACTACAGAAACTATTTTCTAGTTGCCATTTTCACAGTCGGTTTTCGAAAGTGGCGCAAAAAATATTTTTACAGCCGGTTTTTGATAGCCTAGCTCGGTGGACCCGCAAACCGGCTGTGAAAATCAAGTTTCACAGCCGGTTTTTACCCCGGACCGGCTGTGAAAATAACGCCATCTTTACAGCCGATTTTTGCCAAAAACCGGCTATGAAACTTGATTTTCACGGCCGGTTCTTAACACGCCCCACCTGTGAAAATCAAATTTCACAGCCGGTTTTAAGCTACAGTATACAAGGGACAACCAAAAAAAATTTTAGCCCAATCGGATCTAAGGTGTTATCTCTAAAAAATCATAAAGTTTCGAAAGTTTAATATTAAAGAAGTACCATATCAATTAATTTGCACACCCTAGAACGTTATTTTTGCTCATATTACATGGACATAATTTTTAAATATCTTACACTATATATATGTTGCCATGGAGGAGTTTTGAATTTTTTGAAATGATTTGCTATTTTCTAACTATTAAATGAATTTCTAGGTACTTATTCTTAGTAATTCTAATTTGAACTACATGTCTCTTAACTAGCTCTTACCAAATACTAGAAAAATAGTATCTAAGTACATATACTCTAGTTTAGATCAAATTGGAAAAAATTATATGAAAATTCAATAGGTTTGTTATGGATAATTCACACTTTAATTTACCCCTTTACTTGTAAAAGTAATAATAATATAAAAAATTTGTCCAAAAATTATAAAAATGGTCATGGAGTCCTTTTACCGGTATATAGCCTTCTCATAAAAAATTCAATGCATTTCAAGAAAGTTAGACTATACATTGTTCATAAACACATACATCTCACACACTCTTTTTTATACATCTTTAAGCCAAACTTTGATGTTTGTACATTCTAAAACTTATTTTTGCTCATAAAACATAAATATTTTTTACATGTTTTCTACTGCATATAAGTTACCATAGAGGAGTTCAAGAGTTTTTTGAAATGATTTGCTATTTTGTATGAATTAAATGAATTTTCAGCATAATAATCAATTTTTGTACAACTATTTTTTGATTTTATATTATTTTTCTGATATTTTTCTGAAAGTATGTGCATGTAAGGAACTACAACAGAAAGTTTCAACCTAATTGGATCAAAGGTGTGGCGTCTAGAATTTTTTTAAAGTCTGTCAGGGTTAATATAAAAGGTGTGCATCACTCACTCAATCACAAGCAATGGTGTGGTGCAGTGGTAAGGGAAGCTACACGCGAAGCAAGAGGTCACAGGTTTGAACCATGGAAAATGCAACAAGTGCAAAAAATTGTGTCCTTAGAGGTAGATGGTGCCTAGTTCTTGGTGATGGCCTCCCATGTGACAAATTTTTTTTACATCCATTTAATATTTTTAATTGATTTTTTTATTTTCATTTTTGAAATAAAAAACCGGTTAAAAACCGACTTTGAAAATAGATTTTCACAGCCGGTTAAAAACCGACTGTGAAAAGCAGATTTTCAGCGCCACTTTATCAGCGTCACTTTTGAAAACCGGCTGTGATAGGCCCAACCAAACCAGTTGTGATAAGCCCTGTGTAGTAGTGCCAGTTTTCCAACCAGGACTGGCTATATGGGACTAAAGGCCATGAGCTTTAGTCTCGGGTACCCACCCGGGATTAAAAGAGAGCATGAGTCCCGTTTGTTGTTTCCATCCATGATAAGAAGGGGTCCAGTGCCTGCGAAGCTTAGAACCGGGACTAATGTCCACATTAGTCCTGGCTCAAAATTCATCCGAGAAAAATGTCTTGGACCGAAGCCCTATTTTCTACTAGTGTTTGGCAGCGAGCGGAGCATGGGTCACATGCTGATTGGTCGTGCCCTTATTCATCCATATCTGTTAGACTACACCGTCGTATTCCTCGTGTTGTCATCTTCATGTGCGGGACGAGGTAGAGCTGAGCTCAGTGGGGGTGGGGACCGCTGTGGAAGATGGGCAGAAGGGCCGGTGATGGATCACTATTGGCCTCGGGCAGTAGTGTAGGGTGGCAGCTAGGTCAGAGATTGGATTTCCTAGGTTTGAGGATTCAATGCCGGCGAAACTGGAAGGAAGCTAGGGATAGGGTGGGGGAGGGGGGCGGTTGCGGCCAGCAAGCAAAGGAGGTGGGTTCTGGGTGGCCGAGGCAAGATGGCGAGGACTCTATCCGTGGCTAGCAATCGTGCTGGTTAGGAACGGCAGGGCAGCATGGTGTCGGTGGGAGGTGTGCGGAGTGGCACAGCAGCTAGCTGCTGCAGGCTGCGAGTGGTACAGGAGGCTAGCGGCGGCCACCAGGAGAAGAACTATCGAGGAGGAAGAAGGAAGAAAAGGTCGCATAAAGAAGAGATAAGGTGGTCCTTCTTTCGCTGCCGATGCTCGGTCGCTGAGTAGAACACCCATCGAATCAGCTTCCAAATTATATTCTCTTTAATTTGAACTTTTTTTAGATAGATATACACTATAACTAGACAAATAAGTAAAGCTATGTATTAAAAAAATATAAAATGAACTATAATTTGGAACGAAGGAGTAAAATATAAGGGATCTGGAGATTGTAAGTAGGCTGCTTGTGGTGGAACATGCCCATCTAGGTTCGAGTTTTCGACTCAGCACAGGTGTTGGTATTTTTTTAAATTTATTTGGAATTAATCGGCGCTATTTTCTCAGCGGTAGCTAGGCAAGGTACCCATTAACAGCGAGACGCCTATGGTGACTTTAGGAATATCAAGATCGGAGCAGCCAAACTAATCTGTTAACGTGCTTATAAAAGTAGAATTTGCGTGCATATATGCATATTGATAAATCTTCGTACATACATTTACAAATAAGCATATGCCCCGGCTAGTGACCACCCTCGAAGAAAATATACTACTAGTACAACGAACGAAGGAAGCCCTTAGAAACTTATCATTAGGCCATACCGACCAAAACACCACCACCTAGTTTCCATACTTGTCATGTCATGTAGACACTAAGACCAATACTATGAAAATCGAGACCTTTTCACAGCCGGTCTAGCTAAAAAACCGACTGTAAAAGTCCATTTTCACAGCCGGTTTATGCTATCCCAGCGACTGGCCAAAAAAACTGACTATGATAATATTTTCTGTACCATTTTTGAAAACCGGCTGTGAAAATGCTGACTTGAAAAATGGTTTTTGTAGTAGTGAGTCTCAGTGGGGGTTTCATCAGTAGTTTCATCAGGAATGAATAACATGCCACATCAGCAATTTTGCTGACTGGCAAGGCCATTATAAGGAGAGACGAGAGAGGGTTTTATCATATGTGAGTAGAGTTTTACCCCATGAAACCCATCAAGCACAGTTACCTAATTCTCAAATTTGATAAATGTGCCATGAAACAGTGCACTGAGATTGACCTACGTATGGAAACAATGTCCCTATTGTATGGTTTCTTCAAAATAAATTACCCCTCCAATTATCTTCTCTCCCAATTTCCTTCTTCTTTCTTTCTTGGTTCTCATGTAGAGGTGTTTCTTTTTGCATAAAACCTGGTTTTTTTTACATGGCACAGCAGATATTAACATAGAAATCATGCATCCTGGTCACTGGGTTGGAGGCCGCCTCATGTATGTGGTGATCGAATTGATGCCGCGAGTCACATGCATAGGGCCCGCGATACCATGGATCACGGCAATTCACGTTGTTTGACCGCTGGTTTTTTTCCCGAGAGCTTCTCCCACGTGACGTACGCAATATCGACGGCGCAATTGTAGGCCGAGACGGTCCGACCCAAGAAGAGGACTAGATGCAGTGACAGGGCCTCGCTGACGGACTGTCGGACTGTATCTGACGAGGTTTTGGGGTGCAGTGGATGCGAGATCTCCAGGTACGAGATGATGCAGCAGCTAGTAGCATGCAGGCAATATAGAACTGGAGCTGTCTGAAGTTCTCGGTCTTCTCAGTTCACCTCGGGATTCGCAGGCCCGAGCAAACTTGCCGCTGATTCACAAATTGTATACACTCATAGAGATGTCGTCGTACATAATCCAAAGGTTGTAGCTCAGCTGATGTCGGCACCTTGGATACACGATAGCATACATGTGCATCGACTTGTGAAAACAATGCAAGCCGAGAGACTTGTCAGACCTACCGTCTATTTGTATAAGAACAATATGCAACCCTTGTATGGCTCCGGCATGTGTTAGGTACCTCCGGCATGTGTTTTAGCAAACTTGCCGCTGATTCACAAATGAAAAATACACACTGTGCATGTGTTAGGTACCACCGGCAGGAGTAATCCAATTTCGCTCTCTCTCTCTCCATACTACTATAATAAGATCTACATCTTACTGCATTCAGTTCTCTCTGTGTGAGGCCAGGGACCACTTGTAGTTTGAAGTGCCAAACAATCGAGGGGTACTGGTGAATGCAGTCTTAGGCATTCACGCTGCGATGGTGTTTTGCAAACTTGCAGCAACAGAGTACAGGAACGGCACGCAAGATGTTCTTTTAGGATCTGATCTCGACCCTTGTGCATGATCTGGACTTCTGACATTAGAGAAATATTGGACCAGCTGTGTCCACTAGGACCAATCTGAGTTTCATGTAGATGTTTTCAAGATAGCCATAAAAGTAACAAAGAAATAAAATGATGCATGAAACTACATCTCCATTGCATAGTTTCATTATTTTATTTCATAGGCTGCATCTAGCATGTAATTATATGAGTCATGGAGAGCTGGTATCCGTGTACACCGGTTTCTTAAATTCGAGGAAAAGTCCAAATTACCGCCTGAGGTATGGCCAAAGTCCGGTTAACCACGCTGCAAAAGCTCTAATATATTTTTCTAACATAAATTATGATGCCAATTACCACGCTGCAAAATTTGAATCTAAAACTCTATTGATGTATACAGAAAAAAAGAAAAAATTTATTCAGGGGTAAGTTGAATAAATTGACATAGTTGTGGGAGTAATTTGAACAAAAAATTGTTCAGGGGTCACTACGGGAAACATGTGCTTTACCGAGTGCCTGGGGCCGCCCTCGGCGAACCACACTCTTTGCCGAGTGTTTTTTGTCGGGCACTCGGCAAAGAGTTTGCCCTGTGTTAAACTAGCACTCAGCAAAATGTGAACAGAAAACACCCAAAAATAGCAAAAAAAATTAATGGGGGAGAGGCTCCGACCAGCCCGCGCTCGCCAACAAGTCAAGTAACGGCATTTTTCACTGTTAATTTCGTGTGCTACGTGTCCGGTGGGATTTGAACACGCGACCTCCCCCCTTGCTCATAACCTCCTCTACCACTGCCCCCACACTCTCACTTGTATTTATACTCCATTTTGGTTCCTCACATATTATACTAAACTGAGTGTAAATTGCGTATTTGAGGCCCTAAACAAATTCAAACTAAAAAGTTGTCAACTACAAAGTATCATAACTTTTTGAAATCTACAACTTTAATGTTGATAGTTTCTCCATCCGAGGTCATTTATAAAATTTGAATTTCAAATTTGAGAAATGTAAACTTAGTTTTCGTTGATAAGTTGATTTCAAATAAAAAAAGTTGTCAACTATACAAAGTTTCATAACTTATTGTGATCTACAAATCTCGTTTTGGTTGTTTCTTCATCCGAGGTCGTTTACAAAATTTGAATTTTAAATTTGAGAAATTCAAACTTACTTTTTGTTGGCAAAATTAATTCAAACTAAAAAGAGTTCAACTACAAAGTTGTATAACTTCTGAAATATTTACAACTTTTATTTTGGTCATTTGTTCATCCAATATAGTGGTAGTAACATTGCTCACAAATCTTATATATCTCTTTTCTAGTTTCATGAAACTATATGAGAGATGTAGATTTTGTGAACAACATTACTATCGCGTCGTTGAATCAAGAAATGACCAAAATAAAAGTTGTAGATCCTAAGAAGTTATACAACTTTGTAGTTGAAAACTTTATAATTTGAATTAATTGACTACTTCAAAACATGCTTTGAATTTCTCTTTGCCGAGTGTTTTTCTCCAGCACTCGGCAAACACAATCTTTGCCGAGTGTTTTTTCTCTAGTACTCGGCAAACACAATCTTTGTCAAGTGTTTTTTCTCCAGCACTCGGCAAATCCTTGTTTGTCGGGTGCAAAAAAAAAACACTCGACAAACAAGCAAGTTTGCCGAGTGTTTTGTCTTTGCTGTGTGTTATTCAATTATATTTTTTGCCAAGTGTATTTTTTCTAGCACTCGGCAAATACAATTTTTGCCGAGTTTTTTTTTACCGAGTGTTTTTTGTGCAGCACTTGGCAAAGCAGTTGTTTGCCGAGTACCTGATAGAATGCACTCGGCAAACCACCGGTACTCGGACAGCCGGTTTCTGGTAGTGGGTTTATCCAGACTTTGGCTAAAGTTGAGGGTATAGTTTGGTCTTTTTCCTAAATTTGATGCCATATCATCAATAAATCCTATATGTGGCATGATAAATAATGACAGTTCATGAAACACTCTATTGGGAGTGGCCTACTACAGAGCAAAGTATCACCCCCGTGACGTCACTCTTGGTCGGTAGCGCATTAACCGGTAGTGATTATAGCCTCACCAGGGCTTCTTTAGATGTAAACCTAGATCAATTGTCACACAGTGGGCTTGAACGGTGCGGATTCTATCAGCCACAATCACCAGTTATTAGTAGCCTTGGGATGGAATCACAGCTCAAACACGGAGCGATCACCTTGAAATACTACTGGCCTATTTGTGGCTATGATTAGTTTATGTTGTGCAAGACACTGTCACCGCAGGTTTCCCGCACAGACTACTAGAGGTAGTTGAACATATTCCCTCCATTCTGGAATATAAGGCATTGAAGGATTCAAAATTTGTACTCAAATACAAGGCATTCTAGGACTTTTGTTCGCTCTCTACTGCATACTTACCTTTTTCTATTTCTTCCTATCATTCTTAATTTTAGAACAAAAACTTTAATTAAGGATGGTAAATGTTTGGGGGGGGGGGTATTGGAGGGTATATGAGTCTTTTGTTGTTTCCCTTAATAGGTCCTAAAATTGTTAGGATGCCTTTTAGGATCTGATTTTTTTTAGGATTTGATCTTTTAGGATCTGATGTTAGTAGCTCACCCCCATGTGTTCCCTTGGGATGGAATCACGGCTCGAACACGGAGTGATCATCTTGAAGAACCGCTGGTTTATTTGTGGCTACAATAAATTTTGTGTTGTGCGGTACATTATCACAGCAGATTTGCAGCACAGACTATTAGTGGTATTTGAACATACATCTGTTAAGCCACAAACAAGTAGTAATGGTCGGGATTCGATCTTCCTAAACAATATGCTTCCTTTTCAGAAGTCCACTGGGATATATTGTAAAAAAGTATGTTTTTGAGCAGTCTCATCTAGATGGATGCATTGCTCGTGATTATAGAACATAGGAGGCCATAGAGTTCTTTGTCGACTACACCTTCGTAATGGTGAAGCTGATTAGCATTCGCGAACCATGCATGCCATGTGATACGGATAAGGGGAAAGGCAGCTGTCGATAGATGTATTTACTAGGAGCCTGTTGAGGGATATATCCTCACGGTGGTAGATTGATTTGAGGGGATCACTGGATCTTGGACCTGATGGTAGCACAGGCATGCAAAAGACTTTGAAAGCTTAGGTGTTGTATTGAATGATGTCTTAAAGTTTCCAGAAAGGGTCCCTATCCATCTTATACGTCTTCAGGATTAGCGTTACAAGTCGACAGAGACCTATATCTACAAATCAGAGTTACAAGGTAACATATCTTTTTTATGAAATAGTAGAGAATCCCTCTATTGGATCTTTTCATTTTATATATAAAAAGTATATGTTCGCAGCACAAGGCCACAAGCCCAAAAAGATATCCTATTGAAGAAGCATTAAGAAAAGATATAAGGCAACCTATCAGATTTTATTTACAACAAGTTATCCTTGAATATCTGACTAATATACAAACAATCTGACATGCTTGCGGTGCACACTGACGTCACCAATTTCCATTTGTCTGGGCCAAGTCCATGCCCTTTTGGGAGTCGGCTAGGCCCATCTATATGATACCAGAAGGTCATACCTTTAGTAGCCCCTAAGCACTTCATTGTCGAACAACAAACTTTCACCAGTTTCCCTTCACATTTGCTCAAAAAAAAAAACCAGTTTCCCTTCACAACACCTGGTGCTTCTTACTTGTAGCCATCTAGCTGCGTGGTATGTCTTGGAGAGCTCAATCCCTAGTAGAATTAGGAAAATGATGGCGTGCACCAAGTAGGTGTCTGTATAGCCTCGAAGCCTCTCAGACATATTAGCATAACTGTTTGAGGGTCTTTTTTTTTTGAACACATAGAAGAGCTGCGTATCTTTGTATTAAGATAAAATAGTGGTCCAAACTACAAGATCAACAACCTCCACTTTTGACAAGATGGAGGTTGTAGTGAAAATAAAAACTAAGGAACAATTACAAAAAAACACACAAAGGAAAGACCTGACCATCTCTACACACCAAAAGGGGGTTACTGTGGCTCCACTTCTAGGCTCAGGGTAGCAAGCCCCTTAGCACCTAAAAGGCGCCAAAGCTGCGCTTCATCCTTAAAGTTCTGAATGGCCCTCTGCAGATTGGGCAACCCTCCATCAATACACAAGAATTTCTATGCTTCCATAAGATCTAGCAGCCCAGAATACAAAGAGAGTTAAACCCTTTTCTGAATTTCTTATGCACTTTTTTCTTTGCAACTCTCCACCATAATACCAGGGAGCTAGCCCTGGTGGTAGGCAAAATATGCTCTAGTTTGTAGAGTTTCAGGATTGCAAACCAAAATTGTCATGCAAAAACACAAGAAATAACAATGTGTTGCATGGTTTCCTCAAATTGGTCACACAGCGGCCATGTAAACCATCTATCTGTCCAGAATAGAGTATTCCTTCCATTGCCAACCATTGTTACAATTGCTAGGTTGAACATAGCAACTGTGTTTGCGTAAACAGGAACTTGCAGTCCAGCCCATGGCCGATCAGGTCTGGTTTTCTCAATCCACAGCCATCTCATCTGAAGTGCCCAGCCCATTATTTCCAGATTATGAATGCCCGGACCCCCTAAATCAATCGGTCTCATGACTTTTTCCCAGGCTATTAGACAACTCCCACCATTGATATCTTTCCTTCCTTTCCAAAGGAAACCCCTTCTGATTTTGTCAATTGCATGTATGAACCACTTGGGCACTTTGATGGCCACTAGAAGATAAAGGGGAATAGCAGTAAGTACAAACGTACTAGAACTAGCCTTCCTACTAAATTTTGTACGAGGGTCTTGAGTTTGGGGTCTTCTTTTTGCCTTATAAAGCTCAATGGTGTGCAGCCGGTGAGTGACCATTTGGTGTAACCTCAAGCCTTAAAGTGAGTAAGAAAGGTGCCCCATTAGTAGACTCTCCTAGATGAAAACACTCCTTGAGCCATTTGGTGATGTATTTGTTTACCTATAATAATAAATTCTCATGACCTGCTAGGCTTTGGGGTAGGGAGCCAACTTTGTTACAATCTCCCCATCTAATTTGAGATCTCACCATTAGTGTGGTTTTCTCTTACCTCTCCCCTTTGGTAATGAGGTCTCGCAAATTAACAATTGCTTTTATCCCAACTTCTCCCACTTCAGAATCAAATCGCCTAAATGGGCATATCGAAGAATCATAGCTCAAAAGTAGGATTACTAGCTAGGGAGCAGGTTAGTGTCAGTTGAAATTTTGAAAATAATGCCAATTGAAAGAGAGTAAGTGATACATAGCGCTTGCCTGCTCCCCCTCGTGGCTGCCTCCTTATCGGCTGCGAGCTGGGCATGATTGTTATGGAAAAATTATTTCTCAGATTTTTTTCAGGTCCAAGATTTTACCCATTTACCATTTGCAGCTAGAGAGTGAATGATCATAAATGTTGCTGCAAATGCTTCAGCTCGAAGGGATGTTCTTGATATTGCTCAGGCTTTTGAGGCCCAAAAAGTTGACATATCAGGTCACACAATTACATACAGGTAACTGTAACCGAAAGAACTTGTACTTACGCATACCTCATATATTGCTGCACTACTACAGGACGGCTATCACAGCCGGTCCAGTTCAGCCCATCACAACCGATTTTCAAAAGAGGCACTGAAAATCGAACCCGAGACCTCTTGCTTCGCGCGTAAATCCACTTACCATTGCACCGCACCATTGCTAGTGACTTAATGAGTGATGCACTCCTTTTATATTAACTTTGCCAAACCTTTATAAAATTCTAGAGGCCATCCCATTGATCCAATTAGGTTGAAAATTTTTGTGGAAGTTCCTTACAAGCACATACCTTCAGGAAAAATATCATAAAAATAATATAAAAATAAAAAATAGTTGTATGAAAATTGATTTTTAAGTGCTGAAAATTCATTTAATTCATAGAAAATAGCAAATCATTTCAAAAATCTTGGACATGTAGTTCAAATTAGAATTACTAAGAATAAGTACGTAGAAATTCATTTAATAGTTAGAAAATAGCAATCATTTCTAAAAAATCCAAAACTGCTCCATGGTAACATATATGTAGTGTAAACCATTTAAAAATTGGGTCATTGTAATATAAGCAAAAATAACATTTTAGGGTGTGCAAACTAATCAATGTTGCACTTCTTTAATATTAAACATTTCAAATCTTTATGATTTTTTAGAGACCACACCTTAGATCCGATTGAGCTGAATTTTTTTTGTTGTCCGCTGTGTGCTCCAAGTCCAATAAAAATATCAAAAAAATAAAATAAAAATATTTTTTGTGTACTGTAGCTTAGAACCAGCTGTGAAAACGGATTTTCACACGTGGTCCGTGGCTAAAACCGACTGTGAAAATGGATTTGATCTTCACAGCTGGGTCAAGCTACAAACCGGCTGTAAAAATGTATTAGTGTCATTTTTTAAAAACAGGCTGTGAAAATAGTGACTAGAAAAATCAATTCTGTAGTAGTGCTGTAAGATTCATCTAAAAGTATCATAATTTAGTTAGCCGGGTCAACATGATATTGATGTCCACAAAAGAAACAACACATTGCTCATCTATGATAATTTTCTTATGCATCATCTAGTAATGGTTCTACTATGAGACGTATATTTGATGTTAGTATTAACATAGTTTTGCAATTGTCTATTGTTGAAGTAAGAGTGAATGAGCAATTTGAATTTCATAAATTTTGAACTCGACCAATGATTTTTCCCTGCTTTGTTTTTTCATTAATATGCATTCATACGTGCACTGATTTCTATATTCAATCATGTTTCATCAGTACCATACTCTTGTTGGCTTCTGCAGCTTACCGGAGACATTGACAAAATGGTTTTTGAGGTCGATATTTGACTATTGAGCCTATAATTGACGAATATATTTGCCAATACCTTACCATTTCATGCATGTTCTTTTTAAAATTTCCCAAGTGTGGAGTTCAGCAATCATGAGGAGATGCTCAAAATATATTTCAGTAATTCTCTGTTCTCTTTGCCCATGCCTTTTGCAGGTTGCGCTTTGGTATAATATCTGGCAAGATGACCCAAACGATGTTGAGGGGGAGGCACCTAGGAAGAGAGGTCCTGCAAAGGTCATATGGTACTTTCCTATAATACCTTGTGTGAAGCTTCTGATTAGAAACAAGGCACATGCCAAGCTGATGCGATGGCACAAACAAGATCGTAAGCAAGATGATCTGATGACATGCCGATACACCCTGCCGATAGGTCACAATGGAGAGAAGTTCACAGGGAATTTCTATTGTTTGATAGCTATGCTAGGAACATAAAATTTGGACTAATAATGGATGAAATGAATCCCTTCGATGAGTTCAGTACCGGACATAGCACTTGACCTATGACCCTATGTATCTTCAACCTTCCCCCTTGGCTTTTCATGAAGCAGAAGTTAATTGTGATGCCAATGCTAATCCAAGGCCCAAAGCATCTGGGCAATGACATCCTTGTGTACCTAAGAACATTGGTTGGAGAACTTTGCTAGTGTGGAGACCATAATGTGTACGTGTGTGGGACGAGAACAAACAGGAGGAATTTGACCTACGAGCATTGCTGTTCATAACTATTAATGATTGACCTGCTCTTAGTAACTTGTTAGGATAGTCAAAGAAGGGATATAATGCCTGCACCAAATACACCAACAACATTTGGTTTAAAAAATCATCAGCGGATGTGTAGATGGGACATCGCCAATTTTTCCCTCTCAACCATCCTTGGACTCCAAGAAAGGTTGCCTCTTGTTTTCAGACATTTAAGAAAAACCTATACAAAGATTATATCAAATAGGGCATTACTTCAAATTTTGAAAAAAAGGGACACAAAATTAAGAGCTCACTAGGAATCATTTGTGCAGTATAGGGTGTCGGAAGAGTGGGCGGTGGCAGTCATGCGGAACACAAAGAATGTGCGTAAGAAGCAATAGTTCCACGACCTTGGTTTAGGGGGTTACAAGACTGGGTTGACAAAGGGAACAAGATGGAAGAGGTTCTGATTTCAAGAGGTTGTCATACCCCATACTTTCGAATGGCCAAAGCGAGCTAGGACTTGGTATTATGCTCATGGCGGCTCGCTCGATCTCGAACAAGGGTCGCGCGTATGTTCTTAGAAGATAAGAGAAGTATCTCAAAGGATTCAGGCTGAAGTGGAATCTAAGTCAGGTGAGAATTCCATCCTGATAGAGAAAGGGACGAACTTACTTAAGCCCTTCATACTCTGGAGCACTCTGATCGTTGCCATGGCAAAGGTATTGTTTGATGGAAGGTTGTGTTTGTAATGGATCTATCTACGTACCAGAGCTGATATAGAAGCAAAGCCGATCAAGCTGAAAAGATTCGCATGTTAGAGGAACTCCTAGCCTCTCATGACCAAAGGTTGGCTGAATAAGTAAGCCGGCAACTTGCATTGTAGCATGTCAGTGGCCATGGTTGAGGCTGAAGTAGCCAGATCTCAGCTGCATAGCAGCATCGCTTCCAGGGAGCTCGTAGCTAGGAGCACATGAGGGGACATGGTGCAACAGGGCCAACAAGAATGCTACCATGTGGACGACATCACTAAGAAGACTGCATGTGAGCCTCTTATTCCAGTCGGAAACAAGAATGTCCTGGTGGGTTTTGGTTTTGCCTTGCCTAGATAGTGTCATCTAGCAGACATTCCTGTGGGATACGTAAGATTCGAGTTGAAAGAGTGGTCGAAGAATACGAAGGTCTGGAGCTCGATATGCCTAGAGGTGATGGGGGTGAATCTATAAGACAGGTCGTCCATGGTTTTATTCTATGCTTGAAGCGCTTTATCAGATTTCCTCATACGACTGCCTTAGACTGGTGATTGTTTCCTTAGAGCTCAAGAGCCAGAGCAGCTCCGCCAAGCAAGAGTCCGCCAGCTCCAGCTCCATTCGACTTGGACCCATCGATGAGTCCACCAGCTCCGGCTGCATTCAACCTTGAACGCATTATGAGTCCTCCAGCTCTGACCCCTGCGCAAGAGGCCCCTCATATTTCTAGCAAGAGCAAAGGACCCGGCCTTCGGTTTAAGCTTAAGCATAAGAAGGAAAAATAGTAGAAACAAATGCCTTTTCCTCCAAAGCTACCATATGAAAAAATAGACGAGGAAATTAAGGCGCAAGTGCAAGCAGATCTTGATGAACACTTTGGGAAAAAGTAGCCTGAAAAGAAGTGAAAGCCCGACCACGATGAAGTTCTTCATTGACTAGGGTAAGCCTCTTCCTCGAAAAAAATATACAAGACTACGATTGCTCTATCATAAAGGCCAGTGAGAGACAGGCACATGCACAGAAGAGTGGAAAGAGAAATCCCCAGCTTGGACAGGACGCAAAGCAATCAATTGAGCTGCTGAAGGTACCTACAGAACATGATCACCATGTCCTTGAGTTTGCGCTAGATACTGGTCCACCATAGCTCAGATTTGAGGCGATAAAGATTGTCCCAAGTATGAAGGCGATGGCACTTCAAGATGGGGATACCTCTTATCTGGCCACAGTTGGTAGACCTTGTACTAACACAAATGACGAGGCAGTTGCATCAATGGTACATGGAAAAGTCAACAGAAGGTCTGATATCAGTCGCTGCTCCTTTCTCAAAGAAGAACATTATTTCTGTGAGGACGACTTGATATGGATAAATTTTGAAGAATTACGTACACTATACCATCAAGACGTCCTTGATAAATCCCTCATAAGCTCCTGGATTCTGTTAGCGAATTTCATTTGTTTCACTAACTAATCTTATATATTTTGTATGCGAGTCTCATTCCTCCTTTTAGTTTGTTTCATGTAGGATGGAGATTCGATACTGTCAGACGAACATATTATATAAGTATAGCTTTTTGGATCCTCATATCATAAATGAGGATAGCCTAAAAAATTGAATAAGACACCAAAGAACATATATCATTTATTGGATAAGAAACATTGCGCAGGAATGATACTTTTTCCTTACAACTATGAGTGAGTTGTATTTTTATTTTTCCATAACATTCTTATACTCTTTTTTCTTGCATCATTTTAAATTAATGTTAATATGTCTTTGTATTTACTATCTTCATTGGAAACTTCTTGTCATCTACATTGATCGAAGTATGATCTATGTGCTAGACTCTCTTAAAAAACCACAAACCGCTTACCAAAACCTCATACACATTTCAGCTCGTATGGAAGAAATTTCAGTTCAAAATCACCCAGGTGATTTCAAGACAAACTTTTTTTTTCAAAACTGACTTTCTGGTATGTATTCAAAGTGCACGCCAAGAACCCTAATTAACTTTCTGGTATGTCTTTGGTCAGTTTTGTCGATACCATTTATATTTCCTAATTAACTTTTCCACCCAAAAAGTGTATGTGCCAAGAACTTTGAAACGATTTTTGTAGATACTACGTACTAGACAACCTCCATGGCCTCATTAGTTGCACCTCCGTTACAAAGGTTGAGTTGCAAATATGTCTCTATTGTTCATTATTTGTAACTCTTGTTATTTCTAATTGTCACCGTATCGATATAGTTTTATTCCTTATAACAATATCTTTCACACTTAACAGATGATGGAGCTAAGGCACAACTACTACCGGCGGACCGAATCAGGGCAGTTCCGGAATAATTTTGTGGATTTCTTTATGAGCAGGTCGTAGATCCTATGGGAGTACTACTATGATGGCTCCGATCTAAGTATGTGTAGCTCTGAATGATGTAATATTGGATATGTGTATAATATGTATATAATATGTAATGTATAAATATGTATATTAGTTTATCTATGAGATTGTAAAATTTACATATGTACATATAGTGGTACAATACTACTCGGTGGCGTATAGACACATGTAGCAGTACAAGTATCAGAAACGAAAAAGGAAAACAAAATAAAATGAAAAAAAAATATCCAACACTTAGTACCGGCTGGTAACACCCCTTTAGTACCGAAATACATGTACCGTATGCGGATCCTGTACTAAAGGGGTCCTCGCAAGGTACTAAAGGTTATTTTTTTCAATTGTGTATTTGCAGTGCAAGATTTCATTTTTGATGTTTCCAAGAATGACAACTAAGCATAAGAACTTTTAATTGATGAATGAAACAACTCATATGATACATTGTTTCATCATTTTCAGTGTTTCATAGGCAATACATGCAAGATACAAAATTTTTTGGAAACAATGCACATATGGTTTCATCTAGATAAAATCCCTTTATTTCTCCTCATTCACTCGTTGCCACGCCATCAGAAATGCTAACATGGCACCCTATTTAATGAAAATAAAAAAAAATTCCCATTGGCATTAGTCTTGGAACATGTACACCTAATAAGTGTGACTTCTCGGAGATGTCGGGTATACCATCTATTCTGCACCCACCACTTCAAATTATATTCTAATTTAGTATTTACATAGATATAACTATGCATCAAAACACACTTTAATATGGAACAGATGGAGTAAAAATATAAGATCCTAAGATTGTCTTGGTAGGTTGCTTGCGGTGGAACATGCTCACCTAAGTTCAAGTGCTCGACCCTCCTATCATATTTTTTTCTAAATAGGAATTAATCGGTGATAGTTTCTCAGTGGTACGCAAGGTACCCTCCTATCATATTTTTTTCTAAATAGGAATTAATCGGTGATAGTTTCTCAGTGGTACGCAAGGTACATGCATTAATAGCGAGTCAGCTGTCATGAATTAACCAATCTCAAGATTGGAGCCGCAGATCTAATCAGTTAGAGATGCTTATAAGAGTATCATTTGCGAGTCTATCCACAGAGGTAAAGGCTTCGCACATGTACCAGCATCTGTTCCCGCTGGCGACAGGCCGACAGCTCTGTAAAAGAAATAGAAGGAAGCCCATACGAAACTTCCCACTATGTGATGCTGGAGGTCGACTTGATTCCTCGCGTCACGTGCATAGGGCCCGCAGGACCATGCATCACGGCAATCCACATTGTTTGACCGCTGGTTTTCTCCGAGAGCTTCTCCCCCCATGCATGACGTACGCAATATCGACGTCGCAAATCGTACCAGCCCAAGACGAGGACATAATCCAGAGACGACAGAGCAGGTCCGACCTGATTAGGGTAATCCAGAGACGACAGAGCAGGTCCGACCTGATTAGGGCATGCCTTAGCCCGGGCTGTCGGACTCTACATCGAGATTGGGGTGCATGCGTTATATCCAGATACCATACAGTTGGCTCTTCCCAAAAT
>CM014277.1:20195282-20212435 GCA_004135705.1 Alloteropsis semialata
CTCCTAATAAAGACATTACCAAGTCAGCAAAATTGCTAATGTGGCATAGAATTTAATGCCTATAAAACCATCTATGAAACTCTCACTAAGACTGGCCTTATTAGGCATCACCAACAGAGTAATCAAATTTCACTTTCTCCATACCAGCAATTGACATTCGCTCCATAAGGCCATTCTTAGTGGCAAATTTAATTTCACCGTTTCCAAGATTGCCGCATCATCAAGGGTGTGGAATGAAACTCAAAATGAAAGACCCTCCCACAATGCAAATTTTATTTTCGTTACTTCCTAGGTGACCATGGTATTTAACTCATGCAAGATATGTAAGCTTCTAATTAGATATGAGATGAAATGAAATGCAATCTCTCAATGGATGTGTAGAAGAGTTTCATTATGTTGGAAACCGTGTAAATTGAGTCACATCCCCATGAAACTTTTTTCCTCTCTATTTTTATAACTACAATGTCATGTCACCATATTTGCTTATGTGGCAGCAATTTTTGAGAATGGAACTCCCACTGAGAATGGCCTTACTAATCAGACTTTTCCAAAAACCATGAGATGTGTAAGAAATCGGACTGGAGGGAGTATCTATCTACTCTCTACCACGTCACGTAGGCTAAATGTGCTTACTCTGTCATGGAATATACAAAGGATGGTAAGATTATTCTATGTAAAACTATTCTAAATATGACCAAATTTATCGAGCAAAATTTGGTATCTGCCATAAAACATTAAGCTAGAAAATATATAATTGAACTTATTATGCTTATTTGATATCATAGATATTATTGTTTTCTAAATAAATTTGTTCAAGCATATATATAGTGGATTGACATATGATGCCAGTCTCATTGCATAGTTTCATCGCACAGTTACCAATATTGCAAACTAGGTAACTGTGCCAGAGGAGTGTCATGGGATATGAAACTCCCCTCTCATCCCATGAAACTTCTCACCTTCTCTCTCCTTGCCATGTCATCAAAAATGCTGACATGGCATTGCATTTATTGCCTATGAAACTCCCATTGAGAATGGCCTGATGACAGACTCGGAATCCTTAGATTTTTAGGCCAGTCTCAGTACAGTGCATAATTTATTGTATGGTTACCAAGACCAAGAATTTTGTAACCGGGCCTGCTAGGTGTCTTGGGATAAAACTTCTCACGGATATGAACTCATCTCCCTCATGTCTCCTTAAATTATAATGACTTTGCTAAGTTAAAAAAATTATCAATGTGGCATAAAATTATCAATTTGACTTCATTAAACACTCGTTGAGACCAGCCTTGGGTTGGATGCTGGACGGCACATTTTTTACCGTTGTAGGACATGTTTGATTGAATAAGTGTCCAGTGGCAAGACTTGTTTTATTTTAATTAGACCTCACATGCATTTCGAACGGATCTCTTCACTGTCGACAAAAGAGTGACCGGTCGTGGCGGATTGATAGAATATGTTCTGAAATGATTATCTCACGTAAGTACATATAACTTGGCAACTGCAGTACGTGCCTCCCCTCTACTGGCCTCCGATCCATACCTCTTGAGCTACTACAACATCAATAATTCCCACCTCAAATCATCTTTGGTATCCCCTTTTTATCTTCACCACACTAGCTTCGTTCCTTCCCTTTGGCAACACCCTCTGCAGGTAGACAATAAGATACATGCATCGGTGTGTGCTGCTAAGTGCCTCGACCACCAGGGTATGTGCACTTCGTTGTATAGAGGATATCTGAACTATATGAAGGTATCATATATTCATCTATGTCAGTTATGTTGTACTGCTTTTGCTTCCATCTGTAGCAATATCCGTTACATAAATGCTGGTATTCTACTTTGCACTCCACAGCATACATGCACACTTCTCAGGATATGTTATAACAGTTCATTATATATGTTGTGTCTATATATATATGTTTTATTTTGCGCACGAGACACCTTATCTTCGTTTCATAAAGTTTTGTCCAATAGAGATACCATGGGCTAGTAGGGTCTTCCAGGCAGATATTAGCGATGAGATCGATGACAATAGCAGTTTTTCTTACGAGAATGACAATATATAGCAGTTTTGTCCACAGTATAACATTTAATAGTCACTGTAACATGTTTACGACGGAATGGTCCTCTCTGTTCATGATGGTTACAAGCCAAAACGATGATTCATGTGAAAATAATATGCGTAGAGAGAATGATTCATGTGAAAATACGTGTAGAGAAAATGATACATTTTTGTAAAAAATGTTAATTTGATCATTGGGCCAGCGCCTCCTGGCAGGAAAGCGAATGTGGCGTCTTCTCGTTTTCCTCCTTGTCCTTCCCCTCCAGATTTCAGGTTTCTCACTCAACAAAGTACCCTTTAAACCACTGTCTACGATGGTAGATCATACTATAGAGTCGCATGGTATGATTAGTATGTGAGCATATTCACCAATAAATCATCATGAATGAACATAGCAAACACTGGTAAAAGGAAGGCCGCTGGTACTTTTTGTTCGGGCAGCCAAAAATCGCAGTCTCCAGTAAAAACGTCTAATAACACGTTTAGCCATGCAATTGTTCCACACAAGCTGGTGCATCATGCAAGCAAGCACACAAAGGGGTCTAGTGACGACCTACTTTTGAATTCTACTTCTTTCTGAGGATACAATTGGTGTCAATACTTGGACATTTGGTAGGTGGCAACGTAATCTAGCGATGCCACCAAGCCATGCCCGTGCTTGAGAATCTAGATGTAAAATAAGAAAAGTGAAAATAAATAGCCAAGTGCAGTTGCCTGGTAGCTGCAGCATATTATGATCGTATATAAGTATATAACATAGTATATAGTAAGAGCCTCTCCCCATCGTCTACTCATCTCCAAGACGTACTCCAGAGTCCAGACCATCAGATCTAGTAGCACATCCACACCCGCCCCACGCACATCACCACTTTGGATTGCCTTTGTCTTCTCCCAAACATCATAATCTGTTACTACGTGGCTATCTTTTTTTTTGGATAAGGGAAGTTTTATTACTTTCAAGACCGTTACATCGAGTTGATACAATTCTGTTACTCTGTGGCTATCTGCTACGCAACTTCCTTACCTTTTGCAACACCATCTACAGGTGGAGCGTGAAGGCAAGAAAGATGAGAAGCACTCCGTCATATAGAGAAGCTGAAAGCTCTCATGGGAGAGGAGTATGAGAAGCACACCACCTTGCAGAGGGAAGCTGGCTTCTGGGAAGGATGAGCTTTTTCTTTGCATGAATGCTCGCCTTAAGAACCCTGCTCTCACGGAGGATCCTGAAACAATCAGAAAAGGAGTGGAGGTGCCAACTGATGCATATACGGCATTCGATATCGAGGGTTAAACTGATGGTTAGATGCTTGCATCATGGCAGAGAAGGTGAAGGTACGGATCATGTGAAAGTTTGTTTCTATTGACAGGTTTGGAGATTCAGGCAAGATGTGATAGTTGCCAAAAATGTACTGAAATCTTCTACAGCAACATAAGCATAAGCTTTTCTGTCAGTTGCACAAAAACCAGACTTGAAGCAGCTCCTTTATACAAGATAAAAGGTCTCATATGGACAGCTTTAGATATATCTCTACAAGATAAAAGGTACCATTCGTCCTCCTTGGTTATATTATTATGCATTTTCTTCCATATATTGCAAAATTTATTTCCCCCTATCTACTGCATAAATGCCAACCTTTTCATACTGCACACCTTAGTAGCATATACTTACATTTCAAAGAGTTAGGACATAACAGTTTGTTACATTGAGACCGTAGGGGTGGAGTTTTTAGCGTGACAATCTGGGAGTTTTTAGTGGTATGCAACCAAGGGATGTACCATAGCAACAAACACCCCTGACGAATTAAGAGAAAAGTGAACTTTGAGACAGGACCGTTTAAACAGATTCTGGGGGAAGCCCTTCCCTTGCATACTCACACACTAAACCCAGGAGTACCTGACACTACAATAGAAGGGGCCAAAAGCAGTCAGATGGTTCCAGCAGATTTTGAAAAAAAAAATTACTGCACAAAATTTCTCTAACTGTTAGCTGACCTCTGTCCATACAAATGACTAATAAGGAGGCAAGCAAGAACTAATTACAGTAATGCACTTTTACATCAGTTCTTAGCTAGAACGAGCTGCAATAAATTATGTCTGGTTTAACAAACTATATAATATAGCCAAATATTAGAGTTAGTTGTAGCTATGAACTGCGTTTAGAAAATAAGATCAGTGCACGGGTTTCTAGCCATGATAGGATTGTTAGGGACAGTCCGAGTTTGAACATCACCTTTGACATTTTTTATCATTTTCATATGAAATCAATTTCATAAGAAAATTGCAGCTCTTGACTAGGTATATAATTTGGTTTCAGATAATCTTCTACCTGAAATCATTTAGGTGCGCATGCCCAAATATCCTATGTAGGAAAAGATCTATAAACTACATGAAGAATGATACAACTTATATTAACTCAATGGAATGATATATTAGCAATGCTTCAGCTGTAAATAAATGATTAATATGTGATAAATATGAAATTTACTCACGTTAGTCAACTCAATTAATATGTGTAAAATGTAATGAAAAAGATATAAGTCAGAGAAATGACAGCGGTACTAGTACTATTAGCATGGTGAAATGATAGCATATGCAGTTCTTAAGTTGGTTATTGGTAAAGCCATAAAAACCAAGTGCTGCTGATATCCCAGGGTTATAATGACATGAGGAATGGAAGAAAAAAGGCATGTTAAACAAGTTCGACCTCCGCAGAGGCTCTGAACTTGTCGAGTTAAATCTTGCTTAACAAACTCAATCATCATAGATAAAGCCGGAACTAAGTGATGATGAACCAACACACAGGGTGGTTCACTGCCCATGAACATCTTTATACGGTCTAAGTCCAGCTCGAAGAACTAGAAACCCAAGATTTGTTCAATAGAACAACACGAGAATACAAACTCATAATCTGTCCAAATGTGCAAACAAGGCCATGTTGAGGTCCTAATCCAACCAGTTTGGAGCGTTACCCATGTTGATGTCCCAATCCAACCGGGCGAGTTTTTGTCGTTTTCTTTTTTCCTGCCTACGGCCTCCCAGGGCCGTAGTCTTGTATTTTTCTCTGCTATATTAATAGAAACTCGCACTGTCTCATGCAGTTCGTTCAAAAAAAAAGATAAGATGTCTTGATCACTACTCTTTACATAAATAGACTGTTTTTTTCTGAAACAGGCATTCCTAGCTTTTATACAAAGCATAAACACGAGTTCAGTACAGACTCCGTCTCAACTGCTGGGTTTAACGGCCACATTAGTGTCACAAACAGATGTCTAGGAACAGAATTTTGAAAAAAAAAACTTACTGCACAAAAATTCTATAGTTGTTGGCTGACCTCTGTCCATACAAATGACTAATAGGGAGGCAACCAAGAACTAATTGCAGTAATGCACTTCTACATCGATTCTTAGCTAGAATGAGCTGCAATAAATTGCGTCTATTCATGGTTAACAAACTATATATTATAGCAACACTACTAGAGTTGGTTGTAGCTATGAACTAATTTTACAAAATAAAACCACTGCACGGACATCTAGCCATGATAGGATTGTTAGAGACAATTTCGAGTTTGAACATCACTTTTGACATTTTTATTTTTTCATATGAAATTAATTTCATAAGACAATTATAGCTCTTGACTACGTTTATAACTTTGTTTCAGATAATCTTTGATTTGAAATCATTTTGATGTGCTTGCCCAAATATCCTATGTAGGAAAAGATTCATAAACTACATGCATGAAGAACGATACAACTTATACTAACTCAATGAAATGATAATATTTGCAATGCTTCAGCTGTAAATAAATGATTAATATGTGATACATATGAAATTAAGTCACATGAGTCTACTCAATTCTAAGGTAGAAGTGAAATGTAATGAAGAATATATAAGTTAGAGAAATGACAGCTGTACTGGTGCTGTTAGTTTGTGAAATGATAACATATGTAGTTCTTAAGTTGGTTATTGTTAAAGGCTTAAAAAACAAGTACTGCTGATATGTCATGTTTATATTGACATGAGGAGTGGAAGAACAAAGGCAAGTTAAACCGAACTAACTGAGATGATGAGCCAACACAGTGTGGTTCACTGCCTGTGAACATCTTTATATGATCTAAGTCCAGCTCGAAGAACTATAAGCGCAAGATTTATTCAATAGAACAACACGAGAACACAAACTTATAATCTGTCCGAATGTGCAAACAGAAATAAGATGTCTCGATCACTAGTCTTTACATAAAGAGACTGTGTTTTTTTTTCAAAACAGGCATTCCCCAGCTTTTATACAAAGCGTAAACACCAGCCACATTAGATTCACAAACAGACGTCTAGGAACAGGGACAGGCCCTCAGAACGATACTAAAGGGAGAGTTATTTAGGGCAATGCAAGCAAAGAGCTTGTTGCTGGAGCTTATCCACACCATCCTGATGATCGTGACTTGCTCGGATCAAACTGGCCCCGCGTCTCATGCTTGCCACCATCCTCCATGAACTCTCTGGCTGCGGTGGATCATACTTCAGGTGGCCCTGCTTGTCGACCGCACCACCTACCAGCCACGGTGCACTCTTTGGTGGCAGCAGCGGATCAACCATGCCACCACCCTGCAAGTGCCCTGCACCGCCCTCCCGTCGCCGCCAGTCGTGCTTGTCATCACCAGCGTGCCAGTAGTGCGCTGCGCCACCTTCCGGCTGGAGCTTTGGGTTGTGGGTCTCATGCGCCAACTTTCCCTCGGGCTGCTGGGACTGACCGGAGAATTTCTTTGGCATTGCTACTGTTCGTTGCTCTTAGAGTTTATGCTCTTTCTTCCTGTTACATTTAGCAAAAGCCACCGAAAAAAAGATCACAAATTGTAGCCATAGAAGAGCCTTACTGAAAAGATAAATGTATTATCATTTCCAATCATAGCAACTAAAGAAGTGGGAGTCCGGATTGGTTAATTAGTTCTATCCCTCTGATTGAGCGACACTTGGAAGGAAAATCCAAGCCTTTTGTTGTCAATAACTACTGCTCCCCGTTTTGATACTTTCTGATCAACAGAACAGTAACATACTAGGCGTATTTATTTGCGCAATGCACGAGATTACGAGGAACATAATAAAATGAAAAGAATGAAAGAAAAGAATACAGGTCACAACTTAGGTAAGAAAAAGATACTGCCCCCTTTGTTCCATCCAAAGGTCACTTTTTCAGTTGAGTTTTATGTATGATGCCCGCATTCATATCTGAACACTGAAGGGAGCATATAGTTTTAATCAAACCGATGCACTAGTTTATACTCTGATCCTTTTTTATATATATGTATCTATTGTTAATTATCTATCAACTAATATGAAAAAAACCCTAAAAATCAGGAGATAGTGTGTGATTTAACCCTATGAGCTTACTAAATGATCAACTAAGAAGAATCCTTAAAAGTGGATACATGGTCGGTTGATAACCAAACAATGAACTAATTAGGATCATATGCTCTACCTCGAGTGTTGAAGGGAAGTGAGAAGAAGAAATAAAAAAAGGAACTGCTTGGATTAAGGGATGATTGACGAATTGCTAGGTTGGACTGACAGCAAGGTGAGATAAATACCAAGTATAGTGTGTGAGATTCCAACCACATTCAGATCTCCACTCTAAAGAAAGCATATATTGTTCGGATCACAAAAAAGAAATGATGTTAAAAACTTTTTGTTGTTTGAGAAATCAAATCGATGAACCAATTTAGAATCCATTGCATTGATCTAATCATATTATACACATACACTTAACACGAGTTCCCTTAAAAGGAAGGGAGTAGATCCCTGTGATTTAACAAATAAAGTGGTATACAAAATAGGGTATGATTTGTAAACTAACCTAGCCACGGACCCCAAAAGAAAATCCTAGAGAAGTTTGGGGATGCATGATCCGTGACTTAAACCCTGTGATTTAACCTATCAACTACGAGAAAACGTTAACAAAGTAAGACAAGATCACCGTAGGCATCAACTAATTAAAAATTCCATGTAAAGTAGGGATGCTCATAGATTAACCTAGACATGGACAGAAAGAAAGGGACAGAGACTTCGGATCTAGTGGGCTCCTTTACTGGAAGGGAAGCAATTAAGAAGATGAGATGGGAAAGGAGGAAAGGGACTGCTTGGATTGACGGATGATTACCAAATCGTTCCGTCTGTGGCAGAAAGGGGGCAGACACTTTGGATCTAGTGGAGTGGCAGGAGGGGACACAATGATGTAAGCATGCATGGGATGGGAGGGAGAAAGCTCAGTTACCAAGAAGAGAACTGGTGCCGAAGAACGAGGGCCGTGATCTACTCAGCGCAGTAACCCCGCGTCGCTCCCGCGGCCAACTTCGCTTCCTCGCCGCCGGTGAGGTGCTGAGAACTTCACGCCCTCCGCCGCCGCGTGTGGGATATTTATACATGGAGCCGCTGAAGCGGAGAAAACGAGAGTCGAGAAGCAGGCGTCTTGCTGACTAGCGGATGCGGATCTACCTGGATTCCTCCCTGATTTGGATTTTATTTGAATTTGAAAGGTTTTTGCTTGGTTTAGATATTATTTGTTTAATTAATGTGGTCAGTAGCCAAGCCACGGTAGGGTTTTTGGGGTTCCGGGAGGTTCCTCCATCAGCCCTAGACTTTTTCTGCTGCTGCCATGTGAACGCTGGACAGGTTGCAGGCTGCAGGAGTGGGGGGCAGGCCTCAGGGCCGTTGGATCGTCGACGGTCGACCGCCCCGCCGCAGCTCCGTTAAGCCGGTGTGTTCAGGGCACCTTGGCTCTCCTCCTTTTCTAGCTCTGCCTCCTGCCATGTGATGCCCTAGTGTCGGCTGTTAGTGGAGCTCCGTCCTCACTGCCACCCTCCGTACAATATATTTAGATTTTCGCATCACTGTAAAAGTTGGAACCATGACTTCTGCTTTCTGTTCATATATGAGGGACCTCCGCCGGAGCAAAACTCTTATATAAAATGGTGCCCAAGTCCAAATATGCTATCGAAGCACTTAAGCAACATCCATAAGGAGTACAACGTATAAGGAACATCCATAACTTATAATACAAAACATGAACTCGGCAAAAGTGATGCCAGTACAAATTAATAATAATGCTACTATGACTACTATATGCGTAAAGACATTAGTTTTTAGGATAATGTAAATGTATTTTTGGTACTGATCTTGCATGTCATGTCACCCTGATTATGCCGGCCAGTATTCTGAATATGTCGAATGTGAACTCCTGGGGAGTGTGGAGGCGTCCTCCTCCTGCATGTAACTGTTCACTGCATCATGGTGTTCCCCTCTTCTTCCAAAGGTGGAAACCTGAAGAAAAGTAGAGCCCGACGGTGCACTCAAGGTGGGCAGATCATATGAGCCCCTTTTCCCCCACTTGTCACCACCCTGCATGAAAGTGTCATTTGGCGGATGATACAGGCCTTGTGTATTGCGCTCGCCACCACCCTGCCAGAAAATGTACTCTGAGTTCGTGTACCACACACCGTCTTGCTGTGGCAGCGATTCTGCCACTTCCCTGGGCATCGGCGTGGCTGCCGATCTGGAAAATTTGAGGTTGGTGCGGTTGCCTTGAAAGTTGATTGCGGTATAGTCAAGGGCTTGCTTGGCCTCCTTGGCGGTGTCAAAGACGTCGAACCATATTGCCATATTGCAGTTTGGGTCGTAGAGGTATGCCACCCACCTTCTATGTGGTGCCTGCTCGCATATGGCACCATACCATGTCCTTGGTGCTCCACTGTATGGTGAACCCATAGCAAGTACTGAGATTTCCTAAAAAAGAAAAATTATATTATCCTTATATAATAGTGACTCACAGTTTATAAAAAATGGAATTGGATTGCACAAAAGAATTCTCTATTCTTGTATTCATATGACCTTCCATGAGAAACGAAACCTTTTTGTTCTTAATTGCGGTTCCACTAATTGAGGTTTTGTGATCAATGGAATAGTAACCTCCTATGCAAGTTGTTATTTACACAAAGGCCAACAAATGAAAGGAACAAAAAAAAGAATAAGTATTTTTGCAACAATATTTGTGACACCTGGCCAATTTGGTTGGCCCGGTAGTGGCCCATGATTGCTGTGTGGACATCTTTAGTACCACTATGCTAGTTGAGTAAGGTGTGGAGCCAAATTATAAGATTTTGTCTTCTAGCCATAGCACCTTCGGGTCGTTCCTTTTACACGAAGCGAGAACGAGAGTGTAAACAGGGTGCCATGTGTATGCGTGCACACCCCTCGGAAGGACTGTGCGATGCATTTTTGGAGGGCAGGGTTTCACAATCTTATATAAGGAAAAGATTCTGGCTTATGCATCTTTTGCTGTTCCTGCTACCATATGGTATTGCCTCTTATTTTCCTTCTAGAAAGGCACAACCTTTTCTTGCATTCTATGGCTTCTAGGCATATAACAGTACCAACCATTTTGCATGAATTGCTGAAAGGAAATGGTATTAACATACTTTTGGTTAGGGGAACCAAATCGATGCACCAATTTATAATCCTTTGCATTGATCCAAAATCTTATTCTGCATACCCTTAAGATGACTTTCCTTAAAACAAAGGGAGTTGATGACAGTGATCTAATGAAACAGAAATGCTACAGCTAATAGGTATGCTTTTCGAATTAACCATAAACCTTATTTAGTAGCGGAGCCAGAAATGATGACAAAGGGGTGCTAGATCAAAGAAAGGGGTGCTAAATTGATTGAACTGAACTCGAATTTGACTTTTAGGCTGATCTTGCTCCCTAGTAAATTCATGGTGTTCTACATGCAAGGCCAGTGCTGCGCGCAGCCCCGGCAGCACAGGGCTTGTCTCCGCCCCTGACCCTGTTACTTAACCTATATCAACTCTGAGAAGTCCTTAGCAAGTAGGGAAAGATCAACATAGCCTTTAATTAAAAAGCCCTTTGAATGTAGGGATGATATAGATTAACCTAAACATGGACACACAAATTAAACAAAGAACCGTGTATATGGTGATTCCACATTTGATGTATTTCAGGTTGTATTTTGTGTGTCAAAGGGAAGTAATAAGAAGAAATGGGAAAGGAATTGACTGCTTGGATTGATGGGTGATTGCCGAATTGCTTCATTCAGAATGGAAGAGATGGGACAGGCACTTTCGGTCTAGTGGGCTCTGCTGGACTAGATGTAAGCAATGGAGAAAGCTAATTACCTAAAAACGGATCTGATGAACGAGACAGTGATGGGTCTCTGTACCCCGATGTCTCTCCAAGCCACTACGCTTTCTCGCCCCCAGTGAGCGTTGCTGAAAAAGAAAAAATGTTCTCTTTATCATAATAGTTAGTAACAATTTATGCAAATAATGCAATTGGATTGCACAAAAGAATTAGGAATAAGGGCCAGTTTGCACTATTCTTCTAATCATAAGACCTTGGATGAGAAATGAAGCCTTTTTTTATCTTAGTTAAAGTTCCTCTGATGGATATTTTGTGACCAATGGAACAGTAACATCCTATGCAATTTATTTGAGCACATGCATGGGAGCAGGATCAAGGAACAAAAGGCCAGCACATCAAAAAGGTCAAAAAGAAGACAGCAGTATTGCAACTATCTTAGATAATGAAAAGATTTTGGCTTATGCATCTTTGACTGCTCCTGGAACTATGTGATACTGTCTCTCATTTTGTTCTGAAAAAGCACATCCTTTTTCTTGCATTCTATGACTTTTAAGCATATCACACTAAACAGAGCATACAGGTCAAATTGCAAAAAGGAAATTAGATTAAACTCTTTTTTAGAAAACTTAAATCAATGCTCCAATTTATAATCCTTTATATTGATATAACCTTATTCAATATACCACAGGACAGTTCCCTGTGATTCAATGAATCAAAAGTGTATACCTAATAGGATATATGCTTTGTTAACCAACCTAACCATCAACAATAAAAATCCTTGACGAAAGTCCATAATAAGGTGTATGTAAGGGATGCAAGATTCGTGCCTTAAACCCTGTGATTTAACCTACAAACTACCAAAAGTCCTTAACCAATAAAGCAAGCTCAACATAGCCTTTTCAACTAAAATCCCCTATGAAAGAAGGGATTATGTAGCTAGATTAACATAAACAAGGAAACAAAAGAAAATATCTGTATGGTGATTCGACATTTGTTTTGTTTTTCAGGTTGTACCTTGTGTGTGGAAGGGAAGTAAATAAGAAGATTAAAATGGGAGACGAAAGGGACTGCCTGGATGTTTGCGGATCCATCCGTTTGGCAGAAAGGGGATAAATTCTTTTGGATCTAGTGGGGTGGCAGGAAGGGAGCAGATGTAAGCAAGGGATCGATGGAGAAAGCTACTTACCGCCTCCCTCCCACTCGATCCCAACTTCGCTTTCTCGCCACCGGTAAGCTGTGTTGAGATCTTCACTCCCTCCGCCGCCGGTGGGTATATTTATAGAGCCAGTCGTGGCAACCCGGCCGTAGGCGGAGAGCACGAGGAGCTCAGGGCCGTAACCCCTAGTTACGTTCACCGACACGCCGTCCAGCTCACTGGCCCGCGCGTCTTCCTTGAATTGCGGCGGATGTACGTGGATATTTCTCCTTGATTTAGTGTTTAAAGGTTTCTTCTTGGTTCAGATTTTATTTGATTGGTCAGCAGCCAGGCCACGGTAGGGTTTTGGGTTTACGGGAGGTTCGGCCAGACTTTTCTGCTGTGCCATGTGAGATCTGCTCCGCCACACCACGTGCCCTGCTGTCGACGCGTAGCACAGCAGGGCTCCCGAGGACGACGCACGCGAGGGCTGTCGAGGACGACGCACAGCCTGGAGCCTGGTGGCCGAGTCAGGAGCTAAGCCGTGTTTAGTTGACCCTGAAAATTTTTTCAGGGTATTCTGCCTTCGCCGTCCGCCGAAGACAAGCACAGGTACGTGTTCAGGTGGCGCCTTCGCCCTTATCCTATGCTCTGCCTCCTGCCAAGTCATGCCCTAGTGTCTGCCATTACCCAAGTTCCTTCCTGACTGCCACCTTCCGTACGATATATTTGGATTTTCCTAGCTATTTTTGTTCAGTTTTTTTTTTTGAAAGAAGAGTTCTGTATTTTGATGACCAGCGTTCCATATGCATGCAAGCCCAGGTATCTGAATCCTTGAATTCTATTTTGGGTTCATTTTTTTTTTGAGCAAACGAGAATTAGAGATTTTGATGAATTAGTAGTCTTTATTGACGCAATCCGAAGTAATTGTCGTCTGGGGAACCAGGAATTGTCCTTTAATTTTGTTTGTCTTAAAAATGATTAGTAATTTCTGATGAATTAGTCTCCGATAAAATTAAAGCCGAGATACTCGCATGATTATTTGTTAGAAAATCTCATAGAATTTTGATTTACACCAAATTAGATGTCTAGGCCCTTGGCATAGATAAGAGATTTGTTGTATCAAGAATCAAGATGGCTTATGCTTTCAAAAAAGAAAAGAAAGAATCAAATCCCAAGTACAATTCCAGAACTACGTGGTCACTTTAATTCTGGATGGTATATTTTAGTGAAAACTCTACCCGAAAATTTTTGGTTGATAGGATGTACCATTTTCATTACCCTATGCATTATCAGTTTTTTTTCTCATACTACATTCTTAGGTCATTGGTCATGATTGTAGGCAACAACATCATTTCATGTTAAATAATCATTATGGTAATTCGGTTGAAACACATGAAATACATTGTATTCTTCACCTGATTTTGAACTTTGAGAAATGGTACAAGATTTGACTGAAATATGCATATGCATGATCTAATGTTGTCGGACCTAAGGACCGGTAGTCCACAAGGGGGTGCCCAAGTGGTAGATTTGTAGGCGAGGGTGATCGCAGAACTAGAAGCTCGAGGTAACACAGGAGGCGCAGGGTTTGGGCTACCCGGAGGTATAATACACTACGTCTTGTGCTCGGTGTCTTGAGATTGATCTGCTCGGCAAAACTTCAGGGATACAATGGGGAGAAGTTGCATATCCCTCAGGGGTCACCCTAGGCCACCTTATATAGGCTGACAACCCAGGGCTAACAAGACGCTTATCTCTAATCCTATCAGGATACAACAAAGGAAACTGATCGGAGTCGGTTAAAACATAATCTCTGTGATCTCTGGGTGAGATCCGAGTATCGCACCATGCACCTTACGAGCCAAGTCATCACCAGTCTTGTCCATCAAGTTTGAAGATCCTCATGGGCCACCCCTGTGTCGGCCCACACTATTGTCAGATGTGGGTGCTTCATGGCGCTTTGTATTCTCCAATGATGACATGCACCTCGTGGTCGGCCGGGTGAAACTCGCCGTTGTCTTGGTGTCTGGGAGCTGGCTTTCGCTGCTCTGGTCGGTGCTCGTCAACCCGGCGGTGCGCGTCGTCATGATGAGCCTGCTAGTTGCGACGGTAGTCGTCACCGCGGTGGTAGTCGTCGCGTTGGTAGCGATCGTCATCGTAGTTATTGCCATCGCGACAATAGTTGTTGTAGCGGCCGCCGTTATTGTAGCCTGAGTTGTTGTCTTAGCTTTGCTTCTTGATCGGAGGTAGAGCGCTGAGCTCTTCAAGCAGCGCATGACACTCACGGAGAGTGTGCTTCGCGTCTTTGTAGAAGGGGCATTGATCATTGAGGGTATCGTGGAACTCTACCGACAGGAACCTAGATTCCACCCGGACTTCACCTTCTGCTAGTGCTATCATGGGTGCTTCATGGTGCTTTACGTTCTCCCGGCGGTCATTGTCTTCTTGGCGCTTGTTCTTGCCCCTGAACTGGGCCTGCTCGGCTTCATCGGTGCAAGCTTCGAGGTTGATTATGTCCATCAGCTCGTCGACCGTCCTAGGGTCGACTTTGAAGAGGGTGCGGAAGAAGGTTGTGTCGCAGAGGTTGTGCCTAAACACGTCGATGACATCAAGATCTTCAACATCAGTAAGCTTGTTGCGGTTGCAAAGAAGCGGTTTGTATAGTCTCATAGGCTTCCGCCCTTCTTCTGCTTGACGTTGTCCAGATCGAATCTGGACCCGGGGCGAGTGTAGCTGGCCTGGTAGTTCTTAGTGAAGGCTTGATAGAGATCTGCCCAGCTGTCGATGTTGTCTCGAGGGAGGCCCTTGAGCCACAACAAGGCTTCCTTGCCGAGCATCTTGGGGAAGAAGGCGGCAGCTTAATTGTTGGATCCGTGGGCGGCTTTGACCGCTGTGTGGTACATCTTGAGCCAAAGTTTGGGGTTGGAGCGACCGTCAAACTTCACAACTTGGGCCGGCTTGAAGGAGTCAGGCCAGTTGATGGCTCGGAGCCAGGCGGTAAAAGCGGCGAAACAGTCGAAGTTGTAATCTTCATCGTCATTCTGCCTATAGCGGGGCAGCCAGCCGTGCTCAACTCGGGCCCGGTTACACCATAATCTTCGTGATCTCTGGGCAAGATCCGAGTATCGCGCCATGCACCTTACGGGCCAAGTCATCACCAGTCTTGTCCGTCAAGTTTGAACATCCTCGTGGGCCAGCCCTGGGTAGGCCCACACTGTTGTTAGATGTGGGCCCAGGCCGACTGTCAACCCTATCGGTAATGGGCCCAGGGGTACCCATATCCCACAACTGCATTATGGAACACATACTACTTTTGCTACTTTCATATATATACATATACGCCATACATCTGTAGATTGGGGCTTACTGGATTAGTCACATGCCGAAGATATTACCATTCCATCATTTAAAAAAAGAGTTCAATACTTCTTCAAGTAGTGCGAAGAAAAGGTCAGTACCTCTCTAATGCAATGGGCCACTTCTATTTAAACCTACACATATGGGGCGCAATACAGATCCCATCTAGATTAATTAGGCTACGTTACCTTCAAAACTATGATGAGATTTGGGCACACCTCAACTCCCTTGGCACCAATTGCCCATTTTTATGAGAGCCAACTTAGACCTAAGTTTGTGTTGAAGTTTTGCAGTTTTGGTGTATATGTTCAATCATATATTCATATGTAAGAACTTCAACTTCCAAAAAGGAAGGAAACATTAAGAAAATACATTAGGTGCTCACAGTAGCCACCTCGCTTACCCTGCAATATCAGCTACTGTCTGTCTCTGAATGGATCACTGAGAAGTGTTTATGTTGTCACCAGCGGTCATTCAAAATCGCAGATCGTCCTTTTAATTAGTTGTAACAGATCGTGTGCCATACTTCCACCTACAAACTGAACAAATTATGTAAGTTGCCATCACATTTTCTCAGTCGTTGGATCATGAGTCCAAGTGCAAATAAATTTCAAATTTATATGAGCCATATGTGATGACCTTAATTTCCCTCATGTAGCCATAGTTCTTATGTATCTTTCGTATGAGGATGAAACAATGAAGTATGTAGGACCTTGTTTGCAAATCGTAATTGAATAGTAAGTTTGATTGTACTTTTATTGGATATATGGACACTCAAGTAGGACTCCAATGGTTCTCCGCGCACTAAAGTTTGTCAATCTGCACAAGCAGAGCAAACAAACTCATTGAAGGCTGGTGTCAATGGAACAATCAAATGTGTATGCACCTCCACAAGACTATGTTATATCTAGATTTTCTTTTCATAAATTTTCTAGAAACCTATAATAACAAGCTCTGTAATGCTTTGTTTAATTGATGAAAAGATACAACAAGAGTATACTCCCTCCATACTGGTAAATAAAGTCGTTTAGGACAGTATTTTAGAATACCAAGAAGTGATTAATTAGGGTAGAGTTTTCCCTGTCTACCCCTATTAAATAAAGTTGTGGGTGCAACCTAGAGAACAAAGGCATCCATCTTTGATTGGTTAGCACAGCAAGTCCCGATACTTGAGGGTCCAGGTCCGATACCTCACGGGCTCAACTTTTTGCCGTCTGTGCGGTTGCATTGCATGGCGCGCACTGGCCGTGCGATTTTTACATGTTGTGCACACTGCTGGTTGTTGCATCGTGATTTTTACATCTTGAATTTGCGGTCATGTGATATGGATTGTGGGCTACTCCTTATTTCTTTGATTTGTGGTATTTCTGAAGGCCCATGCGCTGATTCGCTTTGAAATAACTGAAGGCTAGAAACGTTTTCAGTGGTATGCTCTATATATTGATTTTT
>CM014277.1:20213435-20250070 GCA_004135705.1 Alloteropsis semialata
GAGATCCCGTGTTCGAACCCCCCCTATTATTCATTTTCTTACTTTTTCTCATTATTTTCCCTTTAACAATGAATTCGATCTATAGCCACCCTTTCGTTTAACTTTTTTCCCATTTAGCTGCAGTAAATGTATGTAACAGGTTAGACCTTTTTCACAACTGAGTAGGGTTGCAGATTCGACCTCCATAGCATCATGTTTTCATTTCTTTCACAAAATTTTCCCTTTTTTCAATTAGCTCTGCCACTTTTTCAATTTTTCCTTATAAATTTTCCCTATTTATTTTGGATTAGGTTCTACACTTGCTTTACACTAACTAGCAAGTCACGTTCACTTGTAACCTAAAAATTCGCAATGGGACCCACATAACCAAGTGGCACAGAGAGCACCCTGATAGGTGGGCCATGCTTGCCGACAAGAACGATATAAGCATTTTCTTAAAAATAGAGACAAAACATATGACAGACTTAGTATCGTCATGAACTTCGTCATAAATATGGCACTGAAATAGGTTATGACGATTTCTAATTGGTATCTGTGATGCCCAACATATTTTCGTCACAAAGTTGCGCTGACTCCTAAAAAATGTCACAAACAGAATATTTCTATGAGAATAGGTCTGTTGTCACGCGAAATTCGTCACCGAAGGTCGTATGTGTTGTAGTGTCGGGCGGTCGTTGTCTTCTTGGCGCTTGTTCTTGCCCCTTAACTGGGCCTACTCGGCTTCGTCGGCATGGGCTTCAAGGTTGACGATGTCCATCAGCTCGCCGACCGTCTTCGGGTTGACTTTGAAGAGGGTGCGGAAGAAGGTGGTGTCGCAGAGCCTGCGCCTGAACGTGTCGATGACATCAAGATCTTCAACGTCAGTAAGCTTGTTGCGGTTGCGAAGAAGCGGTTTGTATACTCTCGCAGGTTTTGGCCCTTCTTCTGCTTGACGTTGTCCAGATCGAATCTGGACCCGGGGCGAGTGTAGCTGGCCTGGTAGTTCTTAGTGAAGGCTTGACAGAAATCTGCCCAGTTGTCGATGTTGTCTCGGGGGAGGCCCTTGAGCCACAACAAGGCTTCCTTGCCGAGCATCTTGGGGAAGTAGGCGGCGGCTTGATCGTTGGATCCGTGGGGCGGCTTTGACCGCTGTGTGGTACGTCTTGAGCCAAAGTTTGGGGTCGGAGCGACCGTCAAACTTCACAACTTGGGCCGGCTTGAAGGAGTCAGGCCAGTTGACGGCTTGGAGCCGAGCGGTAAAAGTCGCGAAACTATCGAAGTTGTAATCTTCATCGTTGTTCTGCCTATAGCGGGGGCAGCCGGCCGTGCTCGACTCGAGGCCGGTTACAACATAATCTCCATGATCTCTAGGCAAGATCCGAGTATCGCGCCATGCACCTTACGGGCCAAGTCATTACCAGTCTTGTCCGTCAAATTTGAACATCCTCGTGGGCTGGCCCTGGGTAGGCCCACACTGTTGTCAGATGTGGGCCCAGGCTGACTGTCAACCCTGTCGGTAATGGGCCCAGGGGTACCCATATCCCCCAACTGCATTATGGAAAACATACTACTTTTGCTACTTTCATATACATATATGCCATACATCTGTAGATTGGGGCTTACTGGATTAGTCACATGCCGAAGATATTACCATTCCATCATTTAAAAAAAAGAGTTCAATACTTCTTCAAGTAGTGCGAAGAAAAGGTCAGTACCTCTCTAATGCAATGGGCCAATTCTATTTAAACCTACACATATGGGGCGCAATACAGATCCCATCTAGATTAATTAGGCTACGTTACCTTCAAAACTATAATGAGATTTGGGCACACCTCAACTCCCTTGGCACCAATTGCCCATTTTTACGCAAGCCAACTTAGACCTAAGTTTGTGTTGAAGTTTTGCAGATTTTGGTGTATATGTTCAATCATATATTCATATGTAAGAACTTCAAATTCCAAATAGGAAGGAAACATTAAGAAAATACATTAAGTGCTCACAATAGCCACCTCGCTTACCCTGCAATATCAGCTACTGTCTGTCTCTGAATGGGTCACTGAGAAGTGTTTATGTTGTCACCAGCGGTCATTCAAAACCGCATATCGTCCTTTTCATTAGTTGTAACAGATCGTGTGCCATACTTCCACCTACAAACTGACCAAATTATATAAGTTGCCATCACATTTTCTCAGTCGTTGGATCATGAGTCCAAGTGCATATAAATTTCAAATTTATATGAGCCATATGTGATGACCTTAATTTCCCTCATGTAGCCATAGTTATTATGTATCCTTCGTATGAGGATGAAACAATGAAGTATATAGGACCTAGTTTGCAAATCATAATTGAATAGTAAGTTTGATTGTACTTTTATTGGATATATGGACACTCAAGTAGGACTCCAATGGTTCTCCGCGCACTAAAGTTTGTCAATCTGCACAAGCAGAGCAAACAAACTCATTGAAGGCTGGTGTCAATGGAACAATCAAATGTGTATGCACCTCCACAAGACTATGTTATATCTAGATTTTCTTTTCATAAATTTTCTAGAAACCTATAATAACAAGCTCTGTAATGCTTTGTTTAATTGATGAAAAGATACAACAAGAGTATACTCCCTCCATACTGGTAAATAAAGTCGTTTAGGACAGTATTTTAGAATACCAAGAAGTGATTAATTAGGGTAGAGTTTTCCCTGTCTACCCCTATTAAATAAAGTTGTGGGTGCAACCTAGAGAACAAAGGCATCCATCTTTGATTGGTTAGCACAGCAAGTCCCGATACTTGAGGGTCCAGGTCCGATACCTCACGGGCTCAACTTTTTGCCGTCTGTGCGGTTGCATTGCATGGCGCGCACTGGCCGTGCGATTTTTACATGTTGTGCACACTGCTGGTTGTTGCATCGTGATTTTTACATCTTGAATTTGCGGTCATGTGATATGGATTGTGGGCTACTCCTTATTTCTTTGATTTGTGGTATTTCTGAAGGCCCATGCGCTGATTTGCTTTGAAATAACTGAAGGCTAGAAACGTTTTCAGTGGTATGCTCTATACATTGATTTTTTTCTTTGGAGAAGTGTGTTCTGTTACTTCTGTACAGGTTGGGCAGCAGTTCATCGACTGCCACTGCTCCCCCATTTGGCCATTTCATCTTCCACAAGATAAGCAAAGTGAGCAGGTGAATGCACAATTGGTTTTTTTTGGCTTCCAATTATTTCTCTCTCGCTTTCGCTATTTTTATGTCTGAATTGTTTCTTTTGTTGTGGTTTCATGCCTGTTTTGTTTTTTACCCATTTCCTCATGTTGCAATGGAGAAAGATTGTTGAGTGCAATCCATAGGGTTTCCTTGAGCTTCCATATTTTGATATGCTTGGTTTCTACTTGGATCTGTTTTGGGTTCCATATTGGTTTTGCTTTATTTGTATGCACAGTAACTGCAGTTTTATTTCTGCTAGGGTTCATGGGATCCTGTCTTTGTGCCTAAAATGCATTTGAAAATGTTATTTCATTCTCACATTTGTTAAATTTTGGTGTCAAGATTTTATTGCATCAAGTTTCACATTGTTTGGATGTGAGATTCCCAGGTTTTTTCTGTAATCAAGTGGTGCGATGCATGCTTTTGATCCATAACATGCTGAACTAGGGTTCATACCAATTAGGATCTGTGAGTCCTTTGTGCATGTTTGCCAATTCACTTCATTTGCCCACTCACTAGTTTCTTGTGCATGTTCAGAAAATTAAACTATAAATGAACACATTTTTGCTTGTTCCCACATGTTGTATATATAGCTACTATGTGACACCGACCACTGGTAGTGCTTCCGCTCGTTGAGCACATGATGATGTGTCTCTACACATGCTTTGCAATATATGCGAAAGTAGCTTCTGCTGCATTCCTTCCTGCTTGACTCAAATTTACTACTGTATGCTGCAAATGTTGCACAGTATGTATCTAGACTGGTCTCCTGTCTCACCAAGCCTAAGGTTTACTTTGTCTAGTGACGGCCGCCTATCTCACCATGCCCATGCATGGGTTTCTTTCTCTAGTGACAAAGCATACGCACCAGTGATTACGATTGATGAATCGCATGCTTTCGATGCTTGACTATTGTCTGGATGCATATAGTTGCAGAGAAGCATGCAGAACATTGCATGCAATCATTGCAAATTCCAAATACAGTTCCTATGTAAATCACTACCGCAGAGAACCTCATTTCTGCTAGCGCGAAAACCTTATTGGTGCCAGTTATCTGACCGGTGCAATAAAGCCGATGCGATTGCGTGTCCTTATTTGTGCCGGTGTCAAAACTGGCAAGAATAATTTATCATATGTGGTGGCATTAAGCTAACCCGATTGGTGGTGATAGGTTCCACCACATTTGATCCTGTATGCTAATCAGTGTTTTAGGCCCGCTGATTCGTATAATGTCGTTATCAGACTGGTTTCATAATTAGTCTGATGTGCATTTGTTAAATTATGCTTACTGGGTTAACTTCGCATCGGTTAGAATAAAGTCAAGAGACCCAAAAAAATTAGAATCAAATAAATGTAAGCGCTAATGTAACGATTAATGGCCTCCAAGCGTGTTCAATTGATCTGACGGTAGTCAATTGCCTTGAAATCAATGAACCATGGTTGAGACATTTAATCATAGTCAGCAACATGTTGAAGTCTCCAAGCATGGGCAATTTATCTAAAGGTACTCATTTTCCTTGATCAAAAAATCATGATGGAGACTTTCAATATGCATAAACCATACATATGAGCAGACAATTATCTGAAATTTCCACCACAACCATGAGTAGTACATGCACGTGCATTGTTATGAACGAACTACACACACAACAGATACATATTGAAATCTGAATATGTACGCATATGTGCTAGAGCTTCATAGCAATGTATAGTGCTACCATGTCATCATCATTTGGAAGCATTTCATCATAAAGCTAATTTAAACACAGCTAAATTAGGGCACTTCATCAAGGAGTTAAACTAGAGCATCTCATCACAGAGCTAAAGTAGAGCATGACATCTCAATATTAAACTAGAGCGTCTCAATGCTACAAATAGAGCATCTTAGTACTAAATTAAACAGAGCATAATAGTACAAAACAAGCTAAGTAGTAGTTGATTAAATTAACAAGCTCATAACTAAACAAGCTCAGTACTAGTTGATGACTAAACTAGATTAGCTAATTGGAGAAAAAAAACCGAAGGGGTTCAAAAGGGCATTTCGTTCATTATAAAAGCCCCGGCGCTTACTTTGCTAGGGTTCATGCAGGGCACTGTGGCGCCGGCCTTACACCACCAGAAGAGGTGTGCCAACACCACCTTCCCTGGAGCCACCGCGCCCGCAGCTTAGGTGGAGCTGGTGGTGGTGGTGGATCTGTTAGCGGTGGATGAGCTGGAGAGTTGGAAATGGTCGATGGCGATGGAGGTGCTAGAGACGCGATAGCTAGGGTTAGGAGCAGAATTGGGTTGTTCCCCAAAAAGGCTCTGCCCACCTCTTTATACAGGCCCCAGTTAAACTGACTGGTGGAATACTCTATTGGTTAGTTTACTTAAAAAATAAAACAAATGTATAAACATCCACTAGAAATAATCACATATAATATATATAATATTTATCCAATATTGTCCACCACAAAAACTAGTAGAATTACTTAAATTAAAAGTAAACATAAATAAACACCGCTCGCTCATCACCACATCTCTCAGGGGTGGCCAATCCACTCGTAGGCAGTGTAGAACTCATCGATGAAGAACTTCTTCACTTGGTGGAAGGTGACGCTCTCGTCCCACCACTGCCAAGAATAATGGCATGGAACTTATAAACGTCCTCCTTCGACGGCATGTGAGGATAGAGAGTGTGGGCAGCATCATCGTCAGGAATGAGTGTGAAGTGCTTGTCGTTCCCAAGAATAACGGCATGGAACATTCTAGCAGTGACAAATGGATCTAGATGATTTGGGGTGATGTATGCCACCAGGATGAGCTTCTGATCTCCACCCCACACATCAAGCTGTTGGAGGACGCAACGCGAGATGATCACTTGATCAAATGGAGGGAGCACCACCATCTGCTAGGCCACTATCGATCCCTCTGCAAAAGCACAAAATCAGAGTTAACAACTCAAACTGCACTGTAAAAATGAAACTAAAAAACAAACTTATGTAGGAGCATTTTGCCTTGGAGAGCTTGAGAAGTGAAAATTCGAATTAAGGAATGCGCATGACAGCTGCGAATTTTTCTCGACCGTGAATGAAGATGCATACCGCAGGTGCGGAGATCAGTGTGCGAACATCTACATATAGTGTGCACCGACTTTCGATCCAAGTTTGAAAGAGCGTCAAGACAATTCAGCTTACTTGAAAGGGAAGACAGAACACTTCAGCTTCAAAACTCCTGTGGAAACGAGCGCTTAGAAAACAGAGTGCTTCAGCTGCCCCCGATCCAGTTCACACAGATAAAATTGGACCCAAATCAAACCGGTTAGTTTCAAGCTTCCTCATAGTCAATGGATGTATATATTGCAAGGGGAGTCAAGGAAGATAAGTATGGGTTTACCATGATAAATATGAGCCGCAGCCTGTCAACTAATGAGCCATATGTTTTGGCTTCACAAGTAGAGCAAGTATATTTTGTGAAGGATACTGAAGATCCAAAATGGCATGTTATGGTCAAGACTTACCTGGTGATTGTTTTGATCACACATAAGAAGAAGATGTCACTTGATCAAGAAAATCTAGTCCCAAGCATGCCAAGAGAATGAAGCAATAAATGTGTTTATTCCAATTATAATAGAGGATGGTGACAACATCACATTGGGTAGACCTTAAGTCGAAGAGGATGTTGAAGGTACGGCTGTGGTTGTTGAAGGTAATCCAATAATGTATCATCAGGATGGTCCTGGAGATGATGACGATCAAGACGAATCTGAAAGTGATGACAGTGAAGCTGCTGAGTACATAGATTCAGATGATGGAGACACAAAATTAGAAGAAGATATAGGTAACAACTAGTTTATCTATTAATAAGTAGCCAAGCAGAAAGTTCTATCTCACTATTTTGTGTACTAGGTTATTATTGTTGATGAATAAACTAAGAAAATAAGGAAGCAAGAAAAACATGAGTCTAGTGGCGAAAAAGATTT
This sequence comes from Alloteropsis semialata, assembly GCA_004135705.1. NCBI lineage: Eukaryota > Viridiplantae > Streptophyta > Magnoliopsida > Poales > Poaceae > Alloteropsis > Alloteropsis semialata. Next base: position 20,220,572 of record CM014277.1, read on the forward strand.
GCCACGATTACTTAGTTTATTAGCATAAAAAATGGCCACTATTGTGATATTAGTCACCGCATAAATTTTTTCTCTACCATACTACATAATCGTGACAGTAGCTAATTTAGTCACAAGTCAATTATAAACAGCGATAAAAAAAATATCATCAATATCTTCTCAAGTGGCGACATGTTTTTGTCACTAATAAGCTTGACAATTGTGAGGGAAAACATTTTAGCCAAAATCAGCTGTGTAAATAGTGATAATGAGTGTTTTCCCCTATTTTTTCACTGATGAGACACTGTGTTGACAATATTTTTCACTACTAGAGTGCATATGAGTGGCATAAAAACATTTTTGACACAAAAAGGATGAGTAAATGGTGTCCAAAATTATTTCGTCACTCTATTTTGTCACTAATGATATATCTTGTGGCGATGTAGTGCTTTGTCACTAGTAAACCACATAGTAGTGAGGAACAACAATTTGGTCACTATTAACCTAGTTATTAGTGACCAGCAGGGTTTTTTTTACCGACCGGTGGCCCGTTACCGCCGGCCGGCGGTAGCGGTTAACCGGTCGGTTAACCGCGGTTACCGCTCAAAACCGGTCAAATTCAAAATCCAAACCAAAAACGCTAGTTCAAACGGTTCCCACCGGTTAGCCGACGGTTTGAGCGGTTAGCCGGCCGGTTTGAGCGGTTAGCCGGCCGGTTGCGAAAACATTGAAGAATTTGACATATTTTCGAATTTTAATTAAAAATTAGAAAATAAAAGAAAAATTCTAAAAAATTCCTAAAAATATTTTATGGTGCGTAGAATTTAATGGTGTCAAAATTTTTCAAATATTAGTGCATTTAGTATTTTTTGCGGGCATTAGAAGTTTAACGTGCTGATTTAGTAGGCTGTTTGAACTTCTAATGCCAGCAAAAAAATACTAAATGAACTAATATTTGAAAAATTTTGACATCATTACATTCTACGCACCTTGAAGTATTTTTAGGAATTTTTTTTGATTTTTCATTTTTTTTGAATTCAAATTTCAAATTTTAAATTTGGCCGGTTTGTAACCGGCCGGTACCGCTACCGGTCCGGACCGGTTACACCGGTTACCGCGGGAACCGGACCGGTAGCGGTCGGGAAGAAAAACCCTGGTGACCTGTAAATGTTTTGTCTCCAGTTTTTGTCACTGATGCTACGATTTCATGTAGTGGTTGCATTGTCTGAAAAGGCATCCTGGATACCATGAAAAGATCGATCATTTGTGGATGAAAATATTTGGTATTGTTAGACCCAAATTGCATGGTACTGCAGGCATTCTAAAAATTTAATGTATAATAGTTTATATTTGTCTACTATGTTATATACTGTTATTTGGTCCACTTATGCAATATTGCTGCTTTGCAAACAAATATACTTTCATTAATCTTCTAGCTGTCATATGGTATAAATAGAATATTTTATGAGGTCTGTGCTCCTTTTGCAGAACTATATTGATGTAAAATCCTGGGATTTTTCTGGCATGTTTTGGATTGTAGAAATGTGGATTTCAAAATTTTTCGTGTGTTGTTCGCTTTGAAGTGAAAACACTAAAGATTATCTTCGTGTGAATCTCCATAAATTCGTAGTAAATTACCATTGAGCGTTTAGTTTTCTATATAGACGAGATCATGATAGTGTGTTTTGGTTTTTCTTTTGGATTTATTTCATTACTACAGAATTGATTTTTCTAGTCACTATTTTCATAGCCGGTTTTTAAAAAGTGGCACTAATATATTTTCACAGCCGTTTAGTAAGTTGACCGGCTATGAAAATGATTTTCACAGCTGGTTTGTGACTTGACCCGGCTGTGAAAATTAAATCTATTTTCATAGCCAGTTTTAGCCACGAACCGGCTGTGAAAATCCATTTTCACAGCCGGTTCTAAGCTATAGTACATAAAAATTTTTAATTTAATTTAAATTTTGATATTTTTTATTGGACTAAGAGCACACAAGGGACAACAAAAAAAATTCAGCTCAATCCGATCTAAGGTGTGGTATCCAAAAAATCATAAAGATTCGAAACGTTTCATATTAAAGAAATGCACCATCGATTAGTTTGCATATCGTAAAATGATATTTTTGCTTATATTACAACGAATTTTTTTTAAATATTTTACACTACATATATGTTGCCATGGAGCAGTTTTGGATTTTTTTTGAAATGATTTGCTATTTTCTAACTATTAAATGAATTTCTAGGTACTTATTCTTAGTAATTCTAATTTGAACTACATGTCTCTTAAATAGCTCTTATCAAATATTAGAAAAATAGTATCTAAGGACATATGCTCTAGTTTAGATCAAATCGTGAAACATATATGAAATGTCAATAGGTTTGCTATGTATAATTCACACTTTAATTTACTCCTTGTAAAAATAATAACAATATCAAAAACTTATCCAAAAATTATAAAAGTTGTCATGGAGTCATTTTATAGGTGTATAACCTTCTCATAAAAATCAATACATTTCAAAAAAATTAGACTATACATTGTTCATAAACGTATATATCTCTCATACTATTTCATACACCTTAAGCCAAACTTTCGTGTTTGTATATTATAAAACTTATTTTTGCTCATATGATGTATAAATATGTTTTTGCATGTTTTATACTGCATATAAGTTGCCATGGAGGAGTTTAGGAAGTTTTTGAAATGATTTGCTATTTTCTATGAATTAAATGAATTTTTGGCACTTAAAAATCAATTTTCATACAACTATTTTTTATTGTTATATTATTTTTCTGATATTTGTCTTGAAGGTATGTGCTTGTAAGGAACTACCACAAAACTTTTCCACCTAATATGATCAACGGGGTGGCCTCTAGAATTTTATAAAAGTTGGATAGAGTTAATATAAATGGAGTGCATCACTCATTCAGACACAAGCAATGGTGTGGTGCAGTGGTAAGTGGATCTTCGCGCGAAGCAAGAGGTCGCGGGTTTGAATCATGGCGAATGCAACAAGTGCAAAAAATTGTATAGTTGGAGGTGGTGGTGCCTGGTTAATGGGGCTAGCCTCCCATGTGGTTAACATTTAACACATTTAACATTTTTATTTTATTTTTGATTTTTGGTTTTCGAAATTATTTTCACAGCCGGTTAAAAACCGACTGTGAAAAGCCGATTTTCAGTGCCACTTTATCAGCGCCACTTTTGAAAACCGGCTGTGATGGGCTGAACCAGACCGGCTGTGATAGCCGTCCTGTAGTAGTGTTTGGATTTTAAGTGTGGACCTAAATCTAACTACTAACTCTCCTTGATCAACTCCTAAGGCGAAAGCGGCTATCCAAATCTTCTGGCCTGTTGGCCTATTAACACACGTGACCCGCCATCTGTCTTGATCTATCAAGATCTTGGGTTATCGTTGAACTCTATCTCTTATATATCTACTCTCGATCAGAGATCAACACCCATTGCTGAGACTTTATCAACTCGTACCTCAGATCATCTCTTATATCTCACTCCAATCCTAAATTGAAGCTTCCATTGAAATTCTTGCCGTCCGGATCAACACGAGACTTTTTAAAAACCATATCTGAATTATGATGACCATTTTCCATTTGATCAGATTATTTATTCATTTATTTATTTTCTAGCAAATAGTCTAATTAATTCACTCAAAATATCTGCGGGATTTATTTGAATTATAGCAATATATCTGGATTTTGAAATTAATTATTTAATAATTAGTTTGCTCTAGAAACTGTCTAATTCTTCTGCCTCCATCATAGAATAAGTTATTCCGAATCTATTTCCTCTCCTAACTTTCCTCCAATGCAAACAACCATATATTTTTCTTAGTCCATAACCAATTTATTTCCTCTCCATCGTGCCAACAGCTCATCTCGGTCTCTTTTCCTCCACACACATCTTATTTCTTCTCCACCGAGCGTCGTCGTCTCTTTTTCGTAAGAGGAGCCACCTTTTTCTTCTCCTCCACCAAACCAGCAACCACTCCTCATCTCTTTCCCCCATCCAGCCCCGGCCACCTCTCTCCCTCTCATTTCTCCTCACCGGACGCCTCCCCTTTCTCCCACCTTCTCTTCCACCCGTGCATCTCCTCTTATCAGATCCCTCAGCTCCATCTCGCATGGCACAGCACCGAAGCAGAACAAAGAAGGTCAGCAGGGGGGCAGGCAGCAGCAGGCGAAGCAGCGGCCCGGACACGCGAGCGAGAGCAGGCTCAGGCACGGTTCCGTGACAGCTCAGGCGCGCCGGCCCAGCGTGCGTGCGTAAGCGGCGTCGGCAGCGGCAGGCATCTTCGCGGCAGTGTGTGACTGGCGGCCTGGTGGAGCGGCATATACGAGGCCCGGCGACGGGCTGCGTGGGCAACTGCAACGCAATGCAGGCCGAACCGGGAGCAGAGCAGCAGACCAGCAGGCGGCGGGCAGCGGCCAGGGCGCAAGTGGGAGCGGCTCAGGAGGCGGCCTGTGTTGGCTTTTTGCCTGAGCAGTCGAGTTGTTCGCAAGGGCCTCACTGGAACTAGAAGCATGATGGTGAACATGAAACGATTTAGACAGGTTCAGGTCGTCTCGAAAGAGAGCGTAATACCCTACGTCCTGTATGGTGAATTGCTTCGTATTGATGGTTATGATTTTACAAGGGGTCCTTGCCTCACCTTATATACTCGGGAGACTGTGTCTACAAGGCAAATAATACCGATTTCTAGTCGAACACTAAATACAAAGTCCTAACATGAGTAGGCCGGGTTGTTTCCTAGCAGCCGACTAGTTTCCTTAACATGTACGTTTTTTCCTTATATCTCTTAGAATTGGCGGCCCAATCTCTTTGTGGACCTGCAGCCCATAAGGACTCTCATCGATCTTGGTCCGTCAAACTGCCGAGCGTCTTCATGTCTTCACACCTGCCTAGTTGTTTCTCAACAATTTGAGCACCAGACGAGTTATTTCCTCGTCATCTTGCGCCTTCGTTGAAAACCTTCAGAAGTGAACAGGATGTACTCTTTGCCGACTTCTTTTGCAATCAGCCCCCGGGCTTTGATTTTAAATCAAAGATGATGTAAAAACTTCCCTATTTAACATAATGGTGTCCAGCTTTTAAAAAAAGATGAACCCATTATGGGTCAGCCCCCGAGCCTACAAATATTTTCAAGGATTAAAAATAACTCCAGGGTCTTTAATAAAAAACTTTTCCAAAAGAAATATACTATTTCCCCCACAGCCATCAAGCTTAAAGCTGATGTCAATAAGCTTAAAGACTTTTTAGGAAATAAATATATTCTTTGATTTGAAAAAAATATTCCAATAAGCGTCAGCCCCTGAGCGTGGCAATGCATCTGCACAAAAATGACTTAGCCATTGGAAGAGATCTTACAATTATGCATCTGGTAATAACCACGAATACATAACTGTTTATGTATTGGTGAAAACGCCTTTTGTAAAATACGCTTAGGGTTATCTCTTCGTTAATAAAAACAAAGGGAAACCGCTTCTTATTCACATCTGTTCTAGCCGCCATTCTCCAAATCTGAAATCCTCCATACTCCCGCGTGCCGTCGAATCCACTCAAGCCCCATCTGGCAATCTCCATCGCGCAAGAGAACCTCAACTGGCAAGATGGGCAAGAAAGCTGCAGCGAGCAAGAAGGAACCCAAGATCCCCATTACGTGGATGCCCGTATTTAAGACTACACCCCCTCCCCCCCTTCCGCTCTAGTCTGGAAACCATCCAAAGCGACTAGGGAATTAGTACAACAGTTGGTCAACCAGGGCTACCTCCTCGACCAGTCCATCTCATTTTGGAGGACTGACGCGGGTAAGGCCTGGTCTTTCGACGAGATTGATGAAATTGTTGTTTTTGCCCCTTTCTATGAGCGCGGTTTCGCCATACCTGCCCATGATTTCCTCCACGGTCTCCTCGCCTTCTATAAGTTAGAGCTAGTGCATCTGAATCCAAACTCAATCCTTCAGATCTCCCTCTTCATTCATCTTTGTAAAGCCTTCTTAGGAATCGATCCCCATTTCAATCTTTTCCGCCTCTGTACCACGTCAAGCCGAATCAGGGGAAAGTAATTGGTGAAGCCGGGATCCAACTTCCTCAAGGAATGAAGAATATTTACTTTGATTTCAAGCTGAATGATTCAATCAAAGATTGGAATGACAAGTGGTTCTATGTGGAGAACCAACCTCCCAAACTGAAGAAGCATTCGGGCCACCTGCCCCAGCAACAAGCTAATTGGAATGAAGCACTTGGCGAGAACAAGGTCAATGCAATAGCCAGGTTGTTAAAACTCATCGACGATCTGAAGAAGAAAGGCCTGACCGGAATTGGGATTGCCAGTTCGTTCCTTCGCCGACGCGTAGAACCCTGCCAGAAGCGGGCGCACGCTGGCTATGAATACACTGGACCCAACGACCCAACCAGGGTCTCCTTCGTTGAGCTTTCGGCTGATGAAGCTGCGCTTCGCGTCCAGGCGCTCTTCATGGACGCCCATGAGCTACCATCCCGAGTACCCGAGTACTCGGCTGAACGCACACCACCAGCGGTAAGTAATTGTTTTGAGCTTAACTCAATTGTCTTGAATGAAACCGCTGTTATAATATCATTACTCATGATTTGTAACTGTCTGTTGCAGGATTTGCGTACAAGGTATGCTTCCGCTCCTCCTCCCATCGTGGAGACAAAGACTGAGTTGCCGCAGCCACCCCTTTCCTCGCCGCCCAAGCGAAACACTGGTGGCTTAGATAGGGGAAAAGGCCCTGCTGATGAGGAAGTGGAAGAACAAGTACTTGTAGAGGACACATCGTCAGATGATGACCTTCCACCTCGTCGGTCCAGTGACATCGGGCAAGGTGGCTCAGGCATTAAAAGGCTGAGCACCGAAGAGGCCCAAAGCCCCCTGATTGCAAAGAAAAGGCGGTCGATGAGGAAAAAGACCATCTCTCAAACCAAGAAGCCCGCCGATCCCATCTTTCCAGAAGCCCATGAGGTCGAAGATGAAGCTAAAAAGGAAATAGAGATACTGATGGGTATCCCTCTGAACACGCCCTCCCCCCCAACAGGTATGCTTGTCTTTCATTCTGATAATGCTGTAATCCTATATGCTGGATTGATCCGAGGTCTTCTCATGCAGCAGACATAGCAAAAGGTTCCTTTGCCGAAGGAGAAGACTCCCGAGCCTCAAGAAATTCCATCTGGAGGAGTTTCTTTTGGCTTGGAGGAACCGGAATTTGACATGGATTTTGCCAAATAAGTAGTCTGAATTGTTGGATGCATCATTCTTTCTTCTGCCGTATCAAATTTGCTTAACTCTGCACTTTGGCTGTGTAGTCGGCCGCCTTTACCCAAGCCCGCCCAAGTGTCTGTGATCCCTAAGCAGAGCCTGCCAGAAGACACATAGAACAAGGAAGCGGAGGCAGAGCAAGAGCCAAGCCCCCAAATTACCCCGCAGCCCCAAGATGCAAGAACCCAAGCCTCATCATCGTCGAAGGAGCCGGAGAAAGCCACTCCGGGTACTTCTGTGCAGGGCGCATGGCCAAAGGCTACAGAAAGTACCCGGATGGCTAGTCTCTGGTCGGAAGAACTTGAAGCGGCTGCCGGTCTTGTGAAGGCCACCACAATAGAGAAAATTATCCGGGGAAGCAGCCCCGAGCGCCAACACCTGAGCCCTTCCAGATCTATACCAGGATGACTGGCGTGGGATCGGAAGATGAAGATGCCTTCTTGTTCGACTCGCAAGTCGACCAGGAAGATCCAGAAAAAGCCGCTGCGCTACAAAAACAGCTGTCGACACTTACAGAGGTTAGTATATAGTAAATCAATACTGTAAATATACTTATCTCCATGTATTGATGCTTTAATCGATGCTCCAACTTGTTTTCTTTTGAAAACAGAGCATACTCTGCCGCTCCTATCAAAAAATAGAGATGCTCCGCCGAGCTAATGCATGCTTCACCCGGGCGGAGAAGGCGGAGAAGGACTTGGTGCAGGGCCAATCTTCATGGGAAGAAGAACGCGCCAAGTTGCTCCTGGATCTGGATGTGGCATATCAGAAGATGAACTTATACTAGAACTAGCGCAACGACGTCATCAAGAAAACTAAGTCGCTGAAACAGAAACTTGCAGGTAGTCCGCCGATTTCTTCTTGCAGAAAATGAGAGGAAGATCGAAGCGCTTGAGGCCAAGGCCACCGATATGAAGAATCTCTTCTATCAGTTGCAAGAGCGAGCAAACCAAGCAGAACAGTGGGAGCAGGATTGCATGGTGGAGCTTGCTGATGAGAAGCAGAAGCATTAGGTCGCTGATGCTCAGCTTATCCGGGACATGGCCAAGATCCGTAACCAGGAAGACGAAATCAACAATCTTCGAATGGAACTTGGAGCCCTTAAGGAAGCTGCTGCTCTGCTGTTTGACTTGGTCGCACGCGTACCCGCAGGTGATCCTGCTCCTCCTCTTGTTGATTGCCTTCGAGCTGCTCCTGGGCAGGTTCGTGTCTATTGCCAACGGATAGCCCAGTCTTGCACTAAGCATGTACTCGGCATAGTCCGGTCCTAGTGGCCTGCCCAGAGGTTGAGCATTACAGAGGGTAAGGTCAACCCGGCCTGTACTCGAGATATGTTTAACACTTATTTGGAGGAGGAAAAGGACACGGCGGAGAAGATCGTTTCTCGCCTTAAGTTCTAGGTTCTTTATAAAAAGAAACCTTTGTAATGAACTCTGAGTTAGATGTAAATACTTATGTCTTGTCGACAAGAGTACTTGTTATCTGTGTTTGTGGCGCCTGATCTATCTGTGTTAAAATAGAAAGTTGATGGCACTGGTTTATGGATGTGGCCTATTTGAATTGCTTTTAAACAACTCGGCATGATTCATAAACTCTGTTGTATGCGTTACTTGGCGAGCAAGTGTAGCATAAAATACGTATCTGAATTCCAAGCTTGATGACAATGGAATATAGACACTTTATTATCGTTTGGCATAAAGTCGACATCAGTACATTGAAAGGACTGGCTTTTATTGACTCTTAAAGACTCCTAAAAACTTTTAAGTATAAAAACGCCGCAAGTGCTCGATGTTCCAAGCATTGGGCACGTCTATTCCATCTTGCCGTTGTAGTTGATAAGTACCTAGGCCGATGACCCTTGATACTATGAACGGGCCTTCCCAAGGTGAGGATAGCTTGTGCTGATCTTTTGTACTCTGAATTCTTCGGAGGACCAAGTCGCCGATGTTAAACGATCGAGATTGGACGTTTTGATCGTGATACCTCCTAAGATCTTGCTGGTACTTTGTTGTTCTGATCAACGCGGCTACCCTTGCCACTTCTAGCATGTCAACATCTTCTGCTCTGCTTTGCTCTGCGGCCTCCTCCGAGTAGTTTTGAATTCTTGGAGCATTGTATTCGATGTCCACCGGGAGTACTGCCTCAGAGCCGTAGATCAGAAAGAAGGGCGATTGCCCTGTCGCTCGACTAAGCTGAATTGTTGGCCCCCAGACCACAGCTGGCAGCTCTTGCAGCCACTTGCCGCCGTACTTCTTGAGTAGTTCGTAGAGCATTAGCTTCAGTCATTGAAGTATGAGGCCGTTAGCTCTCTCAACTTGTCCATTGGCGCGGGGGTGCGCCACCGATGCGTAGTGAACTTTGATTCCCAGACTGTCGCAAAAATCAAAGAACTCGTCCCCTGTGAATTGGGAGCCAAGATCAGTGATAATACAATTCGGGACACCGAAGCAGTGAGCAATGTCTTGGATGAACTGGGCCACCTTTGGAGCCGTAGCTTTGACCAGCGGCTTGACTTCAATCCACTTTGTAAACTTGTCGATTGCCGCGTAGAGATATTCAAATCCCCTGGCGCTTTCTTGAGCGATCCAACCATATCCAGCCCCCAGCATGCGAAGGGCCAAGAGGGTGGTATGGTGTTGAGGACTGTTGCGGGGACGTGGGCTTGTCGGGCGAAGAACTGGCAGCCATGACAAGTCCGCATGACTTCTTTCGCGTCTGCCACTGCGGACGGCCAGTAGTACCCTCATCGGCGACTTGCTCTGCTTCCACTTTATCTTCAAGCTCTTCCTTATGTAGGATGTACTCGATGAAGGGCTTCGTCCACTCAGGTGTAATCACCATGACTTGCTGATGAGGGGTGTTGTAGTCGGCTGTACTGCCTACTCCCTGATGGATGGTTGTAATAGCTCTTGAACGAAAACGCCACCCGGTACCTGAGCTTGGTGCGAACCAAGCTTGGAAAGTGCATCAACAGCCATGTTGTTGTCTCTGAGGACGTGATGGAACTCGAGCCCATGGAAGTGCTTCTCGAGCTTGTGGGCCTCCATGCAGTCTGCGTCCATGTTCACCTTGGTGCAATCCTAATCTTTGTTGACCTGATTGATGACCACCAAGGAGTCGTCGTAGACCACCATATGCTTGATGCCTAGAGAAGCAGCCAGGCGTAGCCCGTGCAGTAGAGCTTCGTACTCGGCTTCATTGTTGGTGGCTTTCCAGAGGATCTGGAGCATGTACTTGAGTTGATCTCCCTTTTGAGATATGAAGAGAATGCCTGCGCTAGCTCCTTCAAGCTTTCATCGACCCGTCGAAATACATAATCCAGTGTTCTGGAGGTTCTTCGGGTGCAGCTTGTTGTATTTCTGTCCACTCAGCAACGAAGACAACCAGAGCCTGAGACTTGATCGTGGCACATGGGACGAAGTTGATGGTATGAGAACCCAGCTCGATCGCCCATTTGGAAATTCGCCCGGCCGCGTCCCGGTTGTGAAGAATGTCGCCGATCGGGAAAGAGGTGACTACACCAACTCGGTGAGCGTCGAGATGTGATCAAGACAGCACATAACAGCTTCTCGACCTAGGGGTAGCGCCCTTTTGATTCCATGAGCACCTTGCTAATGAAGTAGATGGGCCGCTGTACTTTAAATACATGGCCGGTTCCTCCTGCTCGACTACAATTGCAGTGCTCACCACATGGGTTGTGGCTGCAATGTAGAGGAGCAGTGGTTCCTGATCAGCTGGTGCAGTAAGAACTAGTGGTGTTTGGAGGAAAGTCTTGAGATCTTCAAACGCCACATCAGCTTCTGCAGTCCATACGAACTTGTCCTGCTTCTTGAGGAGCTTGAAGAAAGGCAATCCTCTATCACTAAGTCTTGAGATGAATCTGTTGAGGGCCGCCATACATCCTGTCAGCTTCTGTACATCCTTGAGAGATTTGGGAGGCTTCATGGATGTGATGGCAGTGATCTTCTCGGGATTGGCCTCAATCCCACGGTGGCTGACTATGAAGCCCATCAGTTTTCCCGCGGGCACGCCAAACACACTTAGTTGGGTTGATCTTCCATTGGAATTTCCTAAGATGTGAGAAAGTCTCGGACAAGTCGTCAATGAGACTGTCCGGGTTCTTTGTCTTGACTACGACGTCATCAACGTAGGCTTCAACATTGCGGCCAATCTGAGCCTTCAAACAACTTTGAATTACGCACTGATATGTTGCACTTGCATTCTTGAGTCCGAAGAACATCGTTGTATAGCAGTAAGCGCCAAACGGAGTGATGAACGCCATCTTGATTTGGTCTTCTTCTTGTAGGATGATTTGATGATAGCCCGAGTAGCAGTCGAGGAAGCATAGTAATGAGCATCCGGCTGTTGAGTCCACCACTTGATCAATGCGAGGTAGCCCGAAAGGATCCTTTGGGAAGTGCTTGTTCAAGTCGGTGCAGTCGACACACATCCTCCACTCGTTGTTGTTCTTCTTTCGCACTAGGACAGGATTAGCGAGCCAGTCAGGGTGAAATACCTCTTTGATGAACCCGGTTGCTAGTAGTTTCACCAGCTCCGTATGGATGGCTTCTTTCTTGTCCTGGGCGAAGCGTCGCAGATGTTTTTTCTTCGGTTTGGCAGCTAGATCGACATTGAGTTTGTGCTCAGCCAACTCCCTTGGGACTCCTGGCATGTCAGAAGGCTTCCATGCGAAGATGTCGTGGTTGTCCCGTAAGAAGCTGGTGAGCGCGCTTTCCTATTTGATAGATTGGTCGGCGCCGTCTTGGAGGGGTCATCCATCCCTAGGTCAATTGCCTCGATAGGAACTTCCTGGGAGGGCTCCATGGTTGACGTGGCTGGCTTTTTTGTTGGGATATCCAACTCAGCCTCGCCCATTTGTTTCGCCATTGTTGCTACTATTGATGCCTGGCTCGGTTGCTGCAGACTTGCAGCAATCGTCACTGCCTCGGTGTAGCAATCGTAGGAGGTCTTCAGGTCGCCCTTTAGGGATAGAATCCCTTTAGGGCTTGGCATCTTCAGGACGAGGTAGATGTAGTGGGGTATTGCCATGAACTTCGCCAGAGTAGGTCTCCCCAGGATGGTGTGGTACGACGATTCGAAGTCGGCGACCTCGAATGTAATGTACTCGATCCTGTAGTTAGCCTCGGTACCAAATATGACTGGAAGTGATACCTGGCCGAGGGGTATGGCAGCATTGCTTGGAACAGTGTCGTAGAAGGGTGAATCAGTGGGCTTGAGGAGGTTGGAGATGTCCAAGCCCATCTTCTTCAGAGTCTTGGCAAACAGGATGTTGAGTCCGCTTCCGCTGCCGATCAGCGTCCTTGTGAGCCATGCGCCTGCCACCACTGGGTTGAGCATTAGAGGATATCTTCTTGGGTTCTTGATGTTGGTCCACTGGTCAACACGACAGAAGCTAATTGAGACTTTCGACCACTTCAGGAAGGTGGGGATAGCCGGCTCGATGCACCCAATCTCTCTTTGGACCAGCTTTTGTTTGCGCTTCGAGTCCATCTGCACTATTCCTCCGATGATGACATTGACCACCTTGTCTGTTTGTTGATAGCCGGTGTCTTTGTCGCCTTTATCCTTCCCATTGTTGTCAGGCCATCGGGTTTGGGAGCACCTTCTGCGGCGAAAGCCTTCTTAAGCCCGTAGCATTCCCTGCTGGAGTGTTTGTCTTTCGGATGGAAAGGACACTGCTTGTCGAGTAGTTTGTCGAACTTTTTACGGGAGGGTCCTTGTTCAGCAACGTTGACAGAGTCCTTGGGCTTGCGCTTTTTGTCGTTGTAGTCACGTTTGCTGCTACCTTCAACTTGCTTGCCCTTGTTCTTGTCGTTGTTGTTGTTATGATCTCCCCCTGACTTGTTTTGGTTGAACCTTTCTTGTTGCATGTCTTTAGCATCGGCCCATCGACTGACAAGGTCACGCATGGCTTCACCTGTCTTGGGCCTGTTTCTTCCGAAGTCTAGGTGTAGCATAGGGCCGGTGAGACCGTTGTGGAAGCAATCGATGACATCCTGGTAGGTGAACTCGATGCAGGTTGCCCGCTTTTCCCAGAAACAGTGGACGTAGCTTCAGAGATACTCGTTCTAGCCTTGTTTGCACTAGGCAAGGTCAAAGCGAGTACCCGGCTTTTGCCACGAGCCCTGGAAATTGTTGATGAAGACTGCAGAGTTCATCACAGGAGTCGATGGAGCAGGGTTTTAGTCCTTCTAACCAAGTCAGAGGAGCTTGATCGAGGACCACTGGGAAGTAGGTGCATAGGGTGTCGGTGTCGCCCTTTGTTCCCTTGATCGCCGAGTAGTAGATGCGGAGCCACTACTCGGGATCACGTTTCCCGTCGTATCTTTCGATGCCGGACGGCTTAAACTTTTCGGGCCAAGCAGTAGCTCGGATGCGGTTTGACAAAACCGGGAATCCTTCGTACTTGCCAAGGTTGTGATGGCCTTGGCTTGGAGGCCCGTAGATCTGGTCGTACTCCTGATGGCGCTTGCGTTCTTCTTCTTCTTCGCGGTCGCGTGTGCGTGCGGAGATGACGGTGCGCGCGTCTCTGCTCTTCAGTTGGTGTCGCAGATCCCTATCATCATCGCGGTTGTCGCGACATCCGTCTCTATCCCTATTGTCGCCTTGCCCACGGTTCTGGCTCTGTTGGGCAACGTGGTGGCTAGGTCCGGCGCCATGGTTTCCACCGCCGGCGTCGACTACCATGCTGCCCACGTTGTCGTGTTCTCGGTGATCCTTGTTTGGGTGATGGGACGGATTGCATCGATTGCATCTGTTGGGATGGCGACTGCTGCCTTGCTGGCTTGCAGTTTTAGTCTTGGTGATTGATCGAGCAGGGTGCATTGCGTCGTGCTGGATTGCAGCTGTTTCGAGCATCGTCTTCATCCATTGGATATCTGGAATCTGTTCCAGAGCTTCAAGACCTTGTGCAACAGCTAAGATGTTGGCTGCAGCATTGGCATAGACGTCCTGGCCAACGACTTGTACGAATCACTGTTCGAGGTTCTGCAGAGCTAATCTGCGGTTGGCTCGATGGCGATGATCCGCGCGAGCAGTGTTACACTGTCGGCACCTTTCCCGCTCTGATGCCGCCTAATTGGCCATGGAAGGCTCATCGTTGGAAACTTGATTTTCATTACCAATGATCACATGGCTTGCCGCCCTGGTGAGAAGCTTCCCGTGCTTGAAGATGCAGGGAGAGTGGAGCCGCGTTCGCTTGAGGAATCCAGCGTCTCTCCATGCTGAAAAGGCAATGGATCAATGCACGCAATGATGCGAGACATGTCCAAGTCTTCTTGCGGTGTTGCTTCGAGCTTTGGCTTGCATCCAGGCCAATGGACGAATCTCCCTTCTGGAGTTGCGGTGATGACGAGTCCGACTTGTTTCCCGTTGAGGGGGAGTTCATCGAATTCGACCAGAGAGCGGAGCTGCTTCGATGACACCACCTGGTAGACGGAGGCGGTTCCCGCGAGGCCAAAGGGAATCGGGCTCGGGGTAGTGGCCTCAAGCCTAACAGTGGCTGTGATCCTTTTCTTCTGGATTTTGGGTGGATTGGGTTTCGACAGATCCGATGGTTTGGAAACCGACTCAGACTGCCTAGTCCGCTTTGAAAAATTCCCAGTCCGAGTTGAATTCGAACTGGGATTTGAAGTTCCCCGAGTCCAAGTTGAGGTCGGACCCGGGAGCGCGATCTCGTCGAGCTTGTCGGCGAGTTGCTCCAAGGTCGCCGGCTTGAGAACGCAATCAAAGTTGCCACGCCGTCCGCCATGCAGACCCAGGAGCCGAAGATGAAGGTGGCGCCCTTCTCGAACGCCATGTCGCTGTCGCTGGAAATGATGACTAGTGCCATCGAGCTTGCTTGACGATTCTCGACGAGATCCCCTACCTGGCGCGCCAGCTGTCGGTTTTTTATACCAGCTAGCCTACTATAGGGGGTCCCTGAGTAGTCGAGTTGTTCGCAAGGGCCTCGCCGGAACCAAAAGCACGATGGTGAACACGAGACGATTTAGACAGGTTCAGACCGCCTCGAAAGAGAGCATAATACCCTACGTCCTGTATGATGGATCGCTTCGTATTGATGGTTATGATTTTACAAGGAGCCCCGGCCTCACCTTAATTATATACTCGGGAGACAGGGTCTACAAGGCAAATAATACAGATTCCTAACATGAGTAGCCAAGGTTGTTTCCTAGCAGCCGACAAGTTTCCATAACCCGTACATCTTTTCCTTGTATCTGTTAGAGTTGGCAGCCCAATCCCCTCGTGGGCCTGCAACCCATAAGGACTCAAATGGATCTTGGTTCGTCAGCCTGGTGCACCGTGAACGCGAAGCATAGAGTGGGGCAAGCGCGCACCATCAGCGAGGACAGCGGCTTGTAGAGTAGATGTGGGCCGATTCAGTTTCATTTCATCACAGAAAGCAAGTCAATGAGATCGAGATGGATTTGTGCTCGATCTGTATATTAATACAATGACAAGTCGAAATATGTTGTGTTCTTTTTTTTTAAAAGACCAGACGCAGACGCTTACCCACGCACGCACACTCACCTCTATGAATAGACGCACGCGAACCCTACCTCTACGAGTACTTGTATAGATTGGGCCCACTGTTTCGATCTTGAGATTGACGAAGTCACTACATGCACCTCGCTATCGACGGACACGTTGCCTACCACTGAAAGGATAGCGCCATTACATTTCTCTATTGATCAAGTTAATCTTAATAAATTTTAGTCTATGAAAAGGAAAAGGAAACAATTTTAGAATATAGCTTGCTTGGTACTCTAGAGCTCCTTGCAGGTTCTCTGTTAACCCCATTCCTAGCAGAAAATTTATCTCAATAAAACTGGAGTTTCCACTGATAGCAGAAAAGAGCAACTACTGTCCTCTAGTACCAAACACTTGAGCAAATTAGTCAAGCGATTAGGACCTTCCTATCAAACTTCCTTTCTACAAGAATTAAAAAAAATCATGAGACTTGAAACACATCAGACTCTCTCTTAAGCAAATAGATCCATGCATACTTGCTGAAATCATCAATGAAGCTTACATAATAGGTGTGTCTACCTACTGATATGGGCGCAGCCCCCCACACACCTGAGAAGTCAAGTTCGAGGGGGGACAAAGACACACTATTTAACTTGTGGTATGGAAGTTGATGACTTTTTTCTTGCTGACACGGATCACAAACTGCCTCATGACTCAAATGAATAAAAATAGGAAGATTATTATTCCTAAGATCATGCTTAACAACTGGAAGAGACAGATGACCAACATGACTGTGCCACCGTGCAGTTGATGGTTTATTGTGTCCAAACGCTTGCCTTCGTAGATTTGACTTCGAGCTTTGTGGAATGGGATGCAGTCCTCCTTCACATCTGCCTTGAAGAAGAGTTTTCTCCATCGCTTGATCCTTTATAAAAAAAACAGTTTGAGTGAGACTCAAGATAGGCTTTATTATCAATAGCATGACGGTGCACAAAAAGCCAGATTTTTCCTAACGCTTGGTATATGAAGAATATTTTTAAGATGCAATGCACGACTTGGGGTATGTAAAACCGAATGACCAACACTAATGATTTTCATACCTGAACCATTGGCGTTGTGCACCTGATCATGTTCGTTGTATTTGTCATGAATTGTCATGTTGTCCAACTCGTTGGTGATGTGGTCGGTTGTGCTACCGTCTATGTACCTGTTCGTATCCACCCCATAACCAGTGGTGGCCAAACCTAGCTTTCATCGAAATGATACCAATACTCATCAGCTTCATGTGTTGGGCTTCTTGCTGATCTGACAAGGTTGCTTGTCAGTCTGACCTCCTTGCTTGGATACGCCTGAGTTGGTGCTGTTCCTGCAGCCTCATGTGCCACGACCTCCACGTCCCCGGCCATGGTTATTGCCATGACCGACCACGAGTGCCTCCACGTCCACGTGAAGCAGAGTTGGCGGAGTGAAAACCCCCACCATTGTAGATGTCTAGAAGCATCTGGAGGCATGTGTTGAAGGAGACGATCTGATCATACTGATCATCTAGCGTCATGTCGGTGCGCACCATTACAGAGGACACCGATGAGTTGTAGATGAAGTCGAGCCCATTCATGATGAACGAGATCATCTCATCATCTTCAATCTTCTTGGCGATCGTCGTCATCTTGGCGAAGTAGGTTGCAGCGATGATGCCACCTTTCTTGTAGCTGGTGAGGTGCAAGCGCAAGTTTGTTGCACGTGCACAGGATTGGGCAAAGAACATCCGTTCCAAGAACGCCCAAACCGTGGCTGAGGAAGTCATTGTCGCCACTTGAGCAAGCATGTACTTCGTCAGTGCTGCAGGTATCCATATAGTGGCTGATCTTGTGCCACCCATGTCCCGTAGTCTGGGTTGGGCACTATCTCCTCCTTCTTGTCTGCCTTGGTCACCTTCAATGTCTATGCCAACACCACAGATTTGCCCTCCATGATGGGAACCATCTGGGCTCCTCAGATGGCCGGCATGATCTGGGCCTTCGAGAGGAGGAAGTTATCCCAAGCTAGCTTCTCGGAGAAAAGAGGGCCAAGGCTTGCCACCAGAGTAGCGGAAGGAGACGCCATGGACGCAAGTGACAGTTAGATGTATTTTGTCGGTTGTAGTGGGGCTCTGATAACCATGTAGGATTTTAGGTTAACGTGGATTAGCCCTTGGCCTCCACAGTTGCATGTAAATATAGGAAAAGAGCCAACGAGATTACAATCAGTTTTGTTACGTACTTGACGTGCAAGCTGATCTAACTGATCTATCTACAACAGGTTGTTACCAATCGGTTACAACTGATTACAGAAGAATCTTTTTCACAAAATATCTACTAGTACTCACCGGGCCACCAGTGATGGCGCAGGGAAGGGGGACGAGGACTGTCGCCTCTTTTTCTTTTCTCCAAAGAGAGAGAGAGAGAGAGAGAGAGAGAGTGAGTGAGAGAGAGAGAGAGAGAGAGAGAGAGAGAGCGGCTTGAGGCAGGGTGGACCGCGAGGCAGGGGCGGCATGAGGGGGGGTCCTGCAAAACCGATGGTGAGCGTGTTTCTGTAAAATTATCGTGAAATCTGAATTTTCTCTTCTTCGTGGTGAAATTTTTTGGAGTGTAGGGAGCAGGATGCAAAAACAACAAACATTTGTAGTGTAGCTCAAGGGCACTCCTGGACTGTGGGTTGATTTACAAAAACTAAGAGGCCATTTTTGCAAACTCACCCGCACACATGTCTGCCTCTGAGCCCAATGATTGTGGTAAATCAGACGCATGGTAATTGGCGGCGATGTATCATGGCTCTCCGGTGGCCATCCTGCGTGGGAAATGTTAGTTGGATTAGAATTTGTTTTACAAACAATTGTTAGTAGAAGCTTAAATTAGGCCTAAAACACTAGCACCACATTCATCTTCTTTATGGTTTAAAATAAAATAGAATATATTCCCTTCAATGACATTCTTTGAGAATTTATACATATCATTTGGTCATAATTTATCTCATTTTTAATTAATTTAAGTAAGCATGCATAAAATGATCTAAATCTTCAAAAACAATAAATATTCTCTAAAGTTCTTGAAATTCCTACACAATAATATTCATGTAGTTTATTACACATAAAAAGAATATTGGAATGTATAGATAATTTTTTTGACATATAGATATTTTTTGTAGAAAAACAATTTGTAGGGCGGATATCCGTCCAAACCGCACCTGGAAATCCATTTTTAGGGGTGGGCAATGGGTGCCATTTTCAAGCGGAGGTGCACCCCATGGCCCACCCCTGGTTATTTCAAAGTTTGGGTGAGCACCCAACCCGTCCTAAAAATATAATCACGACTCTTTTCAGTTTTCAGGGGCTGTTTGCGCTATGGTCCACACTTGAAAATCCATTTATAGTTCCAATTGCTACAATACCACCCGATATTTTCAGGCATGGTTGAAGGTTTCTTCTGCACCTAAAAATTGTTTTCGAGACGCGGTAATATAGCGTGAAAAAGGTCCTTGGTGACGAGCACATAAGACATGTCACTATCTTGCTTCGTTAATGACCTGAGTACTTTATCCACAAGTAAAAAATGACAAATGATAACGATGGCCGTCACTTTCACTACTGGAGAACGCTCGATCGGTCACGGTTCGTAACCCTCATAGGTACCGGTTCTGGAACCGGTACCGCGACACCGTGACTAAAGGGGGCGGCCTTTGGTACCGGGTCCAGACCCGGTACCAAAGGGAGGCTTTGGTACCGGTTGGTAACACCAACCGGTACCGATGACTAAAAACAAAAAACAAAAAAAAAATAGCGCCAAACCCAAATCCTCACCCCAGCGCATTTTGATTCGGTTCATCATCGTCATCCAGTTCGATTTTACAAACAATCATCACAAAACCAAATCCAAATCCTCTTCAGTTCATCGTCAACCAGATTTTACAAGCAAACACAGCACAAATCCAAATCATCTCCACCAAATCCTCTCATCTAACAGCACCAATTCGAAATCCTCCTCATGCATAGGCACATATATTTCTTCAGATATCAAAAACAATATACATGACATGTTTCTTAAATCAATCACAGCAAAATCAATCGCAAGATCTGAAAAAAAAATCAGACCTGAGGACGCCGGCACAGTATTCTTCGAGAATACTGTTCATGGCACAGTATTCTTCGAGAATACTGTTCTTCCTCTTCCTTCGTGGCAGCCGGTCCACGCGGTCGTCCTCCTTGCGCCCGACGACCGGAGGGGTCGACGCCCCGTGCCGCTGCGCTTCGTCTGTCGACGCGACCGCCAGCGACGACTCGACCTGCCACGACTGGCGCGCGGACGCCGGCGACCCGCGCAGGCGGTTCAGGTAGTCGCCCTGCCGCGGCCGGGCCTTGATGGCCGCGCCGGGGAGCGGCAGCGCGAGGCAGAGCACCGCTGCTAGCGCCAAGAGCGGCGCAGAGGAGCTCGCCCGCCAAGGGACCTCGCCCCGCAGGGGCCTCGCCCGCCGCCGCCCGCCAGGGGGCTCGCCGTGAGAGAGTCTGGGTGAGAGAGATAGAGAGGGAGAGGATAAGAGTTCGAGTGGGTGAGAGATGGCGCGAGATAAAGAGCTGGCGTTAGATTTTTACGGACGTTTTGGTACCGGGCCGTAACACGACCCGGTACCAAAGGCCGTCCTTCGGTACCGGGTGATGTTACCACCCGGTACCAAAAGGTCCAGGACCTTTTGGTACCGGGTGGTAACATCACCCGGTACCGAAGGACGGCCTTTGGTACCGGGTCGTGTTACGGCCCGGTACCAAAGGGTTCTCGGGGGGCAACACATTTAGACCCGGTACCAATGCAAGCATTGGTACCGGGTCTTTTACAACCGTGACCTATTAGGGAGGATGGATGAAGAGTTCTTTTATAAAAGTGACGGGTGTTTTTATTTATTCAAGCATGTGTCAACTTTTTGTTGACTGCGTCAATGGTGGGTTTTCTATGGCCAGGCGATTGAGACCAACAGTAAGATCGCCTACATATATGAAGAACATGCACAGGATTAAACATGTTTTTAGGTCTCCCGAGTGAACGTGGGAAAGTTCATCATCTTCTACCAGTCAAATCCTCAAATGCAAACGGCTTTGGTTGGGCAGTGGTCAGGCAACGATCAAGGATGTCTTACAAGTGGTGGGTGTTGTTAATATATTTGCCATGACTCTGTTGATTTACCCTCCAGATTATATAATCTAGTGTACGCAACCTAGAGAATAATCTTTTATGCACAACAAACACCACATATTATTTCTCAGAGTATATATCCCATAGACACAAACTATTCCAGATTATATAGTGATATAAGCTACATAAGATCTACTTATTCCAGATTGTAATCTACCCAAAGAAACAAACAGGCCTGTTAGTAGCGTCATGCATCCTTGCCCATTACTTTTCCCGCATCATTATTTTGGTTTCAGCCCATTGTGGCTCGGGCCAGAGTACAAGTTTCTCTTGACTGGATCCCAAATGTTGGAACTTCTTTAATATTAAACATTTCAAATCTTTATGATTTTTTAGAGACCACACCTTAGATTCGATTCGTCTGATTCCGAACCCCCACTTTCAAAGATGCGAACACCTCCACTGGATATGCCCTTGGAGGAGGAGGATGCTCGTGGGGAAAGCAATAAAGCATGACATGCATTCGTCCCTTTGCCTTTAAGACCATAACGGAGGATACAGAGAACACAATCAGAAGTCGCGAAGAGTAAAAGAGAGAGTTAGGGAATCTCAAAAAGCAGGTTCAAGGCTGCCATACAAGCCTGGGCTCACGTTGGCTTAGGATTCCGCTTTCTTTGCAAATAAAAATAGTGCAATCCAGATAATTAAATAGGAGTAGTGCTCTCTTTTCCAAGTAGTACGTTGTGCTTCTGAAAAGAGATCGACACTGGAGGGAGGCACAACGTCGGCCAAGATAATTAAAGTTGAGAGTGGTTAAGGTGCTGGTCATCACTCACAAGACTTGCTCTCTTCCTCACAAATCAACTGAAGATCCCAACCAATAAACTCATCATGGAAGAGCAACAATATAGTGTGGTGCATGCAAAGAAAAGTGGTGGAATAATTGCCTGGTCTTTGTAGCTTCGTGGGTAAGGGGATTCTCTGCTCGGTGCGTGAGGACC
Organism: Alloteropsis semialata; assembly: GCA_004135705.1. NCBI lineage: Eukaryota > Viridiplantae > Streptophyta > Magnoliopsida > Poales > Poaceae > Alloteropsis > Alloteropsis semialata. The sequence continues at coordinate 20,242,494 of CM014277.1, forward strand.
GGGTCCAGGAGCGTCAACGCGCAAAGCAGCACCACATGCATACACGAGACTAGCAATGTCCTGATCAAGTATTTGGTGCCTCCATATACGTATGGATAGGGAACTCATCTGTCTAACTGTATGATTGTTATCCTAAAATCTCTTGTAAAAATGCATCGAAAACATCGTTTCAACATTTTTCAGAAAAGCATTCATCATGTGTATAAAAGCATTCAAGCAGATAGTTGGATTAACTAATAAATTGATTCGATGTTCTCAGAAAGTTTTTCGATGTGTATAAAAGCATTTCATGTTTATTTGGGAAATCCTAAACCCTAGAACACTGGTTTAGGAAAGGAGAACATTGAATGTGATTATAAATGACTTAGATTTGGATCGAATTTCGGATTAAGCTGAGAAACACTAGAATCTTATTATGAAACACTTTGCTTTTATCTCCTTCACGCATGGTCCGTGGGCGTGACTTTGGCAACCCAGCCAGAAAAGAACACATGTCAGNCGTCCTGGCCCTCGGCCTCGTCCTCGCTCTCGTCGTCGTCCTCCCCCTCGTCGTCCTGGGTGTCGTCATCATCTTCGCCGTCACCTGGCTGGGAGCTGAAGGTGGCAGAGCGCGAGTGACTCGGTCCGGCTGCTGCCCGATGGGACGACGCGGAGCCAGACGGGTGCAAGATGGCTGGTATGTCGACGTCTGCCGCAGCCTGAGTCCGGCAACCAACACGAGCGGCTGCTCGACTCAAACGTCTGCGTAACCTCTGCATTCAACAAAACAAAGCAAATTGTGGGAATAAGGGTTTGAACATACAAACCAGTGCCGTAACAGGTCAATCAAGCAATCTCTACCTGAAGCAAGGTCCTCATCTGCCCTTCATTGTCAGGGTGGCCAGGTGGGGACTGAAGTGCAGCATCTATCTCAACCACTGACTCCCTCATAGAAGGCCCCGAGGCTCATTGGTACCGGGTGGTGACACCACCCGGTACCAATGTTTCCTCATAGGTACCGGGTGGTGCCACCACCCGGTACCAATGAGAGCGCAGAATTATTGGGGATTGGACCCGGTACCAATGCTTCCATTGGTACCGGGTCCAATCCAACCGTGACCGATTAGGGAGGATGGATAGAGAGTTCTCTGGTAGTGGTACCTCCTAGAAAATTTAAATAGACATTGCCATGCACCATGAGGACATAGCACAACCTATGTTTCCCATTGGAATCTTAGCAAAGTGATTGACATCAAATGTGGGAAAAAGAACTTTATAGTTAAAATTTATATATCTTATGTACTTGAAGAAACCCTAGAAACAGTTTATTGCTACAATAAAGCTATACGTTTACTTTACAACACCATATTCAAATCTTGGGTTCTGTATGCATTACAGTTTTTTTAGCAGATATTTAAATGTGCAATCTATGATATCCAAATCGATGCTATATATCTATAGCAATCTAAATCTGTGTTGATGAACTTCCTGGTAGGTTCACACTATGTCAAATTATTCACTGGAGAGTGGACACGTGGCACAAGACACATTGGAGAGACCAATTTTTCATGCCTCTAAATTTGTGTCTTTGAAGTGAATACATTGGAGACGCGGAAATCTATTTATCCAATAAGAGCTACATGAGATGTATCTATTCTGCAAATCCGGCCACATCTCTGGTGGGAGTCCATTTCAGGACCATAAACCATATGCTTCCTTACCTTCACCATATATTGTCATGTGGGAGAAGCAAAATTAAGGGCCGTAGGGATCCCATGCTGGCAAAGTACAGGATGCTTAACTTCTTAGAAACGTCCTCCAAAAAAAATTGAATAGGCATTGGTACGCACTATGAGAGCATATCACAGGGGTATGTTTGCCATTTGATTTTTTAGCAAAACACTTGACATCAAATGTGGGACAAGGAACTTTACCATTAAAATTATATATCTTCTGCAGTTGAAGACCACTAGAAACAGATAATTGTAAAGTTGTACTCCGCACATTAATAAGTAACATGATATTCAAAGCTGGGTTTTGAAAATGCGCAATCATAGCGTACTTAGTATATCTATGTCTATGGTATCCTGATCATTGCTTTAAATATGTGTTGATTAAACGAGCCCTAGGCTTATTGGATTACACTCATGTTACCAGCATGCTTTGAGTTTGTTATTCTACAACTTTTGATTAATCAGTGGTTGATTCCATACCTCCCTAGTCGTCTTATTTAACGTTGACACTTGAATCGCCTGTAAATCGAGCATCTGTATATTAGCAGGTCCAGAATGCAAGCTGGTACTAGTCATACAATGAGTCATGACAATCAATAAATTCTAAAAGTGCTATTTCAGTCTCTCTCTGGAAACTTGCGGTAGACCTAGTATTCTAAAATATTTAAAATAGATATTAGCACTCTCTTCTCACTCTGCCTCATCTTAACATCTTATACTGCTATACGGAACGACAAGTGGGCCTTGAGTATATTAATATAATATAGTTAATTTATTTAATGAACATTATCACACAAATTAAGTGCTGAGATAATTTGTACTTTACATATTCAAGACAAGGTTAAATCATAAACACTGTCACATTATCTAGTATTGTCATATAACAAAATCATAATCTCTCCCTCCCTCGCTCTCTTTCTATCTCTCTGTCTCTCTCACACACACAAGTTAAAGATGACTACACATGAATATGTACTATTCTTCATAGCAGGGACAGTATGAAATTTATCTGGGAAAACATGACTTGCACAAACCTATCCAATTCAGCAGATGTAAAGGAAGCCCCCACGATTAGGTTCAAAAGATTTATTCCTCTCTCGACTGTACTATCTTAAACAAAGATGGCATTAACCCCTTATTAGGAGCTCCAACTAGGAAAAGGGGACCATAAAGACACATCAATAATATTTATGTCCGAGTTCTCGTTTCTTTACATATTACACTTTATATTTTGTATCTATATTTCCTTGAATTACCATATGTATAGTTTGTAGTATGACTGGAATATACGGAGTAGCATCCAAAACATTGTGTGCTAGAGAACAGAAACAGAATGAGAAAACCATTGTGCATATCTCGATAGATATTGTGTATATTTTTTAATAAATCTGTAATCAAGCATTACACTTTAGAAGGTAACTTTAACCCGGCCTTCTTTCGAGGTTTCTTCTCCACCCTAAAAATTCGAAGTAAAAATAGTTACTATTATTCTATTGCATAAACTCATGGAGTGATTGAAGACCTACTCTTCCTATTGGTGGCGCAGGCTGCATGGCGGGATCGTATATTGAAGCATTCCTTGGCTTCTTTTTCAGGCTGCTTAATTATTCCCTGGCCACTTAATGGTAGTTGCATTGATTTATGATAGCTTATGATGATATTTACCATGATGTAGTAATTTTATTTTACACCAATACCTAATGTTGTATTTCTGAACAATATCTGGGTAGTAACTACTGAGCATGACGACTATTGGCGGACTACTACTGAAGCACGTTAAGTTGGTAGAAGTAGGTAACAGTACAGTATGTGTTCCAATAAGGGACTGATTGGTGATGAAGTTCCTGACTAGTCTATTTCGAGTACGGCTCTCACCACCATATATATTGGCAATATGGGAATAATCGGTAATGTTGTTCTAAGGAGTCCCATTCACATAATGTGTCTTTGGGAGCTGTTAATTCTGCCTCCTTCACTTATAATCCATAGATGCATGATTGAGGTGGGTGTAGCAAAGACCATAATAATTCCTGTAATCAACAAAGTTAGCTTGGCATGTTTACTTTTTTATAGCGCGTTTGAGAAGGAAGAAAAGTATAAAGTTGCATTAATATTTTCTATTGACTTATACTTGGCACAAAAGTGCAAAGGCTAGATGACACTACCGGAGAAGGCGCTATCGGTCACGGTTCGTAACCCTCATAGGTACCGGTTCTGGAACCGGTACCGCGACACCGTGACTAAAGGGGGGCGGCCTTTGGTACCGGGTCTAGAACCGGTACCAAAGGGAGCCTTTGGTACCGGTTGGTAACACCAACCGGTACCAAAGGCTGTTTTGGTTATTTTTTTTAAATGTTTGATATTTGGGTTAGTTATATACAAATCTACGCGTCTACGTGTCTGCTCGTGATATGTCATATGTCGTACACGATCTTTCACGCAATAAGATTGAAGTCGTCGCAATTGTCAATTGATTTTGACCCGACTTTGATTGCATTTTTTTCGAACATTCACATATAAACATTTGAGATCGGCCAATACAAAATTTAGAGCATTTAAAAGTTATTTACAATTAACGAGCAGAACTGGAAGAAGGAGCGGAAAGGGAGTCCAATTGAGCGATAGCGGTTCCGTCATGGTGGTACTCTCCCAGTGGACTTATAACTTGGTCCATAATGAATCCAAATAGTTGTCCGCAATAGCTTTTGATTTTTGTTTCATTGGGAGCACTTGATGGTAAAACATCCTCTGCATTAATCACAAATGACAACATTCATTCATATAATAAATAAATTTTGCATGTAATCATTTCTAAACAAGTAACTAATAATCATTCATTCATATAATAAATAAATTTTGCATGTAATTATAAAATATCCTAACACATTCATTTCTAAACAATAACTAATAATCATTTCAAAACAATAACTAATAATCATTTCTAAACAATAATCAATAACTAATAATCATTTCTAACCAAGTAACAAAGTTTACATGAAATAACAAAGTTACATGAATTAACAAAGTATACATGAAATAACAAAGTATAATAAATATATTCATAATAAATATACACTAATAATCATATTTCCATATACACTAATAATCATATTTCCATATACACTAATAATCTAATGTCCATATACACTAATAATCTAATTTCCATATACACTAATAATCTTATTTCCATATACACTAATAATCTAATTTCCATATACACTAATAACCTAATTTCCATATACACTAATAACCTAATTTCAATATACACTAATAATCTAATTTTCATATACACTAATAATCTAATTTCCATATACACTAATAATCTATTTTCCATATACACTAATAATCTAATTTCTATATACACTAATGATCTAATTCATACCATGAGTTCTTCTTGAGTCGCTTTTTTGGGAGAAACAAAGGTATGGATCCACTGGCAGACGTAGTATCCGCATAGATTCGTCCCTGCTTCCTGTCTGGCACACTGATAGTGGAGAAGAATAAAGTTAGACGTAACAACTATATATTAGTGTGATTTTACGAGATATGCGGGTACACCAGCCATGTACCGACCGTCTTCACATCCAGTTTTTGTTTGAAATTTCCTTTTTGTTTCGCACGGAAACGTGTCCATGCCATGTCAATCAAGTCTAAAACTGCTTGGTAATCCTCTTGTTCTTTCCGCAGTGAGTCCATGACAATAATTTGACCGGTGTTTATGATTATCACAAGCAGTATCCAGTGGAAGCTGTATATATATATATATATATATATATATATATATATATATATATATATATATATATAAATACATGCACAAGTATTGACAACAAAGTCTTAAAGTTATACATACATAGAGAGAAGTACTCACTGGAAATTGTATGGCAAAAGAATGTAAGTCTTGCTTCTTTGTCTCTCCAGGTACAAGTATATGTTGTCCACCGTCTCTAGTGGCTTACTGGCTACAGTTACAGCATTTACCATCAATGGATCCATGAAGCCGACATCATCATACGATTTTTCGCGGCATGTATGGATCTCCATCCTACATGACAAGAATAGATTGTTATTGTTGAAAATTATAATTAAGAAAGCAAGTATTGCGAGAATAGATCAGCGAAAGAAACTTACACAACCCAGCAGCTCATCAATGAGAGGTCTATGGCATCTTGACGGTACAAATCATACACATCCTTGAAATCCAAAATCAAGAGACTATGCCCACGGAAGTAATCACGGTCTTTTATCAAAACATTGAGCATCTGTCTACCCTTTTTGGACGCCTTCATGTACCACTCATGAAATCGGAATGCTTGAGTGGTTAGGGACTTCAAAGAATCTGGGGGCAGCATTGGTTTGCCATATTCAAATTCCCAAATTTTCACTGGTGTTGCCTTAGGAATTTCGCCCGTGCCCGATAAAAGTTCTGCCGCTGAGAGGCCTGTTTGCTCGCACAACAACGCAAGTTGTTCGTCGTCACATTCCTGTTGCCCTTGTGTCCTCCTAGCCGAGCTCTGACCGACTTGTTTCTTCTTAGGAGTGGCCGCCTTCTTCACCGAGGATCCACTGCTGGCTTGTTGTTTCTGCTTCTCATAAGACTTTGCAAGCTGGCGGTCGTAGTCAGAGGGCAAGAATCTCTTCTGATTCGCCGCGCTCATTGTTTTGAAAAATGTCTTCGCTGTCGGATCTATGGGCACCAGCTTCTCTGGCTCATCTGGTTTGAAATGCTCTTTGACCTGGGCTGCGACCACCAAAGCAGTTTCCTCGTCAGTTTGGTCGTAGGGTAACTTCTTCCTTATGGCGGCCAACCTTTCTTCTTCGGTCGTAGGCTCTTTGTCCACCGTTTGGCGCTTCTGTCGAGTAGTCCGCCGTGGGGGCAGAGCTTGGCGCTTTGGGGGATGCTGTGCTGGTGGAGGAGGAGACCTGTGTGAGCCGGCATCATCCTGACCTGGAGGTGGCAGCTCTGGGTCATCCTCGGCCCTTCTTGAAGGTGACGGTGGCTGCGGGGGATCCCTGGGTGGAGTAGCTGACGGCCCTTGACTGCGAAATTTGACGTAACGCTTCTTCCATAGAATGATACTGCCGTGGGCAGCATCCGCTAACGTCTTTTCTTCGTCGCCACCTGGGATGTCGAGCTCCAATTCATCATATCCTTCACAAATCTGCTCGACCCACCTTGCAGTAGCCACTTGGAATCTGTGCCCCATGAATGGTCTGCCCTTGCTCCACCGGATAAGCCATACCGTAAGCCACCTTAGTGGATAAGTTCCGGCTTGGTATATGAAGCTCACATGGCGTACGCAGAGTGATTTCGTCCACTGGATAGCGAGCACTCTCGTCCCCGGCATCGGCAGGTGGGAGCTCTGTAGAAGCAACACTGCTGCGACGTTGGGAGGGCGGGCTAACACCATCAGCTGATCCACCAGCTGGTACATGTACTATTCCCGGCACCGTCTGCCCTTGGCTCAGCAATGTCTGTAGCTGTCTAGACACAATGTCTGGGATGCCGGCCTTTGTCTCCCGAAGCTCTCTTTCCAAGTTCTCCACTCTTCTCTCTTGTGCGGCCTTAGAGCGGCTTCGACTCCTGTATGTGTCACTGTCCGCAGGGAATGCAGCCTTCCACGGGACTACGCCGATACCTCTAGCTCGTCCGGGATGTTCGGGGTTCCCCAGAGCCCTTGTTAGCTCATCGTTTTCTCTGTCGGGAACGAATGTCCCATCGGCTGTCTCTTGAAGGACCTTAAGGATAGCAGCGGCCGCCTCTTTTACCTCATCGCTGTATATAAGCGACCCATCGGAAAGATCCAGAGTGCCACCATGAGCGTAGTACCAATGCCTTGATCGCTCGGGCCAATGCATTGTCGC
>CM014277.1:20253226-20265208 GCA_004135705.1 Alloteropsis semialata
CCCCCCCGCCAGAGCCCTGCTGCCCCGACTCCCTGCTGCCCCGGCCCCGACGCCCGACGCCCCCGGTCCCTGACGCCCTGCTGCCCCGACGCCCTGCTGCACCGAGGTCCTCCGCGCCCCCGATCGCCGCCGGCCCGAGCTCCCCTGCGCCGCCCTGTGTACGTGTATGTGTGTGAATTGCATGAGATTGTGAATTGTGTATTGATAGAATTGCCGCATTGTGAATTGTGCATTGATAGAATTGCAGGGGATTGTGAATTGTGCATTGTGTGAATTATTGGAATTGTGTGAATTATTGAAATTGTGTGAATTATTAGAATTTACATGAATAGTATCAAATTTGATGATTACCCAAAGCTGAGGGGTCATTGGGATTCCTTCGTGCAATACCGGCGGTCGGAGTTAGGTGAAAAGAACTCGCGACAAAATAGGATCAATGTAGCGAAGAAACGGTACTTCCACTCTCTTGGACCAACTGGCTATAAGAAGAAAATTCCTATCTGGGACAAGATGGAAGAAGATTTGATTGCCAGGGGAATCACGCCGGCGACAATGAATTGGCCCGAGCGATCAAGGCATTGGTACTACGCTCATGGTGGCACTCTGGATCTTACTGATGGGTCGCTTATATACAACGATGAGTTAAAAGAGGCGGCCGCTGCTATCCTTAAGGTGCTTAAAGAGAAAGCTGATGGGACATTCGTTCCCGACAGAGAAAACGACGAGCTAACAAGGGCTCTGGGAACCCCAAACATCCCGGACGAGCTAGAGGTGTCGGCGTCGTCCCGTGGAAGGTTGCATTCCCTGCGGACAGTGACACATACAGGAGTCGAAGCAGCTCTAAGGCCGCACAAGAGAGAAGAGTAGAGAACTTGGAAAGAGAGCTTCGGGAGACAAAGGCCGGCATCGCAGATGAAGTGTCTAGACAGATACAGACATTGCTGAGCCAAGGGCAGTCGGTGCCGGGAGCAGTACTTGTACCAGCTGTTGGATCAGGTGATGGTGTTAGCCCGCCCTCCCAACGTCGCAGCAGTGTTGCTTCCAAGGAGCTGCCCACGGCCGATGCCGGGGACGAGAGTGCTCGCTATCCAGTGGACGAAATCACTCTGTGTACACCATGTGAGCTTCATATACCAAGCCGGAACTTATCCACTAAGGTGGCTTACGGTATGGCTTATCCGGTGGAGTAAGGGCAGACCATTCATGGGGCACAGATTTCAAGTGGCTACTGCAAGGTGGGGGTCGAGCAAATTTGTGAAGGATATGATGACTTGGAGCTCGACATCCCAGGTGGCGACGGAGAAAAGACGTTAGCGAATGCTGCCCACGGCAGTATCATTCTATGGAAGAAGCGTTACGTCAAATTTGGCAGTCAAGGGCCGTCATCTACTCCACCCAGGGATCCCCTGCAGCCACCATCACCTTCAAGAAGGGACGAGGATGACCCAGAGCTGCCACTTCCAGGTCAGGATGATGCCGGCTCACACATGTCTCCTCCTCCACCAGCACGGCATCCCCCAAAGCGCCAAGCTCCGCCCCCACGGCGGACTACTCACCAGAAGCACCAAACGGTGGAGAAAGAGCCTACGACCGAAGAAGAAAAGTTGGCCGCCATAAGGAAGAAGTTACCTTACGACCAAACTGACGAGGAAACTGCTTTGGTGGTCGCAGCCCAGGTCAAAGAGCATTTCAAACCAGATGAGCCAGCGAAGCCGGTACCATAGATCCGACAGCGAAGACCTTTTTCAAAACAATGAGCGCGGCGAATCAGAAGAGATTCATGCCCTCTGACTACGACCGCCAGCTTGCAAAGTCTTATGAAAAGCAGAAACAAGCCAGCAGTGGATCCTCGGGGAAGAAGGCGGCCACTCCTAAGAAGAAACAACTCGGTCAGAGCTCTGCTAGGAGGACACAAGGGCAACAGGATTATGACGACGAAGAACTTGCGAAGTTGTGCGCGCAAACGGGTCTCTCACCGACAGAACTTTTAGAGGGCGAAATTCCTAAGGCAACACCCGTGAAAATTTGGGAATTTCGATATGGCGAACCAATGGTGCCCAAATTTTCTGTGAAGTATCTAACCACTCAAGCGTTCCGATTTCATGAGTGGTACATGAAGGTGTCCAAAAAGGGTAGACTGATGCTCAATGTTTTGATACAAGACCGTGATTACTTCCGTGGGCATAGTCTCTTAATTTTGGATTTCAAGGATGTGTATATGTTGTACCATCAAGATGCCATAGACCTCTCTATCATGAGCTGCTGGGTTGTGTAAGTTTGTTTCACTGATCTATTCTAGCAATACTTGCTTCGTTAATTAGAATTTGCAACAATAACAATAATCTATTCTTGCCATGTAGGATGGAGATCCATACCTGCCGCCAAAAATCGTATCATGATGTCGGCTTCATGGATCCATGCATGGTAAATGCCGTAGTTGTAGCCAATAAGCCACTAGACACGTTGGACAACATATACTTGTACCTGGAGAGACAAAGAAGCAAGACTTACATTCTTTTGCCATACAATTTCAAGTGAGTACTTCTCTCTATGTATGTATAACTTTAAGACTTTGTTCTCAATACTTGTGCATGTATTTATATATATATATCTACAGCTTCTACTGGATACTGCTTGTGATAATCATAAACACCGGTCAAATTATTGTTATGGACTCAATGCAGAAACCAAAAGGGGATTATCAAGCAGTTTTAGACTTGATTGACATGGCATGGACACGTTTCCGTGTGAAACAAAAAGGAAATTTCAAACAAAAATTGGATGTGAAGATGGACTTTCCGGTACGTGGCTGGTGTACCCGCATATCTCGTAAAATCACACTAATATATAGTTGTTACGTCTAACTTTATTCTTCTCCACTTTCAGTGTGCCAGACAGGAAGAAGGGACGAATCTATGCGGATACTACGTCTGCCAGTGGATCCATACCTTTATTTCTCCCAAAAAAGCGACTCACGAAGAACTCATGGTATGAATTAAAACAATTCATACTTGCATATGACTTGTTCTGTAATGTGTATGATCTAGTGTTATCCAATGGATAATGAGATTATTAGTGTATATAGAAATTAGATTATTAGTGTATATGAAAATTAGATTATTAGTGTATATGGAAATTAGATTATTAGTGTATATGGAAATAAGATTATTAGTGTATATGGAAATTAGATTATTAGTGTATATGGAAATTAGATTATTAGTGTATATGGAAATTAGATTATTAGTATGGAAATATTAGTGTATATGGAAATTAGATTATTAGTGTATATGGAAATTAGATTATTAGTGTATATTGAAATAAGATTATTAGTGTATATGAAAATTAGATTATTAGTGTATATGGAAATTAGATTATTAGTGTATATGGAAATAAGATTATTAGTGTATATGGAAATTAGATTATTAGTGTATATTGAAATAAGATTATTAGTGTATATGGAAATTAGATTATTAGTGTATATGGAAATTAGATTATTAGTGTATATGGAAATAAGATTATTAGTGTATATGGAAATTAGATTATTAGTGTATATGGAAATTAGATTATTAGTGTATATGGAAATTAGATTGTTAGTGTATATGAAAATATGATTATTAGTGTATATGGAAATATGATTATTAGTGTATATGGAAATATGATTATTAGTGTATATGGAAATAAGATTATTAGTGTATATGGAAATATGATATATTTATTATACTTTGTTATTTCATGTATACTTTGTTAATTCATGTAAACTTTGTTATTTCATGTAAACTTTGTTACTTGTTTAGAAATGATTATTAGTTATTGATTATTGTTTAGAAATGATTATTAGTTATTGTTTAGAAATGAATGTGTTAGGAAATTTTATAATTATATGCAAAATTTATTTATTATATGAATGAATGATTATTAGTTACTTGTTTAGAAATGATTACATGCAAAATTTTATTTATTATATGAATGAATGTTGTCATTTGTGATTAATGCAGAGGATGTTTTACCATGAAGAGCTCCCAATGACACAAAAAGCAAAAGCTGTTGTGGACCAACTATTTGGATTCATTATGGACCAAGTTATAAATCCACTGGGAGAGTACCACCATGACGGACGCGCTATCGCTCAATTGGACTCCCTTTCCGCTCCTTCTTCCAGTTTTGCTCGTTAATTGTAAATAACTTTTAAATGCTCTAATTTTTTGTATTGGCTGATCTCAAATGTTTATATGTACCGTGAACTAGTAGTGTTGTGAGCCTGAACAAAGGAAGCACACATGTCTACAATGACTCACTACTCCTTCCCATGTGCTGGTTCCTTTGGCATTTATAACTCTCTGCATGAAGTTGCAATAATATGAATAAAATAATGGGGTTTGATGGAGACACGAGGAGGACAAGAGTTGTCCTGTCTATTTTACTTGAGACTTTGGAAGATTGAAATTTTATGTATACCTGATTATTTATAGAAATTCTTTTTTGACAAATTTTAAAAACAAGATTTGAAACATGTCTGGTTTAAGTATTTCAAATGTGATAAATCCTCTATGGAGAACTCATACCTAAGTAGTTTAACAAGTTGGTTCAGTGGATTTCCCAATAGGATGTTAAAATTATTATACTGCCATAATTATTGAGTTACAACATTTATGTGCATCATCAATACCTTGTATAGTATAGATAATGTGAAATTTCATTTGTATGTGCCAGAGCAATAAACTAATTTTTCTATTTTTATAGGGCTAAAAATTACATGTATCACAGTTCACGCTTTTGTTAAATGTGAGCGCAAATCATGTTGTCCTGTTATCCCGAAACTAGAATTGTTTTCTACTGTTTGAGAAATTGCGTATTCAAACTTGACAATCATGGATTATGCAACTCGATGCCCATGTTCATGTATGGTAAAAACTTGACAATCATGGATGATTCAATCACAAGTAGCACTAGAGCTAGAGCTTTCCTGCTTTGTGTTTGACAACATTGAGTTAACGAAGTTAGTATGGCCATTTGTGTAACAAATAATCCTCCAATGAACCTTTGGTTTGTAATCAACACTTCGACAACATATAGCTCATGACCAAGAATACCGCTTTTCTGCTTGAGTAACCTGTCCTCAAGATTTCTTTTTTTGCTCTGTTCACTGCCTTTGTTATACGTGCCTACCCCTTGCTGTAGACCTTAATGTTATGTTAACAAGATCAGCTAATGCTGATTTTCACACCTTCTCCTTCTATATACTCATAAAATTTTGTTGCAATTATACAGGCAAGTATTTTTGTAGACATCCATTTCTGTCATCGGTATAATGTTTCTGCCATGATTCCATTAAGTGCATGTTTTTTATTAAGTGACCATATTTGGCTGCATAAAAGAATTTTTGATCTCGAGCAAATCAATGTGTTGTGGCCATAATACCAGGGTACCCGACTACGAGGATTAACGACCACCGACTCCAGACGAGAGACTCCGAGCAGGACACGGCGGCCTATTCAAGGAAGGAAAGCCCGAAGACAGGAGATAGAGTCCTGATAGGTTTAGGTCTGTTTTGTCTTGTAATGCAAGTCTCCCCGAACATAAATAGTGGGGGATCCTGTACGTAGGGGGTATCCAATCCAACACTCGATACTCCATACACCATATTGTACTCTTTGTACTCGACGAAATAATACAAGCAGCAACTGGACGTAGGGTTATTACTCGATCTCGAGGGCCCGAACCAGTATAAAAATCCTTTGTCTCTGTTTATCTCTATTCGTCTACTATGATCGTTCTTTGCAGGAAGCAGGGTGCCCTAAGAACCAAATATCTGCCGAATATAACTTCGACAGAGGCGCGCTAGGTAGGGGCCCTTGCGTGAAGATTGATCATACGAATCTAATCTATTTCCGTGGCAACCATCCGTCAGTTCGCCGACCCGAGCGAAAGAGCATCAATAAAAATCATCGAGTCGTTTCGCCGGCACGAGCGAACACTGGTCGGGCAACAACTTGTCGATCGAACAAGACCCGATCAAACGTCATCATGGCCGAAAACTCGGGCACCTCTGTGCGACGCCACCCGCCGGCTGCATGGCGATGGTACATGTCTTGTCTTGCAGCAGTTGGGCGCCATGCCGCCGTCTGTGATTCACTAGGTACCTCAAGATCCGATCTACAGCCGCAGAAGAGCATTCAACGATTGGAACACATCTCCACATACGTGTGAATTGAGACGGAAACCACCGAACAGCTGCTGCCGGTCCTACTCACGAAAAAAAAGGGTGTGCTGCATCTGTTTTCATCTACAACGAGAAGATTCACGCGCCCACATGAAGCGACGTCTAGCCGTACATTTTCGAGTTTCCATCAAGCACGTATATGGGAAGCAAATTCTTTCACGTTATTATTCTATAATTACTGTTTCCTATTTTAATCAGCCAATGCCAAAATTGGTACGCTCTTTATTATTTCCATCTACTAACTAACGCGTCCGGATTGCATGCATGCGTGGGCCACATATCCGAGTTGTTTTTCTCTCCGCAGACTGCAGATCGAATTGCATGAGCAAGAGACATCCGCTTCTACTCGGGCCGAAGAGAGGGCGACCGTGGCCAGTGCTGTACTCACCATCACCCGAATGGTGGGAGCGCCATCAAGTTTACCTGCGAGCCCATAAGGACGACAAGGTGGACTGGTTAGGCGATCTGATGCTGCACGACCAAAAGACATACCGGATCCACTAGCAACATACCAGTCGGGACGAGCTCCAGCTTACTCGATCCAGTCCTTCGCTAGTTGATTTCATCCACGACCTCGTCTACTCGGCCCATCGAGGACGACGCACGGGGGTTTCTCAGCTCACAGGCGAGGGCGACGCTCAAATTGTCCAACTCGGACACAAATCAAGCTAAGCGATATTTTAAATACTTTTATAATTATTCTATTATTCTCTATTCAATATTTTGATCTATACATCCATGATAAATAAACTTAAATTTAATACGGGTGTGTAGACGGCCTTTTTCTATCAAAGTATATACTCGGGGGCTCCCTCGCATACCCGAACACATACTCAGATCAGACATCTCTATTTTTATTATATTATTTACTAACTGCCTTTTCGCATAAGAATCAGTGGCTATTCAAAGCCTCAATATTCATATTCCCAATATCTATTGAGTTGATTCCGAGATACTGCCTGTCCAAGTATCCGATCTCAAAGATTCGAACTATTCTAATTCCTATGGCGCTTGATTGCAAGAGAGTCCATTGTGCTCGATGGAGCACTCGATCTCAAGCAAGCCCGAAGCGCATTCGAAGCGTCTAACGGAGTGCTTGATCTCAAGTGGGTCCAAGATGCACTATTATTCTAAAAGTGCTTGATCGTAAGAGAGTCCATTGTATTCGACGGAGTACTCGATCTCGAGCGAGTCCAAAGTACGCCGAAGTACCAAATCATAAGAGGGTCCATTGTGCTCGACGGAGTACTCGACCTCGAATGATTCAAGTACTCATAAATATCAAAGTACAAATCATGAGAGGGTCCGTTACGCTCGACGGAGTGTTCGACCTCAAATGATCCAAGTACAAAAATATCGAGGTACCATCATGAGAGGGTCCATTGCGCTTGGCGAAGTGCTCGACCTCAAGTGATCAAAGTACTCATCAATAATCAGCAGTACTGCCACGAGAGTGCCTATAATACATGCCCAGTATTTGGTCTCAAGTGTAAAAAGTACTCATTCTATTTTCAACAAACCCGAGTATGATGCTCGGGGGCTTTTCCAAACATGTTGCCCCGAACATGATGGTCGGGGGCTACAGATTCACGACACTTTCTAGTCGTTCCTACAGCTTTAAACTATCATATTTGCGAATCAATTTATTATTTTGCAGATTACCTCTTACTAGCAATCAGATCGTGTTTGTCACGCTCAACACTACTTCAATCAACATGTCTGACATATCAGATAAGTTATTTCAAGTTTTATTTCCTGCAATACTTGCTCTACTCTCTATTTGATATCAACGTCCAAATAGAGAGTCGGGGGCTACCACTTGCAAACTTCTTTTTTACTTTTGCTCTACTCTCTAATTGGTTACCATTTAATCAAATAGAGAGTCGGGGGCTACTACAATACTCATATCATATCACCAAATGTTGCTGATTCAAAGCAAAACTAGCTATTTATCATGCACACTTGTTTCAAGGGACTAACGCATGGAAGACCGTCCGAGTCTCATCTGCTAACGCCCCAAATAAACATTGTGTACTACCAAAACAGCCTGAACAAGCTAAAGGGCACTTCAGTTGGTTATATTGATTTATTTCCATTCTCTGCAACATTCAATTTTTATTATGTTATTTTCTTCTTATAAATTCTCTTAATTATTTTGTTTTAAGGTTTTGAAACAGAATATGTTAAAAGGCTCCATTATCCACCTGAATTTACATTCGGGGGCTCCGTCGCTAAATCCACCCGAACACGCATATTCGGGGTTTTTGACGCCAACATCACCATCTGCTAGCATGGATCTACAACAACAAACAGAGCGTGGTTTTTCTGAAAATCCTAAGCGATTCTGGATGTTCAAAGTCTATTGCGCGGAATACACAGTACGGCGGACCGCTCGAGTCCCGAATGCTGAAAAATTCCCCAATATGACATAAACATTCTAGATAGCCAAAGGTAAATGCAGAAAGCTATCACATCGTTTATATGCACAACATATCAACATGTTTGTTGCTAACAAATCCAACAGCTTAATATATTGGGGCATGTTCGGGAAATTCAAAACCAGGATAAGCAGAGCGTTCGGTCATTGGAGGTCTAATAGCCCCGATTACCAAACATCGGACTCTCAACTCCTGAAATCCAAATTCCCGAATACCAATCCCGAGCAGAGTCAGCACTGCTGGAAGAAGAGCTCGGGGGCTGATAGCCAATTCCCAACCAAAAAATACTCAGTCGCAAAGTACCCAATTGCGAGGTACTCGATCATGAGTAATACCGATGATAAAATTACTCATATTCAAAGGACTAGATTGCGAGCATCCGATCTCAAAGTGCCCGATCACAAAGTTCTTGAAATAGTAAACTTCAATTATATAAGTCTCAACGACTACAAAATGCCTGATCATAGATTCTTAATGTCTAAAGATCACGAGGCATCTGACACCACAACCCTGTTTATGGCACTTGATTATTTTCGAGCTCATCATCCAGATGCAGGTTATTTTACCGGGGATCTCAGTCTTTTCAAATTCTCGGCAAAAGCATCTAGGAATATTCTAAATATCCTACGAATGCCCGAAAAATAAAAAGACCCGATGAATGAAAATAACAACCTTTTCTGGACAAGATAAGCTCGGGGGCTACTGTTGTGGCCATAATACCAGGGTACCCGACTACGAGGATTACCGACCAACGACTCCAGACGAGAGACTCCGAGCAGGACACGGCAGCCTATTCAAGGAAGGAAAGCCCGAAGACAGGAGATAGAGTCCTGATAGGTTTAGGTCTGTTTTGTCTTGTAATGCAAGTCTCCCCGAACATAAATAGTGGGGGATCCTGTACGTAGGGGGTATCCAATCCAACACTCGGTACTCCATACACCATATTGTACTCTTTGTACTCGCCGAAATAATACAAGCAGCAACTGGACGTAGGGTTATTACTCGATCTCGAGGGCCCGAACCAGTATAAAAATCCCTTGTCTCTGTTTATCTCTATTCGTCTACTATGATCATTCTTTGCAGGAAGCAGGGTGCCCTAGGAACCAAGTATCTGCCGAGTACAACCTCGACACTTCTAATCTAAATCTAAATCTAATCTAAAGTGAGGAACGTTTCAACGGTCTGTCATATATGTTTTCGATCGGATTAGTCATGTTTCATCGTGTCTACTCATCGGATTAAAGTAGAGAAGTGTATCCTGGAGATGCTCCGCTTGGCAACCGACTGGACCACAGTTGACTCGCCAAGGACGCAGGGGAACCAGAAGAAAGGACTGGAAGAAGGGGAGCTGCTGGAGCCGGACAACTTGCAGGACGGCAACAACAACACTGGCTACAACATGGGACTGCAGGTTGGTAACTTTGAAAACCAGTCTCCTGTAGGGACATTTTTTGAAGCTCCACATCCGACACCACCAACTACAAACTACCCAAATGAATGTGCCTCTGCTCCCCAGCGACCGACAGATGAATTAGACAGAGAGCAACAAGAAATGCCAAACCTAGTCATGTCTGAACCTCCCACATTAACAGACGTTCGACTGAATAGCGAAGATAGTAGTTTCCAAGACATAACTGCTTTTCTTGATTTTGTCTCTGGCAAACCACCAGCACCCATCATACACACTCCTCCGAGAGTGAATCCTACCCCAGCTCCAGAGCCAAATAAAGAAACAAATACAAATACAGCTCAAAGAAGAAGTTCTAGGCTTGCCCACAAAGCCAAGATGAACCCTGGGAAAGATAGCACGCAGATGGCGCAATGTGTCCTGCTCAACAAATTAGGAGAGCTAACTCCCAAAACTGCTGACAAAGCTAATCCGGGGTTTGATTTTTATGCACAACATCTGCAGCAGCCCATGGACAAGGTAGAGATGGAGGCAATCAAGACGCTGGTGGAGCACGGCAACCGGACAAAGAACAAGAAGGCGAAAAAGGCCAGGGTGATGCCGGTGCCGATGGAGGTGACCCAGCAAGCTTAGGGTCCGGCGGACCTTTCATCCCGCCCATCAAGAGTCGTGTTCGGTTTTTTATTATGTTGCTTAGAGACTTGATGATTTCGGTTGTATTGGAACATGTAACTCGTGTATCTGGGCCGGCAATTTGGCCCCGCGGCTTCAGCGGTGCTTTCAACCGGGCTTGCAGCCCAGCACCGGCGTTCACGAAGCTCGCCACCCTTCTCGCGCCTGCTCATCTGAAGCAACAAGCCCACCTGTGGGACTTACTCGGCTTTGTATTTGGCCTGCGCGCCAAGCCATGTACTATTTCCCTCATGCGCCATAATCAGACCCACCTGAGCTTTAGTCGTACCCCTTTCTCCAATGTCACAACACAACTGTAATTTATTCTGCTGGAATGTACGGGGCCTAAATGCATCAGCCAGGCGGTCGAGTGTTCGTAATGCAGTTTTTTCAGTAAAAGCAACCATCGTTTGCCTCCAAGAAACAAAGATTGAAAGTTGGACAAGCAAACTAATCACTGAAACGCTGGGCTACAAATTCGCAAAAAATTACGCTGTTCTGCCTGCCACAGGAACGAGGGGAGGCATCCTCCTTGCGGCAAATGAAGATCACTTCACCATCTCCCAGCAGCACCCCACGGAGCATACTATCTCAGCTACTGTGACTATGAAAAATGAAAACAAAGCTTGGACCCTTACGGGAGTTTACGGCCCGCAGCATGATAATGACAAGATTGTTTTTTTACAAGAACTGGTGGAATTAAAACAGCATGTGCTCCAAGAATGGCTAGTTGTAGGCGATTTCAATTTAATTTGCAACGCCAATGAAAAAAGCAATACAAGAATAGATAGGCACATGATGAACCGTTTCAGGAACATGATCGATACGGCACAATTAATTGAACTGGACCTAAAAGGTCATCACTATACATGGAGCAATGAGCAAGATGAACCCACCTTCACCAAAATTGACCGTTTCTTCGGATCAACGGACTGGCACCTCCTCTTCCCCAATGCAGACCTTCAAGCTCTTGCAACAAGAGGCTCCGATCACTGCCCCTTGTTTATGACGGGGGACGTTGCGCGACAGAATTATCAAGGGTTCCGTTTTGAGTCATACTGGGTAAACATGCCGGGTTTCCTTGAGGTTGTACAAGACGCCTGGAGCCAAACCGTGAACACACAAGATGCACTACTTCGTTTGCATGTTAAACTGATCCGCACGGCCAAAGCCCTCAAGCTGTGGAGACGGCAAAACCTTGGAAACTTAGCACTCCGACTCGCCATCGCCAATGAGGTTTTGCT
>CM014277.1:20267851-20310926 GCA_004135705.1 Alloteropsis semialata
CATACTAGCTGAATAAAATTAAACCACAACGAAAATATTACAATCAGAACAATCAGAAGACATACAAGCTAGCTGCCTGCCTTTCACACTTAAAAAAAAGTACGATACACATTCACTACGCGAATCAGCTTCTTAGGCCCGATAACACACGGCCTTGGGTTTCGTTTCGTGTGCTTTAGGTAAGACACACGGCAAAGTGTCAGTTTGTCGTGTACCTGACATATAGACACGGCAAACGTGCTACACCAGCTCAGTTTTTTCCTGACGGTCGTCGCCGTCAGGAAAAGACCCAAAAACCGTCACAGATACTGTTCCCTGACGGTTACCGTCAGGGATGTGCCGTCGGGGATAGAGTGACAGGAAAGAGTAAGTTTCCCTGAGGAAAACCGTCAGGGAACAATTCCTGACGGTTTCAACCGTCAGGGAAAATTTACCGCGTCGGTTTCCCTCGGAGCCGACAGGAAAACTTTCCCCGTCGGTTTCCACCCCATCAGTGAAGGTCTAAAACTCTCCCGTCGGTTATCAACCGTCAGTAAAGGTTAAAACTCTCCCGTCGGTCGTGAAAACCGGCAGGAAAGACCAAAACCTTTCCTGTCGGCCACCTGCCCGTCAGGAAAACATCAGCCAATCCATGGCATAATGCTGCCAGGAATCATATTTGAAATGACCTTTTTTCATATACAAATAGCCTCATTTAACCAATAGAACAAACACAGAGAATATATGATTCATCCACATACACAGGATATATGATTCATCCACATACACAAGACAAAAATTTTGCCATGAGCATAATTAGAAGTGTTCATACAACAAGTTGCTGCAGTGACAGTTCATCTAGCACACAAGTTACTCTACTACTGCTGTTACATATAGTCAGCCTACATGTTCAGCTACATTCTAGATGTCTTGCAAATAGGCATCATCCTAGATTAGGTCACTTAAATGGTTCTCAGATGGCAATATGCAGCGGCTGCAACATAACTAGTACATAAGCTCTAAAGAGACAAAATATGCAGCTGCTGCCCAGCACACGAACCATTTGAAGGCAATATGCAGCTGCTGGATACAAACCAAAATACTTCCATCTCACAAAATACTACAGAACACATTGTTCTTTGAACTTGCTGGTTTCAGCCATACCTAGCCATCATCAAAATACCAGGCTACTTAATGACCATCACTGGTAGAGTCCAAGTTTGCTGAAGCATGGGAGGATCCATCTCCAATCCCTCTCTGTATCCAAAGCAAAAGAATAGTAACCATTTATAAGAGAGAGAACATTTCTGATGGTCTAGTAAATCATATTTGGACTTTCAGGTTTGATTATCCTAAAAAACAGTCTGATCCATGTGAAACTTACCATGTCATTTTCTTCATCCTCAAGCATGTCAGGTGGTATATCTTTCTATTCTTCAAGTAATGAGCTGCATTGTGGTCATCCTGGAAATAACAAGAGTTAGTAGTCAGAAACTAGCAATAGAAAGGAAATACTTTAGTTCAAAATTATGCAGTAATTCAGCTACTTACCACTAGTTGTTGTGCCCGTTCGCTAGGAATTGGACCAGCATTCCCGCTGCTATCACAATTTTTAACTCCAGATTTCATGCAACAGTAAGTGTTTATCATAGTACAGCAGCTTATTGTTACTTCTCAACACAACAACAGAACAGCAGCTAAGGCCCTTTAATGGCAATACGAAGCACATGCCCTTTAAACTTGCTGATTGCTGCCGTAATGCATAGTACAAGTTTGAAGAGAGGATCCATTTCTTGTCCATCCCTGCACCCAAAACAAGATAAAGAAAGAACCAACCATTAGAGATCATTAGATGAAATTACAACAGTACAAGCAGCTATTCAGAATACAACTATTGTAGGCAGGCAGCCTTAATGTGGTTTATTATTCAGAAAAGGAAATTGCATGAGCTGTAGTTGCTACAGAATAGGTAAGCAAATAACTATATTTCAGCTTACAGAAATGGAGTAAACATATATAATTCAGAAATGGAGTGTGAGCAAGAAGCTTACAATATATTGCTGAGTCTCAACTAAAACTGCATGCATAAAAACAAACACCTATCTTAGTATACACAATCAATGTCCAATGAATTCAGGTCTTGTTTTTTAAAGCACAAAAACTAGTCTATGATGTAATAGTAGCAATATAAAAGTATGAAACTGCTACCCCTTAACTCCTAAATTTGGCCTTTCCACATACATGTTATGCATATGTTACATGTTATGCATAAGCACACAATTGCTACCCCTTAACTTTCTGTTCCAGAAAATGTGTCGCAGAGGCACAAGCCATACACAAGTCAGAATATATAAAACAAAGTATTCAGAATATAATGATTGTAGGCATCCTTAATGTGGTTTAATTATTCAGAAGAGGAAATTGCATATGAGCTGTAGTTGCTACAGAATAGTTAAGCAAATAACTATATTTCAACTTATAGATCATGATAGATATTTTTCCAAACAGATTGCAGTACCAGATCAGAGGACAATGATAGGAGCCTTAATCTAAAACTGAAGCGGTGTGATTCATACAAGATATTAATTTAAAAGAAAAAATACTATTGCAGGAAACAAAACAAAAGGAACTCTTTGAATTGAACCTAAAGAGTCACAACATAACATATCCAGGTCAGTTGGGGGATGAATTGGTAGGGAGATGAGAAGACTGGTTGCTGACCTGCTGCAGGCACTAACTTGAGCGGCAATGGAGCGATTCGACGAGGAGGAGGAGCGCGATGTGCACCGCCACACGCCGGATCCGGCCTCAGCAGCACTGGATCTGCAATCTCGGCCATGGGCAAGGGCCCCACAAAGTCATGGTCTCCATCCATGGCTGCCGTCCGCCGAGCTTGAAGGCACGAGGGGAAAGCGAGGCCCCAAGAGCGCCGCCTACCAGATCCGGCATCTCCCGCTGCTCCTGCGTAGCTCCAAATTGCAGGCGCGGGTCGCCGGCTCAATCCACAGTGGACTCCCTCTAACAAGCGGAATCCCTAGGTGAAACACCCTCCTGATACCCTAATAGCGACCAGGCGTCTTCCGCTGCACGGGCGCCGGCACCGGTGAGGCCGAGGAAGGAATCGATGGAAGCGGCGGCGGCTAGGGTTTGGAACGGCCTCCTAGAGCGGCACGACGGCGCGAGGACGGGAGTGACGGGGAGAAGAAACACGGGGTCCGGAAGTTTTTTTTCGCCTCGCGCTCTCTTTATTTCGCTGTTCTCACCGACGCGTGGGCCAGGACACCGATTGGAGCGCGCGCTGGGCCCCTCTACGTGGCAGGAACCAGAGGAAAAATTGGTTTCGTCAACCCTCCGAGAGAGAAACCCTATTACGTGTTTGGCTCTATAAATATCCACCCGCGGCGGAGGGACCGAAGATCTCAAGAGCTCACCGGAGTTGGGATCGAGTAGGAGCGCGGCGCCGAGCAACCGCCCTCGTTCATCATCAGCACCGGTTCTCTTCTTGGTAAGTAGCTTTCTCGATCGATCCCTTGCTAACATCGACTCCCTTCCTTCCTGCCATCCCACTAGATCCAGAACAATTTGTCCCCTTTCTGCCACAAACGGATCGATCGATTCCGCAAACATCCAAGCAGTCCCTTTCGTTTCCCATTTCATCTTCTTATTTACTTCCCTTCCACACACCAAGGTACAAGTGTACAGCCTGAAAAATGAAAAAAAAAATGTGGAATCACCATACGGATCTTTTCTTTTGTTTCAATGTTTAGGTTAATCTACATAATCCCTACTGTCATTGGGCTTTTTTAGTTGAATGGCTACGTTGATCTTGCCTTATTTGGTAGTTGGCAGGTTAAATCACAGGGTTTAAGGCACGGATCTTGCATCCCTCACTACTTATTAACAACTTTATCCAAGAATATTTAATGTTTGATGGTTAATTAGGTTATTAACAAAGCGTAGATCCTATTACGTATAAAGTTTTGATACATTGAATCATAGGGGATAGTCTCCTGGTATAAAGAATAAGATTATATCAATATAAATGACTAAAAATTGGTAGTTGGTAGGTTAAATCACAGGGTTTAAGGCACGGATCTTGCATCCCTCACTCCCTATTAATACCTTTATTCAAGGATATATATCGTTTGATGGCTAGGATAGCTAACGAAGCATATATCCTATTATATATAAAGTTTTGATTCACTGAATCATAGGGGAAAGTCCTGGTATAAATAATAAGATTATATCAATAGAAATGATTAAGAATTTGTGAATCGAATTAATTTCTCTAAAATCGATGTTAATATAATTTCTTTTTTCCAATTCGGCCTTTATGATCTGTTTACCCTGATATGCTTACAAGCCATAGAATGCAGAATAAAAACGAGAGACTGTATCAAATAGTTCCAGGAGCGCAGTCAAAGATGCGTAGGCCAATTTTTTTAATTATGTAAGATAGCTGCAATACTGCTATTTTCTTTTTCACTCTTTTCTTGTGCTGGCCTTTCATTCCTTAATCCTGCTCTCATGCATGTGCACAAATAGTAACTTGCATTGGATATTACTGTTCAATTGATACAAAATATCAATAAGAGGAACTTTAATTAGGATAAAGAAGGATTTGTTTCTCATCCATGGTCATATGATTAGAAGAACAATGCAAATTAGCCGTTACCCCTAATTCTTTTGTGCAACCTAATCGCATTGCATAAATTGTGAGTAAATATTCTGATAAGGGGAACATATTTTTTTGCCTTTTAAGCAAAGCTCACCGGCGGCGAGGAAGAGTAGCGGCCTGAAGAGACATCAGGGTACAGCGACGAGCCGACGAGTCTCTGCTTCGTCCATCAGATCCATTCAAAGGTAATTAGTTATCTCCCTTGCTTACATATAGTCCAGCAGAGCCCACTAGACCTTAAGTGTTTGACCCATTTCTGCCATTCCGAATCGAGCAATTCGGCAATCATCTATCAATCCAAGCAGTCCATATATTCCTTTCCCACTTCTTCTTCTCAATTACTTCCCTTTGACACACCAAGTACAACCTGAAATACATAAAATGTGGAGTCACCATAAAATTCTTGTCCATGATGTTTAGGTTAATCTATACATCTCCCTACTTTCTAAGGGCTTTTTAGTTCAAGGCTATGTTAATCTTCCGTACATGTTAATGACTTTTCGTAGTTGATAGGTTAAGTCACAAGGTTTAATCAAGCCACAGATCATGCATCCCCAAATTCTTATGGATCTTTTTATGGTTAGCTTCATTTGTATCGCATACCCTACTAGCTGTAAAATTTCTATTTCATTGAATCACTGGAATTAATTCCCTTTGTTTTAAGGAAATTCCTTTTAAGGGTATGCACAATAATATTAGATTGACGCAAAGGATTATAAATTGGTGCATCGATTTGGTTCCGCTAACCAAAAGGAGGTCAATACCATTCCTTTCTATGCTTTGTTTAATGAGATATGCTTAGAATACATAGAATGCAAGGAAAGGATGTGCCTTTCTAATTCTATCATATAGTTGCTGGGGAACAGTAGAAGATGCATAAGCCAGAATCTTTTCCTTACTTAAGATTGTTGTAAAATACTTAATATTTTAATTTCTTTTCAATTGGTGGCCTTTTGTTCCTCGGTCCTGCTCTCATGCATGTTCAAAAATAACAACTTGCATAGGAGGTACTGTTCCATTGATCACAAAACATTAATTAGAAGGAACGCCAATTAAGAACAAAAAGGCTTTGTTTCTCATCCAAGGTCATATATATAACTAGAAGAACAGAGAGAATTCTTTTGTGCAATCCAATTGCATTTGCATAAACTGTGAGTAACTATTGTATAAGGAGATTACTGTTTTTTCAGGAAATCTCAGGGCTGTCTATGGGTTCACCGTACGGTGGAGCATGATGTGGCGCCCTATGCAAGGCACCACTTAGAAAGTGGGTGGCATACATTTACGACCTGAACTGCCCAGATGTGGTAACATGGTTCGACGTCTATGACAGCGCCAATGAGGCCAAGCAAGCACTTGACTATGAGGCACGCAACTACACCAACCTCAAATTTTCCGGATCATCATCAGCCACGCCAATGCCCAGGGCAGTGGCGGAATCACTGCAGCACATTTTCTGGCAGGGTTGTGGTGAGCGCAATTCACAAGGCCTGTATCATCCGCTGGATGACACTTTCATGCAGGGTGGTGACAAGCGGGGGAAAAGGGGCTCATATGATCGTGCACCGTCGGGCTCTACTTTTCTTCAGGACTCCACCTCTGGAAGAAGAGGGGAACACCATGATGCAGTGAACAGTTACATGCAGGAGGAGGACGCCTCCACACTCCCCAGGACTTCACACTCATATTCAGAATACTGGCCGGCATAATTAGGGTGACATAACATGGAAGATCAGCACCAAAAATACACTTACATTGTCCTAAAAATAAATGTCTTTACGCATATAGTAGACATAGTAGCATTATTATTAATTTGTACTGGCATCACTTTTGCTGAGTTCATGTTTTGTATTATAAGTTATGGATGTTCCTTATACGTTCTACTCCTTATGGATGTTGCTTAAATGCTTAGATAGCATATTTGGACTTGGGCACCATTTTATATAAGAGTTTTGCTCCGGCGGAGGTCCCTCATATATGAACAGAAAGCAGAAGTCATGGTTCCAACTTTTACAGTGATGCGAAAATCTAAATATATTGTACGGAGGGTGGCAGTGAGGACGGAGCTCCACTAACAGCCGACACTAGGGCATCACATGGCAGGAGGCAGAGCTAGAAAAGGAGGAGAGCCAAGGTGCCCTGAACACACCGGCTTAACGGAGCTGCGGCGGGGCGGTCGACCGTCGACGATCCAACGGCCCTGAGGCCTGCCCCCCACTCCTGCAGCCTGCAACTTGTCCAGCGTTCACATGGCAGCAGCAGAAAAAGTCTAGGGCTGATGGAGGAACCTCCCGGAACCCCAAAAACCCTACCGTGGCTTGGCTACTGACCACATTAATTAAACAAATAATATCTAAACCAAGCAAAAACCTTTCAAATTCAAATAAAATCCAAATCAGGGAGGAATCCAGGTAGATCCGCATCCGCTAGTCAGAAAGACGCCTGCCTCTCGACTCTCGTTTTCTCCGCTTCAGCGGCTCCATGTATAAATATCCCACACGCGGCGGCGGAGGGCGTGAAGTTCTCAGCACCTCACCGGCGGCGAGGAAGCGAAGTTGGCCGCGGGAGCGACGCGGGGTTACTGCGCTGAGTAGATCACGGCCCTCGTTCTTCGGCACCAGTTCTCTTCTTGGTAACTGAGCTTTCTCCCTCCCATCATGCATGCTTACATCATTGTGTCCCCTCCTGCCACTCCACTAGATCCAAAGTGTCTGCCCCCTTTCTGCCACAGACGGAACGATTTGGTAATCATCCGTCAATCCAAGCAGTCCCTTTCCTCCTTTCCCATCTCATCTTCTTAATTGCTTCCCTTCCAGTAAAGGAGCCCACTAGATCCGAAGTCTCTGTCCCTTTCTTTCTGTCCATGTCTAGGTTAATCTATGAGCATCCCTACTTTACATGGAATTTTTAATTAGTTGATGCCTACGGTGATCTTGTCTTACTTTGTTAACGTTTTCTCGTAGTTGATAGGTTAAATCACAGGGTTTAAGTCACGGATCATGCATCCCCAAACTTCTCTAGGATTTTCTTTTGGGGTCCGTGGCTAGGTTGGTTTACAAATCATACCCTATTTTGTATACCACTTTATTTGTTAAATCACAGGGATCTACTCCCTTCCTTTTAAGGGAACTCGTGTTAAGTGTATGTGTATAATATGATTAGATCAATGCAATGGATTCTAAATTGGTTCATCGATTTGATTTCTCAAACAACAAAAAGTTTTTAACATCATTTCTTTTTTGTGATCCGAACAATACATGCTTTCTTTAGAGTGGAGATCTGAATGTGGTTGGAATCTCACACACTATACTTGGTATTTATCTCACCTTGCTGTCAGTCCAACCTAGCAATTCGTCAATCATCCCTTAATCCAAGCAGTTCCTTTTTTTATTTCTTCTTCTCACTTCCCTTCAACACTCGAGGTAGAGCATATGATCCTAATTAGTTCATTGTTTGGTTATCAACCGACCATGTATCCACTTTTAAGGATTCTTCTTAGTTGATCATTTAGTAAGCTCATAGGGTTAAATCACACACTATCTCCTGATTTTTAGGGTTTTTTTCATATTAGTTGATAGATAATTAACAATAGATACATATATATAAAAAAGGATCAGAGTATAAACTAGTGCATCGGTTTGATTAAAACTATATGCTCCCTTCAGTGTTCAGATATGAATGCGGGCATCATACATAAAACTCAACTGAAAAAGTGACCTTTGGATGGAACAAAGGGAGCAGTATCTTTTTCTTACCTAAGTTGTGACCTGTATTCTTTTCTTTCATTCTTTTCATTTTATTATGTTCCTCGTAATCTCGTGCATTGCGCAAATAAATACGCCTAGTATGTTACTGTTCTGTTGATCAGAAAGTATCAAAACGGGGAGCAGTAGTTATTGACAACAAAAGGCTTGGATTTTCCTTCCAAGTGTCGCTCAATCAGAGGGATAGAACTAATTAACCAATCCGGACTCCCACTTCTTTAGTTGCTATGATTGGAAATGATAATACATTTATCTTTTCAGTAAGGCTCTTCTATGGCTACAATTTGTGATCTTTTTTTCGGTGGCTTTTGCTAAATGTAACAGGAAGAAAGAGCATAAACTCTAAGAGCAACGAACAGCTAGCAATGCCAAAGAAATTCTCCGGTCAGTCCCAGCAGCCCGAGGGAAAGTTGGCGCATGAGACCCACAACCCAAAGCTCCAGCCGGAAGGTGGCGCAGCGCACTACTGGCACGCTGGTGATGACAAGCACGACTGGCGGCGACGGGAGGGCGGTGCAGGGCACTTGCAGGGTGGTGGCATGGTTGATCCGCTGCTGCCACCAAAGAGTGCACCGTGGCTGGTAGGTGGTGCGGTCGACAAGCAGGGCCACCTGAAGTATGATCCACCGCAGCCAGAGAGTTCATGGTGGCACCAGGATGGTGGCAAGCATGAGACGCGGGGCCAGTTTGATCCGAGCAAGTCACGATCATCAGGATGGTGTGGATAAGCTCCAGCAACAAGCTCTTTGCTTGCATTGCCCTAAATAACTCTCCCTTTAGTATCGTTCTGAGGGCCTGTCCCTGTTCCTAGACGTCTGTTTGTGAATCTAATGTGGCTGGTGTTTACGCTTTGTATAAAAGCTGGGGAATGCCTGTTTTGAAAAAAAAACACAGTCTCTTTATGTAAAGACTAGTGATCGAGACATCTTATTTCTGTTTGCACATTCGGACAGATTATAAGTTTGTGTTCTCGTGTTGTTCTATTGAATAAATCTTGTGCTTATAGTTCTTCGAGCTGGACTTAGATCATATAAAGATGTTCACAGGCAGTGAACCACACTGTGTTGGCTCATCATCTCAGTTAGTTCGGTTTAACTTGCCTTTGTTCTTCCACTCCTCATGTCAATATAAACATGACATATCAGCAGTACTTGTTTTTTAAGCCTTTAACAATAACCAACTTAAGAACTACATATGTTATCATTTCACAAACTAACAGCACCAGTACAGCTGTCATTTCTCTAACTTATATCTTCTTCATTACATTTCACATCTACATTAGAATTGAGTAGACTCATGTGACTTAATTTCATATGTATCACATATTAATCATTTATTTACAGCATGTAGTTTATGGATCTTTTCCTACATAGGATATTTGGACAAGCGCACCAAAATGATTTCAAATCGAAGATTATCTGAAACAAAGTTATATACGTAGTCAAGAGCTATAATTCTCTTATGAAATTGATTTCATATGAAAAAATAAAAATGTCAAAAGTGATGTTCAAACTCGAAATTGTCTCTAACAATCCTATCATGGCTAGATGCCGTGCAGTGGTTTTATTTTGTAAAATCAGTTCATAGCTACAACCAACTCTAGTAGTGTTGCTATAATATATAGTTTGTTAACCATGAATAGATGCAATTTATTGCAGCTCATTCTAGCTAAGAATCGATGTAAAAGTGCATTACTGCAATTAGTTCTTGCTTGCCTCCCTATTAGTCATTTGTATGGACAGAGGTCAGCCAACAACTATAGAATTTTTGTGCAGTAAGGTTTTTTTTTTCAAAATCTGTTCCTAGACATCTGTTTGTGACACTAATGTGGCCGTTAAACCCAGCAGTTGAGATGGAGTCTGTACTGAACTCGTGTTTATGCTTTGTATAAAAGCTTGGAATGCCTGTTTCAGAAAAAAAAAACAGTCTATTTATGTAAAGAGTAGTGATCAAGACATCTTATCTTTTTTTTTGAACAAACCGCATGAGACAGTGCGAGTTTCTATTAATATAGCAGAGAAAAATACAATACTCAGCCCTGGGAGGCCATAGGCAGGAAAAAAGAAAACGACAAAAACTCGCCCTGTTGGATTGGGACATCAACATAGGTAAGGCTCCAAACCTCCACAGCCGACCGGTTGGATTAGGACCTCAACACGGCCTTGTTTGCACATTTGGACAGATTATGAGTTTGTATTCTCATGTTGTTCTATTGAACAAATCTTGGGTTTCTAGTTCTTCGAGCTGGACTTAGACCGTATAAAGATGTTCATGGGCAGTGAACCACCCTGTGTTGGTTCATCATCACTTAGTTCCGGCTTTATCTATGATGATTGAGTTTGTTAAGCAAGATTTAACTCGACAAGTTCAGAGCCTCTGCGGAGCTCGAACTTGTTTAACATGCCTTTTTTTTCTTCCATTCCTCATGTCATTATAACCCTGGGATATCAGCAGCACTTGGTTTTTATGGCTTTACAAATAACCAACTTAATAACTGCATATGTTATCATTTCACCATGCTAATAGTACTAGTACCGCTATCATTTCTCTGACTTATACCTTCTTCATTACATTTTACACATATTAATTGAGTTGACTAACGTGAGTAAATTTCATATTTATCACATATTAATCATTTATTTACAGCTGAAGCATTGCTAATATATCATTCCATTGAGTTAATATAAGTTGTATCATTCTTCATGTAGTTTATAGATCTTTTCCTACATAG
This sequence comes from Alloteropsis semialata, assembly GCA_004135705.1. Classification (NCBI taxonomy): domain Eukaryota; kingdom Viridiplantae; phylum Streptophyta; class Magnoliopsida; order Poales; family Poaceae; genus Alloteropsis; species Alloteropsis semialata. The sequence goes on from CM014277.1 coordinate 20,279,004, forward strand.
GATATTGGCCATGCGCACCTAAATGATTTCAGGTAGAAGATTATCTGAAACCAAATTATAAACCTAGTCAAGAGCTACAATTTTCTTATGAAATTGATTTCATATGAAAAAGATAAAAAATGTCAAAGGTGATGTTCCAACTCGGACTGTCCCTAACAATCCTATCATGGCTAGAAACCCGTGCAGTGATCTTATTTTCTAAAATCAGTTCATAGCTACAACTAACTCTAATATTTTGCTATATTATATAGTTTGTTAAACCATGAATAGACATAATTTATTGCAGCTCGTTCTAGCTAAGAACTGATGTAAAAGTGCATTACTGTAATTAGTTCTTGCTTGCCTCCTTATTAGTCATTTGTATGGACAGAGGTCAGCTAACAGTTAGAGAAATTTTGTGCAGCAAGTTTTTTATTTTTTTTCAAAATCTGCTGGAACCATCTGACTGCTTTTGGCCCCTTCTATTGGTAGTGTCAGGTACTCCTGGGTTTAGTGTGTGAGTATGCAAGGGAAGGGCTTCCCCCAGAATCTGTTTAAACGGTCCTGTCTCAAAGTTCACTTTTCTCTTAATTCGTCAGGGGTGTTTGTTGCTATGGTACATCCCTTGGTTGCATACCACTAAAAACTCCCAGATTGTCACGCTAAAAACTCCACCCCTACGGTCTCAATGTAACAAACTGTTATGTCCTAACTCTTTGAAATGTAAGTATATGCTACTAAGGTGTGCAGTATGAAAAGGTTGGCATTTATGCAGTAGATAGGGGGAAATAAATTTTGCAATATATGGAAGACAATGCATAATAATATAACCAAGGTGGACGAATGGTACCTTTTATCTTGTAGAGATATATCTAAAGCTGTCCATATGAGACCTTTTATCTTGTATAAAGGAGCTGCTTCAAGTCTGGTTTTTGTGCAACTGACAGAAAAGCTTATGCTTATTTTGCTGTAGAAGATTTCAGTACATTTTTCGCAACTATCACATCTTGCCTGAATCTCCAAATCTTTCAATAGAAACAACTTTCACATGATCCGTACCTTCACCTTCTCTGCCATGATGCAAGCATCTAACCATCAGTTTAACCCTCGATATCGAATGCCATATATGCATCAGTTGGCACCTCCACTCCTTTTCTGATTGTTTCAGGATCCTCCGTGAGAGTAGGGTTCTTAAGGCGAGCATTCATGCAAAGAAAAAGCTCATCCTTCCCAGAAGCCAGCTTCCCTCTGCAAGGTGGTGTGCTTCTCATACTCCTCTCCCATGAGAGCTGTCAGAGCTTGTCTATATGATGGAGTGCATCATCGACCCCGTCATGGCACTTAGCAGCATCCTTCTTGCCTTCACGCTCCACCTGTAGATGGTGTTGCAAAAGGTAAGGAAGATGCGTAGCAGATAGCCACACAGTAATAGCATTGTATCAACTCGATGTAACGGTCTTAAAAGTAATAAAACTTCCCTATCGAAAAAAAGATATAGCCACGTAGTAACAGAATATGATGTTTGGGAGAAGACAAAGGCGATCCAAAGTGGTGATGTGCGTGGAGGTGTGGATGTGCTACTAGATCTGATGGTCTGGACTCTGGAGTACGACTTGGAAATGAGTAGACGATGGGGAGAGGCTCTTACAATATACTATGCTATATACTTATATACGATCATAATATGCTGCAGCTACCAGGCAACTGCACTTGGCTATTTATTTTCACTTTTCTTATTTTACATCTAGATTCTCAAGCACGGGCATGGCTTGGTGGCATCGCTAGATTACGTTGCCACCTACCAAACGTCCAAGTATTGACACCAATTGTATCCTCAGAAAGAAGTAGAATTCAAAAGTAGGTCGTCACTAGACCCCTTTGTGTGCTTGCTTGCATGATGCACCAGCTTGTGTGGAACAATTGCATGGCTAAACGTGTTATTAGACGTTTTTACTGGAGACTGCGATTTTTGGCTGCCCGAACAAAAAGTACCAGCGGCCTTCCTTTTACCAGTGTTTGCTATGTTCATTCATGATGATTTATTGGTGAATATGCTCACATACTAATCATACCATGCGACTCTATAGTATGATCTACCATCATAGACAGTGGTTTAAAGGGTACTTTGTTGAGTGAGAAACCTGAAATCTGGAGGGGAAGGACAAGGAGGAAAACGAGAAGACGCCACATTCGCTTTCCTGCCAGGAGGCGCTGGCCCAATGATCAAATTAACATTTTTTACAAAAATGTATCATTTTCTCTACACGTATTTTCACATGAATCATTCTCTCTACGCATATTATTTTCACATGAATCATCGTTTTGGCTTGTAACCATCATGAACAGAGAGGACCATTCCGTCGTAAACATGTTACAGTGACTATTAAATGTTATACTGTGGACAAAACTGCTATATATTGTCATTCTCGTAAGAAAAACTGCTATTGTCATCGATCTCATCGCTAATATCTGCCTGGAAGACCCTACTAGCCCATGGTATCTCTATTGGACAAAACTTTATGAAACGAAGATAAGGTGTCTCGTGCGCAAAATAAAACATATATATATAGACACAACATATATAATGAACTGTTATAACATATCCTGAGAAGTGTGCATGTATGCTGTGGAGTGCAAAGTAGAATACCAGCATTTATGTAACGGATATTGCTACAGATGGAAGCAAAAGCAGTACAACATAACTGACATAGATGAATATATGATACCTTCATATAGTTCAGATATCCTCTATACAACGAAGTGCACATACCCTGGTGGTCGAGGCACTTAGCAGCACACACCGATGCATGTATCTTATTGTCTACCTGCAGAGGGTGTTGCCAAAGGGAAGGAACGAAGCTAGTGTGGTGAAGATAAAAAGGGGATACCAAAGATGATTTGAGGTGGGAATTATTGATGTTGTAGTAGCTCAAGAGGTATGGATCGGAGGCCAGTAGAGGGGAGGCACGTACTGCAGTTGCCAAGTTATATGTACTTACGTGAGATAATCATTTCAGAACATATTCTATCAATCCGCCACGACCGGTCACTCTTTTGTCGACAGTGAAGAGATCCGTTCGAAATGCATGTGAGGTCTAATTAAAATAAAACAAGTCTTGCCACTGGACACTTATTCAATCAAACATGTCCTACAACGGTAAAAAATGTGCCGTCCAGCATCCAACCCCAGGCTGGTCTCAACGAGTGTTTAATGAAGTCAAATTGATAATTTTATGCCACATTGATAATTTTTTTAACTTAGCAAAGTCATTATAATTTAAGGAGACATGAGGGAGATGAGTTCATATCCGTGAGAAGTTTTATCCCAAGACACCTAGCAGGCCCGGTTACAAAATTCTTGGTCTTGGTAACCATACAATAAATTATGCACTGCACTGAGACTGGCCTAAAAATCTAAGGATTCCGAGCCTGTCATCAGGCTATTCTCAATGGGAGTTTCATATGCAATAAATGCAATGCCATGTCAGCATTTTTGATGACATGGCAAGGAGAGAGAAGGTGAGAGTTTCATGGGATGAGAGAGGAGTTTCATATCCCATGACACTCCTCTGGCACAGTTACCTAGTTTGCAATATTGGTAACTGTGCGATGAAACTATGCAATGAGACTGGCATCATATGTCAATCCACTATATATATGCTTGAACAAATTTATTTAGAAAACAATAATATCTATGATATCAAATAAGCATAATAAGTTCAATTATATATTTTCTAGCTTAATGTTTTATGGCAGATACCAAAATTTGCTCGATAAATTTGGTCATATTTAGAATAGTTTTACATAGAATAATCTTACCATCCTTTGTATATTCCATGACAGAGTAAGCACATTTAGCCTACGTGACGTGGTAGAGAGTAGATAGATACTCCCTCCAGTCCGATTTCTTACACATCTCATGGTTTTTGGAAAAGTCTGATTAGTAAGGCCATTCTCAGTGAGAGTTCCATTCTCAAAAATTGCTGCCACATAAGCAAATATGGTGACATGACATTGTAGTTATAAAAATAGAGAGGAAAAAAGTTTCATGGAGATGTGACTCAATTTACACGGTTTCCAACATAATGAAACTCTTCTACACATCCATTGAGAGATTGCATTTCATTTCATCTCATATCTAATTAGAAGCTTACATATCTTGCATGAGTTAAATACCATGGTCACCTAGGAAGTAACGAAAATAAAATTTGCATTGTGGGAGGGTCTTTCATTTTGAGTTTCATTCCACACCCTTGATGATGCGGCAATCTTGGAAACGGTGAAATTAAATTTGCCACTAAGAATGGCCTTATGGAGCGAATGTCAATTGCTGGTATGGAGAAAGTGAAATTTGATTACTCTGTTGGTGATGCCTAATAAGGCCAGTCTTAGTGAGAGTTTCATAGATGGTTTTATAGGCATTAAATTCTATGCCACATTAGCAATTTTGCTGACTTGGTAATGTCTTTATTAGGAGAGAAGAGAGAGTTTCATCCCCAAGACACTCAACAGGTCACTGATACCTAATTTCAGTCTTGATGACAGTACAATAAAACTCTGCACACTGGCCTACCCATTGTATTTTTTATTTAGCACAGTTCCCTACAAGGCTTGCACACATGTATATGGTAGATCTGAAGAGTCCCGAGGTAAAACTGAGAGAACCGAAAACAATAGCCACTTGCAGTTTTATTTTGGGAAGAGCCAGCTGTATGGTATCTCGATGTAGAGTCCGACAGCCCGGGCTAAGGCATGCCCTAATCAGGTCGGACCTGCTCTGTCGTCTCTGGATTACCCTAATCAGGTCGGACCTGCTCTGTCGTCTCTGGATTATGTCTCTTGGGCGTACGATTTGCGACGTCGATATTGCGTACGTCATGCATGGGGGGAGAAGCTCTCGGAGAAAACCAGCGGTCAAACAATGTGGATTGCCGTGATGCATGGTCCTGCGGGCCCTATGCACGTGACGCGAGGAATCAAGTCGACCTCCAGCATCACATAGTGGGAAGTTTCGTATGGGCTTCCTTCTATTTCTTTTACAGAGCTGTCGGCCTGTCGCCAGCGGGAACATATGCTGGTACATGTGCCAAGACTTTACCTCTGTGGATAGACTCGCAAATGATACTCTTATAAGCATCTCTAACTGATTAGATCTGCGGCTCCAATCTTGAGATTGGTTAATTCATGACAGCTGACTCGCTATTAATGCATGTACCTTGCGTACCACTGAGAAACTATCACCGATTAATTCCTATTTAGAAAAAAATATGATAGGAGGGTCGAGCACTTGAACTTAGGTGAGCATGTTCCACCGCAAGCAACCTACCAAGACAATCTTAGGATCTTATATTTTTACTCCATCTGTTCCATATTAAAGTGTGTTTTGATGCATAGTTATATCTATGTAAATACTAAATTAGAATATAATTTGAAGTGGTGGGTGCAGAATAGATGGTATACCCGACATCTCCGAGAAGTCACACTTATTAGGTGTACATGTTCCAAGACTAATGCCAATGGGAATTTTTTTATTTTCATTAAATAGGGTGCCATGTTAGCATTTCTGATGGCGTGGCAACGAGTGAATGAGGAGAAATAAAGGGATTTTATCTAGATGAAACCATATGTGCATTGTTTCCAAAAAATTTTGTATCTTGCATGTATTGCCTATGAAACACTGAAAATGATGAAACAATGTATCATATGAGTTGTTTCATTCATCAATTAAAAGTTCTTATGCTTAGTTGTCATTCTTGGAAACATCAAAAATGAAATCTTGCACTGCAAATACACAATTGAAAAAAATAACCTTTAGTACCTTGCGAGGACCCCTTTAGTACAGGATCCGCATACGGTACATGTATTTCGGTACTAAAGGGGTGTTACCAGCCGGTACTAAGTGTTGGATATTTTTTTTTCATTTTATTTTGTTTTCCTTTTTCGTTTCTGATGCTTGTACTGCTACATGTGTCTATACGCCACCGAGTAGTATTGTACCACTATATGTACATATGTAAATTTTACAATCTCATAGATAAACTAATATACATATTTATACATTACATATTATATACATATTATACACATATCCAATATTACATCATTCAGAGCTACACATACTTAGATCGGAGCCATCATAGTAGTACTCCCATAGGATCTACGACCTGCTCATAAAGAAATCCACAAAATTATTCCGGAACTGCCCTGATTCGGTCCGCCGGTAGTAGTTGTGCCTTAGCTCCATCATCTGTTAAGTGTGAAAGATATTGTTATAAGGAATAAAACTAAATCGATACGGTGACAATTAGAAATAACAAGAGTTACAAATAATGAACAATAGAGACATATTTGCAACTTAACCTTTGTAACGGGGGTGCAACTAATGAGGCCATGGAGGTTGTCTAATACGTAGTATCTACAAAAATTGTTTCAAAGTTCTTGGCACATACACTTTTTGGGTGGAAAAGTTTTTAATTAGGAAATATAAATGGTATCGACAAAACTGACCAAAGATATACCAGAAAGTTAATTAGGGTTCTTGGCGTGCACTTTGAATACATACCAGAAAGTCAGTTTTGAAAAAAAAAGTTTGTCTTGAAATCACCTGGGTGATTTTGATGAAATTTCTTCCATACGAGCTGAAATGTGTATGAGGTTTTGGTAAGCGGTTTGTGGTTTTTTAAGAGAGTCTAGCACATAGATCATACTTCGATCAATGTAGATGACAAGAAGTTTCCAATGAAGATAGTAAATACAAAGACATATTAACATTAATTTAAAATGATGCAAGAAAAAAGAGTATAAGAATGTTATGGAAAAATAAAAATACAACTCACTCATAGTTGTAAGGAAAAAAAGTATCATTCCTGTGCAATGTTTCTTATCCAAGAAATGATATATGTTCTTTGGTGTCTTATTCAATTTTTTAGGCTGTCCTCATTTATGATATGAGGATCCAAAAAGCTATACTTATATAATCTGTTCGTCTGACAGTATCGAATCTCCATCCTACATGAAACAAAATAAAAGGAGGAATGAGACTCGCATACAAAATATATAACATTAGTTAGTGAAACAAATGAAATTCACTAACAGAATCCATGAGCTTATGAGGGATTTATCAAGGACGTCTTGATGGTATAGTGTATGTAATTCTTCAAAATTTATCCATATCAAGTCGTCCTCACAGAAATAATGTTCTTCTTTGAGAAAGGAGCAGCGACTGATATCAGACCTTCTGTTGACTTTTCCATGTACCATTGATGCAACTGCCTCGTCATTTGTGTTAGTACAAGGTCTACCAACTGTGGCCAGATAAGAGGTATCCCCATCTTGAAGTGCCATTGCCTTTGGGACAATCGTTATCGCCTCAAATCTGAGCTGTGGTGGATCAGTATCTAGTGCAAACTCAAGGACATGGTGATCATGTTCTGTAAGTACCTTCAGCGGCTCAATTGATTGCTTTGCGTCCTGTCCAAGCTGGGGATTTCTCTTTCCACTCTTCTGTGCATGTGCCTGTCTCTCACTGGCCTTTATGATAGAGCAATCGTAGTCTTGTATTTTTTTTTTGAGGAAGAGGCTTACCCTGGTCAATGAAGAACTTCATCGTGATTGGATCGATTTTCACTTCTTCTCAGGCTACTTTTTCCCAAAGTGTTCATCAAGATCTGCTTGCACTTGCGCCTTAATTTCCTCGTCTATTTTTTCATATGGTAGCTTTGGAGGCAAAGGCTTTGGTTTCTACTATTTTTCCTTCTTATGCTTAAGCTTAAACCGAAGGCCGGGTCCTTTGCTCTTGCTAGAAATATGAGGGGGCTCTTGCGCAGGGGTCAGAGCCGGAGGACTCATAATGTGTTCAAGGTTGAATGCAGCCGGAGCTGGTGGACTCATCGATGGGTCCAAGTCGAATGGAGCTGGAGCTGGCGGACTCTTGCTTGGCGGAGCTGCTCTGGCTCTTGAGCTCTAAGGAAACAATCACCAGTCTAAGGCAGTCGTATGAGGAAATCTGATAAAGCGCTTCAAGCATAGAATAAAACCATGGACGACCTGTCTTATAGATTCACCCCCATCACCTCTAGGCATATCGAGCTCCAGACCTTCGTATTCTTCGACCACTCGTTCAACTCAACTCTTACGTATCCCACAGGAATGTCTGCTAGATGACACTATCTAGGCATGGCAAAACCAAAACCCACCAGGACATTCTTGTTTCCGACTGGAATAAGAGGCTCACATGCGGTCTTCTTAGTGATGTCATCCACATGGTAGCATTCTTGTTGGCCCTGTTGCACCATGTCCCCTCATGTGCTCCTAGCTACGAGCTCCGTGGAAGCGATGCTGCTACGCAGCTGAGATTTGGCTACTTCAGCCTCAACCATGGCCACTGACATGCTACAATGCAAGTTGCCGGCTTACTTATTCAGCCAACCTTTGGTCATGAAAGGCTAGTAGTTCCTCTAACATGCGAATCTTTTCAGCTTGATCGGCTTTGCTTCTATATCAGCTCTGGTATGTAGATAGATCCATTACAAACACAACCTTCCATCAAAGAATACCTTTGCCATGGCAATGATCAGTGTGCTCCAGAGTATGAAGGGCTTAAGTCAGTTCATCCCTTTCTCTATCAGGATGGAATTCTCACCTGGACTTAGCTTCCACTTCAGCCTGAATCCTTTGAGATGCTTCTCTTATCTTCTAAGAACATACGCGCGACCCTTGTTCGAGATCGAGCGAGCCGCCATGAGCATAATACCAAGTCCTCGCTTTGGCCATTCGAAAGTATGGGGTATGACAACCTCTTGAAATGAGAACCTCTTCCATCTTGTTCCCTTTGTCAACCCAGTCTTGTAACCCCCTAAACCAAGGTCATGGAACTATTGTTTCTTACGCACATTCTTTGTGTTCCGCATGACTGCCACCGCACACTCTTCTGACACCCTGTACTGCACAAATGATTCCTAGTGAGCTCTTAATTTTGTGTGCCTTTTTTTCAAAATTTGAAGTAATGCCCTATTTGATATAATCTCTGTATACAAGAGGCAACCTTTCTTGGAGTCCAAGGATGGTTGAGAGGGAAAAATTGGCGATGTCCCATCTACACATCCGCTGATGATTTTTTCAACAAAATGTTGTTAGTGTATTTGGTGCAGGCATTATATCCCTTCTTTGACTGTCCTAACAAGTTACTAAGAGCAGGTCAATCATTAATAGTTATGAACAGCAATGCTCGTAGGTCAAATTCCTCCTGTTTGTTCTCGTCCCACACACGTACACATTATGGTCTCCACACTAGCAAAGTTCTCCAACCAATGTTCTTAGGTACACAAGGATGTCATTGCCCAGATGCTTTGGGCCTTGGATTAGCATTGGCATCACAATTAACTTCTGCTTCATGAAAAGCCAAGGGGGAAGGTTGAAGATACATAGGGTCATAGGTCAAGTGCTATGTCCGGTACTGAACTCATCGAAGGGATTCATTTCATCCATTATTAGTCCAAATCTTATGTTCCTAGCATAGCTATCAAACTATAGAAATTCCCTATTAACTTCTCTCCATTGTGACCTATCAGCAGGATGTATCGGCATGTCATCAGATCATCTTGCTTATGATCTTATTTGTGCCATCGCATCAGCTTGGCATGTGCCTTGTTTCTGAACAGAAGCTTCAGGTATTATAGGAAAGTACCATATCACCTTTGTAGGACCTCTCTTCCTAGGTGCCTCCCCCTCAACATCATCTGGGTCATCTTGCCAGATATTAAACCAAAGCGCAACCTGCAGAAGGCATGGGCAAAGAGAACAGAGAATTACCGAAATATATTTTGAGCATCTCCTCATGATTGCTGAACTCCACACTTCGGAAATTTTAAAAAGAACATGCATGAAATGGTAAGGTATTGGCAGATATATTCGTCAATTATAAGCTCAATAGTCAAATATCGACCTCAAAAACCATTTTGTCATTGTCTCCGGTAAGCTGCAGAAGCCAACAAGGTTATTGCTCACTGAATATGGTACTGATGAAACATGATTGAATAGAGAAATCAGTGCACGTATGAATGCATATTAATGAAAAAAACAAAGCAGGGAAAAATCATTGGTCGAGTTCAAAATTTATGAAATTCAAATCACTCATTCACTCTTACATCAACAATAGACAATTGCAAAACTATGTTAATACTAACATCAAATATACATCTCATAGTAGGACCATTACTAGATGATGCATAAGAAAATTATCATAGATGAGCAATGTGTTGTTTCTTTTGTGGACATCAATATCATGTTGACCAGGCTAACTAAATTATGATACTTTAGATGAATCTTACAGCACTACTACAGAATTGATTTTTCTAGCCACTATTTTCACAGCCTGTTTTTAAAAAGTGGCACTAATACATTTTCACAGCCGGTTTGTGGCTTGACCCAGCTGTGAAAATCAAATCCATTTTCACAGTCGGTTTTAGCCACGAACCACATGTGAAAATCCGTTTTCACAGCCGGTTCTAAGCTACAGTACACAAAAAATATTTTTATTTTAATTTTTTGATATTTTTATTGGACTTGGAGCACACAGCGGACAACAAAAAAAACTCAGCTCAATCGGATTTAAGGTGTGGTCTCTAAAAAATCATAAAGATTCGAAATGTTTAATATTAAAGAAGTGCAACATCGATTAGTTTGCATACCCTAAAATGTTATTTTTGCTTATATTACAATGACCCAATTTTTAAATGGTTTACACTACATATATGTTACCATGGAGCAGTTTTGGATTTTTTAGAAATGATTGCTATTTTCTATACTTATTCTTAGTAATACTAATTTGAACTACATGTCCAAGATTTTTGAAATGATTTGCTATTTTCTATGAATTAAATGAATTTTCAGCACTTAAAAATCAATTTTCATACAACTATTTTTTATTTTTATATTATTTTTATGATATTTTTCCTGAAGGTATGTGCTTGTAAGGAACTACCACAAAAATTTTCAACCTAATTGGATCAATGGGATGGCCTCTAGAATTTTATAAAAGTTCGGCAGAGTTAATATAAAAGGAGTGCATCACTCATTAAGTCACTAGCAATTGTGCGGTGCAGTGGTAAGTGGATTTACGCGCGAAGCAAGAGATCTCAGGTTCGATTTTCAGTGCCACTTTTGAAAACCGGCTGTGATGGGCTGAACTGGACCGGCTGTGATAGCCGTCCTGTAGTAGTGCAGCCATATATGAGGTATGCATAAGTACAAGTTCTTTCGGTTACAGTTACCTGTAGTGTAATTGTGTGATCTGATATGTCAACTTTTTGGGCCTCAAAAACCTGAGCAATATCAAGAACATCCCTTCGAGCTGAAGCATTTGCAGCAACATTTATGATCATTAACTCTCTAGCTGCAAATGGTAAATGGGTAAAATCTTGGACCTGAAAAAAAATCTGAGAAATAATTTTTCCATAAAAATCATACCCAGCTCGCAGCCGATAAGGAGACAGCCCGCGAGGGGGAGCAGGCAAGCGCTATGTATCACTTACTCTCTTTCAATTGGCATTATTTTCAAAATTTCAACTGACACTAACCTACTCCCTACTAGTAATCCTTCTTTTGAGCTATGATTCTTCGATATGCCCATTTAGGCGATTTGATTCTGAAGTGGGAGATGTTGGGATAAAAGCAATTGTTAATTTGCGAGACCTCATTACCAAAGGGGAGAGGTAAGAGAAAACCACACTAATGGTGAGATCTCAAATTAGATGGGGAGATTGTAACAAAGTTGGCTCCCTACCCCCAAAGCCTAGCAGGTCAATGAGAATTTATTATTATAGGTAAACAAATACATCACCAAATGGCTCAAGGAGTGTTTTCATCTAGGAGAGTCTACTAATGGGGCACCTTTCTTACTCACTTTAAGGCTTGAGGTTACACCAAATGGTCACTCACCGGCTGCACACCATTGAGTTTTATAAGGCAAAAAGAAGACCCCAAACTCAAGACCCTCGTACAAAATTTAGTAGGAAGGCTAGTTCTAGTATGTTTTGTACTTACTGCTATTCCCCTTTATCTTCTAGTGGCCATCAAAGTGCCCAAGTGGTTCATACATGCAATTGACAAAATCAGAAGGGGTTTCCTTTGGAAAGGAAGGAAAGATATCAATGGTGGGAGTTGTCTAGTGGCCTGGGAAAAAGTCATGAGACCGATTGATTTAGGGGGTCCGGGCATTCATAATCTGGAAATAATGGGCTTGGGCACTTCAGATGAGATGGCTATGGATTGAGAAAACCAGACCTGATCGGCCATGGGCTGGACTGCAAGTTCCTGTTTACGCAAACACAGTTGCTATGTTCAACCTAGCAATTGTAACAATGGTTGGCAATGGAAGGAATACTCTATTCTGGACAGATAGATGGTTTACATGGCCGCTGTGTGACCAAGATGAGGAAACCATGCAACACATTCTTATTTCTTGTGTTTTTGCACCACAATTTTGGTTTGCAATCCTGAAACTCTATAAACTAGAGCATATTTTGCCTACCACCAGGGCTAGCTCCCTGGTAGTATGGTGGAGAATTGCAAAGAAAAAAGTGCATAAGAAATTCAGAAAAGGGTTTAACTCTCTTTGTATTCTGGGCTGCTAGATCTTATGGAAGCATAGAAATTCTTGTGTATTTGATGGAGGGTTGCCCAATCTGCAGAGGGCCATTCAGAACTTTAAGGATGAAGCGCAGCTTTGGCGCCTTTTAGGTGCTAAGGGGCTTGCTACCCTGAGCCTAGAAGTGGAGCCACAGTAACCCCCTTTTGGTGTGTAGAGATGGTCAGGTCTTTCCTTTGTGTGTTTTTTTGTAATTGTTCCTTAGTTTATTTTCACTACAACCTCCATCTTGTCAAAAGTCGAGGTTGTTGATCTTGTAGTTTGGACCACTATTTTATCTTAATACAAAGATACGCAGCTCTTCTATGTGTTCAAAAAAAAAAGACCCTCAAACAGTTACGCTAATATGTCTGAGAGTCTTCGAGGCTATACAGACACCTACTTAGTGCACGCCATCATTTTCCTAATTCTACTAGGGATTGAACTCTCCAAGACATACCACGCAGCTAGATGGCTACAAGTAAGAAGCACCAGGTGTTATGAAGGGAAACTGGTTTTTTTTTTTGAGCAAATGTGAAGGGAAACTGGTGAAAGTTTGTTGTTCGACAATGAAGTGCTTAGGGGCTACTAAAGGTATGACCTTCTGGTATCATATAGATGGGCCTAGCCGACTCCCAAAAGGGCATGGACTTAGCAAATGGAAATTGGTGACGTCAGTGTGCACCGCAAGCATGTCAGATTGTTTGTATATTAGTCAGATATTCAAGTGATAACTTGTTGTAAATAAAATCTGATAGGTTGCCTTATATCTTTTCTTAATGCTTCTTCAATAGGATATCTTTTTGGGCTTGTGGCCTTGTGCTGCGAACATATACTTTTATATATAAAATGAAAAAGATCCAATAGAGGGATTGTCTACTATTTCATAAAAAAGATATATTACCTTGTAACTCTGATTAGTAGATATAGGTCTCTATCAACTTGTAACGCTAATCCTGAAGCTGTATAAGATGGATAGGGACCCTTTCTGAAAACACCTAAGCTTTCAAAGTCTTTTGCATGCCTGTGCTACCATCAGGTCCAAGATCCAGTGATCCCCTCAAATCAATCTATCACCGTGAGGATATATCCCTCAACAGGCTCCTAGTAAATACATCTATCGACAGTTGCCTTTCCCCTTATCCGTATCACATGGCATGCATGGTTCGCGAATGCTAATCAGCTTCACCATTACGAAGGTGTAGTCGACAAAGAACTCTGTGGCCTCCTATGTTCTATAATCACGAGCAATGCATCCATCTACATGAGACTGCTCAAAAGCATACTTCTTTACAATATATCCCAGTGGACTTCTGAAAAGCAAGCATATTGTTTACGAAGATGGAATCCCAATGGACCATTAATACTGGTTTGTGGCTTAACAGATGTATGTTCAAATACCACTAATAGTCTGTGCTACAAATCTGCTGTGATAGTGTACTGCACAACTCAAACTGATTGTAGCCACAAATAAACCAGTGGTTCTTCAAGATGATCACTCCGTGTTCAAGCCGTGATTCCATCCCAAGGGAACACATGGGGGGCGGGCTACTAACATCAGATCCTAAAAGATCAAATCCTAAAAAAACATCAGATCCTAAAAGATCGAATCCTAAAAAAACATCAGATCCTAAAAGGTATCCTAACAATTTTAGGACCGATTAAGGGAAACAACAAAAGACCCATATACCCTCCAATACCCCCCCCCCCAAACATTTACCATCCTTAATTAAAGTTTTTTCTAAAATTAAGAATGATAGGAAGAAATAGAAAAATGTAAGTATGCTGTGGAGAGCCAAAGAAAATTATTAAATGACTTTCTTTAATACTTCTCCAAAGGTCCTAGAATGCCTTGTATTTGAATACAAATTTTGAATCCTTCAATGCCTTATATTCCAGAATGGAGGGAATATGTTCAACTACCTCTAGTAGTCTGTGCGGGAAACCTGCGGTGACAGTGTCTTGCACAACATAAACTAATCATAGCCACAAATAGGCCAGTAGTATTTCAAGGTGATCGCTCCGTGTTTGAGCTGTGATTCCATCCCAAGGCTACTAATAACTGGTGATTGTGGCTGATAGAATCCGCACCGTTCAAGCCCACTGTGTGACAATTGATCTAGGTTTACATCTAAAGAAGCCCTGGTGAGGCTATAATCACTACCGGTTAATGCGCTACCGACCAAGAGTGACGTCACGGGGGTGATACTTTGCTCTGTAGTAGGCCACTCCCAATGGAGTTTTTCATGAACTGTCATGCCACGTATAGGATTTGTTGATGATATGGCATCAAATTTAGGAAAAAGACTAAACTACACCCTCAACTTTAGCCAAAGTCTGGATAAACCCCTCAACAATTTTTTGTTCAAATTACTCCCACAAATATGTCAATTTATTCAACTTACCCCTAAATAAATTTTTCCTTTTTTTGTTTCTGTACACACCAATAGAGTTTTAGGTTCAAATTTTGCAGCGTGGTAATCAACATCATAACTTATGTTAGAAAAATATATTATAACTTTTGCAGCGTCGTTAACCGGACTTTGGCCATACTTCAGGGGGTAAGTTTAAGAAGAGAGAGCAGAACCAGTTTCATCTAGAAGAAACCGGTGTACACGGATACCAGCTCTCCACAATATAATTAAATGCTAGATGAAGCCAATGGAATAAAATAATGAAACTATGCAACGGAGATGTAGTTTCATGCATCATTTTATTTTGTTGTTGCTTTTATGGCTATCCTGGAAAAATCAACATGAAACTCCTATGGAGATTGGTCCTAGTGGACACTGCCGGTAAAATCTTTCTCTAATGTCAGAAGTCCAGATCATGCACAAGGGTCGAGATCAGATCCTAAAAGAACATCTTGCGTGCCGTTCCTGTACTCTGTTGCTGCAAGTTTGCAAAACACCATCGCAGCGTTAATGCCTAAGACTGCATTCACCAGTACAGTACCCCTCGATTGTTTGGCACTTCAAACTACAAGTGGTCCCTGGCCTCCCACAAAGAGAACTGAATGCAGCAAGATGTAGATCTTAATTGTAGTAAGGAGAGTGAGCGAAATTGGATTACTCCTGCCGGGGTGGTACCTAACACATGCAGTGTATTTTTGAATTAGCTAGCACAGAGCCATACATGGATTGCATATTTTTCTTATACAAATAATACACGGTAGGTCTGACAAGTCTCGGCTTGCATTGTTTTCACAAATCGATGCACATGTATGCTATCGTGTATCCAAGGTGCCGACATCAGCTGACCTACAACGTTTGGATCATGTACGACGACATCTTTATGAGTGTATACTATTTGTGAATCAGCGGTAAGTTTGCTCGGACTCTTGGTAAGTGACAACTTATCAAGCGATTGCTGCCAAGCCAGCTGCGAATCCCGAGGTGAACTGAGAAGACCGAAAACTTCAGACAGCTACAGTTCTATATTGCCTGCAGCTAGCTGCTGCATCTCGTACCTGGAGATCTGGCATCCACCCCAACCTCTCGTCAGATCTGCAGTCTGACAGACCGTCAGCGAGGCCCTGTCACTGAATATTGTCCTCGTCTTGCTTGGGTCGGACCGTCTCGGCCTACAATTGCGCCGTCGATATGGCGTACGTCACGTGGGAGAAGCTCTCGAAAAAAAAACAGCAGTCAGACAACGCCGATTGCCGTGATGCATATGCATATGGTCTTGCCGGCCCTATGCATGTGACGCGCGGCATCAAGTCGATCTCAAGCATCACATGATGGGTCGTGGCTAGCGGGGACATATGCTTCTAGTAAATATAAGTAAGAATATTTTATTTGTACGTATACGTGCACGTAAATCCTACTTTTATAAGCACATTAGATGAGTCCGGCTGCTCCAATCTTGAGATTGATAAAATCACCATAGGCGTAGCTTGCTATTAATGGGTATCTTGCCTACCGATAAGAAAATTGCACCAGTTAATTCTATATAAATTTAGAAAAAAATACGAGCATCCGTGATGAGTCGAGAACTTGAACCCAGGTGTGGATGTTCCACCACAAGCAGCCTTCTTAGACAATCTCCGGATCTCTTATATTTTACTCCCTTCCTTCAAAACTATAGTTTGTTTTAGTTGTTTTAATACTTAGCTTTAATTGTTTTTCTATGTTATAGAGGATATCTATGTATATAGAAAGCTAAAATCTCTATCTCTACCTAATACTAAAGCAAGAAAGAAATCTTCGTTGGTTCTGCCTTTCGTCCGTCGTCCGTCGGGACCAAGGCCCCCTGTTTTTTTTCGTCCGTCAAAACCACCTTTCTTCTTGTGTTTAAAGTCCTTCATGCAGTCGGTTTAGAGTCCTGTTCAAGTCCGGCCCAATGCAAAATCCTCCCGTGGTTTGCACCTAATTAAGAGGCTAAGACCCATCATGTTTATTACAGTACAGACATAGACTACTAGCCAATGCATGCACTTTTGTGGGCTCTCAACCGAGAAGGATTCAATACCATCACCCTACACATATATATAATGCTGCCCGGTCCGTGCAAAAAAATTGAATTTCAGTGAATCGCACGAAGTAGCCGTTGCTGTCGATGTACACTATCATTGCGCGTTTCTCTAATTCATCCTCAAGAACTCTCGCAACCCCGGCAAGGTCACACGTTGCTCACACCGGTAGCTCCATGGAGGTCTCTCTCCCTCCTCCTCCCCCCTCCCCACTCATCCCCACTCAATCTCTCTTTTCATGCCATCGATTTTTTCTACAAATATATTTATAATAAACTAATTTTGTTATTACATTCAATTTGGCATACTATTTGTTACTAAAACATTGACCATGCACTAGCTGTATTTATTGCAGATGGTTTCTTCAAAACGATATGAGGACAACACTCCATCGAAAGACATAAGCACTACCACTGGCAAAAGTAATATTGATCAACTATTGTCTATAAATGTTCAGTGTCTGATACTACAGAACTAATTTCGCATAATATATTTTTTGATGGCGACAACATTAGCAATGGAAGTGGGTCTACCATATCTGGTGACCGCCACCTCTCCCAGATCCTAGAGAATGTAAGAGACAGCAAGAAAGAGAACGATATGCACAACTATCTTATCAGCAGAAGAATGAATTACTTAAAAAACATCATGGAGCTCGTCAACAAATGAAAGTTAATGTAGAGCTACGGCTCGCACCTGAGAAAATTGAAGCAAGACGTGCAAACACTAGGGCACATTATGAAACTTAACACCTGAGCAAAGGCAGGCAATATGTGACCATCAGAAGTTGCTATATGCAAAGATGACATTGGAGCAAAAACAAGCAAAGAGAAACCGTGAAAAAATCACGTCATGCAATCGACACGACTCTTCGGGTAAGAATTCCATCGCAATGAAGAACCCTTTGTATAACTCATCAGATTCAGATTGACAAGTCCTTTCTAGAAAATAAGTAAGATCGAAAACTCGCCAATTTTCATTGTTTTGTTCTAAGATTTTTATTCAAATAGGGCTAACTTTACTATGTATACATGGAGCAATTGTTGAGTTTGCGATTCTAAAGATCTTGCTGTGTTTATTTTGGAATCTTGTACATGCTACTGGCATGGTACACTTAAAAAGAATAGTTGCACTTCTCTTCCTAATCCTCTGCAGCCATTGCAACACTCAACTTACTAATCTAAGTCTCTTCCATTTTAATTTTGACACAGTTATCGAATGAGCTCTAGGCCATGTTTATTAGGTTAAGTGAGTGTGAATTCATTAATCCCATTGCAACGCATGGGCATATTAGCTACTCAAATATAATTTGGTAGGTGGGTGGTCTTCTATTCAGCAACCGTAGACCGCGAAAGGGGGACCACCTCATCCCGTCTTCATGTGACCCTTCCTTCTTTCTTCTACTTTTCTTCCTCCTCGGTACTTGTTCTGGTGTTGTACCACCACTGTTGCCGCTAGCCTCCGCGGCCGTCTGAGAGCCACTGTCACGCTGCTCCGATCGCCTCCCATATCCGCCACGCTGCCCTGCCCTTCCTAACCAGCATTGTTGCTCGCCTGTGCCGCCTACCCTACTTATTATCGGGGTCCTCCTCTGCCTAACGGATGGTGTCCTTGCCGTCTTGCCTCAGCCACCCACAATCCGCCTTCTTTGCCGGTCGGCCCTCCCTCCCTCTAGCTTCCCTCTAGTTCCATCGGCCATTGAATGATCCCAAAACCTAGGAAACCCAATCTCTAACTCAGGCGCCTGCCTCCACCGCCGCCCAGGATTGGTGGTGATGACCCATCGCCAACCCCTTTGCCCACCTCCCACTGCTGCAAACTCTTAAACTTGTTATGTAATAATTCGAACCTATTTATGTATGTTGGAACCTATGTATGGTATGTGTGATGATGTTCACTTGTTGTATTTATGATGTGTGTATAAATCCTAGGCTTGCTTATGATAAATCTCAAGGACGACCGGGATTATGCCCTTTTAATGGAGTCAGCCAATGGACGATGCTCGATTAAATGGATTTAATTTGGACGGTTCCTCACATGTGCAGGATGATGGTCTACAGGACAGATGCCAAAATAAAATAAATAAACTATTTGAAACAGACAAACAATTTCATGGTAGAAGTGTCCAGAGGCGAGACTCATCCATTAATTAGACCCCACGTAGACCGTCGACAGGTTTGCCCCGGCCCAACGCGTGGTCCATAGATAGAATATTCTAAAATGATCTCACATTAATTCATTGAACTTGGCAAGTGGGCTCTGCCCTCTCTATTGCCGCTATATGCATGTGACCCGTGGCATCAAGTCTCCAAGAGCACGTGATGGGGACTTTTGTTTGGAAGAAATACGTGATGGGGACTTTTAATTTGTATGGGCTTCCTAATTAATGATTACATAGAAATGGCATGCACATACAATGGTTAGATTGGTGTCCATCAAATTTTGGCCGTCGTATCATGTGCCGAACCCATTTGTTCATGAAGAGATGGATTTGATCTATGTATATCTGTCAGGTTGGCTAAATATGCTTACTCTGTCCTGAAATATATAAGGGATCATGAGTTTGTTCAAAGCCAAACTATTCCAAATATGATCAAATTTAGTGAGAATAATTTTGTTATCAACAACATAAAAGATTAACCTAGAAAAATATGTTTCATAATTAAATTTATTATGCTTATCTGATATCAATTGTTTTTTAAATAAATTTGTTAAAGCATATAATGGTTTGACATATGACAAACTCCGAAGCAACTAGCTTTTTAGGCCAGCCTCATTACAGTGCACAGTTTTATTATACAGTTACCCAAGACCGAGAATTTGGTAATCAGGCCTGCTAGGTGTCTGGGCATAAAACTCCACTATGATATGACGAAACTCTCTCTTATCTCTCCTCAATCCTTATGAGGACTTTGCCATGCCAACAAAATTAGCAATATGGGATACAATTTAATTCCCATAAAATTCTCTTCATTAAACACTCGTTGAGACCGGCCCTAGGTGTTGGGTGCTAGAAGGCACATTTATTACCGTTGTAGTACATGTTCACAGTGTCCAGAGGAAGACTTGTTATTATTTTAATTAGACCCCACATGCATTTCGGATGGATCTTCACTGTCGACAAAAGGTTTCCCCCCGACTAGGTGCATTGATAGAATATGTTCTGAAATGATCTCACGTAAAAGTACGTATAACTTGGCATGTGCAGTGCCTCTCCTCTACTGGCCTCCATAACTTACAACATCAACAATTCCCAGCTCAAATCATCATTTCGTATCCCCTTTTTGTCTTCACCACAACAGTACACAGCCCGCTGTGTGGCCTCCTCAGTAAGTTACCGGCATGGGTGTGTGCTGCTAAGTGCCGCCTGGGCCAGGGTATTTGCACTCCATGGTATCGACGATAAAAGGTATCATTCATCTATCTCAGTTATATTGTACTGTTTGTGCTTCCATCTGTAGCAATATCCGTCACATAAATGCTAGTATTCTGCCTTGCACACTCCACAGCATACATGCACATTTCTCAGGGATATGTTATAGCAGTTCATTATATTGTGCTATGTATAGATATATATGTTTTATTTTGCACAAGAAAGATCGACACTTTATCTTTGTTTCATAAAGTTTTCTCCAATAGAGATACCATGGGCTAGTAGTGTTTTCTTGTGGGATATAGCAGTTTTGTCGACGGTATATCATTTAGTAGTCACTGTAACGTGTTTTTACAACGGACTGGTCCTCTCTGTTCATGGTGATTTGAAGCCAACACGATGATTCATGTGAAAATACACATAGAGAAAGTGATTCATGTTTGTAAAACTTCTTTGGTCGATTTGATCATTGGGCCAGCGACTCCTGGCAGGAAAGATAATGCGGCGTATACTCGTTTTTCTCCTTGTCCTTCCCCTCCAGATTTCTGGTTTCTCACTCAACAAAGCACCATTTAAACCAGTTTCTGTGATGGCAGATCACACTATAGAGTCACATAGATTGATTAGCCTGTGAGCAAAGGGCCCGTTCGTTTACACTGGAATGGTTCCCCTGGAACTGTTCCAGCTCGAATGATAGGTTTATTTGTATTAACATTAATCAGATGGAATAATTCCTAGACTCAATCAAGGCCAAACGAATGAGGCCTAAGACAATCTCCATTAGGATCGTGAAAAGGCAGGCCGTTGGTACTTTTTGCTCAAGCAGGCAAAAGTTGCGGTCTCTAGTGAAAACGTCTAACACGTTTCGAATTATATTTCTTTCTGAGGACACATTTGGTGTCAATACTTGGACTGGCCCCGTAATCTAGCGATGCCATCAAGCCATGCCCGTGCTTGAGAATCTAGTATGACTGTATGAGCCTCTCCCATCAGATCTACAAAGCATCAATGCTTTGGATGTAAGGCTATCTGCTACCCCAGGTCCTTACCTTTGAAAATACCATCTACACAGGTGGAGCATGAAGGTAGCGGTATGCGAAGGGGTGCTGCCATGTGCCATGATGGGTTGATGATGCACTCCATCATAGACAAAGATGACAGCTCTCTAATGAAGAGACAGGCTGGCTTCTGGAAAGGATGAGCTTTTATTTGCATGAAGGCTCACCTTAAGAAGCCTGCTCTCATGGAGGATCCAGAAACAATCAGGAAAGGAGTGGAGGTGCCAACTGATGCATATATGGCATTCGATATCGAGGATTTTACTGATGGTTTGATGCATGCATCATGTCAGAGAAGGTGAAGGAATGGATCATGTGAAGGTTGTTTCTATTGACACACGTTTGGAGGTTTAGGCAAGATGTGATAGTTGCCAATTAAAGAAGTATACTGAAATCTTCTGCAGCAACATGAGCATAAACTGCTTTTCTGTCAGTTGCACGAGAACCAGTGAAGCAGCTCCTTTATAAAAGACAAAAGGTCTCATATGGACAGCTTTAGATAATATCTACACGATATAAGGTACCATATATCCGTCCACCTCTGTTATATTATTATGCGTTTTCTTTCGTCTATTGCAAAATTTATTTTCCCCTATCTACTGCATATATGCCAGTACTATAAGCTTTGCAGACTCACCTTAGTATTATATATTTACATTTCACAGAGTTAGGACATAACAGTTCATTACGTTGAGACCATAGAATGCAGTTTATAACACGTGACAATCCAGGAGTTATTAGTGAATTAACAGAAAAGTGATTTTTGGGTCAGGAACATTTAAACAGATTCTCAGCGCAGCCACTCCCTTGCATACTCGTACACTAAACCCAGTAGTACCTCACACTACTCTAGATGGGTCCAAAAGCAGTCAGATGGTTGCAGCAGATTTAAAAAAAAAAAAAACTTACTACACGAAATTTCTAAAGGTTTTTTGAGGGGACAAAATTTCTAAAGTTGTTGGCTCACCTCTGTACATCACAAAACTAACAAAGAGGCAAGCAAGAACTAGGGCTCGTTTGGTTGCTGGCCCTAGCTGGCCAAGCCAATTTTTGGCTGTGCCCTGTTAGTTTGGCTGTCATTTCAATGGAGGCCAAATTTTCTTCACAAAGCCACCGCCATCTCTGGGCTGCCAATTTGCTCGCCGGAGCTTCCCAAGCAGGCCAGCCAAAGCCAACCCCTTAGTGACGTGGCAGCACCTAATAGGATAGACCAAAAACATTTATTGTTTCATATGGTTGCTATAAATGTTATGTCGTTTAAACCATGATTCCGATTATAAATCTGTTTGCAACAAGACACTACATGTAACTAAATCTATCCATCGAGATCCATATCATGTCATAGTCACATATTGGCAAGTTGCGTCCACATGTCACAGTCACATATTATACAAATTAGACACTATTTCTATCATTTGGCTTGTCTCTAATCCAAACATCTTCTACTTGACCAAAATTTGGCCGGGCCCAATTTTTGGCTTGGCTCACCATGGACACCAACCAAACATGCCAGTAATTACTGTAAATGCACTGTTACATCAATTCTTAGCTAGAAGGAGCTGAAATAAATTATCTATTCATGGTTTAACAAACTATATAGTATAGCCACACTATTAGAGAGTTGGTTTAGTTAGCTATGAACTGATTTTATAAAATAAAATCACTGCACGGGTTCTAGCCATGATAGGATTATTGTTAGGGATAGTTTCTAGTTTGAACATCTTTGACATTTTTAATTTTTCATATGAAATAATAATATGAAATCAATTTCATAAGAAAACTATAGCTCTTGACTAGCTATATAACTTTGTTTTAGATAATCTTCTATTGAAATCATTTAGGTGTGCATGCCCAAATATCCTATGTAGGAAAAGATACATATAAACTTCATGAAGAATGATACAACTTTATTAACTCAATGAAATGAAAATATTTGCAATGATTCAGCTGTAAACAAATGATTAATATGTGATACATATGAAATTTACTCACGCGAATCAACTCAATTCTAAGGTAGATGTAAAATGTAATGAAGAAGATATGAGTTAGAGAAATGACAGGTACTAGTACTATTAACATGGTGAAATGATAATATATGCAGTTCATAAAAAACAAGTGCTGCGGATATGGCAGGATTATATTGATCTGACGAATACAAGAACAAAGGCAAATTAAACTTCGAGCTCTGCAGAGGATCTGAAGTTGACGAGTTAAATCTTGCTTAAAGTCAATCATCATAGATAAAGCCGGAACTAAGTGAGATGATGACCCAACACATGGTGGTTCTTCACTGCCAGTAAACATCTTTATACGTTCTAAGTCCAGCTCGAAGAACTAGAAGGCACAAGATTATTCAGTAGAACAAC
Source organism: Alloteropsis semialata (assembly GCA_004135705.1). NCBI lineage: Eukaryota > Viridiplantae > Streptophyta > Magnoliopsida > Poales > Poaceae > Alloteropsis > Alloteropsis semialata. Next base: position 20,302,879 of record CM014277.1, read on the forward strand.
ACGACAATACAAACTCATAATAATCTGTCCAAATGTGTGCAAACAAAATAAGATGTCTTGATCACTACTTTTTACATAAAGAGACTGTTTTTTTTTTCGAAACAGGCACTCCCAACTATTATACAAAGCATAAACACAAGTTCAGTACAGACTCAGCTTGACTGCTGTGGTTACCGGCCACATTAGTGTCACTGAGAACGCTACTGAAGACATAGTTATTTAGGGTAATTCAAGCAAAGTGCTTGTTGCTGGAGCTTATCCACACCATCCTGATGATCGCGACTTGCTCGGATCAAACTGGCCCCACGTCTCATCCTTGCCACCATGGACTCTCTGGCCGCGGTGGATCATTCTTAGAGGGGCCCCACTTGTCCACCGTGCCACCTACTGGCGGATCAACCTTGCCACCACCCTGCAAGTACCCTCCTGCACCTCCCTTCTGTCGCCGCAAGTCATGCTTGTCATCACCAGCCTGCCAGTAGTGCGCCGCGCCACCTTCCTTGTAGAGATTTGGGCTGCGGGTCTCATGCTCCAACTTTCGATCGGGCTGCTGGGACTCACTGGAGAATTTCGTCGACATTCCTGTTGTTCCGTGCTTTTAGAGTTTATGCTCTTTCCTGTTACATTTAGCAAAAGCCACCGAAAAAACGATCACAAATTGTAGCCATCACAGAGCTTTACTGAAAAAATGAATTTACTATCATTTCCAATAATAGCAACTACTCGCTCCACACGTGCAATGGAATTGCACTAAAGTGGGAGTCCAGGTTGGTTAATTAGCTCTGTCCCTCTGATTGAGCGACATTTGGGAGGAAAACCCAAGCCTTTTGTTGTCAATAACTACTGCTCCCCCGTTTTGATATTTTTCTGACCAACAGAACAGTAACATACTAGGCATATTTATTTGCACAATGCATGAGAGCACGGGGAATAAAATAAAATGAAAAGAATGAAAGAAAATAATACAGTTTCACAACTTAGGTAAGAAAAAGATACCCCCTTCTTTGCGTCCAAAAGGTCACTTTTTTTACTTGAGTTTTATGTATGATGCCACATTCATATCTGAACACTGAAAGGAGCATATAGTTTTATTTGCAAATAATGATATTAGACTTTTTTTTCTTTTTATACTAATCAAACCGATACGCTAGTTTATACTCCGGTCCTATTTATATATGTATCTGTTTTTACTTAACTACCAATTAATAAGAAAAAATCTAAAAAAAGGGGATAGAGTGTGATTTAATTTTATGAGCTTACTGAATGATCGACTAAGAAGAATCCTTAAAAGTGGATGCATTATCAGTTGATTAACCAAACAATCAAATAATTAGGATCATGCACTGCCTTGAGTGTCGATGGGAAGTGAGAAGAAGAAACTAGGGAAAAAAGGAACTGCTTGGATTAACGGATGATTGATCAATTGCTAGGTTGCACTGATAGCAAGGTGAGATAAACACCTAGTATAGTGTGTGTGAGATTCCCACATTCAGATCTCCACTCTAAAGAAAGCCTATAGTTCTGATCACAGAAAAAGAAATGACGTTAAACACTTTTTGTTGTTTGGGAAATCAAATCGATGGACCAATTTATAATCCATTACAGTGATCTAAACAGATTATATACATACTCCGTACACTTAACACGATTTCCCTTAAAAAGGAAGGGAGTAGATCCCAGTGATTTAACAAAAATAGGGTATGATTTGTAACCTAACCCAGCCACGGGCCCCCCAAAAAAGGAAAAATCCTTGAGAAGTTGGGGAATGATCCGTAACTTATTCAGCCTATCAACCACAAGAAATCGTTAATAAAGTAGGACAAGATCAACGTAGCTATCAACTAATTAAAAATCCCACATAAAGTAGGGATGTTCATAGATTAACCTGGACATGGAGTCATGTACAAAGAAAGGGGACGACAGAGACTTCGGATCTAGTGGGCTCCATTACTGGAAGGGAAGCAATTAAGAAGATGAGATGGGGAAGGAAAGGAAAGGGACTGCTTGGATTGACGGATGATTGCGAAATCGTTCCGTCGATCTGTGGCAGAAAGGGGGCAGACACTTTGGATCTAGTGGAGGGGGCTCGATGATGTAAGCATAGGATCGAGAAAGCTCAGAACCAAGAAGAGAACTGCCGAGGAACGAGGACGGTGACGAACACGAACTCAGCGCAGTACCTCGCGTCGCTCCCGCTGCCGACTTCGCTTCCTCGTCGCGGGTGAGCTGCTGAGAAATTCACCCCCTCCGCCGCGGGTGGATATTTTTATATGGAGCGGCTGAAGCGGAGAAGAAGACGAGAGGCACGTCTTCAATGAATGGCGGATAAGGATCAAGTACCTGGATTTCTCCCTGACTTGGATTTTATTTGAATTTGGAAGGTTTTTGCTTGGTTCAGATATTATTTGATTAATGTGGTTAGTAGCCAGGCCACGGTAGGGTTTTTAGGGTTCCGGGAGGTTAACGCTGGACAGGTTGCAGGCTGCAGCAGCGGGGGTGGGGGTGGGTGGGGAGGGGCAGGCCTCAGCTGGGCCGTTGGATCGCGACTACCGCCCTCGGCCTCTCGCCGCGCCGCAGCTCCGTTAAGCACAGGTACGTGCAACTTCGTGTTCAGGTGGCGCCTGGCTCTCGTCGTCCATTTCTACCTCTGCCTCCTGCCATGTCATGCCCTAGCTAGTGCCTGCAGCCCGTTAGTGGAGCTCCGTCCTCACTGCCACCCTCCGTACAATATATTTAGATTCTCGCACCACTGTAAATGTTGCAGTTGCATGCCAATCTGATCGAGTTCTACTGGTTACTGAAAAGTTGGAGCCATGACTTCTCCTTTTTGTTCCTAAGGACCACTGGAGCAAAACTCTTATTTAAAATAATGGTACCAGATCCAAATATCATATCTAAGCACTTAAGCAACATCCATAAGGAGGTGAACGTACAAGCAGAATCCGTAACTTATAATGGCCGTGTTCAGATGGTGGGGCAAATTTTTTTACCCTACTTTGACCACTAATTAGAGGTATTAAATAAAGTCAGTTTACAAAACTACCTCCACAACCCCCTGGCAAATTCGCGAGACGAATCTAATGAGGCCTTTGACCACACGATTAGAGGATGCTTACTGTAGTATTACTGTACCAAATCATGGATTAATTAGGCTCGTTAGATTCGTCGCGCAAAGTTTCACTCATCTGTGGCTGGGTTTTGTAAATAGACTTCATTTAGTACTCCATGCATGCAAGATTCCTTGGGGACAATTTATTGTCCTAGGGCATCTGAACACGGCCAATACAACATGAACTCGGTAGAAGTGACGCCAGTAGCAAATAAACAATAATGGTATATGACTACTGCATGGCTAAAGACATTTGTTTTTTGGACAATGTAAATGTATTGTTGGTACTGAACTTGCATGTCATGTCACCCTGATTATGCCGGGCAGTATTCTGAATAAGTCGAGTGTGAACTCCTGGGGGGGTGTGGAGGCGTCCTCTCCTCCTGCATGTAACTGTTCATGGCATCATGTGTGAGAAATCAGAGGAGTGGAAGTTTGTGGATGAAACGCCGTACCTCATGCTGGTAGGCGGGTTCGTGTTATATAGAGCGAAGAAACTCCCTTCGCGTGGATTACAATCGTTGCAGAGATCATGGTGGCCGGCCAGAGGTTGTTAGGATTACAACAACTCTATCTAGATTACAACAACAGCTACAACAACCTCTTGCCGGCCTCCATGTACTCGCAACGTATTCTTGTTACATTATGTTTATCTTACACCCCTCCTCAATCACACCTACCTAAGGTTGAGATTGTTCTTAAAATTCTCTATCTGTCGAACTGTCATGGCTTTAGTAAGTCCATCTGCCAGCTGATCCCCTGATGATACAAAATCAATCTGCAGCAAGTTTCTCATGACTCTTTCTCTAACAAAATGATAATCCACCTCTATATGCTTAGTTCTAGCATGAAAAACTGGATTAGATGAAAGATACTTAGCTCCCATGTTGTCACACCACAACCTTGCAGCCGGAGGTGAATGAATACCAATTTCCTTTAACAAGGTTTGAATCCACATTATCTCAGCTGTCGCATTAGCCAATGCTTTGTACTCTACTTCTGTACTTGATCTGGAAACCGTAGCCTGCTTATGTGCACTCCATGATATCAAGTTAGAGCCAAGAAATAGAGCAAATCCCCCTGTTGACCTTCTATCATCTGGAGAATCTGCCCAATCTGCATCAGAGAATCCACTGACCAACATAGAGTTATATTGAGTTATTTTCAACCCCAACTTTGTATTTTGTTTTAGATACCTTAGTATCCTCCTAACTGCTGCCCAGTGAACCTCAGTTGGAGCATGCAAGAATTGACACACTTTATTGACAGAAAAAGAGATATCAGGCCTAGTAAGAGTCAAATACTGTCAGGCCCCAACTATACTCCTGTAGTTTGTAGCATCACTAGTCCCGAGAGGAGTTCCCTCAAAAGAAGACAATTTCTCACTTGTTGACAGAGGGGTACTGACAGGCTTACAATTCGGCATATTTACCTTCACTACCAGAGAACTCTCTATCCATCCTCCCTAATCGGTCACGGTTGGATTGGACCCGGTACCAATGGAAGCATTGGTACCGGGTCCAATCCCCAATAATTCTGCACGCTCATTGGTACCGGGTGGTGGCACCACCCGGTACCTATGAGGCAACATTGGTACCGGGTGGTGTCACCACCCGGTACCAATGAGCCTCGGGGCCTTTGGTACCGGTTGGTGACACCAACCGGTACCAAGGGGCCCCCTTTGGTACCGGGTGGTGCCACCACCCGGTACCAAAGGGGCCCTGCGTATAAAGGGGCCTTCTTCCTCCCCCAGCCCGAGCCATGGCTCATTTCTTCATCCTCCATTGAGCTCGGGTTGGGGAGCTCATGCCCGATTTTTTCATAACTTTTGGAGATTTTGCAAACCAAGTCCGCTAGAAGGTTAGCAACTTCATCCTCTCTTTTGACGTTTAGTATGGTCTATTTCATGCTCTATGTTTTGAGTAATTTGTGTTTTGTGGAATGGATTGAAGTAAGAGATTTTAGATTGAATCTTCATTTTTATTATGAATTTGTAATAGAGAATCAATATATAGTTAGTTGTTGCATGTGTGGAGATGATGCACAAATTTTTAGACATTGTTTAGATTTTTGGATTATTTGTAGAAACTTTAAATGATTTTCATATTTATGCTTATTATGATTTTTAGATATTAGAAATGATATTCATATTTAGGGTTATTAGGATTTTTAGAGATTATAAATGAAATTCATATTTAGGCTTATTACGAAATTTAGAATTACATTTTTTTAGAGGCTTCAAATGACGTTGATATTTAGGGTTATTAGGATTTTTTGAGATTATAAATGATATTCTTATTTAGTTAGATTTTAAATTCAATTTTACTTCTCATGGTTGTCAATAGAAAATAGAATTTTACTTCTAGTTATTTGAGAATGCATGAGACCTAGGAATAATGGATAGTTTTTTCGTAATATACTAATATGTTATGTCAAAATTAAAAAAAAAATCAAGTGTTCTAGAATCAACATGGATACTGCCGCTGGAGGAAGTGGTGATGATGGTAGGGGTAATCATCGTTCCTCTGCTGGCAAGGGGAAAACCACCGTCAACCCTCAACCGAAGCCAAAGAAAAAAGGAGCGTTGCATAGAGCAATGGTTCGATATTTGCAAGGGAAGCATGAAGATGATGTTGCGGCAGGCTTAGAACCTCCGTTTGATGGTCGTTATGCTCCACCGCCAGTTGCGGGTCAAACAACTCCACCTCCAGACCCAAAGAATACGCCCAAAGATGCTTAAATACCACCGCCTGTCATAATGTGATCTATGTCTGTATTTTTTTTTTCAAATTAATAAGTTTTTCCCAAGCAAGAACAAAACCTACGTACGATTTGTAATTTAATTTCTGCGCGTGTCTTTAGAAATACATCTTTTTGGTGGCATCAAATGATGTTGATGTTTACGGTTATTAAGATTTTTAGAGATTATATATGATATTCTTCTTTAGGTTTATTACGAACTTTAGAAATTGGGGATGAATTTTTCATTGTATTTTGTGAATAGATGAATCGGCAATGGATGTACAACGCGGATAGACGCTCATCTGAGTTCATTAATGGCGTTCATCAATTCCTCGACGCGGCAGAGGCTAACTCGACCTCGGGTTTTATATGCTGTCCATGCAAGGTCTGTGAGAATAAGAAGGATTATCACATCTCGAAGAAGGTGGTCCACACACACTTGCTTATGAGTGGTTTCATGCCTAACTATATCTGTTGGACCAAACACGGCGAAGCGGGGATATTCTTTGAAGAAGGTGATGAAGAAGGTGACGACAACATCCCGGACTTTGCACAATACGGTGCCTTTGCAGATGATACGGCAATGGGCGAGGGTGAAGCAGTTGCAGAGGATGAGGATGATGACGCCTTAGGTGGCATGATCCGTGATGAAGAGAAAGACTGCGAAAGTGCGAAAGAGCGGGAGAAGATGAACCGTTTGTTGGAGGACCACAAAACATGGTTGTACCCAGATTGCAAAGAGGACCAGAAAAAATTGGGTACCACACTGGAACTGTTGCAATGGAAGGCAACTAATGGCTTGTCTGACAAAGGTTTTGGAGAGATATTGAAAATGATAAAGAAGATGCTTCCAGAGGGCAACACATTGCCCGAAATAACATACGAAGCAAGAAAAATCGTTTGCCCTCTAGGACTGGAAGTACAAAAGATACACGCATGTCCCAATGATTGTATCCTTTATTGGGGCAAGTCGTACGAATCTTTGGACGCCTGTCCGGTTTGCAATTGCTCGCGGTATAAAATCAGGCGAGACGACCCTGGTGATGTTGAGGGAGAGGCCCCCAAGAAAAGAGTCCCTGCCAAGGTGATGTGGTATTTCCCTATAATACAACGTCTGAAGCGCTTGTTCAGAAACAAAGAGCATGCTAAATTGCTGCGGTGGCACAAAGAGGATCGGAGGGAAGACAATATGTTGAGACACCCGCTGATGGGTCGCAATGGAGAAAAATCGACAGAGCGTTCCCAGACTTCGCAGAAGATGCAAGGAACATAAGATTTGGTTTGAGTACGGATGGCATGAATCCTTTCGGTGATATGAGCAGTAGCCACAGCACTTGGCCGTGACTCTTTGTATGTACAACCTTCCTCCGTGGATGTGCATGAAGCGGAAGTTCATTATGATGCCAGTGCTAATCCAAGGGCCAAAACAGCCTGGCAACGACATTGATGTGTATCTAAGGCCACTGATTGAGGAACTTTTGTTGTTGTGGGGCAAAGATGGTGTAAAGGCGTGGGATGAGCACAAGCAAGAGGAATTTAACCTAAGAGCATTACTGTTTGTGACCATCAATGATTGGCCGGCACTTGGTAACCTGTCGGGACAGTCAAACAAGGGATACAAAGCATGCACACATTGCCTAGAACACACCGACTGCATTTATCTGAAACATTGTAGAAAGTGTGTGTATATGGGCCATCGTCGATTCCTTTCTGAGAAACATCCGCTGAGAAAGAAAGGAAAGCATTTTGAGGCGGAAGGTCGTAGCAAACCAAGACATCGGGATGGAAAATATGTATTTGCTATGGTAAAAGATGTGAAGGTGGTCTTTGGGAAGGGACCTGGCAGCCAGCCAGCGGCAAGTGATAATGGAAAGGCGCCCATGTGGAAGAAAAGTCAATATTCTGGGACCTACCATATTGGGAGGTCTTAGATGTACGCCACGCAATTGATGTGATGCACCTGACGAAAAATCTTTGCGTAAACGTGCTAGGGTTCCTTGGTACTTACGGAAAGTCAAAAAATACGCTTGAAGCACGACAGGACCTGAAACGTATGAAACAACGAGATCCCCTGCATCCTGAGAAAAGAGAGAAAGGGCGTTGGAACTTGCGTCCTGCTAGCTACACTCTAAGCAAGGAGGAGAAGACCAGCATGTTTGATTGCTTGAACAGTATTAAGTCCCGTCCGGCTACTCAT
>CM014277.1:20322082-20336842 GCA_004135705.1 Alloteropsis semialata
CCGTCTTGCCGAGCGCGCAGACGTCGCTCGCGGTACTCCGCCTCGGCCTTCTCGCGGGCCAGCCGCTTCTTCTCCTTCTTCGCCTCGGCCTCCGCCTTCTTCAGACGGGCGGCCTCTGCTCGCGCGCGGTTCGCGGCCCGAACGGCCGCGTCCTCAGGGAGCGGGGGCCGAGAAACCCTATAGACCAGGGGGTGCTGAAGAAAAAGAAACTCGGGTGACTCGCCGGATTCAAAAATGAACAACGAAGACAAAAGATAGAACTCCCAACGACTTACCGGGATAAGGGACTCGCCCATGGGGAGCATGTCGGGGTGATCCAGCATCGGATACGCCGCGGACCCGCTCTGCACCGCTTCGCGAAGGCGGGCGCTCATCTCCTCATCCGAGAGGGCCCCGACCGCCATCACCGACCCGGTCCAGTCCGCCGCCAGGGTCATCTGATCCAATCGCAGCCGGCGGGCCATCAGAGGGAGTACGCGACGCGAGTGGTACGCCGCGATAACCCCGGGGCCGGTGACTCCCAGCTCGCGAAGGCGGACGACCGCGGCACGAAGTCCGGTCAGGTGCGGCCGGTCCGTCTTGAGCGGGCCCCAATGCCAGCAGTCCGGCCGCCCCTCGATGAGCCTCCCTGTGAAGGCCGGGAAGGGAGCGCCCGGGTCACTCCGCAGATAAAACCACCGGGGGTGCCACCCCTTGTTGGTGGTGATCCATGGAAGCTGGAGGTAGCTCTCGCCCTGGCCCGAGCGTAGTCTGACCCCGGCGCAGCCATGTGGCCTCGGCCGCCCCTCCTTCTTCACCTCCTCGACATGGAAGTAAGACCTCCAGAGGTCGAAGTGGGGCTCGATTCCGAGAAACCCCTCGCACAGGGCGACGAAGACCGCCACGTGAAGCAGTCCGTTGGGGTTGAGATGATGGAGCTCGATCTCGTAATAACGCAGCCCGTTGGGATTGAGATGTTGAAGCTCAATCCCGTAATAGTGGAGGAGGCCGCGGAGAAAGAAGTGAGGAGGAAGCCCCAGGCCCCGCTCATGGAAGGGGACGAAGGACACCACGTACCCGTCGGACGGGGCGGGGACTTCCTCGTTGCCCGGCGCCATCCACTCCACGAGGTCGGTCCGCGGGCACAGGAGCCCGCGCCCCACCAAGCGCTCGAGCTCGCCTTCGGTGACGGAGGAACGAGACCAAGCCATGGCGGGAAAGCGAGGAAGGCGATGGACGAGGGGGAGAAAGGTACGAGCTCTTTTGCAGGTGGCGGCGGTGGTCCAAGGGGCAGGCAGGCGAAGGAAGAAGAAGGTCCGGCCCCCCTCCTCTCCGCCTTAAATAGGCAGGTAAGGGAGCAGGCGGGACGCCTCGGGTCTCCCACCTGCGCCGCGGCTCGTGGGGCCCACACGGCCCATGACGCGCGCCCCCGATCGCCCACGTCTCCCACGTCCCGGGACTCGCGCCCGGGCCCTCTCTCTCTAAACCCTTCGCATTCCATACCCCGCCTTCCCTTTTATTTATTCCGCATACGCTCCCGTTTTCCTTTTCTCGCGCATTTATTTTTCAGGGAAAATAAAACATGCATGGGCCGTTCCTGGGCCGGGAAGACACGACGCGGAATCGAGAAAAACAGCCCAAGAGTTCAAAGGCCGGCCCTAGGGTCCGACGGCCGCTCTGAAGCGTCCGAGCGAAGGGGCAGAAACGGGCGGGCCCACTAGAGGCCGCAGCCTTGGCACACGAGTGCCGAGGACGCCTCGACCTGCGTTCGAGCCTAAGAACTCCTGACCCCATGTATCTCCTCGAAGAGAGGCGACGAGCCCCTGTGGTCGGTCGGACGATCACGGGAACTAAGGGGGTCGGGAGCTCTGGGGACTTTCCGAGGTCGGTCACCAGTTGATCCGACGGTCCTCTCTTGGAGGAGGACCGAGGCCTCGCTCGATCTAGCCCATTAGTAGCTCACCGGGAGCCGTGTTTTGGCCTAAGTGGCAAAACACGAGGCGTGCCCTAACCTTCCGTCCCGCGGAGGGATTGCGTGAGGGGAAAACGATGAAAAGACGAAACGGCCTCCCTCCCGGCCACGGTCGGGGAGACATAGGGAAGCTGGAATCGCAAAAAGAGACCGACCGCGCGGTCGCAGAAAGGATCCAGAACCAACCGAACTCCTTTGTTCACGAATAAGGGTAAAAAGTACACTCGGCCAAGGACCGTGGGATAGTACAAACGGATTTCGCCACCCTCGGCGGCGAGGTCGGACGGCGAAAGGCGCGGGGGCTTCGGTGCCACGAGAAGGGCCGAGCTGCTGAACGTCGCAGTCCTTCTTGTAGCATCTCCCCGCCCGCCGACACCATGGGGGGAGCTCGGCAGAGGTTCACGCTATGGCGGCGCGACGACGGAGAATCACCACAGACTCTCTCCATCGCCTCGGGACCGACCGACGCCGGCGACGGCATCACATCGGCGCCCAAGGAAGGAGGAGGAGCGCGCCGGTGGCTGTATACGACTCCTGCAACTGCCCTGGCGAGGCACGACCGAGGCCAAGCGCCGGGCCAAGTGGAGGAGACGGCGACAGTTCCACCGACGCACTCCCCCTCGAACCCATTCCACCACCACCAAGGCAGGGCGGACGGACGGGGGGAGCTGCCAGGGGAAGAACCGCCCTTCGCTTGCGACACCGAGCGGCGCCCCTCCACGCCGAAGCCCCCTAAGGTCGCAGTCATTCTTGTGGCATCAACAAGCTGCTCTCCCGCCCCCCGGGCCAGGGGGACGCCCCCGAGGTGGTTCCCATGCCGAAGATCTCATACTAACAAGAGAAAGAAGAAGCGAGATGGCTGGATGCCCCAAGAGGAAGGGCCGGAGGACCCTATTTATAGCCCAGAAATGCCCGAACTAACCCTCCGATAGGGCGAAGGGACGCGCCACGCGGCCCATCCTGCAGGACGCCCGAGCCTCACAAGCGAACAGTGAGCTCAAAAAGGGAGGCAGAGCAGGCATGATGGAAGCACTGCCCAACGCAGCGGAAGCGGGTGCACCCAGATCGAGAAAGACGGTACCCCTGAAAAAAGCGGATCATGTCCCGGTCCGTTGGACAAAACGCGGCGTCGTCCTGCAGGGACTGGGCGGAAGTGACAGAAAGCCTTCGGGCGACTTGACAACTCATCCGTCGGCTCGGGGGCTACGACCGCCGGGAACAAAAAAAGACAGATTTTACTTCAGCCTATAGGCGAACCATCCGTGTTCCCCTACAGGCTCGGGGGCTACACCCACCGGGTGTGCTCGCGCGCACCGGTGAAGAAAAGACAAATTTCACTTCAGCCTATAGGCGAACCAACCGTTCCCCTACAGGCTCGGGGGCTACACCCGGTGGGTGCGCTCGCGCGCACCCCCGAGTGACATCCGAGCGGGCATCCAGAAGGAGCCTGCCCGGAGAACCACCTGTCCTCCGAGCAGGCTCGGGGGCTACTGTCGGATATCAATATCCGACCCTCTCACCGACGGGTGTGACCTCGCTGTTTTTGGAAGGAGACGGGCGTAAACAGACCCATAAACAAGGAGGACATCAGATAGGAGGAGGGCCGACCTGGCCCCGCCTCGGCCGATCCGCCTCTGCCTCGGCCGACCTGGCCCCGCCTCGGCCGACCCACCTCCGCCTCGGCCGACCTGGCTCCGCCTCGGCCGACCCATCTCCGCCTCGGCCGACCTGGCTCCGCCCCGACCGACCCATCTCCGGGCCAGGTGTCATGGGTCAACAGGGGGGACCCGGAACGGTAGGGGACCGGGAGGACGCGCCGCATATCTACCACGCTGCCTACTAGCATTAAGGGGCCACGCCGCGCTGCCCGCCGTGGCTGAAGGAGGCAACTGTTCCAGCCGTCCCGCGTGCGCCGCGGAGCGACGTGCACGACCCTAACAAGCTCGGGATTAGGACCTACTCCAACAGCGCTCACAGTGTCCCGCAGGCGGCGAGGCTTCTCCAGCAAGCTTCTTATTATCCATCATTTTGTTAAACACGCCTTGTACAGATTTTTCCCCCCGCCCCCGAGGTATAAAAGGAAAAATAAGGCCTCAGGGGAGGGGGACGACCGGCAGAAACACACTCACTTACACTTAGACGCTCACAGAGACTTGAGGCTTCTCCTCTCTCTCGACGGCTTGTAACCCCTACTACGAGCAACGCGAGTAACACGAGCAGATCGACACTGGACGTAGGGCGTTAGTGCCTGAACCAGTATAATTCCTTGTGTCCTCTCACGAACCATCCGAGCCCAAACGCGCAATCCACTAAATTCACTAGTTGGTCATTTCATACACCGACAGAAGCCATCAGACATGCCGGGTGTTCCGAGGGAGAAGGCTGAGCACTCCTTGGTCTTGAGCAAGACCGCGAAGCCTGCTAAACAGAAGCTGTGCCGATTCGCCCAAGAGCGCAAGGAGGCCATTAGGATAGAATTGAATAAGCTCCTAGCCGCCGGTTTCATTAGAGAATGCAAACACCCTGAGTGGCTTGCAAATCCTGTACTTGTAAAGAAGCAATCCGGTGAATGGAGAATGTGCATTGACTACACGGATCTCAACCGCTACTGCCCTAAAGACCGCCTGTATGTCTGGTATACCAATATGTTCCAGTGCAAAAAATAGAAATGAACCGCCTGTATGTCTGGTATACCAATATGTTCCAGTGCAAAAAATAGAAATTAAAATCGGCATTTCAACCCCCAGTAGGTTTAGAGTTCTATGTGCTAAGCACGCACAGATTGAGAACACATATCTAGCCTTACTCCATGTTACAGTGTTACCCATGCTACAGATGGCCGACATATAGTAGATAGTACATTTTCATCTACCATCATGCAGAATTCATGCTTTACCAAGAAAATTGTCCAAAAATAAGATCTTACAAAATTCGTAAACAAGAGTTTGACTTGATTATTCCCCTATGGGTATTCTTAGACTAACTAATACCATAGCAAGTTCCACCCAATCTATGGCTGTATTGATTTTCCACTTCAAAATATTTTCTTTTTAGAAAAAAGAAACATTTTTGGCCTCGGAGATTGCACAATGCCAATTCTCTGAAAAATTAAAGCTAATTACATATAATAAAGAAAAGTGTAATAAAAAGGAACTAATGGAAAGTCTATTATTGTTTGTACATCAAGTTTTGGCAAACATATCACAAACGATTACCTCAAGTCGTTTGTTTGCTGAACGAATGGTCTCCCATGATTCCTCACACTGCAACAGGGATAGAACCGTAGCTAATACGCCCCCCCCCCCTAAAAATAGCCTGTATAAAAAAGGTAAACTGTTTTTTCTCAAATACCAAGTCATTATAATTACATGAAATAATCCACATAAGAGCCATGACCCCCTAAAAAGCTATATTCTTTCATTCTTTCTATGACCATTTACCAGATTCCAAGTATATATATGAGTTATTCATATAGGAGGGGTGAACCTACTAGCCATATTGATAATCCTCAAAATAGTCTTAGTATGCTAACAGTAAAAAAATCATAATTCACTACCAGAATACGCCCCATATACCTACGCTATATTTAGAGTTCGACACATTTTACTTCGTCTTTATACCTTTGTAGGCACGCTTTCAAAAAGCGTGTTAGGAGCATCTTCTCATGGACCGTGTCAGACTTTGTAGAGACGAATTCGTTAAGCATGTCTATGAAAGAAATCACGTTTCATAGACACGTTTGATGCATGTCTACTCACCTTGATACAATTTTATAGACACGTATATATAACGTGCTTAGTGTTGTAGTTACGTAGTATAGTAATGCTTCATTGCGTGTTAATAAATATAGATACAATCTCCTAGATACATCTATAAAACATGTCTACTAATTTATAAAAAAGTAAAATATATATTTTAGATTTAAGGAGATCTAGACACAATTTTTTGTGCGAAATATGTTTGTGTGGTGAGTAGAATTTGAACTTAGGATCTCTTACCTCACACATAGCTTCCTTACCATTTCACCTACACAACAAATCTGACTTACATAAGATATGTTTTCCTTTTAAGTTCACTCGTGAAGAAACTTTAGTATACTTATTTGATATGCTTTATGACGTGCCTATATGTTAGTGATGATTCAAAGCATGTCTAAACTCGTATCATCTTGAAACATTTTTAAAATCAAGTTAAAAAGCGTCTTTACGTGATTATAGACATTGTTTGACACGCTTTGCATCGTTTCTATGCTATAATGAGACTTTAAAGCATGTCTAATTTTGTGTCATTTTGAGATGATTTCAATAACGTGATAAAAATGTCTTTATAAGACTAATAATGCTGTAAACATGTCAAATATCGTGACAACTTGAGATGTTCTCAAAATCATGTCAAAAATCGTGTTTATACACCAGTGTAAAGACGCTTTACACCTGTGTTGCTACTTTAACGTAGCTATGAGGGGGGTTTTGTTTTATTACAATCGCAACGACAACATTTTTTATTCCCAAACCACTGAACCAGTCTCTCTTTGCTAAATTATAACGTCTTGTTGGAGGTAACAAAGGAATATAATCATTTTAGGGAAATCTTTAGCATCCATATAATTAATTGGGTGTTCTGATTTATTAGATACTGATACATATATGAATATGGACCATACTGTGAAATAGCCTTGACTATTTAAATCCTAGCTAAAATGTCCGTCCCATTGGAAAGCTGACAAATGGCAATTTTTGCTACTAGGTTATGCCAAACTATCAATTTATCCTAAAATAAAACAGTTCTCAAAGAGATTCTCAGAGGTGTTTGATTTGTCTCATTTGCCACTGTGATGCATGGGAGGATAATGGACAGTATTACACAAGCAAGGAAATTGATCCTTCAAACGTTTTGAGCCAACCCAAGTCTCTTCCAAAAATCGGGTTTGTGACCCATCTTTTATCTTGAAGGTCCATGCCTTAGAAAATTTTCCATGACCTATATTTTAGAAAAAGCAAGTCATCAGGTTCCTTCTTCGTTAAGCATTTCAAATATTTCCTGGATGCTCTGGACCATCAACTTAGGGGTTGAGATGTTCATATTTATTTTGACTTTTTTTTACTTGACTATGTAATGATAAATTTTGAGTTCCAGAGAATTTGCTTTATTTTTCCTGTTTGATGTATTTTGAAACATATGGTTTTTATTTGTGGCAGATGGTTGATCAAGTGGGCAGTATCGCCAATGGTGGTTCACCAGCAGTAGGTTCCAGCTCTTCTCCGGCAGTATATGTGAACTTGGAACAACTCAGATCGATGCTTGCACTGGCTTCAGAAGATTCAAGAGTGGTGCTTGGAATGACTCCCCTCAGGAACACCAATGGCCACAATGGGTTCTGCAAAATGGCCATGGCACTGGAGAAGTCTCTGCTCACTGCCGTCAACAAGGTGCACGGCGAGATGCCGCTGATTTCAAGAAGTAGATCGAGTTCATCAGGAGGAGCGCCGATCAACGGTCCCCTTCTGGAAGCAGCCACATCCGGCGATGCCGAGCATCTGGCTCTCGTTCACCCGGCCATGCTGCTTGGGACAACTACACAGGGGAACACCTGCCTCCACATCGCCTCCATCCATGGCCACGAGGAGTTCTGCAAGAATGTCCTCGCGCTGGGAAATTCTCCTGATCTCCTCTCCGCCGTCAACGGAGATGGTGAGACGCCGCTGCTCGCCGCCGTGGCAAGGGGCCGTGCCTCTTTAGCTTCTCTTTTACTCAGGTCCTGCCATGATATGCAGCTGAGCAGAGAGGCGATCCTGAAGCAGGACAAGCACGGATGCAACGCGCTGCACCACGCCATCCGCAGACGACACGAGATGCTCGCGCTCGAGCTGATAGAAGCAGAGCCTGCCTTGTCCATAGCTGTGAACATATACAACGAGTCGCCCATATTCATCGCGGCTATGAGAAATTTCAGGGACGTAGTAGATAAACTGCTGAAGATTCCTGATTCAGCTCATTCCGGTGCCTTTGGCTTAAATGCTCTTCATGCAGCCGTCAGAAATAATAATCTAGGTAGGACATATATATATGCTTGGAGCTAACAAATGACTTGTATAATTAGGATTGAAAAACTTATTACTATCTTTACATTAACTTCTCATCTAATGCCATCCAAAATTACAAATCCCCAACTTTCATCGTTCCATTGTTGCTAACCATGTTTTCATCCCTTGCTTTCAGATATCGCTAAAGCGATTATGAACAGACATCCTGTGCTACTCAGCCAAGAAGCTGAGAATAACCTTACTCCAGTGCACCTGGCTGTATCTGAGGACAAAGTTGACATGCTAACAGTATTGTTGGAATATGATCAGTCCTTAGGTTATCTAATCTCCAGAACTGGTACTCCTCTTCTTTGCACAGCAGCGTCTAAAGGCCATGTCGGTGTTGCTCGAGAGCTTCTTAGACATTGTCCTGATGCTCCCTACTGCGATGCAACGGGTTCCACATGTCTTCATCTGGCTGTGTTATCTGGTCACACAAAGTTTGTGGAGTTTATCCTTGGGTCACAGCAACTTCGGCAACTCGTTAACAAGGTTGATTCAAACAGGGAAACTGCTCTCCATCTCGCAGTCAGAGGTTCCAATTCAAAGATGGTCTCTGCGTTACTTCTGTATCAAGACATAGACGTCACTGTGCTTAACGGCGATGGTATCACTGCAAACTTGGTATCACCTGAAGGCGCCAACAAGGCTAAGCCTTTAATCTTGGGACGTATGTTTTCTCCACAGGTCAGTCGATTAATGTGCTCGAGGTCCACTAATTTAAAATAAAGAGAATACGATTTATCAAATAATTTCAATAAATACATGAACTAGGTTGGGAATATAGTAATGTTATACAATTCCTTCCCTTATCTAGCATAATAACATCTGAACCAGCAAGGTAACAGCATCTTCATTTGTAGCAGATCCCTGGAGCAACAGGGATGGACACACGTCTCCTGGAAGCAGCCATTCGTGGTCACGGCGCATTACTGAAGCACCTGGCTCTTCGTGACCCAGGCATGCTGCTCGCAACAAACCCACAAGGGAACACCTGCCTGCACATCGCCTCCATCCATGGCCACAAGAGATTCTGCACAGACGCCATTGCGCTGAACCCATCCCTCCTCGCTGCCATCAACACGGATGGGGAGACACCCCTGCTCATTGCCGTCACCAGCGGCGATGTTCCCTTAGCATATGCTCTACTCAGCTGCTCCATTCATCACAGGCTGAGCAGGGCCATCTTGAAGCAAGACAAGCATGGGTGCAATGCCCTGCACCACGCCATCCGCAGCGGCCACGGGCAGCTAGCGCTGGAGCTCATAGCGGCGGAGCCAGGCTTGTCGCAAGCTGTGAACAGCAACAGCGAGTCTCCCATGTTCATCGCGGTCAGGAGAGATTTGACGGACGTCTTCCAGGAACTGCTGAAGATCCCTGGTTCTGCTCATGGTGGAAGCAGGGGCTACAATGCTCTGCATGCTGCCGTTTGTAATGGCAATTCAGGTGAGAGAAAAGAGCTGCCAAATGTTAGGGATGACAGGAATAATGTTGGAATTTGTGATAGTCATACAGTGTGGACACAGCAACTTATTCTCTAATATCATTGTTCACAACATCAATAAATATTTGCTTTCAGGTATTGTTCAAAAGATGATGGAGACACGCCCTTGGTTAGCCAGGGAAGAAGAATTGATGCAAGTGACTCCAGTACATGCGGCTGTGCATGAGAACAAGATTGATATCCTAAGACTATTCTTGGAACATGATCGATCTCTAGGGTATCTAATGCCCACAAGTGGTGAGCCTCTTCTTTGTTACGCAGCATTTGTGGGGCATGTTGGTGTTGCTAGGGAACTTCTTAAACATTGTCCAGATGCTCCATTTCGCAATGGCACAAATGGTTGGACATGTCTTCACAAAGCTGTGTACCATGGTCGAACTGGTTTTGTAAACTTTATCTTGAGGTCGCAGCAACTTCGGAAACTTATTAACATGCGAGATGAAAGAGGAGAAACATCTCTGCATTTTGCAGTCAGGGAATGTAACCCGGAGATGGTCGCTGCTTTACTGAATCATCCAGACATTGATATCACAGTCCTTAGCAAAGCAGGTCAAACAGCAACCTGGGTTTTGTTTAATGTCGCAGACCGCGCCAAGACATTAAACTGGGTATGTACATTTTCTCTGTATCATATTCCATTAATAAGCTCACGGGAAAAACTGTATACTTTTGAGTTTATCATTATATAACCCCATCCATCCATTACAGCCTTCTTGATTCCAATAATTCCTCCATTTGTTCCTTACATTGATTTTTTTTTTCAGAATGAAGTTTATATGCTTCTGCTGAAGGCTGATCCCAAAATTGCAACATCTACTTATAATCTTCATGGAGCAGTCAAGGATGAAGTTACTAATGAAGCAAGGAAAGATGTCAAGACACTGACTAAAAAATACACAAGCAACACTTCTGTTGTGGCAATCCTTATCGCAACGATTACCTTCGCTGCGGCTTTCACCTTGCCTGGAGGATATAGTAGTGATGCTGGAAACCAGGGGCATCCCATCATGGCACGGAAGCTGGCATTTCAGGCATTCTTGATCTCTGACACCTTGGCAATGTGCTCCTCACTTGCTGTTGCCTTCATTTGCATCGTAGCAAGGTGGGAGGACCTTGAGTTCTTGCTTTACTACAGATCCTTTACTAAAAAGCTTATGTGGTTTGCATACATGGCCACCACCACAGCATTTGCAACTGGTTTATACACAGTTCTGGCCCCTCGACTCCTATGGTTGGCTGTTACAGTCTGCCTTCTGACGGTTTTATTGCCAATTTTTACAATGCTGCTGGGAGAATGGCCCATCTGGAAACTAAGAATCCAGTTGCGTCAGAATTTTAAGTCGGACCTCCTTCATATGGTCTAACCATATATGTCACCATCCACTATTGTTTCCAGCCACTCATTTAATAAAAAGTAGTGACACCTTGTAAGTGGCATGATGTTTAAGTCATATTTTGCCTATTGATTTGGACTTCCTGTATATTTCTTTCTGTTGATGAGGAAGCACATATAGTGCATGTTGTGGTGTGATGGGGATGGAAAGGCAGAAGCTCTCCGGATGACAGGGCTCACGTCCTGACTCCCCGGGCGGCGCAGTAGATGCAAGCAAGGAGATATGAAGCACAACTAATTTCTTTCTTGCTTTCCCGGATGACCAGCCCTTCATATATATAGAGCTGGCCCCTTTACAAATCATGCAAGCCACGAAGAACATGGTGAATCAAACCAACGCTATCAAACTTGTGCCTATCCTAAATCGAGCCTAACAAACCAAGTGTTCAGTTCAAGAATGAAATAACTAAACTAGAGAAAGATACTATCTTTGGCCAATCAAGACATCTGAGCCAGAACCTTCTTGCGCCGTCATTCGTACACGCATCCCCACATGACACACCCCCACCCCCACCCCCACCCTTGGAGCAGCAGCTCGTCCTCGAGCTGAAAGGAGGGAAAGCACTCCTGAAACTTGTCAATGTCCTCCTACGATGCTGCCGAGTCCGGCTAATCGATCCACTTGATAACAAGCTGATGGACACCACGGCAGAGCCGGGCCTTAAGAGCACGTTCTGCCGCCAGCACAACTGCACAAAGTGAAGAGGAGGCAGCGCTGGAGGAGCTTGGGGAGGGTTGCCGATGTACTTCTTCAGAAGGCCGACATGAAAATGTCGTGGATGCGTGCAGCCGTGGGAAGCATAAGCCAAAACTCGACGCCCTTGATCTTGGCAGCAATCTGGTACGGCACGCTAAAGCGAGGGGGCATCTTCCCCATTGCATCCTAAATACCAATCCGCACTCGGTGGTGAAGTCGTAGCTAGACCCACTCACTGACCGTGAACGTGACGTCGCGGTGCCCGCGGTTGTACGTGCTCTTGGCGTACTGCTGATCCAACTCCAGGTGAGAGTGGACGTCCACCAGGAACTCATCCCGATCTTCCATTGTCTTGGCTACCACAACCACCCGTGTATCGCCTTCCTCATACGATCGGGTCGACGGTGGTTCCCGCCCATAGACCACAAGGAACGGAGTGTCCCATATCGCCGTCTAGTAGGACGTGTTGTAGACATACTCAAGTCATGCAACGTAAATTCAAAGCTATCACCTTGTTTACTGCTTCGAATTGGCCATCCGCCTGAGCGTGAAATGCTGAAGTCATGTGCAGTTTGGATCCTGATACCATGAAAAGCGCTTGCCAGAAAGCGGACATGAACACAAGATCACGATCGGAGACAAGCGATGCCAGTACACCGTGGAGGCGCATGATGTCATTGAATAATGCCTGGGCGATGGACTCTGCCATGTACGGGTGGCTAAGCACGATGAAGTGGTTGTGCTTACAGAAGCGGTCAACGATGGTGAGTATCAAGGAGATGAAGTCCTTCGGCAGCCCTTCGATGAAGTCCAAGGCGACGTCATACCAGATAGCGGACGACGCAGACAGTGGCAACAACAATGCACTGGGATGAAGATGTTCTATCTTGGAGCGCTGGCACGTGATGCAGGCCTGTATGTTGTCGAAAAACACAATGGAGAACCTGCGCAAGAATGGTCGAAGCCTATCGTTCATGAGCGCCTAAAACGTAGCTAGTGCATTGGTGAGTCTGAATGGCATGACAACGAATTGAAAGAGGTCATCGTAGGTGCGGAAGGTCGTCTTACTGATGTCGTCTGGGTGCATCTAGACCTGGTGGTAGCCGGATCACAGGTCAAGCTTGCTAAAGAGAATGTTGCCATGGAGCTCATCGAGAAGCACGTCCACCACCGAGATCTAAACTTGTCTTTCACCGTGCGTGTTTTCAATGCCTGATAGTGCATGAAGAACCACCATGAGCCATCTGCTTTCTTGACGAGGAGGTATGGTGAAGAAAACACTGATGTGCTGCGGCGGATGAAGCCTTTCTCCTCCATGGACTGGCACTGTTGCTCCAACTCATCCTTCTGATGTGACAGGTAGTTGTAGGGGTGCACTGCCACCGGCATCGTGTCCCGCAGGAGGTAAATGCAGTGGTCACAGGTGCGTTGTGGAGGAAGACCTATGGGCGTGGCGAAGATGTCATCGAACTCAGACAGGAGTGCCATCAGGAGGTCACGTGCGTCGCAAGAGCGTAGCTCGGGGCTCGCCGACCCAATCACTTCCAGCCAGGTAACCAAATGGTCATCATGCCAGAATGATATGGACATGCGACCAAAGTCTGAGAGGATTGGTCCAAGGGTCGCCAGCCATTGAGTCCCAAACACGACATTGTAGCAGTCAAGGGGGAGGACATACTGGTTAACATGGAAGGCCTTGTCGCTAATGAAGAGCGTTGCCTGACGGAGCATGCCCAAGCATGGGATACGGTCCCTCATTGGCCACCATGACCTGCAACCGTGGGCGTGGTTCGACGTCGAGCCCAGTGTGCTGCACGTCATGCTCAGAGATGAAGTTGTTGGGGGGAGACGGAGTCCAAGAGCGCATGCAAGGTCACCGCTAAGGCCTTCTGTGACCTGCATCGTGTCGCTGGTCTTGACGTCCGCAATGGCGCGAAGCGAGATCTTCAAGTTGTCTTGCTCCTTGTATCTGCCTTCGAGTCCTCAGACTCACAACGGTTGATGCAGAAGAGCTTCTTGCACACCTGGTTGTGTCCCTGGTTGTTCTTGTCGTCACAGTTGTAGCAAAGCGTGAGACACTGACGGTCCTCGATCTCCGTGGGGGAGAGCGGATGCACCATGCGGTTGCCCACCGTGACAGTAAGTGCAACTCTTGGAGGCGTAGTGGCGACACCGGCGGACGTCGCTGTCAGTGAAGATGTGTTCGTTGTCGTTGGACCGGCGGACGTCACTTGTAGTTGGACGTCAAGGCTCATGGGCTTGCCAAGGCCTACGGTGAATAGTTGGACATGCTGGCTCGCGTGAGGGGTTCGGCACGCATCAAGAGCTCAAGGAAGAGATCTTGGTAGTCCGAGACGGATCCAGTACGCCGGCTAAACATCCCAGAATTTCAAAATCGAGAATCAGGCTCCCGGTACCATTGTGATAGTCCAGAGTCAACAACTATCACGTACAGGTCTCATTTCATCGTGATATCATTTTCGTACATCGAATCAGAGTGCATTATTGCATGGATTTTTTTAGGGAAACGTAGCAGGTACAAGCCCATTGGACTAAATGACAAGTAGAAAACCTACCAGGTGGTAACTAGAGCATCAAGTCTTGTTCTCTAGTCTTCACCACTGGCATCCTTGAGCGAAGCAACACAATCCTTCAAAGTAGCATCCATTGATCGAACTCAACATCCAAATCCATACCTACAAGCTCAAGAACTGTCCCCAAGGAAATGGAACAGGTCCACGTCACCATCCGTATGCAAGATTTATAGCGGACTATTCTAGTATATCAAATATATCAAGGATCAAGTAGGGGTTTCCTATGCAGCGGCAGCAGCAAAAGAAATAAAGATCTCTAACTGGTTCCCATACTATCATCTCCATGGGTGAACCCTAACACAATAGGGTCCCGTCGCATCCTCACCTCCTGCTCCTCTCGAGTCAATGGGAAAGCTCCCTCCCTTCCCATCTCAATAGCTCCACGCTAGATCATCACACTAAAAGCTCTCAACCCATCCTGCAGCTTTAAAAAGGGGAAGATAGAATATACCAAAACACTAATCAGAAGATGGCGAATTGAGGGCTGTCCATGACCGAGGACGAGACTATATGTATAGTTTTAACTCTGCAGAGTGTG
>CM014277.1:20345487-20410141 GCA_004135705.1 Alloteropsis semialata
TGATGAGGTCAAAATAAATTAAGTGCCATACATAGGGTTGTGGTGTACAAGCCCCGTGATCTTCTGACATCAGGAATATATGATCGGGCATTTTGTACTCGTCAAGACTTATATAAGAAACACCCATATGCGAAGCTACAAGATTTAACTTTCAAATATCTCTCTCCCTCTCCACTATCTCTGGATCAGCATGGACATGAATCACCAAGCATTATGCAGACATATGTCAGATGCAATTTTTTCTATCAAATAGCTAACAGATACACATACCATTAATCTTTTTTTCTCTGTTCAGCTAGAAGAAAATTAAGTAATTCAGATCTAAGCACTTAATGACTGCTAAGACTAGTTTTCATTTTCAAATCATGAGGCGAAGGATGTCGGATGAAATTAACTTAATGACAGATCGAGTAGAATATCTAGACCTAGCAAACAAGGAAGCATCAGAATCAAGAAAGGTCTGTATTACTGACTTATTAATTTAAATAATCTACGTGAATCAAGCTATAACATGTAACCATTTACCTTAATTGGATCTTATCCTTCCACTTGTAACTTTTGTTGCACCTGCATTTGGCTGACACAAAGAATGATACAATTAAATCATGTGGCGAAATAACCTGCACACAAGAAATATAGGTTTCAGTTATTAAGACTAGATAAATCATCTTTACTTCACTCACTGAAAGCAACCAGTTTGCTTAGGCAGCCGGTAAACACATAATCTGATATCACTAAAAGTGACTCAAGTAAGATATCTGTACTACATAGGTGGAGATATAGTGCAAGGTTCCCGAAAAGGGAAAAAAGTACACATCAAGCCATGGAAATCGACAGGCTTTTATCAACGATAAACAATAAAGGGCATCACAATATTGAATTTTGTCATCTAGCGGGTAGTTTTTTTCAGTTCGGAAGGCAGAAGGAAGGCGAGTTCGTATTCGTCTCAACTGCGTCGGACACCGTCAGCAGATTGTCAGTCTGCTCCTCAAGATTCGCTACATGGTGAGTAAAGCCGGCTCCTACAAGAATGTCTGTCTACCAATGCTTTGACGACGTGTTAAAATTTGGCGACCGACCTTGCTGCCGCACTCAAGTGGGGTTTCCTGGACTTCATCAAAATCAACTTCGGTAATGTAGGCAGCGTGACGCTGGACAATATGCTGCTGCACTTGCACCAAAGCGGCAGGGTTTTCATCTGTGATATGATCTCTCGGTACAGCCGGCGGTGGAGCTGGACGATGAGCACGCGCCGCATGTTGTGCATCGTCCGTAAGTCCATCCAGGTGGAAGGGAAACGTTGCCGCCCGCCTCAATGCGTATGTGAGGTTAGATGAGACTTCCGGGTACATCAAGGTCGCTGTCAGGGAACTATATATTTGTTTATAGACGGTGCATTACAATGAGTCATATAGCTCAAAGAGTCTCGTAACCACCACAAGGTTACATAAACGGTCTAGAAGGGGCTATAGGAACCTCTCGTGAAGTATGGCGTATGGTGGGAACTCATCATGGAGGTGGTAGTTGGGTGACCCGGTGTCTTCCGGGTTCTCTGGATGAGTGAGACCTTCATGCTCGGCGCCAAGGAGCATCTCCACCGTCCACTCCGTAGGTGCAATGTGGTCAACACGTAGTTCATTGGAAAATGCGAGGTTGCATATTTGCCATTTGAGGAATGTAATAGCCCAACACATGAGGATGGCGATACTCCGGAGGTGCCACCTCATGTGGTGTGTGGTTATTGGGTCCATACAACACACTTGGAGGGACACAACCCATGCGCACATAGGGTTCAATGGCATATTGGAGCCAATTGAAATGGCGCCTTGTCTCATCTAACTCGCATCGAATGAAACGGAGGCTTCGATCTTGTGCCGCCACCAACTCGGACATACGCCTCTCATAAAAGGTAGCATCCACCATGCCCACCTCAAATTCATTTATCCCTTGAAGTGGACCATACTTTAGAAAGTTGGTAAATGGTTGACGCTCAAGTTCAATGATCTCTTGGCCAAGGATTGCATGGCCTTGTATGCTACTTTTTGAATTTCCATCTCCACAGAAGTTCCATGGGCTGACCTTGGTGCTCAAGATGCACTCCTTCCACCAAGCACCTCGGGATTGTCACGTTGGCAATGTAGTCCACCATTCCTTGTCCAAGTCCCCTTGCATAGACCGAGTATTCCGGCCTATAGGAGAAGATTCTACTCCAAAGCATCTCATCCAAAAGGGGTGGAAATTCTCCACATTCCTTCCCCGAGTGGCAAAAACCAAACGCCCAAAGTTCTCGATTATCTAGATATGGCAAGAAAAGGCATGTTAGTGAACAAATTATAAGAATTAAGGTGCAACTATAAGAAAGATTTGCTCTATGATAGATAAGCGTTACATAGCACAATACAAAGCAATATAACCTGTGACACCCGATCCAATTTGGAAAAGGCATAGTAGTGGCCCATGAGTGCAGATGCACATATTTAGTACCATATTGCTAGTTGAGCAAGAATGGAACTAGCTTATAAGAGTTTGTCCTTTAGCTATAGAAATTTTTGGTTAACCTTCTTACATGAAGTGAGGACGAAAATGTAAGCAGCGTGCTATGTGTAAGAGGGCACGCACTAACGGAAGGGTGGATCTGTGTAGTGTTGGAGGGCGGGGTGTTAAATAACTGTAGGGAACCAAAATTTTAAAAGCATGCAAATTTAGACGATCACCATATTATTCCTACCATGCTTCATACAAATTTTAAGTGGTAAATAGAACAAAAATACGACATAGCTCTAATGCCATGCTATGAGGAACCACCCAAATTACACCCATTTAATCAAGTCACCATCCATTAGCCAACTAAATTAAAGAGGTGTAATCCCAATCATCGTTGAGATGTGTCATGAACAATCCCGAGATTTATACACACCTCACAAAGCACAACAGTGGGTCACATCACACAAACAACATTCCATACATAGTTTCCAGTATAAATAAAAGAGGTTTAAGTTATTACATAAACAAGTTCAAGAGTTTTGCAGCGGAAAAGTCTGTAATTGCTCTCATACGATTCAAAAGTCACATAAGAAGGTTAACACTATATGCCGATAGAGCCCTTCACATAACCACTGGTCATCTACATCTCCCCGCGCCTCTGTCCACAGGATAGAAGAACCCAAACACGGCATCCAGCCGCCCACCACATGCATCAACTTAACGAAAACATCATGAGTACAAAAGGTACTCCACAGGACTTACCCACTATTGACGGTCATTAGAAGTCAAATCCGACTGTCAATATACTCATAATGTAAAGGAAAACCATGTAACTTACTAACATATGTCTTTTCAATAATCAAGCTCCACATGTATTGTAGAAATAAGTGTTTTCAGAACACAAGACCACAAAATAGACAGAATGTCCTCAAACACAGGAGGAATCGTACCGTAGAAAACTCTCCGTGAGCATAGAGACAAGAGGACCCACATACTAGTCACATAAGGGCGATCCTTCTGGGGAATATACCAAGAATATACCCTGGACCCACCTATCACCTAGCTAGAAGAAGGCGCGCGCAGGAAGACCCCACCCAGGGTTGGCAGACCGCCTAGTTTGACCAAACCTGCGTGGTTGCCAAGCACGCCAAACATTGGCGGGTGGATCTGCCATGTGTACCCCTTGGCACCAAGGCCGACTTCCATGTGAGGACCACCAGGAACCGTTCTCCCCTTTATCAATAGGGGGTAGAGGGATCCTCACAACACATAACTCAGACCAAGAGCTGCTCTCCTACTCAATCTGTCTTTGTAGTCTTAGGCTAGTGGAGCTCAGGCTAGAACTTCTATTATAGTATTCTAAGTCATCCTTGGGCCATTGTGGGGCATATCCTTTGGCCTTTGGTACGTTCTTTGTGTACTTTGTTGCTATTATTGATATAAATGTTATTCAAATAGTGTGTATTAATATTCATGCCTTATCTTGAGTTATACGTTGTGCATGTTTAGGCTACAACATCGGTTCGTTATGCCTTCGGGCTTGCTCTTGCTCTATGCTTGTCGATTTGGATGGTCGCAGTCCTAGGGGAGTTAGGATAGTCCTCTCATGCATGCGCGTGCTTGGTGGTCAAGCATGATGAGAACTTTCGGATATGGCTGTGTCCCATGGTCTTGAGGTGTAGGCGGTAGGTGGTGACAGCCCTGTCCGTCCATGTAGTCCCCCCACGTTCGGGCATGGCGTAGGAGTTCTCAAAGTTCCCTCGCTTGCTGGCAGACCACTGCTGGATAATCTTTCCGCTTGTGCCTAGGTTCTTAGAACTAAGTAGTAATCTATTTTTGTGTAACCTTTGCTAATCTTGAGTAATACCTATAGGAACACTTTTATGCCTTGCTCCTGCTAACCTTAGGTTACTCTTTATTCTTGGGAATGGCCATCTTGTGTGGTGTGTCACAGTACCTCAAATCTTTCATTCTTACCCCTTTATGAAGTATGTCCATAGCTTAGACATAATGAAGACATATGTGTATATGGTAAAATCTTTTCACTAACGCTATCCTTTTTTAAAATATAAATAATGATACCTACGAAGTACTCTTTTACATAGGTGCACAACTATGCCGGTTGAAGTGGGACTGACCTAAAACTTAATTAATAGAGTAAAGTGCACTTTTGGCCATCCAAATATAGCCTTAGTTTAGTTTTGACCATCGAACCGCAAAACCTGGAATCTTTGACCGTACAATTCTCACTGTTCATATTTGGCTATCTGTTTGTTTGGTGGGTGGTTTTGCTTAAAATGTGAATGACACATTGCGATGGGGCCCGCATGTTAGTATCCTCATTTTTATCTCTCTCTTCCTCCTCTCTCTTTTCTCCTCTATCCTCCCTCTCCATCCCCATGTCATCCCCACCATCACCTCCCCTAGCCACCTCCTACCACACGCTATGTCGAGTGCACTGGAGCCTCGCAACACCGCTTGACATCGAGCATAGGCCCACCTCCCACCGCTGCCACTGTGAGGCCTCCGACAAAGAGGTGAGGCGCTTAGGTCGATAGGGACGGGGCGCCGGAGGCGGCACATTTGCGTCTAGGCATGGTCCAAGCCGCTCGCTGGGGAGGAGCTTGAGCCTTCAGTGGCCATGACCATCATGGCTAGGGATAGTTTGCTTGGGTGGGGAGGAGTTGGGGCACGACACATGGAGATAATGCGGGGTGGAGTGGCACGCACATGTGAAGGGCTCGGGACAGCATGGCAGAGAGGCCGGGGATGGAGCATGGTCCTGATATGTGGGCCCACCATCACTTCCCGTTCACGTGAGCAAAACCACCCACCAACACAGACGGATGGCCAAATATCAACTGTTTTGGGAGTTGTATGGGCACAGATTACTGGTTATATGGTTTGATGATCAAAACCAAACTAAGGTGATAGTTGTATGGCCAAAAAGGGACTTTACTGTAATAAAGTAAGGATATGTAAATGCACTTGAGCTGGTGTAATTTTGGGTGTTCTGTCACACTAGCTATTCAAATCCAGTTATAATTCGGCCTGCGTCACTAGGTACCATATGCGCTTCAGTTTATTGGGAAGATGAAGAATCTGACAATTTAAGAGAAATGTTTAGGGCGTCAGATGCTTGCCATGTTTGATGAAGATACAGGGAAGATTACATTGTGCAAGATATGCTACTATTTATAGTGAACAGATTTAGGTATGTTTTAATTTTAGTGTATAAACATACAAAAGGAATCTGAAATTTTAATGCTGAGGATGCTAAAAATGTTTTATACTCATTTGTATAAACATCAGTGTTGTGTTAGATCAGCCACTGAGCGATGGCCAAGGGTATTATGGCATTCTTTTGCCCACTCCCCATTTGCAGGTGCACCTGATGTGACTATGGTCCACATCACCATTTAGGTGATAGAAACCTCTAGGATGGGTGGGGACTTCAGCAGGCACCCTTTATTTGATCGTCGACATAGCATTAAAATGTTCATGGACCGAGCTGAGAATGTAGGAATGGTTTAGATAGGAATAGTAAAATTCAACCATTGTCACATGTTTTACTTAATCAAAGATAATTATTACAAAACGATTATTCTTCCAGTTTATGTAGCTGGTTTATATCCTATTCAAAGGAGATTCAAACCCATCATCTTTTGGTGACAGCCATCGCTTTTAGACCATGACCTGGCAAGGAAAACAGTTAAGGGATAAAGTTTAATTAAGTATCAATGTAATCATCGCTTATGGAGTTTAACAGAACACACGATTTGCAAAGTTGTTTGCAAAATAGCATCTAATAATTTAACCAATACAACCAATTCATACCTTAAATGGAAGATGCCCGGAAAAAGGATTGCAGAGACGCTGAAGCTGTATGATATTTGTTTGATTGTTTTCCATCTTCTCTGTATCTGTAAGTAGATCGATGATGCAGTGCGTGTCTAGCGCTGGCACCTCTAATGCTGCTGCGCAACAGTCACCATTTACAGATGGTGGTGGACCTCCATGGTTGATGTATTCTTGACAATTGTGCAGGATGTGATCCTTCTGCTCAACTGTACAATGATCTCTGTTAGTACGTATACCAATCACTGGAAGGACAGAAACTATTGCAAACACCACCAGGAGAAGTGCAACTTTAGTAGGCAACATCTTAGTTCTAATCAACAAGTGTAAAACCCGATGTTTCATTTGGAACACCAGCATGAGTTTCTACATACATATAGGAACGAAGTCACACATACCAATTCGATGAAATTTAATGTCCGGGATACATTGAATCTTTGATTTGATATAGTAAGAGATGGATGCTCGCCTAAATATGTAAAGATATGTTGCCATTTATTTATGGAGAATGATTTGTGCTGGTTCTCCTACTATATTGAAATCAAATGTAGTCATTTTAATTTATTGAACCCTCTTCTCTCCTCATTCCATTAGTTATATATATCGTGCTGAAATATATATGTTCACAATAATTGTGTCACAGAGCAGATCTGAATATCTTGAGGAGTTAATCTTTAATCTTTAACTATTTCTAAAGTGAGCTTTGATTCTTCCTTTTTTCGGTCCACCGTGACATGTGGGCCCTGTCGGTCCCATACTCCCATCTAGTCCGTCGATTTCTAACCATGTCTCCAACTGTTGACATATTGATTTTCTCATCAGGGTAGAGTCCAAACTGAACCCGGGTTCAAAAAACCTGACTTTCAAGCTGTCAATCAAGAACTTGGAGAAGACAAGAACCGAGATCAATATCTATGGGAAGTCAGCGAAAACATGATTTGATTGAGATAAAAAATTGAAAGCCAAATCATCGTATAGGAAAATAGGAGGCAGATTATCGCTAAGAGATGTCGGGAGGATGGTGTGCTGATTTCTCCTGTGTAGCCGCTTGCTCGCTCACTGCAACAAAGACGATCATTGCCGATATTCGCTCGTAAAAATACATGGGCATGTTAAGGTAGTTACTATAATCTTAGTAAACAACTTAATAATTTCAATTTCAATGGTCATTAATAAATAAAGGACTAAATATACCAACATTTTTCATCATTAACTTTGTCTGTCTCCTAGGTCCAAAATCCATGAAAACCTATTTTTATGTTGTTCACTAGTGGTTTGGAAAAGCATTAGTTAATGAACTGGGGAAAATACTTCAAAATCTAAAAATCAACACTTCCAGTAAAAATTCAATGTTGGAGGTCCGCACCCACCTCACCATCCTTGATATCCTATGCAACCATGTCCAAGCTTTTGCCTTTGGTCGCCTACAACTTGTTCGATGAAATGCCCAAACGTGTCCAAGCTTCTGCCTTTGGCCCGCTGCTCAACTCCATTGGCGCCGAGCTCGGCGACCACTACACTGCCGCCCCTCTGTGAGAACCGCACTGCCCCTCTCCCCTTGACCTCCCTTGCTGTCCGGCTAAGTGGCTTAGCCCCGCCGATGAAACCTCCTCGTGCCAACCTTCGCCGCCGGTCTATCTTGTGCACTGGCATATTTTTTGGCTTTCGCACTACCGCCTTGTTTTCCTGCAGGTCACCAGCATGCACTCAGCACAAAGCTATAGCATGGCTGGCCGCTCATGCACGCGCATGGCCACTCATGCACGCGGGCGCCACGAGTTTGCTGCCTTCACCTACATGAGGCAAAGCCTCTCCATGCCGGCCGTACGGCGTGCTGCTCATGGCCGAGCAATGGCCATGGCGGCGCACTTGACCGAGCGGGTCGAGACGTCGTGCCTTTCTAGACCGGCCGCACAGCATGGCCACGGGCGTTGCCCGTCACCACCGTTGCACACCACGCTTGCACAAGCTCAATCACGCACGCAGTACACAGCTACTCCACGACCGATTGCCGCTGCATCATGCCTGGCCTTGCCATGGCCTCGCCGCAATGCGGGACCGAGCGACTCTGGCTAGTCGGGCGTTTCCATGCCATGGCCACACGCATGCGCTCACGCATCACCCCCATCACACCGCGACGCCATGGTCGCACACGTGCACGCACAACAATGCCTTGTGTTGAGGCAAAATTAGGTCAACACAGGAGAGCACTAGAGCGTGCTGGTCGTGAATGGACCGAACGGCAGGGATGCTGCCTTGACCGGTCAGACCGGTCAGGGACACCGGTCAGACCGGTTTCCTAGGGTTTTGCCGGATCGATCGTTTCGAGAGGATAACTATCACGCTTACGTGGTGAAAGACGGCGAGGTTTACGAGAAAACCAGCAAAGGGATAACCAACGCACTTACGTAGCGAAGAACGACTAGTTTACGAGCAAACTAGCAAAGGCCGTCAAAGCTCTCGCCCGGGAGGGACCCTGTCAGGGCGTGAACGTCGCCAGACGTGCCCTAGGTTGACCAGCAAGCCTTAGGACGTCATCTATGGTCGCGGAGATCAGTAGACGAGCGGCATGGAGAGGTTGGAAGAGATTTAGGGTTTAGGAGATAAAAAGTAGATGCATGTTTGTTTGATTCGATTGGGATACCCTCAATCGGCCGAATCCCCTTATATTTATATGGAGGGTAGGACTTGTCCCGTAAGGAAACCAAGTTACAACTCGTTACAATCTCGGAATCCTAAATCTACTCGAATTACAAAAAGGTAACCGGTCTGACCGGTCCCCCACACCGGTCAGACCGGTCTGGGCTTGGACCTCCTTTTTGCGCCGATCTTCCATCTCACCGACTCTTGCGGTCCTCCTGTGACACAAGCACCGCAACATTCGGTCATTCCAGAGAGTATGTCATCCTTTGCTCCTTGCACCAATTCTTGCGGTCCTCTTGAACTCCTAGCACCGCAACAGTCGGTCATTCCAGAGACCATGTCGTCCTTCTTGCATTCGAACCAATTGTTGCGGTCCTTCAAGCGTCAGCACCGCAACTTCCTAACCTGCACCGGTCTGACCGGTCAGGCTAACCGGTCTGACTGGTCTGCCTCAGCCTATGCCAATTTTGGTTGTCAATATATGCCCCCTGTTTTTTGGTAAAGCTTGCGTACGATAAAACACATCGGTACCAAAATTGTCATCTGAGGGCGATGTTTTAACAGAATTCATCGGCCATATATGTTATGTACAACCGAAATAAAAGTGTAGAGAGATATATAAATTCAGGAATTAAAACCATCTCAAAGAACTGAATATTTTGGCTTTTGAACAGCATATCTAATAACTAAAACCTTCATGAGGCCATGGTGGGCAATTAGAGCTCCTTGGTATAAGCATAATATTGATCATAGAATGGTAACCAAGGATTATACCAAAACCATGGATTGTAATCAGATACACCTGAATATGTACTCCATGGCACATGCATCGATGGAATAAATGATGAAGACCAATATGATGACCGTTGATGCTTTTTTGCCCATGGTAATGAAGAATTCTCCCTTTGATGAACTTCTAACCGATTTTACTTTTGCTCGGCTATTTTCTGATATTTATGTAATAATTCATCAAAACTTGGCTTCTTCTTCACCACCTTACTCTTTGGTGCAACATTCTCGGCTCTACCAGAATTTCTGGCTTGACTGGTCAGACCGGTTGGAGCACCGGTTAGACCGGTTCCTTCAGAACCAGCCACTTTGAGATCATCATGCCCCCAGTCAAGCTTGATTGTTGCTCAGCTATATTGTTTGAAACATGCTTATCATTGGGGACAATTTGATCAACTAAATTAGCCGATGATTTTTCAATTGTCGACTTTTCTACATCTAGTGTCAAATCTGAATTTGAATTCAATCTACCATCCTTTTTGACACGATAGACTTGCTTAATCACCTTACGCTTATTTCTGTACATGGACCGATTCTTTTGATCAAAACGGTCATTCTCAACATAAGGCTTGCCCATCTTTCTCAGCACTTGAGCACCAAGTTTTTGTAACTCCTTCTTCTGCCAATGAGATAAACCAAGTGGGTGACTTGGCTTTGCTTCACTTTTGGACAGCAGTGCTTTCTTCTTGATTTTTGGTGCTCTCAACTCATTTTGTTTAGATTTGGCAATTGGAGGATCAACGATGAATTTTCCCTTTTCCTTGCCATTAGTAACCGAAGTGCTTTCAACATTAATTGGCTTTTCAGAAATTGAATTCAGATCTGAACTTTTATCTTTGCGACCATCTCTTTTTACTCGATATACTTGCTTGACAACCTTTTTCTTGTCTTGAACTCTAGACCGATCCTTTCGCTCAAAACGGTCATTTTCAACATATGGTTGTCTCGCATATGAAGGTTCTCTTGGAGCTGCATACTCTGCATGATATGGTCTAAAATATGAAGGAGTATGTGCCCAAGGATTACTCCACTCCCATGATGAGTAAGGATTAAAACAAATGAGATGTGTAGCATATGGAAATGGCATTGATGGTTCAAAAGAAAAATATGATGCTGCTGAATGAAAGTTTTTTTTTGCCAATTCCAACTACCAGAATTATGTTTATGATGTAACCTTGATGATTTAACATCATTTGACCGATTAGCACACTTGGCCTCGTTTTCTTTTTGATATTTAGCCAGAAGTTCACCAAAAGTGAGCTTCGGCTTTTTACCATTGTGCTTGTTACGGTCTTTAACTCCTTGCGCTATAGAACATTCAGGTTTTAGAGTTTTTAGACGCCTCTGACCAGGACCGGTTTGACCGGTCTGCACTACCGGTTTGACCGGTCTGACCTGTTTGGTCAGCCCAGCAGGAGCAATCGGCTCTTGTTCTGATTCAGAAATATTCGCTTGTCCCCCAGTGACTTCTAAGATTTTGATTGGCTCATCGTCCCTAATAATTGTTTGATCTTGTAGGTCATAGACGATGTCCTTTTCATTACTTAGGGGTATTGGATTTTCCACTTTACCAATTTCTATTGGATCTTTGCATGAACCGGCTGATGCTAACCGATCTAATGATCCCTTGCCATCAAAACCAATTGGAGTCAACTAGTCATCCTCTGAAATTTCAGCAAATCTCAATCGTCCTGCATTAATGGCCGATTGGATAATTTGGCAAAAAATATTGCAATGGCTAGTGCTATGACCGAATGAATTATGCCACTTACAATATTCTTGCTCTTTTAGTTCCAGAAGTGATAGCATGACTTTGTGATCAAATAACTTAATAAAATTATGCTCAAGCAAGATATCAAATAAATCATCACACAAAGTCAAATCAAAAGTGTACTTTGTCTTTTCTTTAGTTGATTCTTTTGTGGAGAAGGTTTCAAAGCTAAGCAAACGAACGGTTCAGATTTATCATCGACCCATTCGGCTATACCTTTACTTGTGCTTCCCTTACCCGATGTTTTGGAGTTGATCTCTACATTATCACCGGGCTTCACAATGTTTATCAACTTTGGTTTCTTGCTTTTAAATCCAGAATGACCACAAGCAAACCATGAAGACAAAAACTTTGGCAATGATGATGTAGAAAATTTAAATGCCAAAGTATTTTTATGATCAACCTTTCTAATCTTCACAATGCATTGGCCGATAGAATCTAAAGGCATACTACTGCTAGCAAGTAAATTACCATCCTCAATCGATCTTTTAGAATTATGTATGATAGAATCACTAATAGATGAACTAAGTGAAAAAACATGATCTGATTGGGAATTACTTGCAAAGCATACCTTATCAAATATATTGGAGAGGCGAGGAACTTTGATGTAGATGGTATCGTACTTCTTCTCTTGATGGCAGCCCACAACAGCTGCTCCCCATAGAAACCGGTCAGACCGGTTTACAGGACCGGTTTGACCGGTTTTTTCAGGGTTGCTGGAAATCACCTTGTGTTGACATGCCAATGCCTTCTCCTCACTTCTTTTGTCAAAGTCTTCAACAGTTTGATGAATTAAACTTTTCTCAGCCAGAACTTGTCGTTCAATGATGTGATAATCACTAGAAAACTGCATGACACCTTCGGCTTTAGAAAAATCAAGTATGGCTTTTTTCTTATAATTGACTTGATTTTGTACAGCCAAACTTGTTCTTTTGGTTGAACAGATTCAGATTGTTCATTTGCTGTAATAACAGAACTATTTCTCAAATCTGAATCGTTCTTCTTTTCCATATTGATTATCCTTTGATAAAAGTAATTCTGTTTGAATTTTTCAAAAAGCATCTCGAATTCCTGGCGATACTCCTCAGAGAGGTCCTCGTATTTGACATCTTCATCTAGAAAATCGGATTCTTTGGTTTCAAAAATAGAATATCCTGATTTTGCAATTGCTGCATGCTTTTGCACATGTGGAGATAAATGCATGCTTGCTGAATTTTCATTAATTTGGCTATGGTTATGGATAACATTTGGAGCCAAATTATGATTATTAGCATTTGCATATGGTGTTGAAAAGGTAGATGCAACTTCCACTCCAGTAGCATGTTGTGCAGCATACGATGGTTGAGAATAATTGGCTAGACAGGTAGAATTATCATAGCCAATTCTCTCATTCAACGGCATGTATTGTGGTGAAACCATACACTGTGAATTTGCAACCGATGAATAAAAAGAGAAAACACCTTGCTGAATATTACTAGAATTAGTAGCATGTGGTGTTTCATAAAAAATGACCGAATTCACATTGTTAGTTTGGCCTTGATAATCATTAACCGGCATTTGAACTTGTTCCGCTGCTGGTACATGAGAATAATGTTGCATGTTGCTAGTAACATTAAAATTTGAAGTATGCATATTATTTGACAATGGCTTTTGCATGTAACATTCAGAATTATAATTTACATAATTGAAAGCATTATCTAAACAATGACTAGCCGATGCAATATGCCTACTAGTATCATATCTAGCAACATCAACATAAGGATTTGTGGTACTTGCAAAATAATTATTAGAAAAATCTAACATATTTGCAACTTGTACCTCGGGTTTATTGTAGTAATATTGTTGTGGAGTGTACAAATAACCCGCCATGATAAGTCTTGATGCTTCAGATCTTGTAGTAAATATTCTTGATAATCCAAGCAATCAATGACCAATAAAATCCTTGCTACTTTGCCTTTCTTTGATTTTCAGAATATGCAGCAGCAAGCAAGTGCAATGCAATCGGCTTAATCAGCCTGATGCAATGTTACAAGTATAGATGCAATCGGTCCAAAAGACCAGATTCAACTATTATGGCGAATTGAGATAATAGATCAATTAGGTATATGGCTAGGGTTTGATAGAACGGTTTGAGCAACCAGATCTTTCTTCCCCAGCGGAGTCGCCAAAAGTATGTTGACGCAAAATTAGGTCAACACACGAGAGCACTAGAGCGTGCGGGTCAAGAACGGACCGAACGGCAGGGATGCTGCCTTGACCGGTCAGACCGGTCAGGGACACCGGTCAGACCGGTTTCCTAGGGTTTTGCCGGATCGATCGTTTCGAGAGGATAACTATCACATTTACGTGATGAAAGACGGCGAGGTTTACGAGAAAACCAGCAAAGGGATAACCAACGCACTTACGTAGCGAAGAACGACTAGTTTACGAGCAAACTAGAAAAGGCCGTCAAAGCTCTCTCCCGGGAGGGACCCCGTCAGGGCGTGAACGTCGCCGGACGTGCCCTAGGTTGACCAGCAAGCCTTAGGACGTCATCTGTGGTCGTGGAGATCAGTAGACGAGCAGCATGGAGAGGTTGGAAGAGATCTAGGATTTAGGAGATAAAAAGTAGATGCATGTTTGTTTGATTCGATTGGGATACCCTCAATCGGCCGAATCCCCTTATATTTATATGGAGGGTAGGACTTGTCCCGCAAGGAAACCAAGTTACAACTCGTTACAATCTCGGAATCCTAAATCTACTCGAATTACAAAAAGGTAACCGGTCTGACCGGTCCCCCACACCGGTCAGATCGGTCTGGGCTTGGACATCCTTTTTGCGCCGATCTTCCACCTCACCGACTCTTGCGGTCCTCCTGTGACACAAGCACCGCAACATTCGGTCATTCCAGAGAGTATGTCATCCTTTGCTCCTTGCACCAATTCTTGCGGTCCTCTTGAACTCCTAGCACCGCAACAGTCGGTCATTCCAGAGACCATGTCGCCCTTCTTGCATTCGAACCAATTGTTGCGGTCCTTCAAGCGTCAGCACCGCAACTTCCTGACCTGCACCGGTCTGACCAATCAGGCTAACCGGTCTGACCGGTCTGCCTCAGCCTATGCCAATTTTGGTTGTCAACACCATGGGTGCAAGCGCAACACGCAGCGTTGTGTCATGCGCATACATGCACGCGCCCACGCGGGCCATGATGCGCCACGCTGCGCTTTGGCGCGTCGCGTCACATAGTTGCACAAGCCACACACTAGGTCACATATGCACGTGGCCGCAACAGCCACATGGGATCTGAGCCGCTCAGGCGCTGCCACATCAGCGCCACGTAAGCACATAGGCCCACGAGCTGACGGGAGGGGCCCACTACTGACAGCTGGCACCCCTAGTGGGGCCCACACCTGACCTTTGACTGCTGACAGTTGACTGTTGACTGGTTAGGGATGACGTCAATAGGGCCCATGCTGACGTCATCACCCTCGGACCCCTGGCTGATGTCGTCATGAAACATGGCACCCTAACAGCCCGCCACATGGCATCACCAGGGGCTGACTCGTGGACCGCACTGTTTAATAATTCCTATAATCAATTAAAATTGCTAAAAGCTTCATAAATTCATAACTAATTCAATTTAACTCAGAAAAATATGAACTCAGTTTCATAGTTTTCTATAAATGAAGCTCTTGCTGTTTGTAGCTAGTTTGGAGTTATTTGAGTCTTATTTGGGTCTCTATTGGATCTTTTTTCCTAGATGTAATGTCGTGTATTTAATTTCGTGATGCTATCTTCCTCTCTCTAGACTCCAAGCTTGGACTCCGACAACATCGACGACCCAGGATACACTAAAGAAGAATGCAATAACATATGTGTCATGTCCCCATCATGTAGAACATATTAAGCTTGCAGTAGAGCTTGTTCTTTGATGAAATGAATATTAAGTCTTGAATTGCATTACCCATTTAATTAAGCCTTGCCTTGATAATTTAAAACTTGATTCCTTGAACTCACCTAATCGGAACTAGCTACTTCCCCATAGCTAGTTCCATAATATTTATCACATGCTATTTGTGTGATGCTTGGGCATGTTTATGCCATGGTTTTGGTGGTGGAATCCATGATACTCTCGGTGTGTGTTTTGGGTGAGTTATATACCTTGATGTGTTATGGCAGAAGAGAGTCAGGATGGTACTATGGAAGTCCCTTACCAGAAAGGAGGTTTTGGGACCTTCCCATTCTTTGTACCTGTGGCGGGTACTTGGTTGAGACTTTGTCTTGTGGTGCTGGTGGCTGGTCTATAATGAACCGGCAATGTGTTGTGGTACTATTGGAGGAGGAGAGTGCTCGCTCCCTGCAATTAAGGACTGAGTCAGTTTACCACTGTGGGATATGGGTACCCCTGGGCCCACTACCGGTCGGGTAGACAGTCGGCCTGGGCCCATGTCTGACAATAATGTGGGCCGACCCCAGGCCGGCCCACGAGGATCCCCGGCTTGATGGACAAGAATGGAGAAGACTTAGCCCACAAGGCACATGGTGGGATACACGGCTCTCGCCCAAGGATCACGGAGATTATGTTACAACCGACTCTGATTACTTTCCTAGTTGTAGCCGGATAATGATTAGAGATAACCGACTTGTAAACCCTAGGCCGTCAGCCTATATAACGCGGCCTAGGTTGACCCTTTCATTTATTCGATTCTTAGTCACCAGATCCCTCATTGAAACCAAGAACTCGCCGTTGTTCCCTGGAACTTCGCCGAGCAGAGCAATACAACAGCACCACCGAGCACAGGACGTAGGATATTATACCTCTGGGTAGCCCGAACCTGTATAATCCCTGCGTCTCTATGTTACCTCGAGCTCCCTAGTCCTGCGATTGCCCTTTGCCTACAAATCTACCATCTGGGTACCCCCGGGTGGACTGCCGAACTAGAACTCCGACAGTTGGCACGCCAGGTAGGGGAGATCGTGGGGCATTACAGCTAGTTCGATGGCAGATCGTCGCTTCGTCATCTTCCCCGACTCCGTCAAGGACTGCCCCACGCATCTCGAGGGCATCAGCTTCATGGCGGAGATCCACTCCGCCACCTCCGACTCCACCACGTCGCCTGACGCCGCTACACCAACCAGCTCCGCGCTGACCTCGTCGCCGATCTCGGCGTCGGTCATCGATCCGCTCCAGCAGCGGCTCGATGCGATCACCATCAACGACCAGGCTCCGGGCCTGACCACCCGCCGGAGAATCCCGCCCCCGGGTGAGCTCCTTGTGGGGCTAGACCGTGTCCAGGACACCATCGCCGAGTGCATCGCCATGTCGGAGGAGGCTCTACGCCGACCTAGCAATTCGCTCCCTCTGGGTTGCGCAACGCTTCTGCAATCTACTCGGCTCAACTTCGGAAGGACATGTCTCAGATCGGATCTGAGATCCCACCCAAGCCCGCCCAGTCCCTGGACTGCGGGGAGTTCCAAGTTGCAACAGGCGTGCTGCTGCCGGCTCCGGCTGACACGAGCAATGACTCAAGCTATGCCACGCCTCCGGGGTGTGAAGTCTTCGTCTCTAAGGACTCAGCGTGGAGAAACTGACTTGGCCAGGGACCGCCGCCTGAAGCGGAATGCTGCCCGCGCTTGACGCCGCAACGAAGAAGCCGCGCAACCTCAGGCAGCTGTTGGAGATGCTGCAGCCACCGCAGCCGCCGGAGATATTCCCCCTTGGGCTTCGGCACGACAACAACCTCCCCCCGGGGGTCCTCGAGGTGTCAAGCCCCAGAATCTCGACGGCGCATTCGCCCGAGTACCCTTTCGTACGCCTCAGGCCAACATCGCAGCTACGTTTGCCGAGTTAGACCATATGCCCGACACCCCTGAGGTCCAACATGCCCGCACTCGCTTGGCGGCCGCTCAAGAACAGGTTGAGCGGTCGTACCATACCATATCCCGATCTGGGCGGACCAACTCGGCTCGCTCCGCAAGTTACCATTCTGCACATAGCAGATCGGATCGGGATCAGCCCCGCTAGAGGAATCCCCCACTACCCGTCGTCGAAGAAGAGGTGGCCCAGAACCATCACGAAGAAGAAGAAGAAGAGGAGCCGCGTAACCCGCGCAACGCGGACCATCGCCAACAACGCTACCAGGAGCGGCATGACAGACGCCAACGGCACCACCAACCCAACAATCTCCGCGATCGCCTGCGAGACTACGCCCGCAACATCCGCGCAGACCTCGATGCCCGGCACCGAGAGCGCGATGCAGCTGAGCTCCAGTGCCGCGAGCGGTATGACCGGGACTACGGCCGACCCGACCACCTGTCGGTGGGGGAGGCAGGTGATGCCGTAGCTGAAGAGGACGAGCGCCGCGTCGTTCATGAGCTCATGGAGCGCGAATAGTACGACGCCAGGTACGGCCCTCCGAGGGACGACCACCGCCAAAGGCGTGATGATGCTCGGCCCCATGCCGACCAGGCCCGACTTCCCCGTCACGACCACCGCAACGACGAGGATGATGTGTTCGACGGCTTCGCCGCTTTCTCCGCCCGACTCCCCGCCATCCATTGGCCCGAGTCCTTCAAGCCGGCCCTCATCGAGAAGTTCGACGGTCGCTCTGACCCCAAGCTCTGGCTCAAAACATACCATGCAGCAGTAAAAGCCGCTCATGGATCCAACGACCAAGCAGCCGCCTACTTCCCTGTGATGTTAGGCAAGGAGGCGCTACTGTGGCTCGAGGGCGTCCCTCGGGACACCATCGACAGCTGGGCAGACCTCTACCACGCCTTCACCAAGAATTACCAAGCAAGCTACACTCGGCCGGGCTCCAGATTCGATCTGGACAACGTCAAGCAGAGGAAGGGTGAAAGTCTCCGAGACTACACCGATCGTTTCTTCGACAACCGGAACAAGATCACCGATGTCGAAGACCGGGACGTCATTGATGCATTCCGGTGAGGCCTTATCGACAACCAGCTGTTCCGTACGCTCTTCAAAAACAATCCAACCACGGTCTCCGATCTGATGGATGTGGTCAACCTAGAGGTCCGGGCTGACTAAGCCGAACAAGTCCGATTCAAGAGCAAGTAGAAGCGCCCGGAAGATGATGACCGAGTCGAGAGCTCAAAGCGCCATGAGCCACTATGTGGACGCAAGGCTGGCCCTGAGCCCCTTGTGGCCTTGACAGAAGAAGAAGGCCGGCTGGAACCCAGGTTCCTTTCAGTAGAGTTCCACGACACCTTGAACGACCAGTGCCCCTTTCACAAGGACGCCAAGCATACTCTCCGTGACTGCCATGCGCTGCTCAAAGAGCTCGGTGCCATGCCGCCGACCAAGAAACGGCGCTACAACAACAACGGCGGCCGCTACAACAACTACCGCCGCGATGGCAATAACGGCGACCAGCGTGATGACTACCGCCGCAGAGAAGACCATGACCGCCGTGACGACTACCAACGCGGCGACCACGACCGCGAGGCTGCGGCTCACCGGGACGATCAACGCCACCAAGACGATGAACGCCGACCCGCTGCGCCACCAGATCCGGCTAGGCGAGGCGCTAATGGTGACTTCCAGCACACTGATAGCCACATCAACGTCATCATTGGGGGGCCTAGCGCCTTCCCGAATCGGCGCAAGGGCAAGCTCCACAAGCGCGAGGTAAAGATGGTCTCCACCAAGCCGGTGGAATACCTCCAGTGGTCGGAGACGCCCATCACCTTCAGCCGTGCCGACCACTGGGTGTACCTTCCCGAGCCAGGGTCCTACCCACTCGTCGTGGCCCCGGTCGTCGAAAGGGTCCTCCTCTCCAAGGTCCTGGTCGACGGTGGGAGCGCCTAACATCATCTTCACCAGCACCCTCAACAGCATGGGGTTTGACTACAGCAGGCTCCTGAGCGCCGAAGATCCGTTCTTTGGCATTGTGCCAGGAAAAGCTTCCTACCCGATAGGAAGAGTCGCCTTGCCGGTCACATTCGGCATGGCCGACAACTACCGCATGGAGTTCCTATACTTCGAGGTAGCCGACTTCCAGAGCTCCTATCACGCCATCTTTGGCAGACCCATGCTGGCTCGGTTCATGGCAATCCCGAACCACACATACCTGGTTCTAAAGATGCCGGCACCCAACGGATTCCTCTCCATCCGTGGAGACATCAAGACCTCCTTCGAGTGTGATGGAGAAGCAATCAAGATAGCCGAGTTGTCTTGGCAACTCGGCAACAGCACATTGCTGGCAGAGGAAGCCCCCAAGGCGGCGACCGGCGAGCCTGTCCTCCCGGAGCAGAAGCAGCAGCCCACGGCGCTGGCACCAGCAGAAGCCCCCAAAGCGATCAGCTTGGGACTTGACGACCCCACCAAGACGGCCCTCATAGGGCCAGGGCTCACTCCTAAATAGGAAGACGCGCTCACCTCCTTCCTCCGGGACAACTGGGACATCTTCGCATGAAAGCCATCAGACATGCCGGGTGTGCCGAGGAAGAAGGCTGAGCACTCCTTGGATTTGAGCAAGAACGCGAAGCCTACCAAACAGAAGCTGCGCCGATTCGCTCAGGATCGCAAGGAGGCCATTAGGGTAGAACTGAATAAGCTCCTAGCTGCTGGTTTCATTAGAGAATGCAAACACCCTGAGTGGCTTGGAAATCCAGTACTTGTAAAGAAGCAAAGCGGTGAATGGAGAATGTGCATTGACTACACGGATCTCAATCGCTACTGCCCTAAAGACCCCTTCCCTCTTCCACGGATCGACCAAGTCGTTGACTCTACGTCGAGCTGCGTGCTCCTGTGCTTTCTCGATTGCTACTCAGGTTATCACCAGATAGCCCTGAATTCATCCAATCAGGACAAGACAGCGTTCATCATCCCGCATGGCATCTACTGCTACAAGACGATGACTTTCGGGTTGAAGAACACCGGCACTGTTGGGGATTTGGCCCGCCAACAAACGCCTTTTTGCTTGTTTCGTATTATTTCAAGTATTTACATTCGTTTAAGTTCTAATGTCCCAATTTGGCTTCAGTAACATGGCAAGTGTCACTCCAAAACAATATCATTCAACGGGTTTAGAAGCCGATCTGATGGAGTGATAACACTATTGAATGCAAAAGTGCAATGATTAAGCCACTAGATGGCTTCGGTTTGTATTATATTGCAGGTTCTTGGAGAGACCATTG
This sequence comes from Alloteropsis semialata, assembly GCA_004135705.1. Taxonomy (NCBI): domain Eukaryota; kingdom Viridiplantae; phylum Streptophyta; class Magnoliopsida; order Poales; family Poaceae; genus Alloteropsis; species Alloteropsis semialata. The sequence continues at coordinate 20,366,175 of CM014277.1, forward strand.
GCTTTTGGACGCAGGGGAATGGCTTTGCTGTACTCCGACTCAAAGGAAGCCAAAAGGAGACCTACATCGCCGAGTCTCGGAGATGAAGCAGATTTGGACCAAGTCTAAGCCAAGTCAAACACGGAGTTGCAAGTCTTCGGATTCACACTATAGGGTGTAAATGTACCAAAGTGCCCCTGGGCCATCTGTGTTGTATAGTCTAGAGGATGATGCCTGATTTCCAGGGGTACAATGGGGATGTAAAGACCCTTGGACTCCCTATAAAAGGAGACCCATCTCCCACATGTAGAGGGTTGATTCCCGAGAACACTGTTGATAAGTAATATTTTATTGCTTGTCCCTGTTACTCAGTTTCTTCCGTTGCTTGGGTTCATTGGCTTCAGCTACTAACCCAACAACTGGCGCCCACCGTTTGTGCAGTGCACGAACAAAACCTACGATAACCACCATGCCACCAAAAAAGCCAACCAAACCAACCAAACCAACCACCACTGTGGAAAACACAACCACCCATACCGAAGCCGCTCCCCAACACTCAATCCTACAAACCAGCCTACCACCAATAACCGAAGCCACTCTTGACGATCAAGAGGCCGATGAAGAAACCCTTACCACTGAAGAGAGAATGCACAGGCTCGAAGAAAGGCTTCGCCTTCGACGCTTGGAGCAGCAGAGAGAGCTGGAGGCTGCACAGCTCGAATTAGAGCAACAAATGCAAGAGGAGGAAGAGGACTAGCAGCATCAATTGCTGCAAGTCAGGAAGCAGCTGGAAGAGCTGAGGCAAGCGAAGCAGAGGAGGCTGAACAACAAAAGCTCAAGAGCTGAAAAGCTGCGTCAAGAGCTTGAGAAAGCTAAAAAACAAGTTGCTGAGCTCCAAGCAGAGCTTAATGAGCCAAACACCACCACCAATCCACCAAACCATAACTCTTCATCCCAAACTGGCTTCCAAACACTCCACACCCGTCCTATTGACCATACTTGCCCACTCTCCGAAAGCCTCCAATTGGCAAGATGGCCACCTTCTTACAAACCCATCTCTCTACCAAGATACAATGGCCTCACCGACCCGAAGCAGTTTCTCATGAGCTATGAAGCTGCAATAGCTTCGGCCGGGGGAGATGATGTAGTACTAGCAAAAATCTTTCATCATTGTCTGCGATGGCACAGCAATGAACTGGTACACGAAGCTGCCAGGCCTATCAATCAATAGCTGGTATGACCTGAAGAGGGAGCTCATAAAAAATTTTAGCATTATGGGAGACCAATCACTCTCATACGCTGAACTCACGCTACACCAGCAGCCGAAGGAGCCCCTTGAGGACTACTTCCGTAGATTTGTCACTCTGCGCGCCCAAGCTCCACACATTCCCGACGAAGCAGCAAAATTTGCAGCAATACAAGGGCTTTGCCCTGGATTGTTTGCACAGCATATCGCAAGAGAGACACCAGTTACTCTGGCAGACCTATATGATGAGTTCAAGAAGTATTGTCGGTCTGACAATGATAACCGAATGAGATTGGCTAGAGAAGCCATCATGAGAAATCAATATGAATCACAAGCCAAAAGCCACCACCACAACCACAACTACCAAAACTACTCCCATCAAACCATCATGAATGTTGAGAGTCCGCCTTCGTTCCAAGAGAACAAAACCAATTACCCAGAAAGCCAATCCCACAGCCAAAGAAATGAGCCCACTCAAAGGGGCGGAAGAGCCGGCAGAGGCCGAGGAAGAGGAAGAGGTCCACCTTCAGGACCGGAGCTGTTTTGTCAATATCACGGCAAAAATCACACACATGGCATAGAGCAGTGCCGAGATATCAAAAGAACCATTGAGAAGCTAAAAGCAGAAAAAATCAAGCCAACCAAACGAAGACACCTCTGGCTTCGCATCCCAACACCAATCAAACCCAAACCCAAACTCATACTATACAGCCACAAACTCATGCTATTCAGCCATACTGCCCAGTATATCCCTCACTAAACTCAAACACTGTACACCCATCAACAGCGATGGCAACCCAATATTTGCCTTCGCCACAAACCGTTCAGCATTATTACCCACAAGCCACATATCCTCACTTGTACCCACAAACCTCCCACCAAATGGCTTCGCAAAACATAAAGGTCGAGGAGCTACCACCACCACCACCACTGCCACAACAAAAAGCCAATCAAAAAGAAGCTCCAAGCCCACTCCCAAGCTATGGACATATCCTGCCCATTTCTGGAGGATCATCGCTTGCTTTTGAGAACAAAAAAGCAAAGGAAAAGCTATTTCCGCCAAGTCAACAACATCTCTGTTGAAGGTCCGTACAAAAAGTCAGAATGGTCTCATATGCCCATCACCTTTACTGAGGAAGATCTCAAACTCCACAACTTCCCACACAATGATGCGATGATGATCGAAGCCAATATTGCTGGCTGGACAATCGAAAAGGTGCTAGTAGATACAGGAAGCTCTGCTGACATCATCCTAGCAAAAACATTGAGAAACATGACCAATATCAACCCAGACAACCTGGAGCCATCAGACACTCCGTTGGTCGGCTTCGGAGGGAAGCGAACCCAAACACTCGGAAAAATTTCATTACAAGTATCCTTCGATGACACATCCAATGCAAGAGCCGAGTACATGATCTTTGATTACAATGTCATTTTCGAAAGAGGAGTCATAAACGCCTTCGATATCATCATAAGGCAATCATTCTTATGTATGAAAATGCCAGCTCTCAAAGGAGTTATAACTGTATATGGCGACCAGAGGGAAGCCAGAAACATTGAGAAAGCCAGCGCACCAGGTCAGCAAAATGTGCATCTGCTTGAAGAAAAAGATCCATATTACCCAGAAGAAAAGCCAAATATTGAGAAAGATAGCAGAAAGATGCAGAAAGCTACAGAGACGAAGCAGGTGCAGCTGCAGCCTGACGTCTTTGATAGAGAGGTCATCATTGGCTCAGACCTAGAGCCGGACGAAGAAGACAGGCTCATCGAATTCTTGAGGAATAATAAGGATGTGTTCGCTTGGTCAAGCAAAGATCTACCAGGTGTTGATAGAAGCATAATTGAGCACAAGTTGGCAATCAGTCCTGACATGAAGCCAAAAAAGCAAAAGCTCAGAAAGATGTCAAAGGAAAAAGCTGATGCTGTGAAAGCTGAAGTGCAAAGGCTGCTAGATGCCAATGTCATACGCGAAGTCAAATACCCAACATGGCCAGCCAACACTGTGCCAGTTCAGAAGAAGAATGGCAAATGACAAATGTGCATCGACTTCACAGATCTCAATAAGGCTTGCCCAAAAGATGATTTTCCCATTGCCAAGGATTGATAAGATTGTTGATCAAGCAGCAGCAAGCGAGATGATGTCCCTCTTAGATTGCTTTTCTGGCTACCATCAAATCTGGATGAAGAAAGAGGATGAGGAAAAGACCAGCTTCATCACACCAGTCGGCACCTTTTGCTTCGTCAGGATGCCTGAGGGGCTCCGGAATGCAGGAACCACTTTTTGCCGAATGTCAAGCACAGTGTTCAAAGATGAACTGTTCAAGACAATATTGGCATATGTTGACGACATCTTGGTCAAAAGTGTCAAGACCACATATCAGATCTGGCAATCGCCTTCGCTCGCATGAGACAAGCTGGTCTCAAGTTAAATCCAGAAAAATGTGTATTCAGAGTGACAAAAGGAAAGATCCTTGGTTGTCTGATATCAGCTCACGAGATAGAAGCTAATCCAGACAAGATAAACGCAATCCTTGACATGGAAGAGCCAAAGTGCATGAGAGACGTGCAGAAGCTATCTGGCAGAATCGCTGCACTCAACAGATTCATCGCAAAAGCAGCAGAGCGAAGCTTACCATTCTTTGCAACACTCAGAAATGCAGCTAAGTTCCAATGGGGGCCAGAGCAATCAAAAGCGTTCCACGAGCTAAGGCAATACTTGATGCAGCTAACGAAGCTGACAGTACCAGACCCAAAGGCACCACTGCTACTGTACATTGCAGCATCACAATCGGCAGTTAGCACAGCGCTTATCACAGAAAAGCTGATAGACGGCAGAAACATTCAGCAGCCAGTATACTATGTGTCGGAGGCATTGGCCGCGTCGAAGCTGTTTTACACAGAGATGGAGAAGTTGATCTATGCAGGCTTCCAGAAAACTCAGGCACTATTTTGAGGGCCACAACATCAGAGTCCTCACAGACCAGCCTCTAAAAGAACTTTTGAACAATAAAGAGGCTTCCGTCAGAATACATAAGTGGGCTGCTGAAAGGATCGATGGCCCAAGAGGGGGGGTGAATTGGGACTTTTTCAAAACTATGAAAAACAATTTCCTAGCCTATCATGCTAGTGTTGCCCAAACCTAAAATTCAATGGAATGCCAACCCTATACTAAGCAAGAAACCTAAACAAGCAAGAACTAGCAACCACAAGAAAGTAAATGCTTGAAAGGAAATGCGGGAAAGTAAAGAGAGTGGGCACGAAGACAATCGGATTTTTTCCCGTGGTATTGAGGAGTTGACGCTCCCCCCTAGTCCACGTTGGAGCACTCACTAAGAGTATTGCTCCATCTTGATCCACCAAGAACCAAGAGCTCCACTAAGAATATCCTTTCTCCATCTCCGGAACGGCGGGCTTCAAGAACCATGTACAACCTTGTATCTTGGGGCTCCCACAATCTCCAAGAGCTCACCAAGAACTCCTCCAATCACCAAGACCGGCTAGGTGCCGTCAAACACCAAGAGTAACAGGCCTCCAAGACTTCACTTGATCAAGAACTAAACCCAAACTCAAGCTAGATGCACACTAAGTGGATGAACTAGCTCAAACTCACTCAAGATCTTCACTATTCACTCAAGTGGCTCCTTGCAACTCTCAAGGGGTGTCTCAGGTGGTAAGAGGTCCAAAGAGCAGCCAGGAAATCGACCAAGGGGGTATATATAGGCTAGATACAAAGAACTAGCCGTTACTCAACAACTCCCCTGAAACAGCGAACGGCGTATAATCCGCCGTAGGCAAAAGTAGCTACGGCGTATCATACGGCGCATGCTTTTCAAACGGTCGAAAACCTTTTCCAATGGCTACTTCCACGCGGCATATAATCCGCCGGTACACTAAGTACCATCGGCGTATCATATGGCGAACTTAAACCCCAACGGTCAAAACCACTTTTCAACTGCTGACTCGGCCAAAACATACGCCGATACCGGCGTATCATACGGCGCAGGCTTTCCTCGAACTCCTCCATGACATGCTTCAGGATACCGCCGATACGTAGCATGTGCGCCGTTACTCCGCCGCGACCGGCGTATCATACGGCACCTGGGGTATTGAAGACCCAACTTGACACAGCTCCATGCCCTGCACGCCGTATGTTCCGCCCCGTGTCAGAACAGTAACACTGGAACATACGCCGTGGCCTTCATTTGAATTCCTTAGCACGCCGTAGGCCTTCTGAATTGTACGCCGTTGCCGGCGTATCATACGCCGTTCACTGAGAATGCAAAACTCGTCCAATTCAAGTGCTTTGAGTTTTGGCTTTGCTTCAAACTTGATCAAGGATATATTTGGGATGTTTTGGGCTAGGTTTTGGGATGTGTGCATCTAACTCAAGCATAGGCCTAGCTTTGATCAAGCTACTAACTTAGAAACCCCCCTTAATAGTACGGTCTATCTAGAAAACTAGAAAACCTAACTAAACCAAGTGTCCTTCATCTCCTTTTGACACATGGATCTAGAAAAGTCCTAAGCCTTCATGAAAGATCCGATTTGATTCCAATTGAGGGGCCTCCTTTCATACACTCCATGCGACTTAAACATGTTTATAATTGATCCTTCAAAACACACGTTAGTCACATAGATAGTATTGTCATTTATCACCAAAACTCGCCATCTAAGATGGCCTAGATGCTTCAATCTCCCCCTTTTTGGTGATAGATGACAACACACCCAATAGAGATATAGAATTAAGCGCAACGGGCTTGTGGTTTACCAAATCCACTCGCTCACGTAAAAGTAAGAACGAGAAGGGACGGGGAATGGGCGAGTGGTTTACCAAGGCCACTAACCACAAGAATTGCATAAAGTAAATGCGATAATTAAATGACAATAATTAAACAAGCATTACTTAAGCAAACCACTCACAAGGTATATAGACATGTCAAACCACAAGCAAGCTCAAGAGCCAAAAAACATGTCCATACACAGAAAACGCATGAAGAAGCAACACACTCCCTCCCAAGCTCCCCCTATCTCTAACCCTCCTATCTATCTCCCCTTTGGCATCTAAGCACCAAAAGGAGGTCCTCAAGGGTCCTGCGCCGGAGGCGAAGAGGCAGGAGGAGTCTCCGGGCGACGAGGCACTGTAGTGAACTGCTCGGTGTCGATCTCCTCGTCGGAGTCGGAGTCGGAAGCGGTGCCGGCGGTGTCGGACTCAGCTGGAAGCGAAGTAGAAGCCGTCGGGAGTCCAGACGTCGTTGCAACAAAGGGATCCTCAGCGGCCATCATCTCCCTCTCGATCTGGGCGGTCACCGACTCAAGAGTCAAGTCTGGAGTCTCAGAGAGTGAGGCGGTGACCGGCGGAACTGGAGCGGTGGAAACTGGGAGAGTCGGCTGGGGTGACGACTCGAAGAGTAGAAGTCCTGAACTGACTGGAGCCGTCAGAGATCCCAGAGGCCGCGGAGCGTGCTGGTGAGCAACTGAGAACTGGCTCGGGCTCTGGGGAGCCTCCTGCTGCTGCTGCGGCTGCTGCTGTACTGGCACTGGGGAGAGGATCGGGCGAGGGAACGGCCCAGTGTGGATCAGCGGCGAGATCGGGAACGTAGAGATAGGAGTGAACTGATACCCGCCGACTGAACCTGGCAGAGGAGTAGAGGCACTAGCTGGGGGCCTGAGATCAGGCACCACTGGAGCTGGAAGGCCTGCGTGGTCGTACAAGGTGCCGATCGTCCCATGCAGCCAGGTGAACATCAGCGCTGAGGTGTGCTGCTGCTGCTGAAGGGCTAGAGCGGTGGCCTGCTGCTGCTGGATCATCGTGTTCATCATCTCCGTCTGCCGGGCCACCTGACGAGCGAGCTGGTCCTGGAGAGCTAGCTGCTCCCTCCGGAATGAGTCGTGCTGCAGCGCCTGCTCTCTGCGAATCGCGGCCTGCTGCTCCTCAAGCCTCTGTGAGTGCTGAAGCTGTGCCTGCTGAGTCGCCGCCAGTGACTGTAGTATAGCTGTGAGCTCTGAAGGCTGAGTCACTGCGGCCTCTGTGACAACCGGAGGCGGTGGAGGTGGTGGAGCTGAAGGTCCTGCCTCGGCGTCGTGAGCAAGAGGAGGAGGCGAGAGCGGCGGAAGCTCGAAGTCGCTGTCCTCAGAGCTGTCACTGGAGACCATGAAGTACTGTGGAAGCTGAGCCTCTGCCCGAGCTAAGGTACTGTCCTCCTCTGCTGCCTCTGCTCGCTGCTTTGGAGCCATCTGCTCTGTGGCCTGCCTCATAGCTCTACGGCCGCGGCGGCAGTCCTCCGGCTTGGCCGGACCGTAGGTGGCGTAGCGATAGGGTGTCGACTTGTAAAGCTCCCTGAAACGGTGTGGCCGGTAGGTCAAGAAGATCCGAGAAAGGATGTGACCGTAGACCATCCGGCGTCCAGCTGGCAACCCGTCAGAGATGACATCCTGAATCTCACAGATCAGGAAGTCGGCGATGTCGAACCGGGTCTTAGTGAGCAAAGCTGCCAGTAGCCACTGCTGAACGGACGAGACTGCCTCCCCATAGCCTGCCCTCGGAAGGAGTGAGACTCGAGTAGTGCGGAGGAAGGCGTAGGCCAACTGAGTCATAGCATCTGGGACTCGGGGGGCGCCGGGGATCAGCGGGGGGTCAAAGAGTATCGCGACCTGCTCGTCGGAAGGGAAGACACCCCCAAGCTGGCTGCAGCGGGGAGGAGTGGCACCTGGGTGAGCCTGCTCGTGAATCCGGTACTCACACTCCTCCAACCCGTAGAACTGTCGAATCTGCTGAGCTGTGAGCCGGTGCTTCTCCCCCTCAAACATGAAAATCATGTACTCTCAGTCAGCTGGGATCCACACTGTGGAGTAGAAGACCCGGATCCACTCCTCAATATAACCACGAGTCATGGCCTTTGAACTTAGAGATTGAGACTTTAAACTCGTTAGGACGTGACTCAATAGGCAAGAAAGCACAACATTGATTTCATCATTCTTATGGAGTTGTTAAGTCACATTGAAAGTGAAGTAACTTTCTCACAAGATGATTTCTCCTTTGTGATCTAACGCATGCAAAATGCAATGCAAGACAGGTGCATGAAATTAAACATGAATGCAAGCCTTACATGACAAGAAAGATGCAGTAACGGAATTTAAATCTATCTTGTCAAGTTTGAACCCTTCTCAAGCTTGATCATGATGAGCCAAACAACATGCCTTGAGCGAAAGGGGAACCACCGGCTCAAGCAAGACCCATGCTCATCACTATCTTGACAAGGTTAGACAAGCCCCTAGCATATATACATATGAAATGCATTCTATATGACAAGGCAAACCTACATGATGTTAGAAGCATCTAAAACGTTAAGCTCACTTCGTAACCTCGAAAAAGTTGCATCATCAAGAGGTTTTGTGAAGATATCCGCCAATTGATCTTCTGAACGAACACCACAAAGTGATATGTCATTACGGGCTACATGATCACGAAGGAAGTGATGGCGAATATCTATGTGCTTTGTGCAGGAGTGTTGAACCGGGTTATTAGCAAGTTTTACGGCACTCTCGTTATCACAAAGGAGGGGAACCCTATCTAGCACCACACCATAATCCAAGAGGCTTTGCTTCATATAAAGGATTTGAGCACAACAAGCCCCGGCGGCAATGTATTCCGCCTCCGTGGTGGATAAGGCCACGGAATTTTGCTTCTTAGATGACCATGAAACTAAGGAACGCCCTAGCAAATGGCAACCCCCCGAGGTACTCTTACGGTCAACACGGCATCCGGCAAAATCCGAATCCGAGTAACCCAAGAGAGTGAAAGAAGCACCTTTGGGGTACCACAAACCTATGCTAGGTGAAAAGTTAAGGTATCTAAAGATTCTTTTTAAGGCACTTAGATGGGATTCCTTAGGATTAGCTTGGAAACGAGCACATAAGCATACACTAAACATGATATCCAGCCTAGATGCGGTAAGGTAAGGAAGTGACCCAATCATAGAGCGATAAAGCTTTTGGTCAACCGATTTACCGGATTCATCCAAGTCGAGATGTCCATTGGTTGGCATTGGAGTCTTGATCGGCTTGCATTCATCCATCTTGAACTTCTTGAGGATGTCCTTCGTGTACTTTTCTTGATGGATGAACGTCCCTTCCTTCAATTGCTTGATTTGAAATCCAAGGAAGAAGTTGAGCTCGCCGATCATGGACACCTCGAACTCCTTAGACATCATGCCACCAAATTCCTTGCAAAATTCTTGGTTAGTTGAACCAAAGATAATATCATCAACATAAATTTGACAAATGAAGAGCTCATTGTCGATGATCTTTGTGAACAAGGTGGTGTCCACCCTCCCGATCTTGAATCCCCAGTTGATGAGGAAGTCACGTAGGCGTTCATACCAAGCCCTTGGCGCTTGCTTGAGCCCGTAGAGCGCCTTGTGCAACCTATAAACATGGTTAGGATATCTAGGTTCCTCAAAACCGGGAGGTTGTTCAACATAAACCAATTCATTGATATAACCATTTAAGAAAGCGCTCTTCATATCCATTTGATATAACTTGATATTATGATGTGAAGCATATGCAAGGAGGATACGGATGGCTTCAAGTCTTGCCATGGGAGCAAAGGTTTCACCGTAGTCCAAACCTTCCACTTGTGAGAAGCCCTTGGCGACAAGTCTTGCCTTGTTGCGCACCACCACACCATGTTCATCTTGCTTGTTGCGGAAGACCCACTTGGTGCCAATCACGTTCTTGCCTTGGGGACGCTCTTCAAGGACCCAAACTTGATTGCGGGTGAAGTTGTTGAGTTCTTCTTGCATAGCCATCACCCAATCTGGGTCCTCAAGAGCTTCACCTACGTGAGTGGGTTCCATACAAGAGACAAACGAGTAATGTTCACAAAATGAAGCGTATTGACGACGACGAGTCCGTGTACCGCCACTTGGGTCTCCCATGACTAAGTCAATAGGATGGTTGGTGGAGGTACGTGTACGCTTCACTTGTGGTTCTTCAATTGATGGTTGTGGTGGATCAACGTCTTGTGCTTGAGCTTGAGCTTCCTCTTGTGTGATGAGAGTGTCGTCGGAAGGAAGTGGCTCTTGTTGATCTTGATCTTCATGATCTTGCTCATCTTGTTCTTGGTCTTGGGTATCATCTAAAGCTTGATCATCTTGTTCTTGAGTTTCTTGATCTTGATCAACTTGGGGAGCCATGGAGTTGGATGAAGTAGTTGGTGTTGCTTCCTTCTCATCATCGGACGAGTCGAGGTGGTAGCATGAAGTAGTGTGTACAACTCGTCTTCTTTGAGAAGGCTTGCTTTGTGTAGATGTAGAAGGTACATCTTCATCCTCCTCCTTTGGCTTGATGTCCCCAATAGCCATCTTCTTCATTGCATCTCTTAGTGGTTCATCACCTACATCATCACAAGAGAAACTCTCCCCTTGGGAGCCCTTAGTCTCATCAAACTCCACATCACACGTTTCTTCAATAGTGCGAGTTGCATTATTGAATACTCGATATGCCTTGGAGTTAGATGAATAACCAACAAGAAAACCAACATCACATCTACTTTCAAACTTNGGGGCGCCGGGGATCAGCGGGGGGTCAAAGAGTATCGCGACCTGCTCGTCGGAAGGGAAGACACCCCCAAGCTGGCTGCAGCGGGGAGGAGTGGCACCTGGGTGAGCCTGCTCGTGAATCCGGTACTCACACTCCTCCAACCCGTAGAACTGTCGAATCTGCTGAGCTGTGAGCCGGTGCTTCTCCCCCTCAAACATGAAAATCATGTACTCTCAGTCAGCTGGGATCCACACTGTGGAGTAGAAGACCCGGATCCACTCCTCAATATAACCACGAGTCATGGCCTTTGAACTTAGAGATTGAGACTTTAAACTCGTTAGGACGTGACTCAATAGGCAAGAAAGCACAACATTGATTTCATCATTCTTATGGAGTTGTTAAGTCACATTGAAAGTGAAGTAACTTTCTCACAAGATGATTTCTCCTTTGTGATCTAACGCATGCAAAATGCAATGCAAGACAGGTGCATGAAATTAAACATGAATGCAAGCCTTACATGACAAGAAAGATGCAGTAACGGAATTTAAATCTATCTTGTCAAGTTTGAACCCTTCTCAAGCTTGATCATGATGAGCCAAACAACATGCCTTGAGCGAAAGGGGAACCACTGGCTCAAGCAAGACCCATGCTCATCACTATCTTGACAAGGTTAGACAAGCCCCTAGCATATATACATATGAAATGCATTCTATATGACAAGGCAGACCAACATGATGTTAGAAGCATCTAAAACGTTAAGCTCACTTCGTAATCTCGAAAAAGTTGCATCATCAAGAGGTTTTGTGAAGATATCCGCCAATTGATCTTCTGAACGAACACCACAAAGTGATATGTCATTACGGGCTACATGATCACGAAGGAAGTGATGGCGAATATCTATGTGCTTTGTGCAAGAGTGTTGAACCGGGTTATTAGCAAGTTTTACGGCACTCTCGTTATCACAAAGGAGGGGAACCCTATCTAGTACCACACCATAATCCAAGAGCCTTTGCTTCATATAAAGGATTTGAGCACAACAAGCCCCGGTGGCAATGTATTCCGCCTCCGTGGTGGATAAGGCCACGGAATTTTGCTTCTTAGATGACCATGAAACTAAGGAACGCCCTAGCAAGTGGCAACCCCCCGAGGTACTCTTACGGTCAACACGGCATCCGGCAAAATCCGAATCTGAGTAACCCAAGAAAGTGAAAGAAGCACCTTTGGGGTACCACAAACCTATGCTAGGTGAAAAGTTAAGGTATCTAAAGATTCTTTTTAAGGCACTTAGATGGGATTCCTTAGGATTAGCTTGGAAACGAGCACATAAGCATACACTAAACATGATATCCAGCCTAGATGCGGTAAGGTAAGGAAGTGACCCAATCATAGAGCGATAAAGCTTTTGGTCAACCGATTTACCGGATTCATCCAAGTCGAGATGTCCATTGGTTAGCATTGGAGTCTTGATCGGCTTGCATTCATCCATCTTGAACTTCTTGAGGATGTCCTTCGTGTACTTTTCTTGATGGATGAACGTCCCTTCCTTCAATTGCTTGATTTGAAATCCAAGGAAGAAGTTGAGCTCGCCGATCATGGACACCTCGAACTCCTTAGACATCATGCCACCAAATTCCTTGCAAAATTCTTGGTTAGTTGAACCAAAGATAATATCATCAACATAAATTTGACAAATGAAGAGCTCATTGTCGATGATCTTTGTGAACAAGGTGGTGTCCACCCTCCCGATCTTGAATCCCCAGTTGATGAGGAAGTCACGTAGGCGTTCATACCAAGCCCTTGGCGCTTGCTTGAGCCCGTAGAGCGCCTTGTGCAACCTATAAACATGGTTAGGATATCTAGGTTCCTCAAAACCGGGAGGTTGTTCAACATAAACCAATTCATTGATATAACCATTTAAGAAAGCGCTCTTCATATCCATTTGATATAACTTGATATTATGATGTGAAGCATATGCAAGGAGGATACGGATGGCTTCAAGTCTTGCCATGGGAGCAAAGGTTTCACCGTAGTCCAAACCTTCCACTTGTGAGAAGCCCTTGGCGACAAGTCTTGCCTTGTTGCGCACCACCACACCATGTTCATCTTGCTTGTTGCGGAAGACCCACTTGGTGCCAATCACGTTCTTGCCTTGGGGACGCTCTTCAAGGACCCAAACTTGATTGCGGGTGAAGTTGTTGAGTTCTTCTTGCATAGCCATCACCCAATCTGGGTCCTCAAGAGCTTCACCTACGTGAGTGGGTTCCATACAAGAGACAAACGAGTAATGTTCACAAAATGAAGCGTATTGACGACGACGAGTCCGTGTACCGCCACTTGGGTCTCCCATGACTAAGTCAATAGGATGGTTGGTGGAGGTACGTGTACGCTTCACTTGTGGTTCTTCAATTGATGGTTGTGGTGGATCAACGTCTTGTGCTTGAGCTTGAGCTTCCTCTTGTGTGATGAGAGTGTCGTCGGAAGGAAGTGGCTCTTGTTGATCTTGATCTTCGTGATCTTGCTCATCTTGTTCTTGGTCTTGGGTATCATCTAAAGCTTGATCATCTTGTTCTTGAGTTTCTTGATCTTGATCAACTTGGGGAGCCATGGAGTTGGATGAAGTAGTTGGTGTAGCTTCCTTCTCATCATCGGACGAGTCGAGGTGGTAGCATGAAGTAGTGTGTACAACTCGTCTTCTTTGAGAAGGCTTGCTTTGTGTAGATGTAGAAGGTACATCTTCATCCTCCTCCTTTGGCTTGATGTCCCCAATAGCCATCTTCTTCATTGCATCTCTTAGTGGTTCATCACCTACATCATCACAAGAGAAACTCTCCCCTTGGGAACCCTTAGTCTCATCAAACTCCACATCACACATTTCTTCAATAGTGCGAGTTGCATTATTGAATGCTCAATATGCCTTGGAGTTAGATGAATAACCAACAAGAAAACCAACATCACATCTACTTTCAAACTTGCCTAGGTGCTTTCTCTTTTTGAAAATGTAGCACTTACAACCAAACACCTGGAAGTAGGAGATGTTGGGCTTCCTCCCAATGAGAAGCTCATAGGGCGTCTTCTTCAAGAAGCGGTGAAGGTAGACGCGGTTGGAAGCATGACACGCCGTGTTGATAGCTTCCGCCCAAAACCTTTGCGGGATGCCATAGTCATCCAACATGGCCCTTGCTAGAGTGATCAAGGTCTTGTTCTTCCTTTCAACAACACCATTTTGTGGTGGATGAGAACTCATGCTTGATGCCGCCTTCATTGCAAAATTCTTCAACTTGGGTGTTCTTGAACTCGGAGCCGTTGTCGCTTCGGACCTTGACCAATGTAGACTTGAATTCCACTTGTGCTCTCTTGGTGAAGTTCTTGAATATGCCGGCCGTCTTGCTCTTGTCATCTAGAAAGAAAGTCCAAGTATATCTAGAATAATCATCAACAATGACAAGGCAATAAAGATTACCACCAAGGCTCTTGTAGGTAGTTGGGCCGAAGAGGTCCATGTGAAGAAGTTCAAGAGGTTGAGTCATCGACATGAACGCCTTCATGGGATGTGAAGTTGCAAATTTCTTGCCGGCTTGGCATGCACTACATGGCTTGTTCTTCTCAAACTTCACATCCTCCACACCAACCACCAGTCCTCTCTTGAAAGCTTTCTTGAGTTGGCTCATTCCAATATGAGCAATGTGCCTATGCCAAAGCCAACCCTTGGAACTCTTGGTGAAGAGGCATGTTGACAACCTAGCATCATTAGAAGAGAAATCCACAAGATAGATGTTGCCATGTCTAAAGCCTTTGAAGATAACATTTTTATGTTTCTTGCTTGACACGACAACATCGGTATCGCTAAATGTGCAAGTTAGTCCAAGGTCACAAAGTTAGTCCAATAGAGATATAGAATTAAGCGCAACGGGCTTGTGGTTTACCAAATCCACTCGCTCACGTAAAAGTAAGAACGAGAAGGGACGGGGAATGGGCGAGTGGTTTACCAAGGCCACTAACCACAAGAATTGCATAAAGTAAATGCGATAATTAAATGACAATAATTAAACAAGCATTACTTAAGCAAACCACTCACAAGGTATATAGACATGTCAAACCACAAGCAAGCTCAAGAGCCAAAAAACATGTCCATACACAGAAAACGCATGAAGAAGCAACACAATCCCTCCCAAGCTCCCCCTATCTCTAACCCTCCTATCTATCTCCCCCTTTGGCATCTAAGCACCAAAAGGAGGTCCTCAAGGGTCCTGCGCTGGAGGCGAAGAGGCGGGAGGAGTCTCCGGGCGACGAGGCACTGTAGTGAACTGCTCGGTGTCGATCTCCTCGTCGGAGTCGGAGTCGGAAGCGGTGCCGGCGGTGTCGGACTCGGCTGGAAGTGAAGTAGAAGCCGTCGGGAGTCCAGACGTCGTCTGTTGACGGTCCTTAAGTACCACTTTTGGCCATCAACTTCTGCAGAGAATATGTCAAATATAATCACCAAACATAGTGATAGGGTTTATTACTAACTATTTCCACGAGTGTTGGTATTTTACCTTGTCATGTAGGAAAGGACATTAATGGTTTGAGATGGATCCAAATATATCATTATTACAAACTATCTCAAAAGCCAAGTTGGAGTGCTTTACTACGTAGAGCTCGTCGAGACGATTTCGATGGATATATTATTCATGTTATTTGGAGCTCGGATGAATAAAATAGAGAAATCACAATTGTTGAGCAGCGCTGATGTCAGCGCTGCTGACGTCAGCATGCAGGGCCCACCCGCCGGTGCACTCTACCACGCAGGCGCGGGAACGCTGCCAGGGCCCACGCCGCCCGGGCGCATTCCACGCAGCTACGCGGGAGCACGGCCAAGCGGGGCAACGTGGCGCCCTCCCGCTGGCTGCTCTGCTCCACCGCGTTCAACGCGGGAGGCCAGCCCGGTCAGAATGGCCATGGCGCACGCCTGTCACAACCTGCTACGCGGAGCAGCTCAAGCCATCGAAGGTGCAGGCAGGGCCCACAGGGCCGATCGGCCAGTGCCGTAACGCACGTCGCACGTTCGCATGAAGAACAGGCCGAGTGCAGGAGCAACCAAGGACATGTGTCGCCACCCCATTCGTCCCATCACGCGGATCAAGGAAACCTGGACCACGGGATCGACGAGGAGAAAGCACATGCATGCCAGAATTGCTTCGCGCCCTATTCCTGTGCGCACCGACGTGGGAACGTCGGTTCCTAGGGGCAGGTGTCACAAGGGGAGGATTAGGAGAGGAATATTCCCTAGGACCTAAGGAGGGTCTCCACTCTTCCAAGGCACCCTCTACACTATAAATACCCCCTACCCCTCACTCTCAACACACACAAGATTGAGAAGCCACAAGCTCCACTCCAAGGCGAAGCTCTACTCCAGTGTAGTATCTAGAGAATAGGAAGAGAGTGAAGGGTAGTCCGGGGGAAGTGTCGGGACTGTCGGCACTCTTCCCCGATCTTGTACCTCGACGGATGCTTCCTTCTTCTAGTAAGTGTTCGTGATCTCTTATGGTATTACGTTCTCTTGATTAAGTAAGTTCTCTGCTATAGTTGCTTGCGGGTTCATCGTTCATTAATCATTCGTGAATGCTTAGTTAATACTTTGGTCTAGGAACAAGACTAAAGTAGTAATTGATAGCATAGACGTGGTGTCTGGGCTAGAAGTTACCTTTGTTTGCCTCGTAGCCCCACGTATTCAGAGGTAGGCGGCAGGTGGTGACAGCCCTGTCCGTCCTTTGTAATCCTCGCCGTTCGGGTACGACGTAGAGCTGTTGGTCGGCAATTTCCTAGAGGCCTAGGATACCCCGGTGCCCAAAGTAAGTAAACTATAGACGCTGAGCTTATCCTTCATCAAGGTCCTTAACCATAGAAATCCTCTCTGCCCTCGCCATCATTTCTCTTGTTGTCCTTGGACGATCTCGTTAGAAGATTAGTACACACGTTCCCTGTGGATTCGATACCCTGAATACTTCCGGGTGAAAGCTACAACGGTATCCGTGCGCTTGCGGATTTATCTGCGACCGTAAGAAATACCAACAAGCTTTCTGGCGCCGTTGCCGGGGAACGGTTGCTGTATTATCTTCGAACCTTGTTTGTCCTTGTATCTTTTTATTTTTTGTTTATTTTATTTTACCAGTTACCCCCCTCTACCATGGAGCAATATTCTATTATAGACTTCTCTGCTTCAAGGCGTGAGTTCTTTGAGCTACAACCTTCTGATCAACCAATCACCACATCTAGCTTTGAACTCCGCCCCGGCTTTATAGCCATGGTTCGAAATAAAACCTTCTTAGGGGCCAATAATGAAAATCCTTATGATCACCTGCGAGAATTTGAGTTGTTGTGCTCATGTTTGAGAATCTTAGGCATGACACAAGAGACCATCAAATGGAAGTTATTTCCATTCTCTCTCGATGAGACGGCAAAGAGATGTTACTACCAGACCGTTAGGGATGTAAACGGAAATTGGGGAAAATTACAGGATAAGTTTTGTCTTTACTTCTTTTCCATTCACCGTATATGTGCCCTTCGGAGGGAGATCGTCTGCTTCCAGCAGGGTGAGAAGGAAACTCTAGGTGCAGCTTGGGAAAGATTTGTTTCACTAAACAAATTTGGCCCAGACTTAGGCATACCCTACTTCATGCTCATGCAACATTTTCGATCGGGCCTAAAAAAGGAAGTTGTTTTCATCCTAGATGGTGCTGCCGGTGGTTCGTTCATGCACGTAACCCTGGATGAAGGGAGAGCTCTTCTAGAAAAGATTCTGGAAAACACTCCCTCCATCGAAACACATCACGAACCCCAGCATAGCCCTAAGACAAGATCCATGCAAGATGATACTAGTATGGCCGTACCCGAGCCAAACCTTTTTACCTCGCATGATCCAGTCTTAGAGCCCACATCCGAACCAAAGCCACCGAAGGAAGAAAAAGTTTTACCTTCGGCATACGAGGATTCTGGAAATCTCTTGGATCACACTAGGCACAAAAAGGCTGCGACACCTCCCATTTATCATCCTTCAGATCCACTCAAGGAGGTTTTCCCCGATATATCCATAAGGGAACCACCAATGAAATGGTTAAAGGAAGTGAAGCATTCTTTTGAAGCAATTCGGATGGTTGCACCTTCCAAAACCATGCATTGCTCTTTAAGGGGAATTACCGTAGAAGCCCTTTACAACCCAACCGTCGAGGCTAGCATCATGTCTGAATCCTTTGCGAACATTTTCTTGGGCAACATGCCTCTAGCCTCGACCGACAAGCTTTTCAAAAGTCCCTCAGGACACATCTTTGAATGTCGTGGAATTGCAAGGGCTGTGCCGATCAAAATAGACAAAATCAAGGTTCATCTAGATTTTCATATCTTTTCTATCTTTGATTTTGATCTTCTCATAGGCCTCCCACTAGAAAAGCTTATCCAAAAAGAAGCATCTCATGGGAGCCTTCATGACACGCTTGGGAAAGCGGCTTTTGCCAATCCTATCTCTTGCCCAGAAATTCCAAAAGCAAAGCCTCCTCCCCAGCATAGCCCGCTCGAGAAGGTAATGTTTGTGTCGCCATTCGAACCTACTTCTCATCTCGAACGACCTTCATCATCACCTTCAATCAAGCGGAAGCCGTGTCCCTTAGGCCCTCAGGAAGTTATTCTCGATAATGATCAAGAAACAACTCCAATTTTCAATGATGAACCTCTTGAGTTGGAGAACCCAAGGGCCATGGACACGTTTGAAGTATTGACTCTGGAATCTGAGCGAAAGGATTCTATAAATGAGCATGAAACCTTCTCTTTCAAAATCCCACAAGAGTCATGCACATTTAATGAATCTCCAGAGTTAATCATGCTTTATGCCACAAGCGCACACGAGGGCTACAACCACCTTATGGTCCTCACTTCTAAAATGTTTAGCAGGTTGGTTGTGGATGCATTTGTTTATCATAAACATTGCAGATTTCGTGTTGCATCTTTGGCACTAACATTGCAGCTAGAACTTCAACGGTACATCAACAATTGGCGATAATCATGGGAACTACGTCGCCAATGATAGCTGCAATGTGAGGGTTCCCCATGGTCTAGCTTCAGACCATAAACAAAGCACTGCCGGGAGATGGCCCGGATTATCATTTATTTTCCTTTCAAATAAAAGCAAGAACATGTTTTTAGGATAAACTTTCCTTCGGGTATTTTTGGTCGCTAACCATTTCAGGTGGAGATTGAGAAGAACGATGGACAGGTGATGCTTAAGAACATGGAGCTACATCAGCAGTAACACCTTGGTAAGTTTTGTTCGTGGAACGAATTTTGAAGGAGGCCAACACACTTGATTTTTGGTGTCCAACGACACAAAAATCCAAGTGTGGGGGAGGTCGATAAGTATTTCGCAATAAGTTCCATTTGTACAAAATTTTTATCTTGGTTTTCAGGTGATGCTAGTTCTTGCGTCTTGCTCTATAAAAAAAATATGTTCCATAAAAAATTGCACAACTAAAAAATATTTGAATCCAATAAGGGCTCTTGGTTCTCAAAACCAAAGAGCCATTGTTTTGTTTCCACCATGTATGAATAAATGCAGGTACAAGATCAAGTGTGGGGGTTTTTCGAGTTTCCTGACGTGCACATGATCGAGACCACCCACAGACAGGTTGTACAACATCGCACAGGACAGCTCAAGAAAGATCAAGGCGACCGAGCCCCAGAAGGTGTCGGCCGATCCCCTTGGTCGGCCGATGGCCCTCTGGCATCTCTCGTCCACATTTTCGTCCAGAGCGATGGTTTGCGCACCCTATCCTTAATCCTCTCTGATTCATGAGTTAATTCATTCCTATCTTGATATGATCATTAAAATTAAACTCATGATTAAATAAGCTCTGATGCTCCTTTGGTTTACATGTCTATCCTTGATTGGCTTGCATATTCTTTATTCCTTGCACATACGCCTGCTGCTTGTGAACATATATCTTTAGGAAACATGTTTATCTAAGTGGTTGATTAATGAGATATGGTATGATAAAAGAAATCTTGCTCTTTTTGTACAAAGTACTTGGGATGTTTTCCTTGCAAACTTTAAAATCAATAGCCTTACAAAGCTCCTCAGTGATGCCTTATTCCTACCAAAGCCATATGATGTTCACATTGAAAACCCCATACACATATGCTGCTTGTTTATTGCATTGAGCTTTGTCAAATTGTTGTGACCCCTGTAAGATGCTCTTCATGCTTTCATGATCAAGATCACGTACACTCCATATACACATGCTAAACTTCTACACTGGAAGTTAGCAACATACATTTCATCCATCCACAAAATAAATACTCCATTTAAGTGTTGATCTCCTCTCCAAGTATTATTTCAAAAAGAGACATGGGCTATAGAAAAAAATATGGACACATGAACGTACAAGCATAAAAAATAAGAGAAAGAAAAAAATATGGGCATATGAAGGCCCAAGTATCATGAAAAATATATATATATATTATAGCCATGTTCTCAAAATAAATTCAAGAGGAGAGAGATCATACAAAAAGAAGTTATCATTCCATTGTTTCACACACATGCACATCTTGATCAGATTGTATGAATAGTATTCTTCTTGAATCCACTCTTTGATTTTGCAATATATGTGATGCAAGTATGCCTTATCTTTACTCCTACCTTGAGCCCCACATAAGCCTTTTAGAAGTAGGTAAAAGAAGGAAAATGCCTTGGTAAGAAATCATACATATTGAGCGATCTGAGAGAATCATTTGAGGAACTAGGTAAGGTTATGTTTTAAAAATTTATCGAAAACCCAAGTTACTTAACAGAAGAGTTGAGATGACTTGAATCAAGGTCGTTCCGTTCCTCAACCATCCAAGACACTTCAAAATTCACAAGTGCAGTGATGTTTTGGAATAACTTATATGCTTGCATCATATCAGTTGGAGTCATGTTTTCCACCTTAGTCGTTAATCTTTACTCGAGGACGAGCAAAGGCTAAGTGTGGGGGAGCTCGTTGACGGTCCTTAAGTACCACTTTTGGCCGTCAACTTCTGCAGAGAATATGTCAAATATAATCACCAAACATAGTGATAGGGTTTATTACTAACTATTTCCACGAGTGTTGGTATTTTACCTTGTCATGCACGAAAGGACATTAATGGTTTGAGATGGATCCAAATATATCATTATCACAAACTATCTCAAAAGCCAAGTTGGAGTGCTCTACTACGTAGAGCTCGTCGAGACGATTTCGATGGATATATTATTCATGTTATTTGGAGCTCGGATGAATAAAATAGAGAAATCACAATTGTTGAGCAGCGCAGCATGCAGGGCCCACCCGCCGGCGCACTCTACCACGCAGGTGCGGGAACGCTGCCAGGGCCCATGCCGCCCGGGCGCATTCTACGCAGCTACGCGGGAGCACGGCCAAGCGGGGCAACGTGGCGCCCTCCCGCTGGCTGCTCTGCTCCACCGCGTTCAACGCGGGAGGCCAGCCCGGTCAGAATGGCCATGGCGCACGCCTGTCAGAGTGGGGCCCGAACGGTGCTCATGGGCCACCGACACAGCCTGCTACGCGGAGCAGGTCAAGCCATCGAAGGTGCAGGCAGGGCCCACAGGGCCGATCGGCCAGTGCCGTAACGCATGTTCGCATGAAGAACAGGCCGAGTGCAGGAGCAACCAAGGACATGTGTCGCCACCCCATTCGTCCAGACGACCATCACGCGGATCAAGGAAACCTGGACCACGGGATCGACGAGGGCCGTGTTCGGATGGGAGGTAAAAAAATTGTCCAGGATATTAAATGCTACTTTGACCACTAATTAAGGGTATTAAATAAAGTCAGTTTACAAAACTACCTCCACAACCCCTGTCAAATTCGCGAGATGAATCTAATGAGGCCTTTGACCACGCGATTAGAGGATGATTACTGTAGCATTACTGTAGCAAATCATGGATTAATTAGGTGCAGTAGATTCGTCGCGCAAAGTTGCACTCATCTGTGAAAAGGTTTTGTAAATAAACTTCATTTAGGCCCTCATGCATGCGACAGTAATCCGGGACAATTTTTTGTCCCGGCTGCCGAACACGGCCGAGGAGAAAGCACACGCGCGCCAGAATTGCTTCGCGCCCTATTCCTGTGCGCACCGACGTGGGAACGTCGGTTCCTAGGGGCAGGTGTCACAAGGGGAGGATTAGGAGAGAAATATTCCCTAGGACCTAAGGACGGTCTCCACTCTCCCAAGGCACCCTCTACACTATAAATACCCCCCTACCCCTCACTCTCAGCACACACAAGATTGAGAAGCCACAAGCTCCACTCCAAGGCGAAGCTCTACTCCAGTGTAGTATCTAGAGAATAGGGAGAGAGTGAAGGGTAGTCCGGGGGAAGTGTCGGGACTGTCGGCACTCTTCCCCGATCTTGTACCTCGACGGATGCTTCCTTCTTCTAGTAAGTGTTCGTGATCTCTTATGGTATTACGTTCTCTTGATTAAGTAAGTTCTCTGCGATAGTTGCTTACGGGTTCATCGTTCATTAATCATTCGTGAATGCTTAGTGAATACTTTGGTCTAGGAACAAGACTAAAGTAGTAATTGATAGCATAGACGTGGTGTCTGGACTAGAAGTTACCTTTGTTTGCCTCGTAGCCCCACGTATTCAGAGGTAGGCGGCAGGTGGTGACAGCCCTGTCCGTCCTTTGTAATCCTCGCCGTTCGGGTACGGCGTAGAGCTGTTGGCCGGCAATTTCCTAGAGGCCTAGGATACCCCGGTGCCCAAAGTAAGTAAACTATAGACGCTGAGCTTATCCTTCATCAAGGTCCTTAACCATAGAAATCCTCTCTGCCCTCGCCATCATTTCTCTTGTTGTCCTTGGACGATCTCGTTAGAAGATTAGTACACACGTTCCCTGTGGATTCGATACCCTGAATACTTCCGGGTGAAAGCTACAACGGTATCCGTGCGCTTGCGGATTTATCTGCGACCGTAAGAAATACCAACATCGTCGCAACAAAGGGATCCTCAGCAGCCATCATCTCCCTCTCGATCTGGGCGGTCACCGACTCAAGAGTCGAGTCTGGAGTCTCAGAGAGTGAGGCGGTGACCGGCGGAACTGGAGCGGTGGAAACTGGGAGAGTCGGCTGGGGTGACGACTCGAAGAGTAGAAGTCCTGAACTGACTGGAGCCGTCAGAGATCCCAGAGGCCGCGGAGCGTGCTGGTGAGCAACTGAGAACTGGCTCGGGCTCTGGGGAGCCTCCTGCTGCTGCTGCGGCTGCTGCTGTACTGGCACTGGGGAGAGGATCGGGCGAGGGAACGGCCCAGTGTGGATCAGCGGCGAGATCGGGAACGTAGAGATAGGAGTGAACTGATACCCGCCGACTGAACCTGGCAGAGGAGTAGAGGCACTAGCTGGGGGCCTGAGATCGGGCACCACTGGAGAGCTAGCTGCTCCTTCCGGAACGAGTCGTGTTGCAGCGCCTGCTCTCTGCGAATCGTGGCCTGCTACTCCTCAAGCCTCTGTGAGTGCTGAAGCTGTTCCTGCTGAGTCGCCGCCAGTGACTGTAGTATAGCTGTGAGCACTGAAGGCTGAGTCACTGCGGCCTCTGTGACAACCGGAGGCGGTGGAGGTGGTGGAGCTGAAGGTCCTGCCTTGGCGTCGTGAGCAAGAGGAGGAGGCGAGAGCGGCGGAAGCTCGAAGTCGCTGTCCTCAGAGCTGTCACTGGAGACCATGAAGTACTGTGGAAGCTGAGCCTCTGCCCGAGCTAAGGTACTGTCCTCCTCTGCTGCCTCTGCTCGCTGCTCTGGAGCCATCTGCTCTGTGGCCTGCCTCATAGCTCTACGGCCACGGCGGCAGTCATCCGGCTTGGCCGGACCGTAGGTGGCGTAGCGAGAGGGTGTCAACTCATAAAGCACCCTGAAACGGGGTGGCCGGTAGGTCGAGAAGATCCGAGAAAGGATGTGACCGTAGACCATCCGGCGTCCAGCTGGCAACCCGTCAGAGATGACATCCTGAATCTCACAGATCAGGAAGTCGGCGATGTCGAACCGGGTCTTAGTGAGCAAAGCTGCCAGTAGCCACTGCTGAACGGACGAGACTGCCTCCCCATAGCCTGCCCTCGGAAGGAGTGAGACTCGAGTAGTGCGGAGGAGGGCGTAGGCCAACTGAGTCATAGCATCTGGGACTCGGGGGGCGCCGGGGATCAGCGGGGGGTCAAAGAATATCGCGACCTGCTCGTCGGAAGGGAAGACACCCCCAAGCTGGCTGCAGCGGGGAGGAGTGGCACCTGGGTGAGCCTGCTCGTGAATCCGGTACTCACACTCCTCCAACCCGTAGAACTGTCGAATCTGCTGAGCTGTGAGCCGGTGCTTCTCCCCCCTCAAACATGAAAATCATGTACTCTCGGTCAGCTGGGATCCACACTGTGGAGTAGAAGACCCGAATCCACTCCTCAATATAACCATTATGGCTCAGCAACTCTATCAACCCTGGCTGTGCCTCAAAGAATGGCCTGACGTCCTCTCCAGCAGCCTCACGGATACGACCCACATCGATCCGGCGGTGTTCAAACAGACGGATGCGCCTCTTGTGATAGGACAAGTAGAAGTTGTGCTGTATGTAGGTCCAGAAGCGCTGATCA
The DNA here is from genome assembly GCA_004135705.1 of Alloteropsis semialata. Lineage (NCBI taxonomy): Eukaryota > Viridiplantae > Streptophyta > Magnoliopsida > Poales > Poaceae > Alloteropsis > Alloteropsis semialata. The sequence goes on from CM014277.1 coordinate 20,390,568, forward strand.
ACCCCGGGCTCTCGCACAGGAACGAACCAGTCGATGTCTTGAGATGGACGAAGCCGCTTGATGTGGCCGCTCTGACGGTGGTTAGATCCACCAAACGGAACTGAGCGACCTCTGCATGCTGTCCTGGCTGGGGGTCCTGCCTATGCACCTCTGCTAGCTCCTCAAGCTGCGTGCCCCGACCTTGACGACCGCACTGGGTACCGCCCCCACGAGTCCCAGAACCCTGTCGTGGAGCAGTACGTGGTGTAGCGCTAGTACGGCCAGAACGGCGTAGCTGGGGCTCCGCTGTCTGCTCTACCTGTGCTGTCCCGAAACCTGCTCCCCCCTGCCTGTGCTCCTCCTGCCTCTCCTGGCTCCCTGATGAGTAGAGGGTGCTGCTGGTGGGTGTCTGGGACTGCCAAGGCTCTCTCAAGCTCGCGCTGCTCGCGAGTCCTCTTCTTGCTTTGCTTTGGGGGCATGATCTCCTTGCCCTTTCTCTTCGTCATCTGTCGATAAAGATAAAAGAATGAGAAGGACGATTGAGCTTCTTAGGCTAAACAGGGATAGAACTTGATTAAAGATTGAGCCTAGACATGAAGCTTCTAGAGGATATGTTAAGAGGAAAAAGCGTGCATGTCAAGTAGAAAGATGGGCACAACAGTTCGTCTTCTTAAGCTTTTAGGTGTTCTAACAGATGCACTAAGCATGAGTAAAAACAATAAAAACTTAAGAGAAACATTGTGGTGCACGACAGGAATTCTAACTACTTCATTGGATCTTGGTTAATTGGATCATGGAATTTGCACAGGATCATAAGATTTAGCTATTGTGTCCATGGATTTGCCTAGAATTTGAAAACTCATCATGAAATTGGAATGATGTCATATCTCATATAACAATTTCATGAGGAACAGAGCTTCAAGATCAGATTGGAGAGGTGGGTATTGGCCTCACCACGTCAGAAGAAGGCCGAGAGCGCGCTTATCTTGTTCAAAGCCGGCGAGGACCTTCGGCGGAGGAGGAAACCGCGGGCGGCGGCGGCCCAGAGCGGCGGCGGCCCAGAGTGGTGGCGACCCTAGGGTTGGGGCGCGCGCGGAGGGGAGAGCGCGAGGGCTGAAAGAGGCTCGGTGGGGCGGTGGAGCGGCGGCGGGGTAGTGCAGGGGNAGGCCGGCGGCTTGGTGGGCGGCGGCACGGGGCGGGTTCGGTCAAACTGAGAACGGTTTTGGAGATGGGATAGGTCAAACAACCGAAGCCTTATATGATAGGTGGGTCCCGCGAAAAAACTGAACGGCGTATGATCCGCCGTGGGCGGCGTAGTAACGCCGTACAAGTTACTCAGTACCGATGTAAATCGGGCCAACCTGAAAAGCAACGCCGTATCATCCGCCGGCAGCGCCGTAAGGAAGGTGACGATTTTCAGAACAAGGCCGCCGTTTGATCCGCTGTTACTGTGTGGATACAGGGCGTATAATACGCCGTGCGAGTTGAACAGGAGTTTCAGATTGGCGAACGCCGTATGGTTCTGAAAATGTACGCCGTGTACTGAAGAAAGCATACGCCGTTCAGAGGATGAAACAGAGATTCCAGATCTGGGGCAAAAACCACACGCCGTATGAAACGCCGTTAGCGGCGGAATATACGGCGTTCAGAGAATTTCCAGGCTGAACTAAGATCTCTTAACTAGCCCAACCTTGAACAACCAACAAGCACAAACACAAGTTGGGGTTAGTTTTGAGTGACATCCTCACCCCTCAAACACTCTTTTGAAAGTACCTAAGGTAGCTTAAAAGCTTTACATAACAATAGTTTTTCAAAAGCGAATTAAGAACCAAAGGGGAGAAACTCCAAAAAGAAATGTATGAGTCATGGCCTTTGAACTTAGAGATTGAGACTTTAAGCTCGTTAGGATGTGACTCAATAGGCAAGAAAGCACAACATTGATTTCATCATTCTTATGGAGTTGTTAAGTCACGTTGAAAGTGAAGTAACTTTCTCACAAGATGATTTCTCCTTTGTGATCTAACGCATGCAAGATGCAATGCAAGACAAGTGCATGAAATTAAACATGAATGCAAGCCTTACATGACAAGAAAGATGCAATAACAGAATTTAAATCTATCTTGTCAAGTTTGAACCCTTCTCAAGCTTGATCATGATGAGCCAAACAACATGCCTTGAGCGAAAGGGGAACCACCGGCTCAAGCAAGACCCATGCTCATCACTATCTTGACAAGGTTAGACAAGCCCCTAGCATATATACATATGAAATGCATTCTATATGACAAGGCAAACCTACATGACGTTAGAAGCATCTAAAACGTTAAGCTCACTTCGTAACCTCGAAAAAGTTGCATCATCAAGAGGTTTTGTGAAGATATCCGCCAATTGATCTTCCGAACGAACACCACAAAGTGATATGTCGTTACGGGCTACATGATCACGAAGGAAGTGATGGCGAATATCTATGTGCTTTGTGCGAGAGTGTTGAACCGGGTTATTAGCAAGTTTTACGGCACTCTCGTTATCACAAAGGACGGGAACCCTATCTAGTACCACACCATAATCCAAGAGGCTTTGCTTCATATAAAGAATTTGAGCACAACAAGCCCCGGCGGCAATGTATTCCGCCTCCGTGGTGGATAAGGCCACGGAATTTTGCTTCTTAGATGACCATGAAACTAAGGAACGCCCTAGCAAATGGCAACCCCCGAGGTACTCTTACGGTCAACACGGCATCCGGCAAAATCCGAATCCGAGTAACCCAAGAGAGTGAAAGAAGCACCTTTGGGGTACCACAAACCTGTTGCCATGTCTAAAGCCTTTGAAGATAACATTTTTATGTTTCTTGCTTGACACGACAACATCGGTATCGCTAAATGTGCAAGTTAGTCCAAGGTCACAAAGTTGAGCTATTGAAAGTAAATTATAACTAAGAGACTCTACATGCAAAACATTAGAAATAGAGAAATCATTAGAAATTGCAATCTTACCCAAACCTACCACTTTGCCTTTTGAATTGTCACCAAATGTTACTTGCTCATGATCTTCCACATCTTTATCAAGTGAGGTGAACATCTTTACATAGCCGTCATATGTTGTGTACATCCACTATCTAGCACCCAATGGTTGCCGCCGGCTTTGTAGTTCACCTACACATAGGAGATTAAGCTTGAGGTTTGGGAACCCAAGCATATTTGGGTCCACAAATTTTAGAACAAAGAGACTTAGGAACCCAAAGTTGCTTAGGATATGTGCCCTTGGGTGGAAGGGTCAAGAACTTGGCCTTCACCTTCCCATCTATCTTATGAACACCCAACCAAAAATGATGTTTATTATAAGTGCAACTATAGTTAGGTGGTAAGATAGGGAGGGGTTTAGTAGGTGAAGGGCACTCCCTTGTATCATGGCCTTTTTGCTTGCAAAGTTGGCAATAGGGCCCTTCTTCTTCATTGAAGCACCCATCAAGTTGAAATGATCTTGGGGGATTTGGCCTTTCTTTCAAGAAGAATTTACCAAGACCATTCCTACCATGTTGCTTCATGTTGTGGAAGAGGATTTCATTAAGGTGGCCCTTTCCCTTGACCATGACATCCAACCCGGTGGCAATGCTTGCAAGTTCTTTCTCAATTTGTTTCCTATCAAGGTTAGCACAAGAAGAAGAATGGTTTGATGGCAAAGGCACTTCTATGAGATCATCACAAGATGTAGATGCATTGACCTTAACACAATCATTCTTACCATATTCTTGCATGTTAGGGTCAATGGCATCATAAGCAAACTCAAGCTCTTGATGTTTCATCTCTAGGTTCATGAGATCAATCTTAAGCTTTCTATTGTGAGCCTCAATAGCCTTGTTAACCTCAATGGTTTCCTCATATTCAATGAGTAATTCATTGTGCTTAACAAGGAGAGTGTTATGTTCATCTCTAAGTGACTTGTTAGACAAAACAAGGGTTTCATGAGATTCAATAAGAGTGTTGTGTTTAGCAAGTAACTCATCATTGGAAAGCTTAATCTTGACGTAGGAACCCTCAAGAGTTTTAAGTTTGGTTCTTTGCATCTTGATCATTTCGGTGTACTCATCAAGAAGTGTCTTAAGCTCATTAGGTGAGAGTTCATCATCACTATCACTTGATTCATCATCACTCACCTTGGTGTTACCTTTTGCCATGAGGCACATAGGAGGTGGAGGAAGAGGAGGTTCATCATCTTCTTCATGCTTGATGGCAAGCCCGGCGAATCCCTTCTCTTCCTCTTCATCACTTGAGTCTTCACTTGAGCTTTCGCCTCCGGAGACCCATTCTCCAACAATGTAGGCCTTGTTCTTGCCTTTCTTGAAGAGCTTTCTCTTGGCCTTGTCGGAGACCTTCTTCTTGTACTCATCATCATCTTTTCCCTCCTTGTTCTTCATCTTGCGCTTGTCGGGCTTGGGACAATCATAGGAGAGATGATTTTACTCCCCACAATTGTAGCACTTCTTGTTCCCATCCCTTGAGCGGAACTTGTTCTTCTTAGGGTCGTAGTTGTAGCCCTTCTTGTTAAGCTTGGAGAGGAGCTTGGTTGTCTTCCTCATGATGAGAGCTAGCTTGATGTCTTCTTCATCATCATCATCTTCTTCACTCTCACTTGATGATTCTTGGACAACAACCATCTTGCTCTTCTTCTTGCTTGATGATGATTCCTTCTTGGCCTTGAGGGCAAGATCATTGTTGGTGGAGGTAGAGTCTTCCACACCCACACCCATCATGAAGATTTCATGAGAGCGAATCTTGCCAATCACTTCTGCCACTTCAAGCGTGTCAAGATCATTCTCAAAGAGTAGGGAGGTGATGATGTTGTAGTCGGGCTTGTGAAGAGCTTGCAATATGTTCCGGATGATTGCACCTTGAGACAAATTAGCAATGTTAAGTGCATTTATATCCTCAATGATAACATTCATCCTAGTAAACATTTGTTCTACATTCTCTTTGGGAAGCATGGTGAACTTCTTGAGCTTAGCACTAAGGAATTGGTACTTCTCCTCACGGATTTTCTTAGATCCGACATTACTCTTCTCTAGAAAATCCCACACCTCATGGGCGGTTTTCTTGGTATACACTTGGGAGAAGATGTCACCGGATAAACACTCAAATATGGCATTCTTAGTAGTGGCATTCCATGCGGCTTGTTCTAGAGTGGGTGTATCCGGTAAAGGCTTAATGGCAACCGCTAAGGCAATGGGAGAAAGTGCCTCCAAGTAGCACTCCATGCGAACTTTCCAATGAGGGTAGTTTCTCCCATCGAACTTAGACGGACCATTACTACCTCTTGGAGCCATTCTCTAAGCTTCTAAGCCTATAAAAGAGAGCCTACGCTCTGATACCAATTGAAAGGATCGATGGCCCAAGAGGGGCGTGAATTGGGACTTTTTCAAAACTATGAAAAACAATTTCCTAGCCTATCATGCTAGTGTTGCCCAAACCTAAAATTCAATGGAATGCCAACCCTATACTAAGCAAGAAACCTAAACAAGTAAGAACTAGCAACAACAAGAAAGTAAATGCTTGAAAGGAAATGCGGGAAAGTAAAGAGAGTGGGCACGAAGACAACCAGATTTTTTCCCGTGGTATCGAGGAGTGGACGCTCCCCCCTAGTCCACGTTGGAGCACTCACTAAGAGTATTGCTCCATCTTGATCCACCAAGAATCAAGAGCTCCACTAAGAATCAAGAGGAAGAGGTCCACCTTCAGGACCGGAGCTGTTTTGTCAATATCACGGCAAAAATCACACACATGGCACAGAGCAGTGCCGAGATATCAAAAGAACCATTGAGAAGCTAAAAGCAGAAAAAATCAAGCCAACCAAACGAAGACACCTCTGGCTTCGCATCCCAACACCAATCAAACCCAAACCCAAACTCATACTATACAGCCACAAACTCATGCTATTCAGCCATACTGCCCAGTATATCCCTCACTAAACTCAAACACTGTACACCCATCAACAGCGATGGCAACCCAATATTTGCCTTCGCCACAAACCGTTCAGCATTATTACCCACAAGCCACATATCCTCACTTGTACCCACAAACCTCCCACTAAATGGCTTCGCAAAACATAAAGGTCGAGGAGCTACCACCACCACCACCACTGCCACAACAAAAAGCCAATCAAAAAGAAGCTCCAAGCCCACTCCCAAGCTATGGACACATCTTGCCCATTTCTGGAGGATCATCGCTTGCTTTTGAGAACAAAAAGCAAAGGAAAAGCTATTTCCGCCAAGTCAACAACATCTCTGTTGAAGGTCCGTACAAAAAGTCAGAATGGTCTCATATGCCCATCACCTTTACTGAGGAAGATCTCAAACTCCACAACTTCCCACACAATGATGCGATGATGATCGAAGCCAATATTGCTGGCTGGACAATCGGAAAGGTGCTAGTAGATACAGGAAGCTCCGCTGACATCATCCTAGCAAAAACATTGAGAAACATGACCAATATCAACCCAGACAACCTGGAGCCATCAAACACTCCGTTGGTCGGCTTCGGAGGGAAGCGAACCCAAACACTCGGAAAAATTTCATTACAAGTATCCTTCGATGACACATCCAATGCAAGAGCCGAGTACATCTGTATATGGCAACCAGAGGGAAGCCAGAAACATTGAGAAAGCCAGCGCACCAGGTCAGCAAAATGTGCATCTGCTTGAAGAAAAAGATCCATATTACCCAGAAGAAAAGCCAAATATTGAGAAAGATAGCAGAAAGATGCAGAAAGCTACAGAGACGAAGCAGGTGCAGCTGCAGCCTGACGTCTTTGATAGAGAGGTCATCATTGGCTCAGACCTAGAGCCGGACGAAGAAGACAGGCTCATCAAATTCTTGAGGAATAATAAGGATGTGTTCGCTTGGTCAAGCAAAGATCTACCAGGTGTTGATAGAAGCATAATTGAGCACAAGTTGGCAATCAGTCCTGACATGAAGCCAAAAAAGCAAAAGCTCAGAAAGATGTCAAAGGAAAAAGCTGATGCTGTGAAAGCTGAAGTGCAAAGGCTGCTAGATGCCAATGTCATACGCGAAGTCAAATACCCAACATGGCCAGCCAACACTGTGCCAGTTCAGAAGAAGAATGGCAAATGACAAATGTGCATCGACTTCACAGATCTCAATAAGGCTTGCCCAAAAGATGATTTTCCCATTGCCAAGGATTGATAAGATTGTTGATCAAGCAGCAGCAAGCGAGATGATGTCCCTCTTAGATTGCTTTTCTGGCTACCATCAAATCTGGATGAAGAAAGAGGATGAGGAAAAGACCAGCTTCATCACACCAGTGGCACCTTTTGCTTCGTCAGGATGCCCGAGGGGCTCCGGAATGCAGGAACCACTTTTTGCCGAATGTCAAGCACAGTGTTCAAAGATGAGCTGTTCAAGACAATATTGGCATATGTTGACGACATCTTGGTCAAAAGTATCAAAAGGCAAGACCACATATCAGATCTGGCAATCGCCTTCGCTCGCATGAGACAAGCTGGTCTCAAGTTAAATCCAGAAAAATGTGTATTCAGAGTGACAAAAGGAAAGATCCTTGGTTGTCTGATATCAGCTCACGAGATAGAAGCTAATCCAGACAAGATAAACGCAATCCTTGACATGGAAGAGCCAAAGTGCATGAGAGACGTGCAGAAGCTATCTGGCAGAATCGCTGCACTCAACAGATTCATCGCAAAAGCAGCAGAGCGAAGCTTACCATTCTTTGCAACACTCAGAAATGCAGCTAAGTTCCATACCAGACCCAAAGGCACCACTGCTACTGTACATTGCAGCATCACAATCGGCAGTTAGCGCAGCGCTTATCACAGAAAAGCTGATAGACGGCAGAAACATTCAGCAGCCAGTATACTATGTGTCGGAGGCATTGGCCGCGTCGAAGCTGTTTTACACAGAGATGGAGAAGTTGATCTATGCAGGCTTCCAGAAAACTCAGGCACTATTTTGAGGGCCACAACATCAGAGTCCTCACAGACCAGCCTCTAAAAGAACTTTTGAACAATAAAGAGGCTTCCGTCAGAATACATAAGTGGGCTGCTGAAAGGATCGATGGCCCAAGAGGGGGGGTGAATTGGGACTTTTTCAAAACTATGAAAAACAATTTCCTAGCCTATCATGCTAGTGTTGCCCAAACCTAAAATTCAATGGAATGCCAACCCTATACTAAGCAAGAAACCTAAACAAGCAAGAACTAGCAACCACAAGAAAGTAAATGCTTGAAAGGAAATGCGGGAAAGTAAAGAGAGTGGGCACGAAGACAATCGGATTTTTTCCCGTGGTATTGAGGAGTTGACGCTCCCCCCTAGTCCACGTTGGAGCACTCACTAAGAGTATTGCTCCATCTTGATCCACCAAGAACCAAGAGCTCCACTAAGAATATCCTTTCTCCATCTCCGGAACGGCGAGCTTCAAGAACCGTGTACAACCTTGTATCTTGGGGCTCCCACAATCTCAAAGAGGTCACCAAGAACTCCTCCAATCACCAAGACCGGCTAGGTGCCGTCAAACACCAAGAGTAACAGGCCTCCAAGACTTCACTTGATCAAGAACTAAACCCAAACTCAAGCTAGATGCACACTAAGTGGATGAACTAGCTCAAACTCACTCAAGATCTTCACTATTCACTCAAGTGGCTCCTTGCAACTCTCAAGGGGTGTCTCAGGTGGTAAGAGGTCCAAAGAGCAGCCAGGAAATCGACCAAGGGGGTATATATAGGCTAGACACCCTGAAACAGCGAACGGCGTATAATCCGCCGTAGGCAAAAGTAGCTACGGCGTATCATACGGCGCATGCTTTTCAAACGGTCGAAAACCTTTTCCAACGGCTACTTCCACGCGGCATATAATCCGTTGGTACACTAAGTACCATCGGCGTATCATATGGCGAACTTAAACCCCAACGGTCAAAACCACTTTTCAACTGCTGACTCGGCCAAAACATACGCCGATACCGGCGTATCATACGGCGCAGGCTTTCCTCGAACTCCTCCATGACATGCTTACTGAGTAGCATGTGCGCCATTACTCCGCCGGCGACCGGCGTATCATACGGCGCCTGGGGTATTGAAGACCCAACTTGACACAGCTCCATGCCCTGCATGCCGTATGTTCCGCCCCGTGTTAGAACAGTAACACCGGAACATATGCTGTGGCCTTCATTTGAATTCCTTAGCACGCCTTAGGCCTTCTGAATTGTACGCCGTTGCCGGCGTATCATACGCCGTTCACTGAGAATGCAAAACTCGTCCAATTCAAGTGCTTTGAGTTTTGGCTTTGCTTCAAACTTGATCAAGGATATATTTGGGATGTTTTGGGCGAGGTTTTGGGATGTGTGCATCTAACTCAAGCATAGGCCTAGCTTTGATCAAGCTACTAACTTAGAAACCCCCCTTAATAGTACGGTCTATCTAGAAAACTAGAAAACCTAACTAAACCAAGTGTCTTTCATCTCCTTGTGACACTTGGATCTAGAAAAGTCCTAAGCCTTCATGAAAGATCCGATTTGATTCCAATTGAGGGGCCTCCTTTCATACACTCCATGCGACTTAAACATGTTTATAATTGATCCTTCAAAACACACGTTAGTCACATAGATGATATTGTCATTTATCACCAAAACTCGCCATCTAAGATGGCCTAGATGCTTCAGCTGCGGAGCTTTCAGAGTATATAGTGGACTTTGAAAGGAGAACAGCAATCAAATCACAAGTCTTAGCAGATTTCATAGCGGAGTGGACATCGCCTTTGCCACATAATAATATCAGAGAAGAAAACTGGCTGATACATTGTGACGGTGCTTGGGGGGACAAAGGAGCTGGCATCGCGGCAATTGTGCAATCGCCTTCGGGTGTAAAGATGAGATATGCAGCAAACCTAGAGTTTTGCAGAAGCAGCGACAGAAGCACAAACAACGTCGCTGAGTACGAAGCTGTGTTACTTGGGCTCAGAAAAGCCAGGGCTTTAGGAGCTCAGAGATTTACTGTCAAAACAGATTCAAAGGTGGTAGCTGACCACATTGAAAAAGAAAGCATAGCGAAGCAACCAGAACTCATCAAATACTTGATCACTGTACGCTCAATGGAGAAAAAATTCAAAGGCTTCACTGTGGAGTACATCCCAAGAGCAAAAAATGAGGAGGCAAATGCGTTGGCTAAGGCAGCTGCAAAGGGGGACAAGCTTCCACCGGACGTATTCTTTCAAACACTAACAACACCATCGATAAAGGACTCAGATGATTTGCCGAAGCTGATCAATGCAATAAGCTCAGAGGATTGGCGATCCCCAATAATAGCTTATCTTCGGGGATATTATGAGCCAATCGACGACGATGATCTAAAAGCCATGCAACAAAGGGCAAGATGCTATCAGATGATAGATGATGTCCTTTACAAAAAAGGAGTTGTAGCTCCTTGGCTTCGTTGCATTTCTCACAACAAAGGCAAAGAGCTGATTCAATAGATACATAGTGGCTTATGTGGAGCACACTTTGGGGCAAGAGCTTTAGTTGGGAAGGCAATGAGGCAAGGATTCTATTGGCCTGCAATCGTCATCGATGCAACAAACACAGTCAAGACATGTGACCAGTGTCAATAGTGTGCAGCAAACAGGAAATCTCCTTCGGAGCAGTCACAGCTGATAACTCCAACATGGCCTCTGCAAAGATGGGGCATTGATCTAGTTGGCCCACTTCCAACAGCTCAAGGAAATCTCAAATATGCCATAGTAGCAGTTGAGTATTTCACCAAGTGGATCGAAGCCAGACCATTGGCTAACATCACAGCAAAAACAGTGATCAAGTTCTTTTGGCAGCAAATTGTGTGTCGATTTGGAGTACCAAGGGAAATAACAGTGGACAACGGAAAGCAGTTTGACTGCGATGAATTCAGGCAATATTGCACGTCGATTGGAACGAAGGCGAAATTTGCTTCGGTTTATCACCCGCAAACAAATGGAGTAGTTGAAAGAGCCAATGGCTTAATCTTTACAGCCATTCGGAAATGCCTTGCAAATTGCAAGAGAAAAGGCAAGTGGGTAGAAGAGATGCCGAAGGTGATTTGGGCTCATAACACCACCACATCTAGGGCAACACAGTTTACTCTATTCAAACTGCTTTATGGTGAAGAAGCAGTGTGCCCAGAGGAAATACTGCACAAAGGACTTCGCACCCAACAAGAAGCTCCCAAAGATAGCGAAGCCATCGACAAAGATCTCATTGAGGTATACAGGCTGCAAGCAGCAAAAAATATTTCCAAGTATCAAGCTGAGACAAGAAAATGGCGAGACAAGAAGGTAGTCAGAAAAGATATCAAGGTAGGGGACTAGGTCCTAAGGAAAAACCCAAGCATGCCCGCTGGAAAGCTGCAACAGAAATGGGAAGGCCCATTTTTGGTCGTCAAAAGCAACAAGCCTGGCTCATTTTGCTTAGGCGACGACGAAGGCAATGAGTTGCCGCATTCATGGAATGCAGACAGCTTACGCAAATACTATTTATGAAAAAGATGTAAAATGGCTTCGTATTCTATAAACGAAGTCATCAAGTAGAATAGCATTTTCACTTTCTTTCTAAAAGCCCGTACTCTTTTCCTCACAAGGGGACCCTGACCAAGGGGTGAGGTTTTTAACGAGGCGATGCTTACTGTAACTCGTCAAATTATATATGAACGAGGTATTGCCCACAAAAAGCAGCATCGAAAGCGATTGGCTTCGACCAAGTCGCTGGTATTCGATAACTTAAATAGAACTGAATTGACCCTACCGAGAGTAAGACCAATTCAGATCTAAGGAAATGCTTACTCTAAATAGAGTAAAAGGGGCTTTGGTCCAAAAACGCTTACTCTAAACAGAGTAAAAGGGGCTTTGGCTTAGACAAATATTTTAAATTAAAAACAGCTTCGGCTAACAGTATTCTAAACTCTTATAAACAAACATACGAAACTTGCTAATGCAAGCACAAGCAATAGGGGCTTCGGCAACCTATCAGAACCCACGCAAAGCACATTCTCATACGTTCTCATATTTACGCACAAGCACAAAGCTTAAAAGAGCTAAAGGGGCTTTGAGCCAAAAGTACCTGCAAGTACAAAACACTCGAACAATAAAACCTCACTTTGGGGGGAGGAGGCGTTTCTTTCACAACAAAGCCAAATCGAGCTTACATTCATTCAAGTGTTTCGAAACAAAACAATGACCAAGCGAATTACAGTGTGTTTTACAAAGAGATGACTCAAAACATCTCAAAAACATAGCCATCAAATTGCTGGCCAGATCTCCTAAATCTAGGAGCATTAAACACATAAGAAAAATCCCTAACACCATCTAAATCTTCTGGCTCGAACTTAACTGGAAGCAGACGAGCAGCTTCGGCGTTTCTTGCACGAGCAAGCTCGACACGAGAAGAACGTTGAACGATGAAAGAGTTAAAAAATTCAAACACATCAAATTCGCAATGACGAAAGAACTCATGACAAAATTCCCAAAAATCATCAAGTCTTTGACTTGGACAACGTTGTTGATACTGTTCCCACGCGAAGCCAGACACGCACAGGGGACCATCATGCATGGCCAAGGGTGCAAGTTCAAGAACACCTCCCTCATCAGGGATCTGAGTATATACAAATTTACAAAGTTTAAAATCCCTCAACAAAATCTCAATAGTCATTGATCTAACGAAGCTAAACCTTCGGATCGGCATCGGATGCTTCGGTTCCAGCTCCAGCTCCACCATGAACAGCTTCAGCTCCAGCTCCACCATGAACAGCTTCGGCTCCAGCCCTCAAGGTGGAAGGCCCAGCAGCAGCGGCAGCAGCAGCAGCGGCTTCGGCTTTGGCTTTCTACTGCTGCTCAAGAGCAAGCTCCTCGTTGTACTGAATAAACAAAACAATCAATAATAAAAGCAAAATAAACAGGATACGAGCGAAAGCAAAAATAACCAAAAGGGTAAAAGAAACTAACCTTAACAAGACGGTCATGTGCAGTGCTTCGGGCACACTCTCTCCATGTGGCAGACCAGAATTTCTTGAGAAAGGTGGCACGAGTCGCCAAAACAGCTTCGTTGAAAAATTCGTTCTTGTCAGGATTCAAAGCCGAAGGAAATTGAAAGTCCCTTCTCAAGAAGCCCTTATAGTGAGACCATCCCTCATCTAAAAGCATCTTAAAGGCATTGGTAATGCATGTCCGAGCGGCATAGTCTCCTACCTTGGACAAGACGTCTGGTAGGGACTTGAATTCATCGTCGAGCCAGTCGAACAGCTTTTCTGCGCTGAAATCCTGAAAAGGAAATGGAAGGGGCTCTGCTCCATACTGCTTCAAGGCAGCTTCGTACTCATGATATACACCAGAGCCGCGTCTGCAAATTTCAGAATTCAAATTCTCCTTATCAGCTCTCAACTTACCAACCTGGGACCTGAGCCTATCGCCTTCGAAGATAAGAGAATTCTTTAAATCAACGGCAACAAGAAGCTCTCTCTTATACTTTTCAGCATCTGATGATAATTTATCCTTAACAGCTTCGAGAGTCTTAATCTGATTCTTCATCTCGTGCACCAAAGTGGCGTCTTCAACTAATTTAGTACGCAAAGCCCCTCAATGGTCTCAACATTCAATGCACGTGCTGACTCGAGCGAAGAAACTTTAGCTTTCAATGAAGCAACCTCTGATGTTGACGATGTCCGCTCCACACGAAGCTGTTCCTTCTCACAATCCAACGACTCTTTAAGCTTGAGAAAATTTTCACGCTCCTTTCGCAAAATCGCCAGTTCAGCACGCTCGCTCTAAACATCATTGAGGCGAAGCGGAAGGCGGGAGAAAAGCTCCTTCATGGACATTATAGACTAAAACAAAAATTTATTAGCAACAAAGCCAAATAACAGATACAGAAACAAAAACAAAGGTACAAACCTGAATGTTGCCACTCAGGCTGGAGACCGAGAGCGTGTCCAAGTCCAAGGATTTGACGCGAGTTTCAAATTCTGACAAGTTACAAGACAAACTAAGAAGCAAAACTTAACCAGCTTTGTAAGAAAGCAAAAGCAAAAACGTTACCGTCTGGAGCAATAACAGGGACATCATTCCCAATGTGAGATGCGCTCTGACGAAGCCGATCCGTGAACGGGCCATAACCAATAAAGCTGGTGCCTGAAGGAAAAAACCAACTAATCAACAAAGCAGACAACAACAAGATGAAAAACAATGCCGAAAAAACAAAGGACAACATACCTTCTGCTTCAGAAGCTGGTTTGGCAGGATGTGCTCCAACATCTGTGGAAATATTAGGGATCCCGGTGTCAGCGTGATGGGGCGAAGCAACTGGAGAAGCAGACGCTGAGGGCCTCAAATCACTGGGACCCTGACCAACTTCAATGGCAGAAGCCGCCTGCTCCGTCTCCTCAATAGTGATTTGGAGGGAAGACTTAATCGCTGTCTCATCCAACAAACCCTGAGACGTTGGCTGGAACGGAGCGGATGAAACCTCAAGATTGGCAGAAGCAAAACCCTTGGTCTCATCCTCTCTCAAAGGCCGACTGTAGCTTATTTCATCATCCTCGTCATCAACGCACCCAGGGAGGCGCTCACGACGAAGAGGCATAGCACTTGGCTTACCTGTAAACAAACAAATATAAATCAACACAAGCAAGCCAAAACAAAAACAAGACCAGTAAAAAACTAACCTCCAAAGGAAGCAGCAACATCAGCTGCAGCAAAAGCTGCAGGAACAACAGAACCAGAAGCAGGCGTAGTAGAGGCAGGAATATTCTTCAACGAAGCCAAAGGTGGCGGAGGGGCACTCGAAATGGGAAGGGCAGGAAATGCCTCAAGCCTCTGTCGTTTTGATGCCTCCAGAGCCGAAGCAGAGACACGCTTCTTGGTTACAACCAACTTCGTGTTGCGACCACGGCCTTGACTTCCACCTCGGCCAGAAGGGGCTGCCGCCTTGCTAATTTCGACTTCGTCATCACCGTCCGATTGACCACTTCCGCGGCCTCCACCACGACCTCTCCTCCCACGGCCTCGACCCGGCTTCGGGGCTGATACCAAGCTGGGATGATCCTTAGCAGTGAACTTCTTCGTCGGCTTTGATGGGGCCGCACGCTGAGGGTAACTAACACCCATTTCATCAAATACTCTGTTAAGACGAACCCCATCCACTAAAGCCAAACAGCTTTCATGCTCCTTCGACGTATACTTTCCACAAATGATTTCAGCCATCAGTTCGATGGACTGAACGAAAGCATAGTCCGACATGTTGGCCGGCTTTTTCACCCCAAACCGGGGAAAGCAAACATTAGTCATCCCTCTGTATGGCTTCGTAACAACGGGAAATGGCCTCCAGTCAGCAGATAAAACGTTAAGACCAATGGCCAACCCTTCTTCAACTAAGTCCCGACTGCTGGAGACCCGACTGGCTCTGTAAAATGTGCTCTCACAGCGGTCAAAGCCGGGAGCCTTTTTGTTAAAGGGCGGACAAGCAACGAAGCTGCTCGGTCCAATGGGACTGTGCAGAGCATACGATATTTGTTTCGTGCCATTCGCCATCAAAGTCTCTAGAGCTGGCATCTTAACATACATCCAATAGCTCCTCCAGTTGCGATCCCAAGTGTTTCGCTGGCAGAAGGTAAGCTCAACCTTTGGCAGGTCAGTAAGCCGCCAACGCGCGCAGAAGGTGACGCTACCATAATCGGGCTCATACTCGAACCCATCGATCTTAACGCTCTTGGTCTGGCGATGCCCTTCAAAATACCGGATGAAGCAGTCCGCATTGACATCAGCCGCATTGGTCTTAACGACCTAGAAGAAACGAAGCAAATGCGTAATAGCATTGGGAGTTAGATGGTGAAGATGTTGTAACACCCTAATTTTCATCACGACAAATTGTAGAAACAATTTATGATTTTCTAGGATTTAATTGGAATTATCGAGATTTATTTCAGTTTAATAATTAATTAATAGACTCAATAAGTGTACTGTTGCTTTTAATGTATTTGCAATTGTTTTTTTTGTTTGGATGCTTTTCAAGTTTGAGTTTAAATTTATTTTAAATTTGAACTTGAATAGCATTTGTTTGAGCAAGTTAGTTGTTTTAGCATAGAGTTTGGTTTCCCTCCCTAAATTCCTCTTTGGTTCGATTTTGCCCCTTAGTCTCTTGGTTCAGTATGATTCTCCTCCCTCGCTGCTATCGCCGCCGGCCCAGTCCACCCCTCCGGCCCATTTTCCTCTCGGACACCGCAGCACCGCTGTCAACGTCGAAAGCGCCCGGCATTTCTCCGCCTTCACCAGCCCCTCTCTTGACTCGCTGCCGTGTGGGATCCTCTGGTCAGGGTCATCCCCGACCTCGAGTCGGACTCCGACTCGAGCAGAGTCCGACCGGACCTGGGACGCGCCGTCCCTGCTCTCGTGGGCCGCACGCCAAGGCGCCAGCCCCAGCCTTTATAAAGCCACGCCGCCGCCCGTATCTGGCTCTCAGAACCCTAGCGCCGTGCACCGTGAACCCCCGCAGCCGCCGCCGTATCCGAAGCTCCAATTCGTGGCCGCCGCCGTCGATCCCCTTCTCGGCCGCCCTTCGGTGGACAAGAGGCCATCCAAGGGATTCACATCGAGGTACTGAAGCTCGCCATACCGCTTGAACTCGTCAATTTGCCTTCGTTACTCCACAATGGCTCATCGGAGTTACATCTTGCAGCCCGAGTCGCCTCGGAGGGCCGAGCGTCTCCATCGTCATCCAATCATCATCAAGATCATCATATTTGAGTTCGCCATCTCTCGAGGAACCCCCAGGGCCAATCCGCGTGGAAAACGGACCACCCTAGCTCGAGATCGAGCGTCTCCGGCGAGGTCGCCGCCGCGGCGTCGCCACCGTCCGCCGTCGTCCTCAAGTCCGACGAGCCCGAGCGCCCTCGACCGTTCAATCCGCGATCAACGTCCCAGATCAAGTCAAGGAGGTAAGATACCGGTCAGCGGTGTAGTTTTGCTAAAGAGACCCTCAGGTTTTCAGGAATAAACCCGCGGTCCAGATCCAGTGTAAAGTAATTACGTAAAGGTCCTTATCTTTCTCGGTTTAGCCCCTGTTCTTTCAAGTATTATAACCCGCCGTCCTGACCTTGATCTTTTATGAGTTAGACCCTGAGTAAATACATATAATTATGTATATGCCCTCGGATTTCTACAATCTAACCCCTGGAATTCCTGTTCTTCGCAGTTAAGCCCCTGGAACACCGTTTTACCCATATCTTGACCGTTTCAACTCCGTTTCGAGTGATTCTTCAGCTCACGTGACCGTAAGGACTTGATCTATATCTTTATACCATTTCTTTGTACTGTTGCCCATGTTTGGTGTATTGTTTCTTATTTGTTGTATTGTTGTTCTTGTATGTGACCCTGTGCTTCGAGTAGAAGGTGCAAAGTTCGTGGTATCCAAGGATCGTTCTTGGTCTTTCGAGTATTCCGTTGAGAAGACCCTGAGCAATAGCAGTTATTATTGGATTTAAGGCAAGTGTATTCTTGATCATACTTTTTGTCCTAATAACCATATGACATGCTTATACACCGTAGTTCGCTATTGCTTGCATGCTTATAATCATGATGGGTCCCATAATTAGGATGACTAGTTTTCTTTAATCATGCCTTGTTAACTTGGGTTTTACAGTAATGTTGGGTAGCATTGCTTAGTTGCTATACTTGGGAATGGTTTACACTAAATGTGAAGATAATAACATTGTGATATCTTTTATATACACATATATATATGATCTTACGAGAATGTTAAACAAAGACCACATTGATTAATCGGAACATGGAGAACCACCCGGGATTTCCCGTACAACCACAATACCACATGGCTCTGGTCTTAGCTAAGTAATTAGAAGATCCCTTTGTTGTGTGGATGCACTGCATGTGTGGTATGGGCTGGTTGCTACCGGCAAGGTTTGTGAGCAGAGGTGCGGGGGCAGAAAGGTGCGCCTTTTATAGACCCGTCTGGCAAGGGAGCACACACACATTGGGAAATTCTTTGGAAAGGCTTCGTAGTGATTCTCTGGCCCCTCACCAAAGGAAGTGTTGAAGGGAGTAATTAACCCGGGCATAATGAGAAACACGAATTGTGGGAAAAGCTGTACAACCTCTGCAGAGTGTCTAAAATCTATTGCAATAGCCGTGCTCGCGGTCATGAGCGGCCTGGACCCTCACATGATTAATATATCGAAAGAAGAATTAAATTGGTTTATTTATGTTGTTGATGATGCTTATGGTTTACCATATGCTTAATTGGGTTGGTATATACTTATACTTTAGTAATTATGATGCTAAATAAAATTTGACCAACTTAAGTGCTTAAAGCAATTTAATTAGAAGCCAAACTATTTCCTTGTTAAGCCTTTGCATGTCATTATGCTTTTGCTCTACATTTGCTGAGTACCAACCATAAGTGTACTCAACCTTGCTTTATCTGCGGCTCAGGCTTAGACAGAAGTTTCAGTGGAGTACTTTGGAAGTTTCTAGGCATACGTGTTTCCCCCAGTCAGCTGCCTGTGGAGAAGTTTTGAAGGTTCCGCTGCTAGTTATTCGCTTCCGTGAGTGTAATAATGGTATTTAATATTATTTACGTTTTGCACTGTCTTTATATCACTGATGAAGTCTCATATGTGTGTAAACTTGATCCTGGCGCACATATGATAGTCATTCGGTTTTGTTTACAAAATCGGGTGTGACAGAAGTGGTATCAGAGCTGTGTTGACTGTAGGACGTAAGCCTAGAGTAGCAATGGTCGTTTTTAGGGTCCTAAATGTCTTCTTATACTTGCTCTATCTTGTCTGCTGCAATCTTGGTCTAAACTCGTTGTTTTCCGTCAACCTTGACTTACCTTCTCCTTGATTCTTAATCATCATCCAATTGTACACTTGTTCTGTTCTTTCTCTAGCTTCTAGTTAACGTCTCTCTAAAAGTTAAAAGAACCAGCAAGAGTTATATTGGATGCCACAGTTAACGAGTTTTTCTCCCTAAGCATGAATTATTGGAAACAAGAGAATCATGGATATTTTGGAAACACCATCAGTCGTGCTTTATCTCAACACAAGGATTTAGGAAATTATCCCCCCTAAATCATGTCACCGTTAGTAGAGTCGTCGTTGAGGTCGATGTTTAGTTCTTGTGTAGGATTGTTTGCCTTGTGCTTGTTGTGTGCTAAGTGGTTGAATTGCTTCTTTGTAATGAGTGCGATGTTTCTGTGGAGTGATGACCACAATTACATCTCAATAAATCAACTAAACCATTAGATAGTTGGGTTTTGTCTTTGTTCCTAGTCTTAGTACCTAGGTGAGTTCCAAATCCCTCTTTACATATCTAATCATGAATCTCTTGTGCACCAAATCTATCTCGTCACCCCCTGACACAGCAGAACGGTTTAAGTCATATCTCAAGCTACGAGACCCCGATTGCTGCAAATCCAGTTGGATTAGTTCCATAACTTCATAAGTTATTTTCTGGCTAAGTTTCACTATTTTTTTGGATTTTCCCAGAAAGAGATACCTATGTTTTATCGGAGTATACAGAATCTGTTCAGAGCACCTGACGCAGCTAGA
>CM014277.1:20411141-20442418 GCA_004135705.1 Alloteropsis semialata
GGCGAGGGAGGCCGGCGGCTTGGTGGGCGGCGGCACGGGGCGGGTTCGGTCAAACTGAGAACGGTTTTGGAGATGGGATAGGTCAAACAACCGAAGCCTTATATGACAGGTGGGTCCCGCGAAAAAACTGAACAGCGTATGATCCGCCGTGGGCGGCGTAGTAACGCCGTACAAGTTACTCAGTACCGATGTAAATCGGGCCAACCTGAAAAGCAACGCCGTATCATCCGCCGGCAGCGCCGTAAGGAAGGTGACGATTTTCAGAACAAGGCCGCCGTTTGATCCGCTGTTACTGTGTGGATACAGGGCGTATAATACGCCGTGCGAGTTGAACAGGAGTTTCAGATTGGCGAACGCCGTATGGTTCTGAAAATGTACGCCGTGTACTGAAGAAAGCATACGCCGTTCAGAGGATGAAACAGAGATTCCAGATCTGGGGCAAAAACCACACGCCGTATGAAATGCCGTTAGCGGCGGAATATACGGCGTTCAGAGAATTTCCAGGCTGAACTAAGATCTCTTAACTAGCCCAACCTTGAACAACCAACAAGCACAAACACAAGTTGGGGTTAGTTTTGAGTGACATCCACACCCCTCAAACACTCTTTTGAAAGTACCTAAGGTAGCTTAAAAGCTTTACATAACAATAGTTTTTCAAAAGCGAATTAAGAACCAAAGGGGAGAAACTCCAAAAAGAAATGTATGAGTCATGGCCTTTGAACTTAGAGATTGAGACTTTAAGCTCGTTAGGATGTGACTCAATAGGCAAGAAAGCACAACATTGATTTCATCATTCTTATGGAGTTGTTAAGTCACATTGAAAGTGAAGTAACTTTCTCACAAGATGATTTCTCCTTTGTGATCTAACGCATGCAAGATGCAATGCAAGACAAGTGCATGAAATTAAACATGAATGCAAGCCTTACATGACAAGAAAGATGCAATAACAGAATTTAAATCTATCTTGTCAAGTTTGAACCCTTCTCAAGCTTGATCATGATGAGCCAAACAACATGCCTTGAGCGAAATGGGAACCACCGGCTCAAGCAAGATCCATGCTCATCACTATCTTGACAAGGTTAGACAAGCCCCTAGCATATATACATATGAAATGCATTCTATATGACAAGGCAAACCTACATGACGTTAGAAGCATCTAAAACGTTAAGCTCACTTCGTAACCTCGAAAAAGTTGCATCATCAAGAGGTTTTGTGAAGATATCCGCCAATTGATCTTCCGAACGAACACCACAAAGTGATATGTCGTTACGGGCTACATGATCACGAAGGAAGTGATGGCGAATATCTATGTGCTTTGTGCGAGAGTGTTGAACCGGGTTATTAACAAGTTTTACGGCACTCTCGTTATCACAAAGGACGGGAACCCTATCTAGTACCACACCATAATCCAAGAGGCTTTGCTTCATATAAAGAATTTGAGCACAACAAGCCCCGGCGGCAATGTATTCCGCCTCCGTGGTGGATAAGGCCACGGAATTTTGCTTCTTAGATGACCATGAAACTAAGGAACGCCCTAGCAAATGGCAACCCCCGAGGTACTCTTACGGTCAACACGGCATCCGGCAAAATCCGAATCCGAGTAACCCAAGAGAGTGAAAGAAGCACCTTTGGGGTACCACAAACCTATGCTAGGTGTAAAGTTAAGGTATCTAAAGATTCTTTTTAAGGCACTTAGATGGGATTCCTTAGGATTAGCTTGGAAACGAGCACATAAGCATACACTAAACATGATATCCGGCCTAGATGCGGTAAGGTAAAGAAGCGACCCAATCATAGAGCGATAAAGCTTTTGGTCAACCGATTTACCGGATTCATCCAAGTCGAGATGTCCATTGGTTGGCATTGGAGTCTTGATCGGCTTGCATTCATCCATCTTGAACTTCTTGAGGATGTCCTTCGTGTACTTTTCTTGATGGATGAACGTCCCTTCCTTCAATTGCTTGATTTGAAATCCAAGGAAGAAGTTGAGCTCGCCGATCATGGACATCTCGAACTCCTTAGACATCATGCCACCAAATTCCTTGCAAAATTCTTGGTTAGTTGAAC
The DNA here is from genome assembly GCA_004135705.1 of Alloteropsis semialata. NCBI lineage: Eukaryota > Viridiplantae > Streptophyta > Magnoliopsida > Poales > Poaceae > Alloteropsis > Alloteropsis semialata. The sequence goes on from CM014277.1 coordinate 20,413,209, forward strand.
CAAGGATAATATCATCAACATAAATTTGATAAATGAAGTGCTCATTGTCGATGATCTTTGTGAACAAGGTGGTGTCCACCCTCCCGATCTTGAATCCCCAGTTGATGAGGAAGTCACGTAGGCGTTCATACCAAGCCCTTGGCGCTTGCTTGAGCCCGTAGAGCGCCTTGTGCAACCTATAAACATGGTTAGGATATCTAGGTTCCTCAAAACCGGGAGGTTGTTCAACATAAACCAATTCATTGATATAACCATTTAAGAAAGCGCTCTTCACATCCATTTGATATAACTTGATATTATGATGTGAAGCATATGCAAGGAGGATATGGATGGCTTCAAGTCTTGCCACGGGAGCAAAGGTTTCACCGTAGTCCAAACCTTCCACTTGTGAGAAGCCCTTGGTGACAAGTCTTGCCTTGTTGCGCACCACCACACCATGTTCATCTTGCTTGTTGCGGAAGACCCACTTGGTGCCAATCACGTTCTTGCCTTGGGGACGCTCTTCAAGGACCCAAACTTGATTGCGGGTGAAGTTGTTGAGTTCTTCTTGTATAGCCATCACCCAATCCGGGTCCTCAAGAGCTTCACCTACGTGAGTGGGTTCCATACAAAAGACAAAAGAGTAATGTTCACAAAATGAAGCGTATTGACGACGACGAGTCCGTGTACCGCCACTTGGGTCTCCCATGACTAAGTCAATAGGATGGTTGGTGGAGGTACGTGTACGCTTCACTTGTGGTTCTTCAATTGATGGTTGTGGTGGATCAACGTCTTGTGTTTGAGCTTGAGCTTCCTCTTGTGTGATGAGAGTGTCGTCGGAAGGAAGTGGCTCTTGTTGATCTTGATCTTCATGATCTTGCTCATCTTGTTCTTGGTCTTGGGTATCATCTAAAGCTTGATCATCTTGTTCTTGAGTTTCTTGATCTTGATCAACTTGGGGAGCCATGGAGTTGGATGAAGTAGTTGGTGTAGCTTCCTTCTCATCATCGGACGAGTCGAGGTGGTAGCATGAAGTAGTGTGTACAACTCGTCTTCTTTGAGAAGGCTTGCTTTGTGTGGATGTAGAAGGTACATCTTCATCCTCCTCCTTTGGCTTGATGTCCCCAATAGCCATCTTCTTCATTGCATCTCTTAGTGGTTCATCACCTACATCATCACAAGAGAAACTCTCCCCTTGGGAGCCCTTAGTCTCATCAAACTCCACGTCACACGTTTCTTCAATAGTGCGAGTTGCATTATTGAATGCTCGATATGCCTTGGAGTTAGATGAATAACCAACAAGAAAACCAACATCACATCTACTTTCAAACTTGCCTAGGTGCTTTCTCTTTTTGAAAATGAAGCACTTACAACCAAACACCCGGAAGTAGGAGATGTTGGGCTTCCTCCCAATGAGAAGCTCATAGGGCGTCTTCTTCAAGAAGCAGTGAAGGTAGACGCGGTTGGAAGCATGACACGCCGTGTTGATAGCTTCCGCCCAAAACCTTTGCGGGATGCCATAGTCATCCAACATGGCCCTTGCTAGAGTGATCAAGGTCTTGTTCTTCCTTTCAACAACACCATTTTGTTGCGGTGTGTAGGTGGATGAGAACTCATGCTTGATGCCGCCTTCATTGCAAAATTCTTCAACTTGGGTGTTCTTGAACTCGGAGCCGTTGTCGCTTCGGACCTTGACCAATGTAGACTTGAATTCCACTTGTGCTCTCTTGGTGAAGTTCTTGAATATGCCGGCCGTCTTGCTCTTGTCATCTAGAAAGAAAGTCCAAGTATATCTAGAATAATCATCAACAATGACAAGGCAATAAAGATTACCACCAAGGCTCTTGTAGGTAGTTGGGCCGAAGAGGTCCATGTGAAGAAGTTCAAGAGGTTGAGTCGTCGACATGAATGCCTTCATGGGATGTGAAGTTGCAAATTTCTTGCTGGCTTGGCATGCACTGCATGGCTTGTTCTTCTCAAACTTCACATCCTCCACACCAACCACCATTCCTCTCTTGAAAGCTTTCTTGAGTTGGCTCATTCCAATATGAGCAATGCGCCTATGCCAAAGCCAACCCTTGGAACTCTTGGTAAAGAGGCATGTTGACAACCTAGCATCATTAGAAGAGAAATCCACAAGATAGATGTTGCCATGTCTAAAGCCTTTGAAGATAACATTTTTATGTTTCTTGCTTGACACGACAACATCGGTATCGCTAAATGTGCAAGTTAGTCCAAGATCACAAAGTTGAGCTATTGAAAGTAAATTATAACTAAGAGACTCTACATGCAAAACATTAGAAATAGAAAAATCATTAGAAATTGCAATCTTACCCAAACCTACCACTTTGCCTTTTGAATTGTCACCAAATGTTACTTGCTCATGATCTTCCACATCTTTATCAAGTGAGGTGAACATCTTTACATAGCCGGTCATATGTTGTGTACATCCACTATCTAGCACCCAATGGTTGCCGCCGGCTTTGTAGTTCACCTACACATAGGAGATTAAGCTTGAGGTTTGGGAACCCAAGCATATTTGGGTCCACAAATTTTAGAACAAAGAGACTTAGGAACCCAAAGTTGCTTAGGATATGTGCCCTTGGGTGGAAGGGTCAAGAACTTGGCCTTCACCTTCCCATCTATCTTATGAACACCCAACCAAAAATGATGTTTATTATAAGTGCAACTATAGTTAGGTGGTAAGATAGGGAGGGGTTTAGTAGGTGAAGGGCACTCCCTTGTATCATGGCCTTTTTGCTTGCAAAGTTGGCAATAGGGCCCTTCTTCTTCATTGAAGCACCCATCAAGTTGAAATGATCTTGGGGGATTTGGCCTTTCTTTCAAGAAGAATTTACCAAGACCATTCCTACCATGTTGCTTCATGTTGTGGAAGAGGATTTCATTAAGGTGGCCCTTTCCCTTGACCATGACATCCAACCCGGTGGCAATGCTTGCAAGTTCTTTCTCAATTTGTTTCCTATCAAGGTTAGCACAAGAAGAAGAATGGTTTGATGGCAAAGGCACTTCTATGAGATCATCACAAGATGTAGATGCATTGACCTTAACACAATCATTCTTACCATATTCTTGCATGTTAGGGTCAATGGCATCATAAGCAAACTCAAGCTCTTGATGTTTCATCTCTAGGTTCATGAGATCAATCTTAAGCTTTCTATTGTGAGCCTCAATAGCTTTGTTAACCTCAATGGTTTCCTCATATTCAATGAGTAATTCATTGTGCTTAACAAGGAGAGTGTTATGTTCATCTCTAAGTGACTTGTTAGACAAAACAAGGGTTTCATGAGATTCAATAAGAGTGTTGTGTTTAGCAAGTAACTCATCATTGGAAAGCTTAATCTTGACGTAGGAACCCTCAAGAGTTTTAAGTTTGGTTCTTTGCATCTTGATCATTTCGGTGTACTCATCAAGAAGTGTCTTAAGCTCATTAGGTGAGAGTTCATCATCACTATCACTTGATTTATCATCACTCACCTTGGTGTTACCTTTTGCCATGAGACACATAGGAGGTGGAGGAAGAGGAGGTTCATCATCTTCTTCATGCTTGATGGCAAGCCCGGCGAATCCCTTCTCTTCCTCTTCATCACTTGAGTCTTCACTTGAGCTTTCGCCTCCGGAGACCCATTCTCCAACAATGTAGGCCTTGTTCTTGCCTTTCTTGAAGAGCTTTCTCTTGGCCTTGTCGGAGACCTTCTTCTTGTACTCATCATCATCTTTTCCCTCCTTGTTCTTCATCTTGCGCTTGTCGGGCTTGGGACAATCATAGGAGAGATGATTTTACTCCCCACAATTGTAGCACTTCTTGTTCCCATCCCTTGAGCGGAACTTGTTCTTCTTAGGGTCGTAGTTGTAGCCCTTCTTGTTAAGCTTGGAGAGGAGCTTAGTTGTCTTCCTCATGATGAGAGCTAGCTTGATGTCTTCTTCATCATCATCATCTTCTTCACTCTCACTTGATGATTCTTGGACAACAACCATCTTGCTCTTCTTCTTGCTTGATGATGATTCCTTCTTGGCCTTGAGGGCAAGATCATTGTTGGTGGAGGTAGAGTCTTCCACACCCACACCCATCATGAAGATTTCATGAGAGCGAATCTTGCCAATCACTTCCGCCACTTCAAGTGTGTCAAGATCATTCTCAAAGAGTAGGAAGGTGATGATGTTGTAGTCGGGCTTGTGAAGAGCTTGCAATATGTTCCGGATGATTGCACCTTGAGACAAATTAGCAATGTTAAGTGCATTTATATCCTCAATGATAACATTCATCCTAGTAAACATTTGTTCTACATTCTCTTTGGGAAGCATGGTGAATTTCTTGAGCTTAGCACTAAGGAATTGGTACTTCTCCTCACGGATTTTCTTAGATCCGACATTACTCTTCTCTAGAAAATCCCACACCTCATGGGCGGTTTTCTTGGTATACACTTGGGAGAAGATGTCACCGGATAAACACTCAAATATGGCATTCTTAGTAGTGGCATTCCATGCGGCTTGTTCTAGAGTGGGTGTATCCGGTAAAGGCTTAATGGCAACCGCTAAGGCAATGGGAGAAAGTGCCTCCAAGTAGCACTCCATGCGAACTTTCCAATGAGGGTAGTTTCTCCCATCGAACTTAGACGGACCATTACTACCTCTTGGAGCCATTCTCTAAGCTTCTAAGCCTATAAAAGAGAGCCTACGCTCTGATACCAATTGAAAGGATCGATGGCCCAAGAGGGGCGTGAATTGGGACTTTTTCAAAACTATGAAAAACAATTTCCTAGCCTATCATGCTAGTGTTGCCCAAACCTAAAATTCAATGGAATGCCAACCCTATACTAAGCAAGAAACCTAAACAAGTAAGAACTAGCAACAACAAGAAAGTAAATGCTTGAAAGGAAATGCGGGAAAGTAAAGAGAGTGGGCACGAAGACAACCGGATTTTTTCCCGTGGTATCGAGGAGTGGACGCTCCCCCCTAGTCCACGTTGGAGCACTCACTAAGAGTATTGCTCCATCTTGATCCACCAAGAATCAAGAGCTCCACTAAGAATACTCTTTCTCCATCTTCGGAACGGCGAGCTTCAAGAACCGTGTACAACCTTGTATCTTGGGGCTCCCACAATCTCAAAGAGGTCACCAAGAACTCCTCCAATCACCAAGACCGGCTAGGTGCCGTCAAACACCAAGAGTAACAGGCCTCCAAGACTTCACTTGATCAAGAACTAAACCCAAACTCAAGCTAGATGCACACTAAGTGGATGAACTAGCTCAAACTCACTCAAGATCTTCACTATTCACTCAAGTGGCTCCTTGCAACTCTCAAGGGGTGTCTCAGGTGGTAAGAGGTCCAAAGAGCAGCCAGGAAATCGACCAAGGGGGTATATATAGGCTAGACACCCTGAAACAGCGAACGGCGTATAATCCGCCGTAGGCAAAAGTAGCTACGGCGTATCATACGGCGCATGCTTTTCAAACGGTCGAAAACCTTTTCCAACGGCTACTTCCACGCGGCATATAATCCGTCGGTACACTAAGTACCATCGGCGTATCATATGGCGAACTTAAACCCCAACGGTCAAAACCACTTTTCAACTGCTGACTCGGCCAAAACATATACGCCGATACCGGCGTATCATACGGCGCAGCCTTTTCTCGAACTCCTCCATGACATGCTTACTGAGTAGCATGTGCGCCATTACTCCACGGCGACCGGCGTATCGTACGGCGCCTGGGGTATTGAAGACCCAACTTGACACAGCTCCATGCCCTGCATGCCGTATGTTCCGCCCCGTGTTAGAACAGTAACACCGGAACATACGCTGTGGCCTTCATTTGAATTCCTTAGCACGCCTTAGGCCTTCTGAATTGTACGCCGTTGCCGGCGTATCATACGCCGTTCACTGAGAATGCAAAACTCGTCCAATTCAAGTGCTTTGAGTTTTGGCTTTGCTTCAAACTTGATCAAGGATATATTTGGGATGTTTTGGGCTAGGTTTTGGGATGTGTGCATCTAACTCAAGCATAGGCCTAGCTTTGATCAAGCTACTAACTTAGAAACCCCCTTAATAGTACGGTCTATCTAGAAAACTAGAAAACCTAACTAAACCAAGTGTCCTTCATCTCCTTGTGACACTTGGATCTAGAAAAGTCCTAAGCCTTCATGAAAGATCCGATTTGGTTCCAATTGAGGGGCCTCCTTTCATACACTCCATGCGACTTAAACATGTTTATAATTGATCCTTCAAAACACACGTTAGTCACATAGATGATATTGTCATTTATCACCAAAACTCGCCATCTAAGATGGCCTAGATGCTTCAGCTGCGGAGCTTTCAGAGTATATAGTGGACTTTGAAAGGAGAACAGCAATCAAATCACAAGTCTTAGCAGATTTCATAGCGGAGTGGACATCGCCTTTGCCACATAATAATATCAGAGAAGAAAACTGGCTGATACATTGTGACGGTGCTTGGGGGGACAAAGGAGCTGGCATCGCGGCAATTGTGCAATCGCCTTCGGGTGTAAAGATGAGATATGCAGCAAACCTAGAGTTTTGCAGAAGCAGCGACAGAAGCACAAACAACGTCGCTGAGTACGAAGCTGTGTTACTTGGGCTCAGAAAAGCCAGGGCTTTAGGAGCTCAGAGATTTACTGTCAAAACAGATTCAAAGGTGGTAGCTGACCACATTGAAAAAGAAAGCATAGCGAAGCAACCAGAACTCATCAAATACTTGATCACTGTACGCTCAATGGAGAAAAAATTCAAAGGCTTCACTGTGGAGTACATCCCAAGAGCAAAAAATGAGGAGGCAAATGCGTTGGCTAAGGCAGCTGCAAAGGGGGACAAGCTTCCACCGGACGTATTCTTTCAAACACTAACAACACCATCGATAAAGGACTCAGATGATCTGCCGAAGCTGATCAATGCAATAAGCTCAGAGGATTGGCGATCCCCAATAATAGCTTATCTTCGGGGATATTATGAGCCAATCGACGACGATGATCTAAAAGCCATGCAACAAAGGGCAAGATGCTATCAGATGATAGATGATGTCCTTTACAAAAAAGGAGTTGTAGCTCCTTGGCTTCGTTGCATTTCTCACAACAAAGGCAAAGAGCTGATTCAATAGATACATAGTGGCTTATGTGGAGCACACTTTGGGGCAAGAGCTTTAGTTGGGAAGGCAATGAGGCAAGGATTCTATTGGCCTGCAATCGTCATCGATGCAACAAACACAGTCAAGACATGTGACCAGTGTCAATAGTGTGCAGCAAACAGGAAATCTCCTTCGAAGCAGTCACAGCTGATAACTCCAACATGGCCTCTGCAAAGATGGGGCATCGATCTAGTTGGCCCACTTCCAACAGCTCAAGAAAATCTCAAATATGCCATAGTAGCAGTTGAGTATTTCACCAAGTGGATCGAAGCCAGACCATTGGCTAACATCACAGCAAAAACAATGATCAAGTTCTTTTGGCAGCAAATTGTGTGTCGATTTGGAGTACCAAGGGAAATAACAGTGGACAACGGAAAGCAGTTTGACTGCGATGAATTCAGGCAATATTGGACGTCGATTGGAACGAAGGCGAAATTTGCTTCGGTTTATCACCCGCAAACAAATGGAGCAGTTGAAAGAGCCAATGGTTTAATCTTTACAGCCATTCGGAAATGCCTTGCAAATTGCAAGAGAAAAGGCAAGTGGGTAGAAGAGATGCCGAAGGTGATTTGGGCTCATAACACCACCACATCTAGGGCAACACAGTTTACTCCATTCAAACTGCTTTATGGTGAAGAAGCAGTGTGCCCAGAGGAAATACTGCACAAAGGACTTCGCACCCAACAAGAAGCTCCCAAAGATAGCGAAGCCATCGACAAAGATCTCATTGAGGTATACAGGCTGCAAGCAGCAAAAAATATCTCCAAGTATCAAGCTGAGACAAGAAAATGGCGAGACAAGAAGGTAGTCAGAAAAGATATCAAGGTAGGGGACTGGGTCCTAAGGAAAAACACAAGCATGCCCGCTGGAAAGCTGCAACAGAAATGGGAAGGCCCATTTTTGGTCGTCAAAAGCAACAAGCCTGGCTCATTTCGCTTAGGCGACGACGAAGGCAATGAGTTGCCGCATTCATGGAATGCAGACAGCTTACGCAAATACTATTTATGAAAAAGATGTAAAATGGCTTCGTATTCTATAAACGAAGTCATCAAGTAGAATAGCATTTTCACTTTCTTTCTAAAAGCCCGTACTCTTTTCCTCACAAGGGGACCCTGACCAAGGGGTGAGGTTTTTAACGAGGCGATGCTTACTGTAACTCGTCAAATTATATATGAACGAGGTATTGCCCACAAAAAGCAGCATCGAAAGCGATTGGCTTCGACCAAGTCGCTGGTATTCGATAACTTAAATAGAACTGAATTGACCCTACCGAGAGTAAGACCAATTCAGATCTAAGGAAATGCTTACTCTAAATAGAGTAAAAGGGGCTTTGGTCCAAAAACGCTTACTCTAAACAGAGTAAAAGGGGCTTTAGCTTAGACAAATATTTTAAATTAAAAACAGCTTCGGCTAACAGTATTCTAAACTCTTATAAACAAACATACGAAACTTGCTAATGCAAGCACAAGCAATAGGGGCTTCGGCAACCTATCAGAACCCACGCAAAGCACATTCTCATACGTTCTCATATTTATGCACAAGCACAAAGCTTAAAAGAGCTAAAGGGGCTTTGAACCAAAAGTACCAGCAAGTACAAAACACTCGAACAAATAAAACCTCGCTTTGGGGGGAGGAGGCGTTTCTTTCACAACGAAGCCAAATCGAGCTTACATTCATTCAAGTGTTTCGAAACAAAACAATGACCAAGCGAATTACAGTGTGTTTTACAAAGAGATGACTCAGAACATCTCAAAAACATAGCCATCAAATTGCTGGCCAGATCTCCTAAATCTAGGAGCATTAAACACATAAGAAAAATCCCTAACACCATCTAAATCTTCTGGCTCGAACTTAACTGGAAGCAGACGAGCAGCTTCGGTGTTTCTTGCACGAGCAAGCTCGACATGAGAAGAACGTTGAATGATGAAAGAGTTAAAAAATTCAAACACATCAAATTCGCAATGACGAAAGAACTCATGACAAAATTCCCAAAAATCATCAAGTCTTTGACTTGGACAACGTTGTTGATACTGTTCCCACGCGAAGCCAGACACGCACAGGCGACCATCATCACACATGGCCAAGGGTGCAAGTTCAAGAACACCTCCCTCATCAGGGATCTGAGTATATACAAATTTACAAAGTTTAAAATCCCTCAACAAAATCTCAATAGTCATTGATCTAACGAAGCTAAACCTTCGGATCGGCATCGGATGCTTCGGTTCCAGCTCCAGCTCCACCATGAACAGCTTCAGCTCCAGCTCCACCATGAACAGCTTCGGCTCCAGCCCTCAAGGTGGAAGGCCCAGCAGCAGCGGCAGCAGCAGCAGCGGCTTCGGCTTCGGCTTTCTACTGCTGCTCAAGAGCAAGCTCCTCGTTGTACTGAATAAACAAAACAATCAATAATAAAAGCAAAATAAACAGGATACGAGCGAAAGCAAAAATAACCAAAAGGGTAAAAGAAACTAACCTTAACAAGACGGTCATGCGCAGTGCTTCGGGCACACTCTCTCCCTGTGGCAGACCAGAATTTCTTGAGAAAGGTGGCACGAGTCGCCAAAACAGCTTCGTTGAAAAATTCGTTCTTGTCAGGATTCAAAGCCGAAGGAAATTGAAAGTCCCTTCTCAAGAAGCCCTTATAGTGAGACCATCCCTCATCTAAAAGCATCTTAAAGGCATTGGTAATGCATGTCCGAGCGGCATAGTCTCCTACCTTGGACAAGACGTCTGGTAGGGACTTGAATTCGTCGTCGAGCCAGTCGAACAGCTTTTCTGCGCTGAAATCCTGAAAAGGAAATGGAAGGGGCTCTGCTCCATACTGCTTCAAGGCAGCTTCGTACTCATGAAATACACCAGAGCCGCGTCTGCAAATTTCAGAATTCAAATTCTCCTTATCAGCTCTCAACTTATCAACCTGGGACCTGAGCCTATCGCCTTCGGAGATAAGAGAATTCTTTAAATCAACGGCAACAAGAAGCTCTCTCTTATACTTTTCAGCATCTGATGATAATTTATCCTTAACAGCTTCGAGAGTCTTAATCTGATTCTTCATCTCGTGCACCAAAGTGGCGTCTTCAACTAATTTAGTACAAAGCCCCTCAATGGTCTCAACATTCAATGCACGTGCTGACTCGAGCGAAGAAACTTTAGCTTTCAATGAAGCAACCTCTGATGTTGACGATGTCCGCTCCACACGAAGCTGTTCCTTCTCACAATCCAACGACTCTTTAAGCTTGAGAAAATTTTTGCGCTCCTTTCACAAAATCGCCAGTTCAGCACGCTCGCTCTAAACATCATTGAGGCGAAGCGGAAGGCGGGAGAAAAGCTCCTTCATGGACATTATAGACTAAAACAAAAATTTATTAGCAACAAAGCCAAATAACAGATACAGAAACAAAAACAAAGGTACAAACCTGAATGTTGCCACTCAGGCTGGAGACCGAGAGCGTGTCCAAGTCCAAGGATTTGACGCGAGTTTCAAATTCTGACAAGTTACAAGACAAACTAAGAAGCAAAACTTAACCAGCTTTGTAAGAAAGCAAAAGCAAAAACGTTACCGTCTGGAGCAATAACAGGGACATCATTCCCAATGTGAGATGCGCTCTGACGAAGCCGATCCGTGAACGGGCCATAACCAATAAAGCTGGTGCTTGAAGGAAAAAACCAACTAATCAACAAAGCAGACAACAACAAGATGAAAAACAATGCCGAAAAAACAAAGGACAACATACCTTCTGCTTCAGAAGCTGGTTTGGCAGGATGTGCTCCAACATCTGTGGAAATATTAGGGATCCCGGTGTCAGCGTGATGGGGCGAAGCAACTGGAGAAGCAGACGCTGAGGGCCTCAAATCACTGGGACCCTGACCAACTTCAATGGCAGAAGCCGCCTGCTCCGTCTCCTCAACAGTGATTTGGAGGGAAGACTTAATCGCTGTCTCATCCAACAAACCCTGAGACGTTGGCTGGAACGGAGCGGATGAAACCTCAAGATTGGCAGAAGCAAAACCCTTGGTCTCATCCTCTCTCAAAGGCCGACTGTAGCTTATTTCATCATCCTCGTCATCAACGCACCCAGGGAGGCACTCACGACGAAGAGGCATAGCACTTGGCTTACCTGTAAACAAACAAATATAAATCAACACAAGCAAGCCGAAACAAAAACAAGACCAGTAAAAAACTAACCTCCAAAGGAAGCAGCAACATCAGCTGCAGCAAAAGCTGCAGGAACAACAGAACCAGAAGCAGGCGTAGTAGAGGCAGGAATATTCTTCAACGAAGCCAAAGGTGGCGGAGGGGCACTCGAAATGGGAAGGGCAGGAAATGCCTCAAGCCTCTGTCATTTTGATGCCTCCAGAGCCGAAGCAGAGACACGCTTCTTGGTTACAACCAACTTCGTGTTGCGACCACGGCCTTGACTTCCACCTCGGCCAGAAGGGGCTGCCGCCTTGCTAATTTCGACTTCGTCATCACCGTCCGATTGACCACTTCCGCGGCCTCCACCACGACCTCTCCTCCCACGGCCTCGACCCGGCTTCGGGGCTGATACCAAGCTGGGATGATCCTTAGCAGTGAACTTCTTCGTCGGCTTTGATGGGGCCGCACGCTGAGGGTAACTAACACCCATTTCATCAAATACTCTGTTAAGACGAACCCCATCCACTAAAGCCAAACAGCTTTCATGCTCCTTCGACGTATACTTTCCACAAATGATTTCAGCCATCAGTTCGATGGACTGAACGAAAGCATAGTCCGACATGTTGGCCGGCTTTTTCACCCCAAACCGGGGAAAGCAAACATTAGTCATCCCTCTGTATGGCTTCGTAACAACGGGAAATGGCCTCCAGTCAGCAGATAAAACGTTAAGACCAATGGCCAACCCTTCTTCAACTAAGTCCCGACTGCTGGAGACCCGACTGGCTCTGTAAAATGTGCTCTCACAGCGGTCAAAGCCGGGAGCCTTTTTGTTAAAGGGCGGACAAGCAACGAAGCTGCTTGGTCCAATGGGACTGTGCAGAGCATACGATATTTGTTTCGTGCCATCCGCCATCAAAGTCTCAAGGGCTGGCATCTTAACATACATCCAATAGCTCCTCCGGTTGCGATCCCAAGTGTTTCGCTGGCAGAAGGTAAGCTCAACCTTTGGCAGGTCAGTAAGCCGCCAACGCGCGCAGAAGGTGACGCTACCATAATCGGGCTCATACTCGAACCCATCGATCTTAATGCTCTTGGTCTGGCGATGCCCTTCAAAATATCGGATGAAGCAGTCCGCATTGACATCAGCCGCGTTGGTCTTAACGGCCTAGAAGAAACGAAGCAAATGCGTAATAGCATTGGGAGTTAGATGGTGAAGATGTGAACCGAACCTCCCAAGCATATCAGCAATGATGTTATCCACGGGCATCCGAAGCCCGGCATTGAAAAACTCCCTAAACACCACGGCTTCATTCTCAAGGGGTGCAGGGGTGACCTCTGCTCCAGGGGCTCGGCCATGACCAACCGGAAAGTACCCTTTCTCCTCATAGAAATGGATGAGCTCAGGGGTGATGAAGGACTTCCCAAAAATAGTGGTTTTCGGCTTCTTCCGATAGTCAACGAGATCCGAGGCATCGGCTTCGACATCTTCGAGGGCCTCATCGGCTACTGATTCAGCATCTTCTGTATCTTCGTCACCGGCAGTTTCCACCTCCTCAGCAGGATCCTTACCCTTATCAATATCCATGGCTACATTGGCTTCGGGGCCCACAGCTACATTGGCCTCAAGCTCTTGAGCAAAGGCAGCGGCATCAGCTTCATTCATGTTTACTGACTGTAGATTCTCTCCTTCGCCGGAGTCTGAGTCAACCAACCGAGCAGTTTGCTTCGTGCGAGCCGCTACAAAAAAACAAAAGAAAATAATCAAAAACAAAGGAAAACACTGGAGAACAAAACGAAGAAATTCATAGAGTACAAAAGAAAAAAGCTTACAGGCGACGAGAAGAGGAAGCCGAAACTTGAGTTCAACAGCTCCCGAAGCAATAGAAAGTGTCAAGAACAAGTTATTGCAGAAAATGCAAGCGAAGCAAGCAAATTCTCACCCCCTTCGGTCCTATTTATAGGGCGGTAAGAATCTGACCGTTAACCACCTCGGTAAATGAGCCACCGCTTAAAATTCAAACTAAACGAAGCAGAATTACAGAAACGGTTCAAAAGTTTGAAACGTTATCAAGCAAGCGAAGCAATTTAACATGCTACAAAAATGCAAATGAAGCCAAAACAAAATAAACATAACAAAATTTACCTCGGGCCTTTCTCCAACAAGAGGAGGCATTTCTCGGACTGAAGCAATCCAAAGTTCACGGAGCTCGGCCTGTTGAAGAAAGCCCTCGTCCTCGAGGGGCTACTGTTGGGGATTTGGCCCGCCGACAGACGCCTTTTTACTTGTTTCGTATTATTTTAAGTATTTACAGAACATTAGCCAACTTAGAGAAAGCCATTTGGCTTCGTTTAAGTTCTAATGTCCCAATTTGGCTTCGGTAACATGGCAAGTGTCACTCCAAAACAATATCATTCAACGGGTTTAGAAGCCGATCTGATGGAGTGATAACACTATTGAATGCAAAAGTGCAATGATTAAGCCACTAGATGGCTTCGGTTTGTATTATATTGCAGGTTCTTGGAGAGACCATTGGCTTTTCGACGCAGGGGAATGGCTTTGCTGTACTCCGACTCAAAGGAAGCCAAAAGGAGACCTACATCGCCGAGTCTCGGAGACGAAGCAGATTTGAACCAAGTCTAAGCCAAGTCAAACACGGAGTTGCAAGTCTTCGGATTCACACTATAGGGTGTAAATGTACCAAAGTGCCCCTAGGCCATCTGTGTTGTATAGTCTAGAGGATGATGCCTGATTTCCAGGGGTACAATGGGGATGTAAAGACCCTTGGACTCCCTATAAAAGGAGACCCATTTCCCACATGTAGAGGGTTGATTCCCGAGAACACTGTTGATAAGTAATATTTTATTGCTTGTCCCTGTTACTCAGTTTCTTCTGTTGCTTGGGTTCATTGGCTTCTTCTACTAACCCAACAGGCACCACATACCAGAAGGCCATCCAAGGCTGCCTGCAAAGCCAAATCGGACGCAACGTCGAGGCTTATGTGGACGATGTCATTGTCAAGACGTATGATGCCGACTCCTTGATCACTGACCTCCAGGAAACTTTTAACAACCTACACCGCTTCAGATGGAAACTTCACCCAACGAAATGCATATTCGATGTGCCATCAGGCAAGCTCCTGGGCTTCCTGGTCAGCCAGCGCGGCATCGAGGCGAACCCAGTCAAGCTGGACGTCATACGCAATCTCCAGGAACCCAAGTGCAAGAAAGACATCATGAAGCTCACGGGAATGATGGCGGCCCTGAGCCAATTCATCAGCAAGCTCGGCAAAAAAGGACTTCCGTTCTTCAAGATCCTCAAGAAGGCGGACAAGTTCGAATGGACCCCTGAGGCAAGCAAGGCCTTGGCCGACCTCAAGGAGTTCCTAGTTAGCCTCCCGGTACTTACGGGCCCGACCCTCGGGGAGGAACTACTACTATACATCTCGGCTACCACGCATGTAGTCAGCACGGCCCTAGTCGTCGAGTGACCAGAAGAAGGCCACCCATACAAGGTCCAGCGCTCTGTATATTTCGTCAGCGAGGTACTCGGCGAATCCAAGGTCCGGTACCCTCACCCTCAGAAGCTGCTCTATGCGCTCCTGATCACCGCTAGGAAGCCACGACATTACTTCCAGGCCCACGTCATCCGGGTTATCTCGAATTTCCCGCTTGGAGCCATCCTCCACAACAGAGATGCCAATGGCCGCATAGTGAAGTGGTTCGTCGAACTCGGCGAACATACCATCAACTTCGAGCCACGGAAGGCCATCAAATCCTAGATATTGGCCGACTTCGTGGCCGAGTGGACAGAAATACAGGCGCCGACCCCGGAAGAGCGACCAAAACACTGGAAGATGTACTTCGACGGTGCCCTCATCCTCGAAGGAGCTGGTGCAGGGGTGCTGTTCATCTCTCCGGAGGGGCGGCACCTAAAATATGTTCTCCAGATACATTACCAGGCTACCAACAATGGGGCTGAGTATGAAGCCCTTATCCACGGTCTTCGGATCGTGGTGTCACTCGGCATCAAGCGGCTGATGTGCTACGGTGACTCCAAGTTAGCCGTCGAGCAAGTAAACAAGAATTGGGACAAAACCAAGGAGACCATGAGTGCATACTGCTCAGTGGTACGTAAGCTTGAGGCACACTTCTATGGGCTCGAGCTCCACCATGTCCTCTGTGAGGACAACATCGCTGCCGACGTCCTGTCCAAGTTGGGATCCACCAGGGCCCAGGTGCCAGTCGGCGTCTTCGTTCAGGACCTCCGCACACAATCTATCAAGATGCTTGAAGACGGCAGCCCCGTGCCCGATCCCGAGCCACCCCAGGGTGACCCGGCAACCAATGAAGTTCTCGTGGTAGAAGTAGACTGGCGTGCCCCCTTCATTGATTTTCTCACAGAGAGCTGGTCGCCGGGCACAAAGGAGGAAATAGAAAAGCTGACTCGGCGCTCAACAAACTACGTTGTCATCGGTGATGCCCTGTACAGGAAGGCCGCCTCCACAGGCATACTCATGAAGTGTGTCCTCCGCGACGAAGGCATCAGCCTCCTACAGGACATCCACTCGGGCACATGCAGCAACTATGCCGCTGCCGGGACCCTAGTCGGCAAGGCCTACAGAGCAGGGTTCTACTGGCCAACGCAAAAGATCCGGTGCGTAGCTGCACCGGCTGTCAATTCTTCCAGAAGCAAAAGCACCTGCCGGCTCAGGCGCTAAGAACAATTTCCCCATCTTGGCCATTCACCGTATGGGGACTCGACAACGTCGGGCCATTCAAAACTGCTCCGTGCGGATTCAAGCACCTCTTGGTGGCAGTAGACAAATTCACCAAGTGGATTGAGTACAAGGTTGTGCCCGACACCAAGTCTGTTACGGCCGCCAAATTCATCGAGGAGCTCACCCATCGGTTCGGAATCCCAAACCGCATCGTCACGGACCTGGGGTCCGAGTTCACGGGCCATGAGTTCTGAGATTTCTGTCAAGACAACTGCATCGACGTCTACTACTCTTCCTCGGCGCATTCCAGGTGCAATGGCCAGGTCGAGTGAGCCAATGGTATGGTCCAGGACTCGCTCAAGAAAGCCATGTATGACGGACTCAACAAACATGCCGGCCGGTGGGCCAAAGAAGTACCCCACGTCATTTGGGGCTTACGAACGTAGAAGAACAGAGCAACAGGATACACTCCCTTCTTCCTAGTGTATGGCTCTGAAGCCGTTCTTCCAGCCGACATCACCCATGGTGCCCCGCGCATCCAGCACTACCAGGAAGGTGAAGCAGAAATATGCCGCCAGGTCAACATCGACAGCCTGGAAGAACACCGACTTGATGCATTGGTCCAGCACGCCAGACATGAGCAGCAAGTGCGACGGTATCATGATAAAAATGTCCGGGAATGGTCCCTCAATGTCGATGACTTGGCCCTGTGCCGAGTCATGTCCTCCAAAGACAAACACAAGCTGTCGGCCCCCTAGGAGGGCTCTTTCATCGTCAAGGAAGTCGTCTCGCCAGGAACATACAGCCTCCAGTGGGCCAATGGTGACCCTGTCCCGAACGTGTGGAACATCCAGCACCTCGTCAAGTTCTATCCGTAGAAAATTGCAAAAAGCTATGTATCCCCTGTCTCATATCAATGAAAATATCTTTGCCCTGCTATATGGCTCATTGTTGTCTTTTCACCTGACATCCATGCCGATGCTCGGGGACTGGGTCCGACCCAGGCAATGTTTTATTTATCACGATTATAGGGGGAGTACCTGCTTACTCCGACTTCTGAGTCCTTGCCCAACCCCATGTTCCCCCTGGCGACAGCCGAGCTAACCCGGTAGGTCCGAGTCTCCAACCGTGAAACCCTGAGCTCCGTGCTCAACCCGCGCCCCCCTACACCTAAGCCTCCCCGCTGAGCAGTGTAGTCTAGGGTAAGCCGTCCTCTCCGTGAGCAGTGGTCAGCGGGTCAAAAGGGTGCTTAAACGGCACAAGGCAGCGGCCAGTCGGGTGACGCCAAAGCCCTAGTCGGCAGGGAAAAGGGGCCAATAACACACTACAGCACATCAATGCTTCAAAGTTTAGTTAGAACTCTACATATGCAAGTACAATACAGAATTTACATTTCCAATTGTCTTTACAGGCCAATCTCTTTCGCCACAGCCTCAGCCAGGGGCGCGCATTCTTCAACCAAGGTGTCAAACTGCTCGTCTGACACCCTCAGGGAAGCCCTCGCTGATCGGAGAGAGGTTGAGCAAAGGGAAGTACAACCGGATCAAAGCCAACACCCGACTACTGCAGCCGACTGCGGTCTCCTGCACCAACTGGGCCGCGCGGGTAGGACGGGCCCGGAGCCGTTGGACCAGCGTCAACATTGTCGGGCCCGACTTGGCAGGCACCAATGAATTGGCGTTGAACTCAGCCGCCTGCCGCAGCTCCAATAGCTCGGCTCGGAGCCCTGCAAAGGCATCTGCATAAGCATACCGACTCGATCAAGGCTACAGAAGACTCACCAGAAGGCACTTACCATGCATAGCCTGGTCGTGCCCATCCTTTAAGCACCGGTTGGCCTCCGCCAGGTGCTCGGACTCGACTGCCAGACACAGATTGGCAGCCTTGAGCGTCCTCACCTCCTCTTCAAGCATCCGCTTGGCCTCGGCCAGCTTGTCCACCTTTCCTTGGAGCATGTCCTCCTTCTTCTTCGCCTCTGCAAAGAAATCTTCATGAGTACAAGCTACTCAGACAGAGACTCCTGCAGGCATAACATAGGGACATACCCTCTGACAGGACCTTCATGTCATTCAGTAGCTCCCCGTTGGTCTTTACAATGTCGGCGAGCTCCTTATCCTTCTTCCTGAGGAATTCCTTGGCGGCATCTACCTCATGGACTCTTTCCGCACGAATTTGCGCCAGGGTGCGGTGATCCTCTACGGCCCGCCGCTTGAAGTCGACGTCCATGACGGCCCGTGCCGTAAAACTCTGCCGCAAGGTAGTCGGCGCCGTGTTAACCCAAGCCCAACAGCGACAATAAGGCACCAGGAAGACATACCTGAACGACGCGATCCAAGACACCGGCCACATTCTGCAGCTTCCAGAGCTCGCTATCATGGTCGGCGATATGGAGCTCCAGCCGCTGCTCAAGAGTCAACTCTGATAACTCGGACCTGGCCCCATGCTCGGCCGCAAGTACCTCCACCCGGGGTGGCACGATAGTGCTAGCCCCGGCGTCCAGTTGCTCCTCGAGCAGCTGGTCATCATCATCCTCCAGGGGAGGGGGGCCAACGGTAGGCTCCTCCACCCCCGTAGGGTTCTCGGGGCCCTTCTCCCCGATGTTGGCCTCAGGCACCTCGGCCAGTCGGTGATCCACTGGGGAACTTGTCCCCAAGGTAATGCGCGGAGGACTCGACGGACGCGGTGGCCGGTACCCGCTCTGGCAAGCCTGACGCAGCGCCGGATCCTACCTCTGCCTCGCGGTGGCGGGTTGGCCTGGCAGAGTCTTGCCACCAGCTCCTGGGAGCGGCAAAGCGCCCAAAACACCCCCTTGGTTCCCGAGCCTGCACCCAACACATCAGCAATTCAAGCCCTGCATATCAAAGAATCACTCAAGACTCATCAAGGTGACTTACCCGCTCTTACGCGGACGCTTGAACTCCACCCGCTTCAGCAGCAATGGAGGCACCTGACTCGGCACCAAAACAGAATCCGGCCGTAGCCGCGACTGAGCAAAGAGGCTCCCTTAGCCCCCCGCGGTCCCCTAGATAGGTTGCTCGGGATCAGGGCCGGAGGTGGACCCGTCAGCTCCATCCTCTGCCTTGCTGGTCGGGGATGACACCTTCCTCTTCCTCCGTGTCTCGGCCTCCACCCGAGCTGCCCCAACTTTGGTGGTGGCTTGGGGGACGCCCCTCGAGCCGCCATCTAGGACTTGGTGAGCTTGCGCACCGCCTAGCACGTCGGCTGCCCTGAGCCAACAGCAGACACCTGGGCCACTTGGTCATCATCCAACTCCTCCAAAGGAGCCGGGATGAAGTCGGCCACTTCCCACGCGGCCTGTCCCTCATCCACGACACGAGGAGCTTGGGATGCTTCCTCCACCGACATAAGCTTCTCCGGCCGGACATCGCCCTCGGGCAGTGGAGCTGGGCAGAAGTATTTCATCGCTCGCTCCTACAAGTCAACCAAAACAGCGGCATGTCAGAAATTCATGATGAAAGCCAACAGCTTAGAAATCATATACATAACATACAAGCATCAAAGATACTAACCTGCGGAGGCAGATTGTGCAAGGAGAACGGTACAGGTGTACCCGCATTGAAGATTTCGCCTCGCATGAAGCCTGAAATCCTCTCCATCGTCTTAGGGATGGATACCGTCTGGGCCTGCTCCCGAGTCGGGTCCCTGCCACCTGAGAACTCATACCCGGGGTGCACCTGGTCCTTGATTGGCTACGTCAGACGCCGGATGAAGGAGATCATAATCGCTACTGTGGTCAACTTCCTCTCCTTTACCTCGGCAATCAGTTGAAGCAGCTCGTTGGCCTCCTGCAATTCTTCGCCATCTGGAGACGAGTCCCAGTTGTCCTTCTTCTCCGGCTGGTGTCCAGTCCGAGCAGGCAGCGCTGGGGGATGGTTCGCGACATAGAACCATTCAGATCTCCACCTCTTGTTGGAGTCATTCATGTCCAATATGAAGTTTCTCTTGGACATGCCAGGCCTCAAAGAGAACCCGGCCCCTCCGGTGATCCTATCCGGACCCTTGCCGGCATCCTCGCCAATAGGCATCATCTTATAGAGACGCCGCCAAAGACCAAAGTGTGGCGGAATCCTGAGAAAAGCCTCACAAAGGTGGATAAAGACAGAAATTGACAGTATGGATGTGGGATTCAGATGAGTCAGTTCCACACTGTAGAAATGAAGCAAACCTCGAAAGAAGTCCCCCGTTGGCAATCCGAATCCGCGCTCGAAGAAAGGTGCGAAGACGGCCATCTCGGTCTCCGAGCGCTCCCATGGCCGGGCGTCATCCCCAGGGGGCCGCCACAGCAGCACTTCCTGAGGCCTGAGCACGTCCCGCCGCACCATGTCTTGGAGCTTCTCCTCGGTCATGGAGGACTGACCCCAAGCCGGTTCTTGAGGCAGTACTCCCCCGGGCACAGAGGTCAGCTCCACGATCTCGTCAGATGACGCCAGCGACTTCCCCTTGGTGTCCGCCCCGGCGGCGGTCGCCGACGCTGCAGTAGCGCGATCCCTGCCGGCGGCAGCACCCCCAGACTGGCCGGCGGAGGGCGCCACCACATTCTCCACCTCAGCATCACTGCGGCCCATGGAGACGCCCGCATCCGCCACCCTCGTCGGCGGCGGCACCTCTTCCCATGACACCGACATCCTCTGCGACTCCTTCGGGTCCGCCATCTCCGCCAGCTATGCAAGTGCGATGTGGACGGGCTGTGGTGGCAACGATGGCCAAACCCCAACGGCGGCGAGTGCGCAGTCAACTCACACTCACAGTGGCGCTAAGCAGTGGCGAAAGCGCCGAATGGATTTTGATTTTGGAAATGACCGTGGTAAAAACAGCCGATGGCCGGATCTGATTTATCCCCTTTTCCGCCGATCCGAATTACCCTAACGGCGCCACAACTAACGGATGGAATCCGCGGAGATCCCGTTAACTGCGGGCCAACAGCTCTCCGCCACAAATGGCTCTTTGCCCAAGGTACTCGGCCAGCCCCGACGCTCGGGGACTTAGCACTCTGACTGCGCTCTGACTCCGGTCAACGGGTCTTCGCGACTCGGCCAGCCCTGACGCTCGGGGACTCGACGCTCTGACTCCGGTCAACGGGTCTCCGCGACTCGGCCAGCCCCGATGCTCGGGGACTCGGCGCTCTGACTCCGGTCAACGGGTCTCCGCGACTCGGCCAGCCTCGACGCTCGGGGACTCGGTGCTCTGACTCCGGTCAACGGGTCTCCGCGACTCGGCCAGCCCCGACGCTCGGGGACTCGGCGCTCTGACTCCGGTCAACGGGTCTCCGCGACTCGGCCAGCCCCGACGCTCGGGGACTCGGCGCTCTGACTCCGGTCAACGGGTCTCCGCGACTCGGCCAGCCCCGACGCTCGGGGACTCGGTGCTCTGACTCCGGTCAACGGGTCTCCGCGACTCGGCCAGCCCCGACGCTCGGGGACTCGGCGCTCTGACTCCGATCAACGGGTCTCCGTGACTCGGCCAGCCCTGACGCTCGGGGACTCGGCGCTCTGACTCCGGTCAACGGGTCTCCGTGACTCGGCCAGCCCCGACGCTCGGGGACTCGGCGCTCTGACTCCGGTCAACGGGTCTCCGCGACTCGGCCAGCCCCGACGCTTGAGGACTCGGCGCTCTGACTCCGGTCAACGGGTCTCCGCAACTCGGTCGGCCCTGATGTCCAGGGGCTCGGCATTGCGAACCTACTTTCGGACCTATGCTGCCAAGTCGGCCCTCGGGCCAGGAAAACAGAAATTTCACTTACAGCAATACAATGATGAAAAGATTCATCAAGCAAACTGTACAGTTATAAGAAGACCCGGTCATGGGCCGGTTACACGGATAAACAGCTTTCACCGTTAAGGTGACGGCTTGGGGCACTCGCCGGTGCGCCTAGTGTTGCATCCGTGGCAAGCTTGGTCCACATGAGCTCATCGCAAGCTCTCTTGTAGCACCATTGCGACCAACGACGAGTTAACCCCACTTGAGGGTTGTGGACGAATGCCTCCGGGTTTCCCTTGGCTCTACAAACATTTCGCCCCACAAGGTCCGAGGCCCAAGGCATTGCCGGGAGACAACAGGACAGCATCCAGACGCTGATCAACACCTCAAGATCTTCGCAAGCACTCTTCTAACACCAAGCTCTCAAGTTTCCATGGTTTCTCCCCGGTGGATGAACCCAGTAACAAGTTCTCAACATGTTCACACCTAGTGGTTGATATGCCTATCTTCTGATGAGCGCAAGGCTCCGAGCCTTGGTGCGTATTTATAGCCCTGCGCTAGATGATTCACGTGTGACCCCGGTTGCACTGTATGGCGCGTGAGCTCTGAGCTGCGCAGCAGCTCCTTTCTTCGAGGTGCTCAGTCCGCCCTTACCGCCTTCGGCTTCGTCCGACCATGGGCACGCTCTGTGCGTTCACATGGGCACTATTTTTGTCACGACGTACGTGGCGATCTTATCCTTTGGGCGGCCTGTCTGCCCTGAAGCTTGGAGATTCTTCTTTGACCATTAGCCCGACTATCCTAGTCGGCCCAATGCTCGGGGACTACTCCATATGGAGAGCTCCTTGCGTCACTCTTCATATGCCCCATCAGGATGTGTCACTTTTCTCAAAGTGGTGCAGTACCTTATGGCATCTGACTCGGCCGCAACTCGGCATTACGCCACTCGGGGCTCCGCCCCCCGGTCTATCCAGGGTCATCCCCGATGCCCTGCGTGTTTTCTTTTTTGAGCACCGCCCACCCTTGTGTCAGCCTGCCAACCAAGATGCTTCAGCCGACTACAGAGGCTTCGCTTTTTCATCAGCAATCCGACACGCGCATGCACGTTGCTCGGGGACTTGTGGGATATGGGTACCCCTAGGCCCACTACCGGCTGGGTAGACAGTCGGCCTGGGCCCACGTTTGACAATGATGTGGGCCGACCCTAGGCCAGCCCACGAGGATCCCCGGCTTGACGGACAAGAATGGAGAAGACTTAGCCCACAAGGAACACGGCGGGATACACAGCTCTGACCCAAGGATCACGGAGATTATGTTACAACCGACTTTGATTACTTTCCTAGTTGTAGCCGGATACTGATTAGAGATAACCGACTTGTAAACCCTAGGCCGTCAGCCTATATAAGGCGGCCTAGTTCGACCATTTCATTCATTCGATTCTTAGTCACCAGATCCCTCATTGTAACCAAGAACTCGCCATTG
Source organism: Alloteropsis semialata (assembly GCA_004135705.1). NCBI lineage: Eukaryota > Viridiplantae > Streptophyta > Magnoliopsida > Poales > Poaceae > Alloteropsis > Alloteropsis semialata. The sequence continues at coordinate 20,436,397 of CM014277.1, forward strand.
TTCCCCGGAACTTCACCGAGCAGAGCAATACAACAGCACCACCAAGCAAAGGACGTAGGGTATTATACCTCCGGGTATCCTGAACCTGTATAATCCCTGCGTCTCTGTGTTACCTCGAGCTCCCTTCTCCTGCGATTGCCCTTTGCCTACAAATCTACCATCTGGGTACCCCCAGGTGGACTGCCGGACTAGAACTCCGACAACCACCACCAGATATAGTACTACTTGTGTACAGATCACTCGCTTTGTGTGGGTGGGGTTCGGTCCGGGGTTAATGTGAAGATAGCACGCAGCCTGTAGTCGGATTGGTGGATCATGTATGAGATGGATTACTCTGAGGGACTTAGCCCACACTAGCCCGTGGGCGTCCTTACAGCTCTGAGGTCTGCAATTGGCGATAGTGTGCCCTACGACCAATGACATCCTTGGACTCAGAGAGGCAGGAAGGTGCTAGCTTCACATTATCGCTCAGGCTGTTAGGTGTAGTCGGCTGGTTGCATCCCATCTGGCTGCATCACGGGTGGGTACAGTTGTACAAACTCTGTAGAGTTATAATCTATATGTACAACCTCGTCCTTGGTTATGGACGGTACTGTTATCTACCGCTACTTCTCACTAGACTTACCTTGTGCTTCTACCTTTCCCTTTTTGAGATGATCTGGCTTTGGGAGCCGTTGAGATGTGAGGGGAGGGAGCTCTCACTTCAAAAGGTGGTGTTGGGCCGGAACATGGGTGATGTTCAAGGCTTTGGTGCAGACTTCCTTGGAATGGGGCGTGGCCTCGGATATGGGTTAATATGATGCTTATATTCCATGTATGCTTGCTGCTGCATAGGAGCTCCACAACCATACATAGGATTCCATGCATATAGTTTAATTCCCTCGTTTCCTTGGCTTGCTACTACGGAGAGTGACATGGCCAACCTACTTCTCGAGTAGATGGTGGTGTTTCAAGTTCAGAACTGGAGTACCTCATGAAATACGAGGATTGGGAGGACTAGTGTTCAGTCTATGCTCAAGTTGTCCTAAGGGAAGGGAGTTCCCTTCGCTTCTACTTCGTTGCGCTTCATAGATATTTACTCTGATTGATTCAGTCCTCATGAACTTGTACCAGCAAGAGCCGAGATGATGTATTGTATATATTCTTATGTTGTATATATTATCCTAAGGTATGGATTTGTAACAGCTAAAATAGGGATTGTATATGATAGCCACTTTATGGGACTATCACAGAGGTGTAGAGATTCAGATTCTCAATTCTGGGAATTCGGGACGTTTCCTGTGAGACCCTTCTGGTCAACCATCGTTGTGCCTCAGCCGCGCTGTTGGCCTTGCGAAGCTGCCTCGATTTTAGTTGTGGGAAGCTTTTGGTTATGTGCCTGGTGTGCCAGTCAGGAAATGTTCCAATGATAAGCCGCCCCCATCGGAAGAAGGATGGAACTGAATCTAAAAGTTTAGCATCTGAAGCCCCCTTTAGTAGAGCTCCATGAAGTGCTTCAGCTCCAGTTTCACAGATCCTTCTGCCAAACACTCCATTTGAAAACAACTCCACCCAATGAGCACCTTGCAAAACAGATTCCACTAGAATGAAAACAGTAGCTTCACTAGCTCTACCTCCTTTCCTAGTTATTAATTGTCTCTAGAATTACTATTTTGCCACTTAGAAGCTGTTTTGCAAAACGTTTTCCAAACAACTTCAGCTCTACTAGAAAAGTTGCTCCATCATAGGAACCAGAGCTGGAGCCATTTTTTGAGGAGCCAGAGCCCTACCAAACAGTCCCTCTCTTTGGCTTTCTCTCCTCTCCTTGGCTTTCTCCCGGCCGCCCCTGGTGCAACGCCACTGCCGACCACCACACCGAAGCTTCTTCTGCGATGAAGTCTAGCAAGTCTGGTGCTAGCATGAAGTCGCCACACAGTGTGGAGGGACCGAGGTCGGCAGGGTCTTTCAGTTGTTCCCAACTCGCAGGTTTGTTGTTGATGGCCTAGATCTGAGATCTATTTGTGTGATTTCCCCTTTCCCCGTTCCCCCTTCGCGCATCGGGGGAAAATGTGCCTCATCGCGATCTTTTTTTTATCAGTGAAATGATTCGTTCTTTCTTCTCTCTGTATATACATTTGGCTCTACGCAGATCCCGCAATCCCCGGTGTTTGGTTCAGAGCACAAACTCTGCTGGTGGTGTTGGGATGGTGAAGTCAACTGAAGCAAGCTCGCCTGTGAAGATGCAGTGTGTACTCAATCGTTTCTGGTGGAGCAAATCCAGTTGCAGGCTCTCCATTTGGTCAGCTTGTCCAGGTATGTTTATTTCCCTACTTGTTTTGGTTTAGTTGTCTCAGTTCTCACGAAGAATGAGTGTTTCTAGGAGCGTTAGATCTGCTATTAATTTTTTGCTCACCAATTTTTTCAACACAAACAAAAAATTTGTATGCATTGCAACACAAAAAAGGACCATATTCTCCACAAGCTGATCTTCTCCCTACTCATTCGGTTCCTCCCATTTATGAGTTTTTCATATTTATATATTTATGTATAGTGGCATATAGACATACGTAGGAGGTAGGACTACAAGTACCATTAGCATCGGCTGTTGTTACCAGCGGTATTAAACTATTAAAGGGCAGCCTTTAGTATCGGGCGCTGCGCCCGGTACTAAAGGTACCCTTTTAGTACCGGAATCCTAATGCCGGGAGGGGATCCTGTACTAAAGAGAGGGCCCCACCCGGTATTAAAGGTCATTTCTTCAATCTTGTATCCTTCCTAAAAGTCCTAATAACAGTTTTAGCTCAAGTGAAAACTTTTGAAATTGTCCCAGCACTACTACAGAATTGATTTTTCTAGTCACTATTTTCACAGCCGGCTTTTAAAAAGTGGCACTAATACATTTTCACAGCCGGTTAGTAAGTTGACCGGCTATAAAAATCAAATCCATTTTCACAGCCGGTTTTAGCCACGAACCGGCTGTGAAAATCCATTTTCATAGCGGTTCATAACATGAACCGCCTCTGAAAGTCCATTTTCATAGCCGGTTCCAAGCTACAGTACACAATTTTTTTATTTTATTTTATTGATATTTTTTATTAGATTAAGAGCACACAAGGGACAACAAAAAAATCAGCTCAATCAGATCTAAGGTGTGGTCTCTTAAAAATCATAAAGATTCGAAACGTTTAATATTAAAGAAGTGCAACATTGATTAGTTTGCACACCCTAAAATGTTATTTTTGCTTATATTACAAGGACATAATTTTTAAATGTTTTACACTACATATATGTTGCCATGGAGCAGTTTTGGATTTTTTGAAATGATTTGCTATTTTCTAACTATTACATAAATTTAATTCTAATTTGAACTATATGTCTCTTAAATAGCTCTTATCAAATATTAGAAAAATAGTGTCTAAGGACATATGCTCTAGTTTAGATCAATCGTGAAAAATATATGAAATGTCAACAGGTTTGCTATGTATAATTCACACTTTAATTTACTCCATTACTTGTAAAACCAATAACAATATCAAAAACTTGTCCAAAAATTATAGAAGTTGTCATGGAGTCATTTTATAGGTGTATAACCTTCTCATAAAAAAATCAATGCATTTCAAGACAATTAGACTATACATTGTTCACAAACATATACATCTCTCATACTCTTTCATACACCTTAAGGCAAACTTTGATGTTTGTACATCATAAAACTTATTTTTTGAAATAATTTGCTATTTTCTATGAATTAGCTGAATTTTCAGCACTTAAAAATCAATTTTCATACAACTATTTTTTATTTTTATATTATTTTCTGATATTTTTTGTAAAGTTATCTGCCTGTAAGGAACTACCACAAAAATTTTCAATAAAATTGGATCAATGGGGTGGCCTCTAGATTTTTATAAAAGTTCGGTAGTGTTAATATAAAAGGAGTGCATCACTCATTTAGTCACAAGCAATGGTATGATGCAGTGGTAAGTGGAGCTACACGCGAAGTAAGAGGTCACGGGTTCGAATCATGGAGAATGCAACAAGTGTAAAAAATTGTGTAGTTGGACACTACAAGAATGCTACAATTTACCAACAGTTTCGTCACTAATGGCCAACAGTTTCCAGTACATTTGAATAACTAACTACCATAACTGTGGGAAATGAGTTTGTGAGGGATCACATTAGCGATTTAATAAAACTGTTAGGAAAGAGGCAAATTACACTAAAAAAACTGTCGGCCACTCAAAAAAATACTATAAAGCATCAAAACTGTTGGTCACTCGTTAAAAACTGTCGGGAATGACTGTATATCTTGTAGTGGGAGGTGGTGGTGCCTGGTTAATAATGTGGTTAAATTTTTTTTGCACTCATTTAACGTTTTTATTTAATTTTTGATTTTTGGTTTTCGAAATTATTTTCACAGCCGGTTAAAAACCGACTGTGAAAAGCCGATTTTCAGCGTCACTTTTAAAAACCGGCTGTGATAGGCCTAACCGAACCGGCTGTGATAAACCCTGTGTAGTAGTGCAGGGATATCTTTTTTTAATATTTCATTTACTATAGTGCGAGCCCTCTCTTTCTCACCTCATGTATTGGTCCCTCCAGCAATATTGGAACGAAAAATATTTTAGTGGCCAATTAAACATTGGTAGTTCTACCCGCTATGACCTTCCTCATACATTTATTCAGGAATTCAACGCCCGCAAGCCCTAGCGCTAGCAAAGAAGGGCACATCGGAACCGATCAAACAATGTGCTACAGCCATAAATACCTCGTGATGGTGATGTCCACCCAAACCATCACTACCTAAACCACACAAAGTTAATCAATTGTCCCTCCGAGAGGCTCCGACCAAGCGTTGACAGCTCGTGTTTAGATCAGGGACATGGCGGCAACCCGGACCCGGCCTTGTCGCCGTAGTGGAGGTGGAGATGATGGAGAAGCTTGAGTTCGTCGAGGAGATAAAAACCAATGTGGATGCGGCGCAGGAGCAGGTGCTGGCGGAGATCCTCAGTCGCAACGCTGAGAGCGAGCACCTCATGAAATGCGGGCATCGGCATACATACCGACCAGGCGACCACACCTCTTTTCGGGCCAAGCTAGGTGGCCATGATGACATAAAGGACGATCTGCAGCCGTACACGCTGCGCATGGCGAACGGCAACGCATCACCAATCCTGATAGATTCTAGGCATCCCATCTCCGAGTTCCTCGTCAGCTCCGGCACGTCGGGTGGTGAGCCCAAGCTGATCCCCGCCGTGAGGGTTGAGTTTGACCGCTGCCAGCTACTGCAAAGCCTCGTTATGCCAGTGATGAACCAGTAAACTATTTATCATATACTTCTTGTCAGCGTTATTGACACTCTGACTGTAGATTAGTAATGCATGCGTTGAGTGATTGCATGATCGAACAGGTTCATGCCAGGGCTCTGCAAGGGAAGTGGCCTTTGTTTCCTCTTCGTGACAATGATATGGCTAGCTGCTGTTCCGTTTTTTCCCTTTAAGGTTGACAATGGCAGTACTAGTAGCGTGAGTCTCACAGTATTTTTCTTTTGGAGAGAGAGACAGAGAGAAGGGAAGAAAGAATACCGTTACTTAACCGCAAAACAAGCAAGTGTCCATAATGGGTGCCGGAGCATCTTGGCAATGTTCGCATCCAAATTTGGCACAGTTGAACAAATCGATCTGACCTGGTTGCTTAAACCGGCCAGATAGACCGGTTTGGGTAATGCGCTCCAAATGCAGATTGGACTTCATCATTGCGTAGCCCTTGTCAAGACGATCGAAATACATATGTAGAATGTCCGAATTGGATTATTTCGGATGAGAGAGGTTATGGCTTCAGCAACACCTGGGAAAACCGGCCAGATCGGTTTCCCAAATCCAAATGGGTCAAGACCTTTCCTCCCTATAAATATAAAGGGCCATGATGGATTGAGGGTATCCAATCGAATCTATCAAATACATTAATCTTTTTTAATTTTCTCTTTGCCCTCATATTTTCCAACCTCATGTGCTATTCGCCATGTTCTTCTCTTGTCTCTGATGGC
>CM014277.1:20456230-20479302 GCA_004135705.1 Alloteropsis semialata
ATATATATATATTATATATATATATATATATATATATATATATATATATAAATATATATATATATATATATATATATATATATATGTAGTACTTCTCTTACACTTTGTACACATTTTGTGTAAAATGATCAACTCGACTTGTTATGTTTGGATAATTAAGGTTTATAAGCAGGCCCTGATCTATTTGGGCTAACAACGTTCCACCAAAATTAGAACTCCTTATGAGATGGGATACTACAATTGTAGTCTTAAAAGGTTTGGACAAAACTAAAACGCATCTGTTTCGTCCACCTCATACATACAAGTATTTGCACACTCCATCTCTTTTTCAGAAAAGGCTCATCATATCTCTGTTTTGTGCACTGTGGCCCATGGTAGCGTACGGATCCAAGTATCAGGTATATGGATTTGTTGCAAGTACGGCCAAGCTTTGGATGGGTTGAAGAAATGTGTTAGCATAGCTCCTATACCAGCATCCCCTCAAGCAGAGAGCAGAGGCGGACAAAATGCTTCAGCACATATAGTATGAAAGGACCAGTATAAAAAATTCAGACGGTTGATATTAATTGTATACTACTGAAGACTTTAATTGTAGTATGGGTAGTATACAATAAGTAGTATATGGGTATTTTGTGAGAAAAAAGATAATGGCAGAATTGAAATATTTATATTTAGAAAAAATCACTTTGATCCTTCAATATATTGTTTACATCTCCAATGTCCAAATTCATTTGTATTTAAAATGTTATATTTTCTTCTCTTCTGTTGACTAATCCTCTGTCACATTCGAGGGCAAAAATGGTTCACTTGCAAATTTACTGAACTACCCTCTACTTATACTCTATACTACTCATTGGTAGCATGGGTCACCGTAAAAACGCTCTGGCCCCTACCGGCACTTCCTCAAGCGAAAAGCTTTGGAGGATGAACAAAATGCTATAGCACAGTCCCTACTCTCTTTTACTTGAGAAAAAGGCACTGATGCCTACCGGCACTTCTGAAGAGAAAATCTTTTGATGGGTGGACGAAATGCTTTAGCATAATCCCTACTTTACTTGAAAAGACAAAATGCTTTAGCATAGTCCCTACTCTCTTATACTTGAAAACAGAGACAGAGTAACAATTAAAAAAAAGCCCTTAAAAAATAACAGATGCATAATACGTGTGTATGTGGCCCCTTCCCTCATTTGTCTATTCGAGGAAGAGCTAGGAGCTTTTCTATCTTAATTAGTCTATAACAACGTCAATTAGCAATGTGGTATTGTTACTCAATGCATTAAAAGCATCTCCAGCAGCCTCCCAATAATCATCTAATGGGGATGTCCCAATAACTCTTTTATGATTATTGGGAGAGTTGTTTTTGCAGTTCCCTAATAATCTTCTCCCAATCCAACTACCGTATTGGGAGAGTTACAACTCTCCCTCTATATGGGAGAGTTGGGGTGAATTATTGGTTCATCCCAATAATTATTGGGAAAAGGGAAAGATAAAGAGGATCTGTTAGAGCATTGTTTTCCCAATAACCCTCCCAATATGGTAGTTGGATTGGGGAATGGGGGACTGCTGGAGATGCTCTAATAGGCTATATTATGTTATAAATTGGACAAATTAGACCAGGCAAATATGAGAAACATTGTGTGGTCACAATGTTTTGAAAATGTTAGCAGGCTTGACTATTAGTAACATACTAACATATCACATATGTGAAGGCAGGACTGGTTCATCAGTAATGAAAATGATAGGGGAAAAGATCCATCCAAAGGGATCTGGCTTCTTCCTAAGCAAGAATATAACGGATCCATCAAGTGAGGGTTGACTTAGCGAGCCTTCGCTGCTCACATCACAGTCTCAAGCACTCTCTGAATTATTGTCCTAGGAACTAGCTAGGATGCGATGCGATTGAGCACTACTTGTATGATGTTCAAAAGTTGATAGGGACACGGACGGAGGACACGGATTCTTGGCAAATTCTCTGTGTGACTGCACATGGTTGGTTGAAGAATCAACACTACTATATATACACACCCAGACATGCACAAACATATATAACAGAAGCACAAGAAGATGTGCACTCATCAGAACAATCCAAGGATGGGCTTGAGACCAGCACAAGCTGTCTCATGTGCACTGCTTCTGATTCTTGTGCTCCTGCTGCCCCTGTGCGCTGATGCGTGGTCGAGCAAAGTGCGTAAGACGCGCTTCCCTTCCTCTCTTCCCTAAAGAGCTTCAGTTCTCTTTCTTCACACTACGGGAATCCCTCTGTATGCCGAGTGTCTCAGGCACTCGGTGAAGGCAGGAATACACTCGGCGAAAGCTTTGCCGAGTGTAACACTCGGCAAAGAGCACACGGCAATAAGAGACTCGGCAAATGTGCTCTTTGCCGAGTGCACACTCGGCGAACATTTTGCCGAGTGCTAGATGTGACACTCGGCGAACATTTTCGAAAAATATAAAAAAAAACACCAGAGGCTGCCGGCCGCACCACCCAGCTCGCCGCCGGCCAACGCCGCACCACCCAACTCACATCCGGCCACCGCCCGCACCACCCTGCCTCCAGCCGGCCAAGCCTCACCGCCGCACACCCAGCAGGCCGCCGCCACCACCACGTCCGCCGACGTCACCACCACAGACTGCCGGCCACCACGTCCACCGACGTCACCACCACAGACCGCTGGCCGCCGCTGCCGGCCACCAATCCGCAGTCGGCCACCGCGGCGCTCTGACGCCGGAGCCTGCAGAGAGAGAGAGAGAGCGAGGGAGAGGGAGGAAGGCATACCTGGCGCCAGTCACCGCCGATGCTCCTCGCACCGCCGCCAGATCTTGCACCGCCGCCGGGTCTCCACGCGTCGCCGCCGTATCTCCTCGCACTGCCGCCGGATCTGGTCGCGCCAGCCGCCGCCGAAGTTCCTCGCGCCGGCAACCGCCGCTCCTCACCCCGCTGCCGCTCCTCGCCCCGGGCATGAGGTGAGGGGCGAGCAGAGGGGAGAGGGGAGGGACGGCCGGGATGGGGAGGAGGGGAGGGGGCGGCGAGGCCGGGGAAGGAGGGGAGGGGCGGCCGGGGTGGGGAGGAGGGGAGGGGCGGCGAGGCCGGGGAAGGAGGGGAGGGGCGGCTGGGGTGGGGAGGAGGCGGGGAGGGAGAGAGACGCGGGGGTGGGGAAGAAGAAAGACACGGTGGCGGGGGCAGGCGCTGGCGACTGGGCCGGGGAAGGAGGGGAGCCAGCAGCTGCTTATAGGAATTAGGGGCCTTCGCCGAGTGCCTGGATCTGGCACTCGGTAAAGAAGATGTTTGCCGAGTGTCAGATGTAGAGCACTCGGCAAAGGCTCAATTTTTTTTATTTTTTTATTTGTTTGAGGCTCTAAATGATTTCAAATTAAAAACTTGTCAACTACAAAGTTTTATAACTTTTTGAAATCTACAAGTTTTATTTTAGTAGTTTCTCCATCCGAGGTCATTTACAAAATTTGAATTTCAAATTTGACAACATTCACACTTAGTTTTCGTTGACTATATGATTTCAAATAAAAAAGTTGTCAACTACAAAGTTTCATAACTTATTGTGATCTACAACTATTATTTTGACTATTTTTTCATCCGAGGTCGTTTGAAAAAACTCAAATTTTAAATTTTGAGAACTACAAACGTACTTTTCATTAGCAAAACAAATTCAAATTAAAAAATTTTAAACTACAAAGTTGTATAACTTCTGAAGATCTACAACTTTGATATATGACATTTCTTCATCCGATGTAGTGAGAGTAACATTGTTCACAAATCTTATAGATCTCTCTTATAGTTTCAGGAAACTCTACGAGAGATCTAGATTTTGTGAACAATATTCATATGAATTTGTCGAATGAAGAAATGACCAAACTAAAAGTTCAGCATCTTGAGAAGTTATACAACTTTGTAGTTCAAAACTTTTTAATTTGAATTGATTTACTACTTCAAAATGTGGTTTTAATTATGACTTTGCCGAGTGTCAAAAAAACACTCGGCAAACAGGACCTTTGCCGAGTGTCAAAAAAAAACACTCGGCAAAGATATTGTTTGCCGAGTGTTTTTTTTGACAAGTGTTTTTTTTTTTTGACACTCGGCAAACCCTATTTTTGCCGAGTGTTTTTTTTTTTGCCGAGTGTTTTTTGAAAAACACTCGGCAAACAAGTTGTTTGCCGAGTGCCCGAAAAAAAACACTCGGCAAACATGAAGACACTCGGCAAACTTGGGATTTCCCGTAGTGTCAGTTCTTGGAAGGAACCTTGTCACTGATGCTGTCATCCATGAAAAACTCAGACGGCGATCTATGTCGTGTACATGGGGGAGAAGAAGCACGATGATCCATCCGTGGTCACCGCATCGCACCACGCCGTGCTGACCTCCATTCTTGGGAGGTACTGATGATATCTCCTCATCGCTGCTCATTCAGCTTCTGCACATCAATGTGACATGGCTTTCTGCATGCTCACATTTCTCCCCTTCCCTTGGTCAATGGAGCAGCAAGGATGCAGCCCTCAAATCCATAGTCTACAGTTACAAGCACGGATTCTCCGGTTTCGCGGCGAAGCTCACCGAGCCCCAGGCAGAGGAGCTTAAGAGTATGTAGTCACCGAAACCAGCAAGCATATGAGCAAATGTTTGCACTTTTTGCAGTGTCTCTTGGGCTAGGAACTACTGACCGGTTTGCAATGTCGTAGAGTACCCTGGAGTTTTGAGTGTGAAGCCCAACACCTACCACAAAGTGCACACGACTCGGAGCTGGGATTTCCTTGGCCTCAACTACGACCAACCATCACCGTCAGGGCTTCTCAAGAAGGCCAAGTACGGCGAAGATGTCATCGTCGGCGTTATCGACACAGGTCTTGAATCTGACACTGCATTCAGTTCAGCCTCAAGTGAAGTGAAATGCAACAAAATTAACTAAATGATCACATTCATGTTGCAGGCATATGGCCAGAATCACGGAGCTTCGACGACACCGGGTACGACCCCGTGCCCAAGCGGTGGAGAGGCGTGTGCCAGACGGGCGAGGCGTTCAACGCGACGAGCTGCAGCAGGAAGATCATCGGCGCGCGGTGGTACCTCGGCGACGCCAGCGCCGACGACCTCAAGGGCGAGTACAGGTCGGCGAGGGACGCGGACGGCCACGGCACGCACACGGCGTCGACGGTCGCCGGCGGTCTGGTACGGGGCGCGAGCCACGGCGGCGAACTGGGCGCCGGCGCGGCCCGCGGCGGGGCGCCCCGCGCGCGGCTGGCGGTCTACAAGGCGTGTTTTGGCGCGGGGGGGTGCGGCCAGGCCTCGCTCCTGGCCGCCGTCGACGACGCCATCAACGACGGCGTGGACGTCCTGTCGATGTCGGTGGGGTCCCAGGTGTTCGACGTCCCCGGGACGCTGCACGCCGCGGCGAGGGGCATCACCGTGGTGTACTGCGCCGGGAACTTCGGCCCCGTGCAGCAGAGCCTCGAGAACGACGTGCCGTGGGCCATCACGGTGGCGGCCAGCACCATCGACCGGTCCTTCCCGACCGTGATAACACTCGGCAACGGAAAGAATCTGGTGGTATGAAGTCTAGCACTAGCAACCGTCGCTCCCATATTACGTACGTATATTTCATTTCCCAATGGAAATAAACTTGCAGGGTCAATCCCTCTACCACAATCATGCAGCAGGATCGAGCAGCAGCAATGACTTTATTTCACTTTATGGTGACTTTGGGTAACCACTTGCATCTTTGCTTTCATCCCTTCCTCTCTAGCTAGCGTGTTTGTGTTTGTGTTTGTATATGTATATATATATATATGTATATGTATATGTATGTATATGTATATTTTCACGCACCTTGATGGTAAACAAATCGAGATAATTAACAACCTCCACTCCCTCATTCAGCTGTACTAAGGAAACCCTAGAGTCGGCAAACATAACGGGGAAAATTGTCATTTGCCTTGCACTGCCGTTCCCATACACCTACCAACCTGGGAAGGAGTTTACCAGCGCCATGAACGCCGCCATCAAGGGCGGGGCGAAGGGCCTCATCTTCCAGCAGTACACCACCGACGGCCTTGACTACCTAGAGGACTGTGAAGGCCATATGCCTTGCGTCGTGGTGGACAGAGAAATCGCACTGAGGATCGACAGGTGATCGAGCAAGGGTGACCTCATCTCGCACATGCAACCAGCTGCTCCTCAAGTGTCTCAGCTCTGATCTCTTTGTGCGCGTAACTTCTGCAGCAAGGTGGCGAAGATATCTCCGGCGACCACCATGGTCGGGAGCCAGGTGCCCGCGCCACGAGTCGCCACATTCTCTGGGAGGGGCCCGAGTGCCAAGTTTCCCGGTATACTGAAGGTGACGATTTGCTGCTACATGCATTTGATTCTGAACTTGAGCATCTTCTGGCTAAATGTTTATATCATAATTTTCTCTGTATGAATCTCAACAGCCCGACATAGCTGCACCTGGAGTAAGCATCTTGGCAGCCAAAGGTGACTCCTATGAGCTAATGTCCGGGACATCGATGGCATGCCCTCATGTCTCAGCAATCGTCGCCTTGCTCAAGTCGGTTCACCCGGATTGGTCACCTGCCATGATAAAGTCCGCCATTGTTACCACAGGTAGGCATAAAACACAAATACTAATTCAACTGAAACCAAAGGCTATCTCTAACAAGCTACTCGCTGCTTTGTGCTGCTTCAGCATCGGTGACCGACCGATTCGGCCTTCCAATCCAAGCCGATTCAGTGCTAAGGAAACCAGCCGACCCTTTCGACTTTGGTGGTGGCCACATAGATCCGGACAAGGCCATTGATCCTGGCCTGGTGTACGACATGAACCCAAAGGAGTACATCAAGTTCTTCAATTGCACTCTTGGCCCTAAGGATGATTGCTCAGATGCCACAGAGGACCTATACCAGCTCAACCTCCCCTCCATCGCGGTGCACAACCTCAAGGAATCCGTCACAGTTTGGCGCACAGTGACCAACATCGGGCCAGAAATTGTGACTTACAAAGCCAAGATCGAGGCACCAGCGGCCGTGAGGATGGTCGTGGAGCCTTCAGTGATTACCTTTGGCAAAGGTGGCCCTAGGAGCATGACATTCAAGGTGACATTCATGGCCAAGCAGAGAGTGCAGGGTGGCTACACTTTTGGGAGCCTGACATGGTTAGATTCCAAGCACTCGGTGAGGATCCCCATTGCTGTTCGTACCATCATTCAGGACTTCGTCGCTGATGCATCTTAAGTTCTTGGCAGAATGGCAGCATGTGTTCCACGTTGCTGGTTTATCCAAGAGTGTTCTAGTAATAAGAAAGATGTTGTGGGAACACTTCGATAGTATTGTGCCCAAATTAGTTATATGTAATGTCTGTATTATCTTCTCTTAGGGCTTGTTTGGCAGAGCTCTAGCTCTCAGCTCTATGCAGAAGCTGATGTTTGTTTGATAAAATAAAATATCTTAAACTTCTAATTTAAATATAAGTTACTCAACAAGAGACCCTCAATCAGTCCACAGCTCTAGCTCTACAGATTTCTAGAGCCAGAAATGACCAGCTCTAACTCTACAAATTTGTAGAGTTGTACCAAACAGAGCCTTAATATTATAACTAGCTAGAGATCTCCATATTAATAAACAGGAGATGCACTGCAAAAATAGAGAAGTTATAAAAATCCACACATCGATTTGGTAAAGTGAAGTTATTGTCAATGATAAAAATATTTTCTAATTTACCCACATTGGCAAGTGTGAAACCTAACTTAAACCAGTAATGCTAGCTTCAAAATTGCCCACCTTTGTCGCGATGAAAAAAATCAACCTAAGTACCAATTATTTGTTTCTAAGTAGAGAAAATCTATTATATAGCACCAAAAGATTCTTTAAAAAAATACCAGCGAAAGAACATGTCTCCGTAAAATGCTACCGAGAGATCTAAATGTCCCATATTACCTTAAACAGAAATACCCCATATTACCGTTTAAACACAAGGTAGTTCAATCATTTGAACACAATCAGTAGCGTAGCCATTTCAACACATGAAACGTTGCAGCCCATAAGCAACAACAATTTCAACACAAAACCACCAGCCATTTCAGCATATATCCATTCAACATGCAATCCACTTCCACTCAAAACATATATAGTGTACATTTTACTGAATGTTAGCAACTCAAATATCTGTCAAGTCTAGTAGAACATAACACAATGCAAGGGGACGAAAACAAAGTAATTAAATTTCAGTCAGGTCTCTGTACCAAGTAACACAGACATAAGCAACATGCTAGACCACAACACAAGACATGACTAACACAGCTTTCATCACATAATTAGCAACATATAGCACAAGGTCGAATCTATAACGAGCTTCTAGCATTGCCTCCTAGCGATAGGTCTAGTGTTGCTGCCCTTCGACTGGTGGTTGAGTTGGAGAGTTGGAGTAGAAGTAGAAGCTGCCATCCTTCTCACTGGATTAGCAGGTGTTTGTGTGCCTAAACAACATATATGTACTTATGTCTTTTTGGATTCATTTGAAAGTTGACCTTGGATTTTTTTAGGAGCATCAAAACATAGGCATTAGCAATGTAATCAAGCCATTACTCAATAAACCAAAGGAAAAGTTGCAAGAACCCACCTGCAAGTCAAGGGGTTTCATACCCACCTGCAACTCTGCAAGTCACCTTTAATTTTAATTTGTTTCTCATTCCCTTGACTGGTTTGATAATCTAGATAGCACTGATGAAATGTAGTTCGGTAGGAGCTCAGGGATGTGTGAGGCCATGGGAGCCTTGCAAATGTGGAGCCAATGTCCTATGTAATAGATCTATGTAAGTGCCATGTGCATTGTCAATTCTTGAAATTTAGACAACAATTTTGCGTGCTTTAAGAATTTTTTTTAATTCTTACTTTTAGCAGTTACACCTTTCAAGCAAACTTGTTGGTTCATTAGGTTTCTTTGGTGATTACGTGTACCATTGTTTATCACACAGAAAATAGGTGATTAGATTTGTTGGTGAATATATACTTGAAAAAGATTTGTTGGTTAATTGCTATCTGGTTGATCGTTTTTATGACTCACTTACCGTCCTTGTGGCCACATTCGCTGTCACCATTACTGACGCGGGCTCCAGGAAGTTGAGCCCATCATCTTCTGGTGTTCTGTTTGTGACATCGGCAGTGCATGGGAGGTGCAAGAACATCAGCGAGAGTTCCAGCTGGCACCGCAATGCCATTGAGGCGGTGAACACCTCAACCTCCATAACCTTGCATATCTGGGAGGAAGACCAAGATGGAGTACTGTGCGTCTCTGCGGATTCAGGGGTGAAATGATGTGGGAACACATAACATGTGAATACGTGCTGTTACGTTGGATGGTATTTATGCAGAGTAGTGGTGCCAAAAAATTCCGAGAATCTGCAATGCACGATTTCATCAAGAGTAGTAGACAAAACAATGTGAAAGCTACGAGCTAAAAGCATGTCCTTCGACTGAATGTATTCTCTGCGGAGTAGCACAAAGGGATCTTAGTTTAGTTGGGCTACGTTCCAGAGAGACCAATGCAAAGGAAAGAAATGGTTTCAGCAAAGCTAGTCATCCTGCAGATCTGGACGTGACCAGAATGTGCGAGAGAGGCTACATTGTAACATGGCAAGGGAAGAACAGAACGGATTCAGCAAGTCATCCTGTGAAAATGTATATGAAGAGAATGTGCGCGTGAGCAGCGGAGTGCTGCTACACTAGGGGCGGTAACTGTGTTGATGACATAAGATCTGAAATTCCCAGTAGAAACAATACACCGGCTATCCTCATGGCTAACATTCTTAGTCGATATGCATCCTGAATTTTCAAGAGATGGTAGCTCTATCAAGTACCAAAACAGCATTGCCAAATCTTCTTCTGTGCGAAACTGATACCTGCACAAGCATGGATAGGAATGTTAAGCATCGTGTAATCTGGGTTCAATTGCTCCGTAAGTGATCTATAACTTTTAAACTGATGCAATCAATGCAACGCCACATCAAAAATCCTAACATTTTCACATCTTATTTTATAGTAGTAGTTTTCCAAGAATAGCTTTCATGACATCCACTCCCTACTTATGAAGTGCCTCTCAAGTCAAAATTATGCAAGCAGCCTGAGAGTGCCTCAGGTAAAACTTTCCAGCTTTGAGAATATAAAGTGGGAATTTAATATATCCTTATTTCCTAATGGTTGAAGCCACTGTTACTCGAGGCATGTGGCAGGCACCGCATACCTGGTGTGCATGAGTTGCCCTGTTCAGGGCTTTGCTACTACTTTTGGTATTTTTCGAGTAGTATGCAATTTTGATCGAGTTTGATTGGTGTTATTTAGTTTCGTTTCAACGTGGATCCTAAGCAACTTGATGACATAGCACTATAGCAGGCCCACATGTCCTTCACATAGTTTTGACAAATTTTAGCACAGCTGCAACCAAAACAACGCTTTTTCACACTAATTGTCACAGCCCCAATTTAGATTTGGCTGCAAACAAAATATCATCTTTTAGCTCTGATTTTTGCTCTGCCTCAACTTTGGCCACGGCCAATATTTGGTTAGGCATTTTAACTGCTATCTTTTATACATATACTAACAGGGCTGCATAAATATAGTAATCATTAAGACTGACAGCAGAAAACTTACTTCCAGAGGTCCAAGGGGATATGGTTTGATAATGATTTTCTGAGGCAGTAGACCATAAGAACTCAAGACATCAAAGACTTTGTGAACCAGCTGCTCATCACCTTCATGACATGTAACTTCAACAGTAAGGTCCTTCAATAAAAGGGGCTGCTTCCTCAGATCATAACTTGCTCCCGTTTCCACTAAATTCTTATGTATCTGCCAACATGTATGCCAAGTTAAATCTATCATACATGCTTACTCTAAATAGATAGGGTATCAGACAGAACTCATTCACCTCAGGAAACTGAAGAGTGAGCTTCTCTAGAACTGGTGAGTGCTGGAGAAAGCAGATTAATGCACCAAGATTGCTAGTAATGCACCACTCATCTAATAACACGTTTTTTAACTTGCTAAATACAGGGCATCGCATCAAATCCTTCCTCAAAATAAACTGCAAAAGAGAAAGCGGGGTAAGAATAAACCAACATCTTGTGCAGGACAACAAACATGACAAGTGGATGCTTTTGAAGTGAATAGGAGCATTCAGTATGTATTTAAAATTCAAAATTGACTAGGCAAAAGCAGACAAAAGACGTGGAGCAAGGAAATGTTTCTCCACTCTTCTCTACACAGTACATATTGCCCAATGGCTATTCCAGCTACATATACAAATGCAATAACAGAATGGAAGGCAAACAATGAAAAGTAACTAAGTGCTAAGGGAAATCATACATGTGCTGTTGTAGCTGTTAACTCCAGATTCGTACAGCTTGACAAACCTTGAAGAAGCACGCAGGTATTCTTCCCGTAATTGCTACCACAGCATCCCTCACATGAGTCATCCCCACAATCACCAACCTCATAACCTTTTACACAATAATCAGAACAGTTTTGAATTGCGACGGATGCCTCCACTAGCAATGGCATGCTCTCAAGCAGTGGAACCCTTTGCGAGCAGTCAACTAACTCAAGGCAAATGAGATTTGGGACAGATATTTGGGTACGGACATTATCGAAGCGACATACTGCGATGCTGAGACGCTTCAGAGATGGGGACGTGATCCTGTTGCAGTAAATGCTACAATATAACATCTTCAGATCCAACAGCGACCCGCAGCTCGAGAAATCCAGATCATCCTCCGTCATGACCCGGGTAAGCTCGAGCGATGTCAAGTGCTCCGATGTGATAAGCCCCTTGGGAAGCAGCCAGCGTTCATCCATATCATCGCTGGCAACACAGAGCTTGGTGACAGGGCGTGACAGACTGTACCGAACCCAAACCTCCAGGTACTGGACAGCCTCATCAAAATCATCCCCACCATGGGAGCTAAAGGAGTTGAACTCGGCCACGCGGAGAGGAGGCGAGGGGTCGCGGAGGAACAGCAGGTGGTTGACGAACCCATTCAGGGCCCTCGCACCCCAGAACCTCCGGGTGGTGGTGGTGGTAGGGTCGATGCGGAGCGCAGGCACGCGCTTCCACAGGTCGCGCCAGCGGCGGGCGAGCACGCACGTGCGCACGGAGTCCAGCGACGGCAGCAAGGACAGGATGTCCAGAAGGAAATCGTCCGGGAGCGCTCCGAGGCGGTCCAAACCACCGGCCGCAGCCTGCCTCGTGCTCCTCGCGGCCCCGCTCCCCTCAGGCATTTCGTCGAACAGGCGGCGGTCGTCAGGGGCTGGAACAGCAAATAAGAACAGGCGTCACCTCTCGGGTGTCCCGTCGAGCTAGAAGAAGCGAGTGGAAGAGAGAGGGGAGGAGAGAGTTTGTACTCACTGCGCTATCGCCCCGCCGGCGTCCCTGTAGCTCGCCTCGCCGGCGCTGGCGATGACGAGGAGGGGAGGTCGCCGCGGGCCGCGTGGCCCGGGCACGTGCAGAAGAGGAGAAAATTGGAATTTTGCCATCCTCAGAAGTAGGCTTCGGAGATTTGCCATCCCGCAAATTTGCTTCGCCCGTTTGCCATTATCAAACGGTGTCCAACCGGTAGAATGCATTTTCAAGATTTCCCAATTCATCAGCTGATTTCACCAACAGTAGACCACATGAACGGACCGTTTTGCCCTTTGTGCTCACACGGAACAGAAACATTATCCATCGCTCTCAGGTCAGGCTCTCTCGCTTTCACCCATTCAAACTCCCGTCACTTGCTCCCAGTGGCGGAGGCGGCGCCGCCCCTGCCTGTCCGCCTCCACCGTCCCCTTCCTGCTGACTTCGACGCCGGCCCCTGCCCTCGACCTTCGTTCCAGTCGCTGCCGCCCCTTCCTGCCATGTCACAAGGCCCGGTTTGACATCCGAGCCATGGATTGCGATCGGATGGATCTCGTCCCTGGGTAATCCATTTCTTCCTTGTAGTAGTTGTCGTGATGCCGTAGGATATCTAACTCGAATGCGTAGGATATTGGTGGTGCATCCCCATCTAATTGATTTTTTTCTGTGCATCGATTTTACTAGGCTCGATGGGGAGCCTGACCATAGTGTAGCACTAGTAGAAGCTCTTGGAGATGTTGATGGAGCCTTACCTCATCCTCATTCAGAACCTGTTGAGGAAGTAGCACGAACTGTTGATTGGAGTACGCTGCAAATCAATGAAATAAATGACGAGTGTGAAGGAAGGTTAGAATTCATCGAAGATGAACATATGTATGAACTGTTGGGTTTGAGAGATGAGGAAGAGAAGGCTAGAAAAGCTGCAGGGGCAGCTGCTAAGCATGCTGACAAAGAAAATGTCCCTGCTCAGACTATTGCGGATGCATCTCTACCTGTTGATGATTGCATACCAGGGGAGAGGGTGATTGTGTACGACCCAGATAAGCCATCCATGAGTCTTGGCTCTGTTTACCCTTGCATGAAAGAATTTAGATTGGCTATGCGACAATTTGCTATAAATGAGGAGTTTGAACTGGATCTTCACAAAACTGACCCAACTAGATATATAGCCAATTGTAAGGCAGAGGATTGCCCTTGGCACATTGTTGGGAGAAGACAACCTGATAAGAAGACTATTATGGTACTAACTTGGCATCTAATAATTTTAATTGTATTATTTGTGATTATTGACAGCTAACAATTAATTTCTTTTTACAGGTCACAGTATTGATTGATGAGCACACTTGTATGTCTAGCAGTAGGAGAAGGACTACTACACCAACAAGTGCTTGGGTTGCATCAAAGGCGGTCAAGATTTTGAGGAAGAATCCAATGAGTACCAAAGACTTGCTGCTGAGATTGCAAGATGACCACAAGTGTGAAATTCATTATGACACAGTATGGGCAGGAAGGAAGAAGGCTATGGATGAGTTGTATGGTACATGGGAAGATAGTTTTAAGCTGTTGTACAGATGGAAGGAAGAGGTCTTGAAGCGGTCACCAGGTAGTATTATTGAGATTGAGACCAGGGAAGTTGATGGTCAGACTTTCTTTTATAGGTTTTTTTGTGCATTAAGTCCTTGCATTGAAGGTTTCAAGGATGGATGTAGGCCATATCTTAGTATAGACTCGACTGCACTTAATGGTAGATGGAATGGGCATTTAGCTGCAGCCACAGCATTAGATGGTCACAATTGGATGTATCCTGTTGCCTTTGGATTTATAGATTCTGAAACAAAGGACAACTGGACTTGGTTTATGGAGATGCTTCATAAGGATCAAAAGCTTCCTTGAAGGTGGTGGTGGCAAATCTAAGAAGAAATCTGTTGGTAAATCTGCTGAAACTGAAAAAGGTGATGACAATATGAAAGGAAAGAAACAGATGATTAGAGGGAAAAGACAATGTAGTAGATGTGGAGAGTTGGGCCATGGTAAAAGCAGCTACAAATGTGCCCTTAATGGAACAAAGAAAAGGAAGAGAAAGCCAAGGAAAAATGCTACCAAGGAATTAGGGAAGAGACCTGTCAAGAAAAAGGCCAAGAATAACGCTGAAACAATAATGCAAAACAGTCCTGGCAGAATGACAAGAAGGTACAAAAAAAATCCAAGAATAGTTTAAAAATTACTTCACTTGTTTTCTTGCTCATAACTCTACTTTTTCTTTGGCAGCCGACTTGCTATGCTACTTGGAGAAGGAACATCTTCGCAGCCAACCATGGCAGCCGCTTCACCGAGCAGGAACGTGCAGCACGTGCAGCCCACACCTCCAAGGAAGCTGACACCTAGGAAGCTGAAGACCAATTGAGTTGTGAACTCAGTATCTCCAAATTTATGTATCCCTGAACCATGTCATGTATCTGAGATGTGAACTCAGTATGTATGAACCATGTCATGTATCTGAGATGTGAACTCGGTATCTAAGAACCTATCAGGTGTTTGCAATGTTTTATGTACCTGAGATGTGAACTCAGTATGTATGAACCTATCATGAATTTGCTGCTTATTGCCAAATTTGAAATGCTGTTGAATCTGTGTTGATCAAATTATGCCTTTCCTATGACCAATCATTGGCATGACTGGACCAATGTTTTTTCTGTCTGCAGAGTAATGGACTGATGCTTTTAGTAAGTTCAAAGGTACCAAAAGCAACTTATGGGAAAACCAAATTCTTTGAAAGAGAGCAATGTCATCCTCTTTACCTGTTTTGCCAAATTCTTTGAAAGAGAGCAATGTCATCCTCTTTACCTGTTTTGCTCATCCACTTGATTCTATTTCTAACCACAAGGCACAGTCTATGGTTGCAAAATATATGACACAAAGGCAGCTAATATCATTTCATAGCAAGGAATTGATACACAAGTTCGACATTACATCTTGCATCACAAATTCAGTACATCACTTCACAAGCAACACTACCACACCAAAAAACAAAACAATACAAATGACAGTACTAACGACCACCAGAAATTGAACAAGATTGATTAACTTGTCCATCTTTTGTTCAAAACCCAAATTGGGAACAAGCAGCTTCAAATCTGCACCATCAACAAAATTCCCATGATTGGCCCCATTGGAACTTGGAATAGGACGATTATCGGCACCACTGCAGCTAGGAACCAAGCCTCCAATCAATTGTTGCCGCCTTGCTACAACCACCTTCCTGTAGTCTGTAATCCACTTGAAGAAACCACATGCGCCTGGCACCTATAACCAACAATAATCATGAGTGTGGATTACATCAAAGGGCAACCAAATCGAAACAAGCTGGCAACAAAAAGAACTAACGTGTGACTCGTAGTTGATGCACTTGAAGAACACCTTGCCACCATTCTTCCATGATCTGCCCTCCACCGTCCTATCCCCACAGTCTGGGCACGTAATGAGAGGGAGGCCACTAGGGCCGATCGGGTACTGCGCCAGGGGGTCGCCATTCCAATGCGAGAAGCTCTGCTGCGACATCTCCGCCTCTACAGAACCAAATCACCTAGGGTTAGGAGGGAGGTGGGGGCGACCTGCGGGAGCTGCGTGAATGGGATTGTGGAACTCACCTGGGACGACGACGACGACTCCTTTGCTGCGAGGATTTGGGCCTGCAGCTGCTTGCCGATGTCCGCCGCCGGCGGTGTGCTGGGATGCGGCGGCGCACAGGATGGGAGGAAGAAAAGAACGGGCGACGAAGGAAAAAAGAACGGGCAGGGTCAACTCACGGCTCGCCGTTTTCCCATTAGAAGAGGTCAAGGGCAATTTTGGAACTTCAGTCGATTTACTGTTGGTGAAATCAGCAGATGAATTGGGAAATCTCGAAAAGGCATTCTACCGGTTGGGCACCGTTTGATAATGGCAAACGGGCGAAGCAAATTTGCGGGATGGCAAAACTCCGAAGCCCACTTCTGAGGATGGCAAAATTCCAATTTTCTCGCCGAAGAGGGGAGAGCGGACGATGACGGTTGGGGAATGGACGTGGGCCTTTTTGGAAAGAGAGCGAGGAGGACATGGGCTATCTGGGTTAGATTTCGTGGCGCGACAGGTGGGCCGGATCTCGGCCGACGAACTGGACGAGATCCATACATTTGTCTGGGCTGAATTTCGAGGCCTGACAGGTGGGCTGAATTTTCGAGAAGCACATTGAGCCACTCCTTAGATTTTTATTCATTTAAGTTACTTTCATTGACAAACTATAACTACTCGTGCTACAATGAACTACAATATCCATCAATCATCTGANGTCTTGCGCAGTTTCTGGTGGGGCAGCAAGGAGGGAAAGAGGAGGACATGTTGGGTTGTCTGGGATGAATTGATCAAGCCGAAACACCTTGGTGGAATTGGCTTCCATGATATAGAGCTTTTCAACCTACCACTGCTAGCCAGACAGGCATGGCGCATCGTACAGGATCCTGAATCACTGAGCGCGCGCATCCTCAAAGCCGTCTACTACCCCGAAAGTGATTTCCTGGGGGCTGAAGTTGGATCATCGCCATCACAAGTATGGCGATCGGTTATGGAAGGGAAGGAGGTCCTGCTCAAAGATTTGATTAGACGTGTTGGAAACGGGGAAGAAATGAATATCTGGAGTATGAATTGGCTCCCTCGGAACGGTATGCTGCGTCCTGTGGCGAGCTCGCGACCGGATCCTCCAGAGCTGGTGTGCGAACTCATTGATCCAACACGTGTGTGTTGGGATCGACAGAAGCTGCTGGAATTTTTCCATCCTATGGATGTGGAGGTAATCAGCAATATACCTTTAAGCACCCGGAGTCAGAAGGACTTCTGGGCATGGCACTACGAGAAAAATGGTGTCTTCTCGGTGCGGTCGGCTTATCGGATGTTAGTATGCAACAGAGAGAAGAATTGTGCGTACTATGAAGGGAGACCGGGTAAATCTGATTTCAAGGCAAATGAAAAGGAGTGGACACGCCTCTGGAATGTGAAGGTACCGTCAAAAATAAAGGTTTTTCTATGGAGATTGGCACGGTATTCACTACCATCAGGAGACGTTCTACATCACAGGAACATGGCCCAATCTGACATGTGTGCTATATGTGGTTCAAAGGACTCGTGGAAACATTCACTAATTGAGTGTAACATGTCTAAATGTGTTTGGGCTTTAGAAAAGGAAGACATTACAGACTTCATTGGGGCGTTACAGGAAGAAGATGCAAGGGCATGGCTAGCAAAGGTCCTCTCTTCCTTACCCCAAAAGGATATGGTGCGAGTAGTGGTGACCATTTGGGCTATTTGGCATGCAAGAAGGAAGGCTATCCATGAGAACATCTATCAAGGGCCTTTGTCGACGCATGGTTTCATCGACAGGTTCGTCACTGAGCTTGGAATGGCGCTACCTATGCAGGCCAAGGAGAAACACCGCGGGCGACCTATCTCTAACTCGAGTTGGATCCCTCCTCCCCAAGGTTTCGCAAAGATTAATGTTGATGCAGCTGTCTCAAAGAACTCAGGTCGAGCGTCAGTTGCAGCCATTGCTTGGGATATTGATATCACTTTCATCGGGGCGTCTACCGTGGTTTCCTATGGAATTACGGACCTAGAAGCCCTGGAGGCCATGGCGTGCCGGGAAGGTCTGGCTCTAGCCAGCGACACTCTCCTCCGCAAAGTGCGAGTTGCCAGCGATTGCTCTAATGTGATTCAGAGTATTCACGATGGTACGCTGGGTGTCTATGGCCACATCGTTCAGGAGATCAAATCTCGGGCGGGGAGCTTCCAAATGACTAGGGCTTGATAACGAGCCAGCTCGGCTCGGCTCGGTCTAGCTCGTTAGACTAACGAGCTAGCTCGGCTCGGCGAGCAAAAACTTGAGCTCGGCTCGGCTCGTTAAAAACTCGAGCCGGCTCGTGAGCGCTCGCGAGCTGAACAGCTAGAGCATTGCACAAGGTCACAAACACAGGACATATACAAGCAAGTTTAGCAGTACATCGGCTTAATAAAAATTCATCGAGTAAGAAATCTAGCTCAAGTTTCCACGAATAGATCATATGCCTCATCAAAAGATTAAGAGTATAGAGAAGACGACTCATCGATCTGGATCCCTTGATTAGAGGCTCCTGAGGAAAATCAGATAAAAAAACAAAATCCATGAGTGGAGCGAAGGGACAAATGAAATCCATGAGTGGGCGAGCAAGCAAAACAAATGAAATCCGGTGACAAATCAAATCAGATCGAGAAGGAGGCTTACTTGAAAAAGTTCTGGAGGCATTTCACTGCTTTGCCTGTGGTGCATGCGCATGGGAAACAAGGCAAAGACTAGTGCTTGCAGTGAGATGGCAGGGAAGATGGGACGAGCGAGGAGGCAAGGAGCTCGCACACCTAGCGGCGTCGGTGTAGGGGAGTGATGGACCGACGGGCTCATGGACGGCTAGGCAGTGGGCGTGCTAGAGAAGAGAGTCGACTGTGGTGGCGCTTGCGGCGATTTTGGGAGATGCGCCAGGGGAGATGCGTCGCCAGCGGAGCCGAGTTGGGCGGCCGGCCGGCCGGCCGCGGTGCCCACAAATTGCCGAGACACCGACTGTTGACAACCAAAAGTACCGACGCTAGGGTTACGCGCCGCCTGCGCGAGGGAAGAGAAGACCGCGAGTGCGCGTCCGCGATCGGGACTTAGGCCGGGAGGACGGGCTGAAACTGGGCCAATTGGCCATGTTTTTGTTGGGCCTTAGATAGATGGGCTAATGGCCTAATGGCTAATGCACTGAATGGTGGAGCTCGTTTGGCTCGCGAGCAGCTCGAACTCGCTCGCTATACTAACGAGCTGAGATGGTTGTTCGAGCCGGCTCATTAGTGTATCGAGCCGAGCCGAGCCGAGCTCGTTGCCAGCTGGTTTTATTGAGAGTTGAATTACTTGTTATTGGGGATCAAATATATTGTAGTTTTAGAGGGTGCCATAAGTTATAGTTCCTCGTTAATGTTATAAGTAGTTGTAGTTTTTACAAAATTAACTCTTTTTTATTCCAAAGGGATCTTAATATTTATGAGTTTCAGTTAAGAGCAGACATAGATACATTGTTGATCGAACACAGATGTTTTTATGGCATATAATCTTGGACCTCATGCGGTAAGAGATGATAATTCACTTTATATATGAAATCTCATCACTCGCTATTGTTGAATGGCAGTAGCGGCACGAGCACCTTAATTTGTTAACCTATTCTATGTTTTATAGTAAAATTTGTTAAATTATTAACTCGTAAGAAGATAAAATCTTAGATTTTTTGTTAGTCCTGACCCTATAGTGTTAACCAGCTGGTTCCACCACTGTTGAATGCAACAATAAGTTCATAGATATTGCATTGTAGCATACCAGATAGGGGAGGTGGGTTGCCAAAAGCTCCTCGAGTGAATCCAGAGAGTCAGAGGAAAAGGGCTAAGAAAACAAGACCAACTTGGCAGTGGAGGGGAACTTGGGGAGGTGCAACTATAGGTGGCGATGGCTATTGGCAAGGCGAGGAATACCAATGTGTAGAGAAAAAAAAGGACAGGTGAGTGGAAAGCCTAATTTAGCGAAGGGACATCATTCCGGGTTGAAAAAAACCCTGGATTTGTGCCCATGATCATATCGTGGATAGTGTCATGATGAATTTTCAGACGAGGCTCAGGCTTCGTATCAATTCTAGCCAGGGAAACAAATGAAATAAAATGACAGTAAGCCCATAAGTGGGTGAGCCTCCTGCGGTGGCTAGAGGCAGGTGGGGCAGGGGCAAATGCGAGTGCATGGCAGAAGGTGAAAAAGAAGGGTGAGAGGGGATAAATGCTAAGAGCGTCTCTAGCATATCTATACTATAAGGATCCAAAACAATTGAAAATGGCTCCCACTTTAAAACACACCCATACCCCCTCACATATCCCCGGGTTGAGGCCCACACGTCGGCTCAAGAATGACCAAAGTTTTTGGCATTTGGAAAAAATCGCGCTTTCTAAAATGTTTCATACTTTTTTCGCTGTTTTTTTCACCAACGCTTCCCCCTTACCCACCTCGCGTACCCGCGCCAGACCCGTCGCCTCCAATCCCGCGCGTGACCGGCCTCTTACCTTTTCCACCGCGCCGCCCTTCCTATCCAGCCGTCTCCCTGTTCCATCGTCTCTCCCGGATTTCTTCTCCTGGTCCTCTCCCTCGAAAATTTTTAAATGCATGTCAACGAAAAATGGTTCGTTTATTGGACCAGAAGGAAAGTGATGGATTAAATAACTTTTGTGCGCACATTTTACGACATGTTTTTTATTTCCGTTCAGGAATAGTGTATTGACGTGTTTTCCTACATTTTAAAGAACTTTTGTCCGCACGTTTTTTCAAAAGGTGAAAATTTAAGATAATGCATTATAGGAAACCAGGGATTATAATCACTGGAGGCTTGCCTCCCTTGTAATCGTAGCCTTTCTTTCCTTATTTACTCCGATCTGATATCACTCTAATTAATCTCATGCATGGTAATCTTCTCCAAATGAACGCCCTTCTTTTGGAATGCTAGCACCGGAATTTTTCTTTCTATTTGTTGGAACGTGAAAATTTAAGATAATGCATTATAGGAAACCAGGGATTATAATCACTGGAGGCTTGCCTCCCTTGTAATCGTAGCCTTTCTTTCCTTATTTACTCCGATCTGATATCACTCTAATTAATCTCATGCATGGTAATCTTCTCCAAATGAACGCCCTTCTTTTGGAATGCTAGCACCGGAATTTTTCTTTCTATTTGTTGGAACGTGAAAATTTAAGATAATGCATTATAGGAAACCAGGGATTATAATCACTGGGGCTTGCCTCCCTTGTAATCGTAGCCTTTCTTTCCTTATTTACTCCGATCTGATATCATTCTAATTAATCTCATGCATGGTAATCTTCTCCAAATGAACGCCCTTCTTTTGGAATGCTAGCACCGGAATTTTTCTTTCTATTTGTTGGAACGTGAAAATTTAAGATAATGCATTATAGGAAACCAGGGATTATAATCACTGGAGGCTTGCCTCCCTTGTAATCGTAGCCTTTCTTTCCTTATTTACTCCGATCTGATATCACTCTAATTAATCTCATGCATGGTAATCTTCTCCAAATGAACGCCCTTCTTTTGGAATGCTAGCACCGGAATTTTTCTTTCTATTTGTTGGAACGACTATTCCTTTATAGATCGTTTCATTTATAGTATGTACCTCTCCTTCTTGCCCCTACGCCTTTCCTTTACAAATTGCACTGTACTGTATGCACTGCTTCACCGCGACAAGCAAGCTGGCAGAAAAGCAAATCACGCCGCTCATCACGGAGGATATCCCTGGATGCGGCATCGCGTCGGGTATATAAAATCATCCGGACAACCCCGAATCCCCTTCGCTCACACGCCTGCACGAGCAGTCATTTTGATCGACATCGCTGCCTCTGCATGGTAGACGACAAACGAAAACGAGGAGGCTTCGCCGAGGACAAGATCGTGCTCCGTTGTGTACGTCCCAATGGTAATCTCAGCGCACTCTTTGCTAATTACTATTTGTATGAGTCTATTTTATTTGCTCCGTAGAATTGTTTCTGAGTTTGTGCCTAAAAGATGAATGATTAATGTGGCAAGTACCTTCATTTTCTTTCAATATATTCGTGCAGGAACATGTACCATCTTTGAATGATTTGAGTGATGAGAATGCAAGCAGTGTAGAGTTGATTCCAGGTGAAGATGAAACAGCCACTTTGACCGATGTAAATGACGTAGAAAAGGTGGCTCCATCAATGTCACCAACTTCAGTAGGAGGAATTGATAGTCCAAATGCCGAAGAGATGTTGGTTGTTGATGGTATAGACCCAACAGGACAATCTGTCGTGCTTGAGGGTAATGGAGACCCTTTGCTGGATGATAATAAGCCCATTATGTGTTCCATTCCAGATAAACAGACAGAAAATATTTCTTCTGTTCCGCAGTATGTCTCATTTGAGAGACAGCAACACAGGAAGCCTAAAAAGCCTGATATGATCGCTGTTACATCACAAGGTAAATTATTAAACAATTAATTCTTTATATTATGTAATTAAGTTCAGTTTTATTAAAACATCTATTTGTTGTATGCTGTAGATTATGTGTGTGACGAACAAGATCGAGATTTGATCGATTCAATATTGGATTTTGATGATAAAAAAATTGTTGTGAGAATCGGAGAATCATTTGTGGACATGGCACATTTCAAGTGTCTTCTTCAACCTAAATGCGGCAGAGGCCTGGGTGCCCGCCTCGCCCTTGCGCTCATGCTCGAGCAGGAAGAAGACGGGAAAAAGGTGGGGCTGTGGGTTAATGTTTCAAGCAACATGGAATTGATGTTGCGGCTGGATTTTTCTGCCACCTGATATGAAAAGAGTTGGAGGACGCACAAATGTTGCATGCAACATCAAACCGATGAATATGATGTTGCGGCGGGATTTTTCCCTGGTGACACGTCAAAAGAGCTGGAGGACGCGCGAATGTTGCATGCAACATAAAACAGGTGAATATGATGTTGCGGTGGGATTTTTCCCTAGCTGACGACCGTCCGACGCTAGGCCTGGACGTCGGACATCCGGGCGCTAGCAGTTCCGTTCTTTTTACCGGCCTGTATAGGGGCCATG
>CM014277.1:20480302-20528230 GCA_004135705.1 Alloteropsis semialata
CCTGGGCGCGCGCGGGGGTGGGGCGTCTGGGCGACTGGCGTCCGGGAAAAAACGAGCCGAGTGTGTTGTGGTTATACCGGTTTTGTCCCTTTGCCGAGTGCCCGTGATCTGGCACTCGGCAAAGCCCGTCTTTGCCGAGTGCCTGTGATCTGGCACTCGGCAAAGATTTTTTTTAAATTTTTAAAACGTATTGCGTGTCTGGTGGGCCCTGGGCCTTTGCCGAGTGCCAGCTTGCAGACACTCGGCAAATAGGCTCTTTGCCGAGTGCTGCTACCCGGGCACTCGGCAAACAGGATTCCAAAATTTAAAAATATTGGAAATTTCGATTTTTGGTGCAACGAATATTGAAAAAAACATGTCAACTCCACTGTACAATGCATATCTCATCATTGTAGAACAAAAGAACCATTATTTCATGTCATTATTCAACAAAATCCATGTATATCATTTTAATTTCAATATACGTAATAAAAAAATTATAAAATCTGAAATGGACCCGAAAATTTACCAAAACTTGACACGATACATTTTAGGTAGTATATTGCCATTACAAAAAGTTTGGAAGTGAAACTCGAATTGTCATGTCAATCTGTGTCCAAATCATGAACGATCTATTAGAACTCAACGAAACTTCTTCGGAGATGTTCCGGTTGCAAGCATCGTATGTGAAAACTTTTGCAGAAGCTTCTATATTTTTTACCACCACATCCACATAAGATATCATGAGCTCTCGACAAATCTCAGGATTTTCGGAGTTCATTAGAATTTTTTATAATTAAAAAACAATCCTACCACACGTACATCGTCGTGTTTCAAAAATATCATTTGCCAAATTGACTTATTACTCATTGATATTGTCTAAATAAGGAGTTAGTAACATGAATATCATTTTTGCAATCACTCTGTTCCAAGATTTCAAACACCTGTAGTTCAAATTTTGAATTAAACAAAAAATTCAATTTAATGAAACAAAATCATTGAATATAGTAAACGAGCCGAAAAAAATCCTAAATTGCAACATAGGGTACACTGTATCATACTTGAATCAACAAAAAAGGATTGGAAGCATTTACATGAAATATGGAGCCACGATTTGCCGAGTGCCGTATAATACACTCGGCAAAAGGGATCTTTGCCGAGTGCTAACCCTAGGGCACTCGGCAAAGTCCCCGACCGTTAGCCGCCGTCCAGACAGCGTGACGGCGGCTGCCTGACAAGTGGGGCCGGGCAGACGTTTGCCGAGTGCTCTTGGTCTGGCACTCGGCAAACAGGTCGACCGTTAGCCGCCGTCCGGACCGCCTGGCAGGTGGGCCATGTTGCGCTTTGCCGAGTGCCAGTTTGCGGGCACTCGGCAAAGCCGTCTTTGCCGTGTGTTCCGACTTTGACACTCGGCAAAGCTTGGGTTTGCCGAGTGTAAACCTTTCGCCGAGTGTGTTGTTTCCTACACCCGGCATATCCCGTATTTGCCGAGTGCCCGAAATTTTGCACTCGGCGAAGGGTTAGGCACTCGGCAAATGCGGGGTTTCCCGTAGTGGAGAAAGAGAGTACCCACATTACCGATGTATTTTGTGTTTCTAATTATGAATTTGTCTTGTGTCCCGACCTGCATGTTTATTACTCGCGCGTGTTCTTAATGCGGTGTCACTACCAGAGGAGACAACAGTCCTGACGGCCATAATCTAACAGGTATCAGCCATAAACCAACAGAAATATGTTTCCTGGCGGTGTCCACCGATAGGACTCGCTGGTCAGGAATAACCGGTCTTTCCTGACTTCTGGCCGACAGGAACAGCTCCTGACGGTCTACATTTGACTGGTCAAACCTGTACCCTGACTGGTCAAACATAGCGAAACGGGAGGAAGCAGTGGGCCATGGTCAAAAGCGAGTGTCCTCTTTCTACTGGTAATAATAAGCTATAAAGGATTATAAACATATAGATGACAGTGCAGAAACAGATGTATTAGGGACAGCACGAGTGTAGACATATTACTGCAATGTCCACATCTGCTAAGTGCAGCAGAACGTCGCACAAAAATCTATTTCTTGCAGTGTCTCTGTTTTTTTTTAATCTAAAAAGGTAGAGAGGCAATCTCAAAGGGGAATAACTGACACTGGAAATTTGGATTGAACATTTTCCTGTCATGAATGACGGATATGACAACGGTGGCAATTTTATTGTTTTATTATATAGTAGCATGCTGGTGTACCTTGTTTGTAGTACTGTCATGCAGTTTACATCATGACCTGGAATGGGGAAGAGAAGAGAAATTATTTAATATATAGAATTATAAGCTGGGTTATATGTGTAGTATGAACTGGGTCAGCAATTAATGATTTTTACCTTATTGGGGTGAGCGGGACGATATGAAAGTTTGCAGAGCTCATTCAGTTCCAGGACCCCTTTTTGGCTGTAATTCTTCTTATCTTGCGTTGAAAATAGGGCGATGACACAACGCATGTTTCTATTCGGCACCTTTCTCACTGCCTTACAACAGGGTCCAAATTTGTGAACACTGTCAACTTCATGTTTGATGCATTGTTTACATTTCGTCAAAATCTTTGTCTTCTGAGTACCGGTACATGTTGGATATGTTCCCATCCCTGGTTGGAGAAAGACTGTTGCACATATTAGCACAAGTAGAATCACTCTTTTCTGAAGTAACATCGTTAGGCTAATCTACCAACTGGTGCTTTTGGCAGGGTGTAAACCATATGTTCTACAAAGAACACTATTTATAGGTAAGAACACAACCATAGACATGGAATAGTTCAGTAGTGGGAATGCTCAAAATCCTCTACCAGATATATATAGTAGTAGATAGATAATTCTATATACTAATACATTATGATTTTTTCCATTCCTATAGAAGATATCCATCTTTCAATTTAATTAATGGTGACTTTTGTTTGATCCCCATCTCCTTTTTTGATTTTTTTGCCTATCTAAAGTAATATCTTTACATTAATTTAAAGTTTGTTTGTTGTTTTTTATTCGATGTGCCTTGGGAGTGCACAAAATCCTCTACTATATGTAATGGGTCATAGATATTTATATACACAAATGTGGCATGATATGTAATGATTAATTTATGAAGAACTGACATGAATACCATTGGATACTTTCTGACTCTGTTTATACAGAAGATATCCATCTTTTTGTTAAACTGTGACTTTTGTTTAGTCCTGAACTCCATTTGGTTTTTATTATATTTGTCTAGCCTATTTAAAATAGTAGTTTTACATTCATTTTAATCTTATTTGTCGTCTTGATTGATTTTATGTATCATGAGAATGTGCAAAATCCTGTACCGGATATAGTGGAACATAGGTACTGCTTTATATGTGACAAAGTATGTAGCCATTTATGAGAATAGACAAGAATGCATTTGGATTTTTTGTGACAATTATTCAAAAGGTATCCTTCTTTTTCTTTAATGCTATATTTTGTATAGAAGATATCCTTATTTTTCATGACCATAATGATCATATGTACTGTACGTAGAACACACCAACAGAGGTAAGACAATTGGAGAAACATCAGCAAAGGCTTGTGTCCCGAGCTTGATACCGAACGTTATTGGACTGTTATAACTTGTGGAAAGAATACTCTACCTAGACAACGACACTAGGACAGTCAAATTAAAGCACCCCCCACGCATGGAAGAATCCACACAAGCAAGATGGCCATGAGGCGAACACTAGAACATTACCATCACAACCACTGATGAAGGCGATAAAACATGGATAGTTTATTTGGTTAAAAAGCTGAACAACTACTAGATGGATGAATCTGCGCTCCCTTTGCCTACCCACAGCTAGCCTTTTAGGAAGAGGGAGGGTCCAAGATGAGGACAGCGCCAGGGTTTTTTTTGTGTGTGTTTCTGAACGGGTGAAGGACAATCTTTTGGAACTGATGTGAGTGGAGAACAGGAGTGCTGAATGGAGCTAAACAAGTCTGTGTGTAAGCAGAGAAGAGGCGAGAGCGATTTTCCTGGTTTTCTAATAAGTTTTGCTCATATGCTTGTGGTTAGCAATTAAATTTTGTGGGTCACAATTGTCCATTTTGAAGCATTTGAGGTAATGGAACATATAACGAATCGATTTCTCATTTTGAAGGTGATAAAACATGGATACCGCAAACTCCCCTTTCCCAACTGTTGCATTGCAACATACGCAACATCGGTGGTGGAACACAAAACTAAAGAATTAATATGTATCGGAATTTATTGTGTTCATCCCTCCATGATTAATGCAACTTCTACAATGTTTAATAAGTTAATTCAATTTCTATCTTGCATCTCAAAACAGAAGACACATGAGGGGTGTTCTAGATAATGAAAATGCTGAAACGAAAATAGAATAGCATCAGAGAATCATTAAAAAATAAATTCCTTTTCCGCAATAGAGTACATATCAAATGGTCACAGCTTAATCTCTTTTATTAACTAGCTGGTTTGCACTCTTCAAACTCGCTATTGCAGTACTCTATCAGGGATTACGGCCATCTTTTTCACATTATGACCTGGCAGAGGATTCGGTGTACATTGTCCAAGTGTTAGAAGGATAAATATATTTATTCATTTATCATCACTACTTAAAAATAATCATCACTACAGAATACTATACTGAATGGTAGTTTGAAAGAGATCATTTATCAAAAAAATTTCAATGCCAACCATTCCTACCTGATGATGAGGAGGAGGGACATCCTCAAGACTGCAGAAATAAGGGAATCTTTGGATCTTATCTTCATCGTATTTCTTCTTCTGTTTATTCGACAATAGATCGATTATGCATTTCATGTCCATATTAGGTACCGCTCTCACGGCCACGCAACACTCATCAAGATATGATGGGGGGATGACGGGGCCCTTTTTCTTGATGTACATTCTACAATGGAATACGATGTTTTCCTTCTGTTCATTGGTACATGGCCCATCAGCGGCAACTAGATCTATTGAAATTATTGCACACACTAGCAAGAAAAGAACTGCCATTTTCACAGACAACATGGTGTTGCTACCACCACTAGTAGGTGGTTATCTAAGAATCCAAATGTTCTGTCCATAAGTTTTGCCTATCTGCTCCTATATATGGGCAAGAGACCACCCCCACCAACTTCTGTAGGTTTAATGCTCGAGATGCAATAGTTTGTTAGATATGGTTGGAAGATAGATACTTCAATAGTTCAATGCATATATGATATACTTCATGCTGAATATATATAATAGTATTGGTCATCAACATCTATTTGTATCAAAGATATTCCTTTAAATGCCACAGAATACACACTCACAAATTGTGGTTTTAGTGGGATGAGCTTGCATTTGTGCAAAAAGGATAGATGCATTTAATTGTAGGGTTTAATACTTGCGATGCAGATAGTCTCATTTGGTGGATATGGTGGACCACGGTATATAGAAACTCTATAATTTTGCAACATATGTTATAATTTCTTGAGAGTGTATTCATCCTTGAGAATATATTCATATGGTTCCTCGATACATATTTGTCATTATAATTCAACAGTATACGCTCATACAACTCTATGTAATTAGCATATATAAATAATTTGTGTTAGCTAGTTAATGACGAGCTTGCAGTTGTTAGAGCGGATGGATTACCTTGATTGATAAGAACAGTCATTTCCAATTCTGTAAGGACATTCACAAATCAATTTAATTATGCTACCGATGGATAACATCATATCAACTTTTGTTTACCAAAATTCGTGGATGAAATCTGATTCACTCAAAGCTAGAATCTTATCTTTTCCCATGTGTTCCGAGTAGGTGGCTGACAGTTAGCAGCTAATAGTGAGAGTTTGATACTAACCGGCAAGAGTGATACAATTTTAACCCACTACAGCATTTGGTCGGTCATTCCTCGTCGGTAATAGTTAGTCATAGATTCATCATTACTCTCGGCAACAACTTTTATAGTCCTCTAATTCCGTCGGCCCCTAGTTTGATAAATACACGTAAAGATCTCAGTCCAGTCGGCCACCTACTAAAGACGCTTGGGAAAAGAAAAAGATGCAATTCTAGTTGTGACTGTTATTTTGAAGTCAACATAAGACTCAGTTTTTTTTTTTGTAATTTCTACCACAATTTTCTCACAATAAATGATTATGACTAGAAAATCGGTAGAACTTATGTGTATTATGCATTTAAAGATCTAAATCTATGTGCGGTTCTTATATCTCTAAAGAATAATATCATATGATTTCATTTAGGCCTTAATGTCCAGTCATAAGGATATGCTACATTTATTATGAACTGATTTACATATGTACTTAATATCATCCACTTTCTGTTTCACTGTATCCTAACTCATTAAATCTTTGTGTATCCGATTGGAAAAAGATACTTCGTTGTATTATATCATAATCCAATTTGCTCCAAGTTTACATTGGGTGCATATATACCCTCAGTTAGAGGTATATCTCCTTTTTTAAGGATTGTGAGGTCATATAAGTAGGGATGAAAACGGATCGGATATGGGATTCGGTAAAGATATTTTTTCTCGGATGGGATTCAGATATAGATAGTGTAAAATATGTCGGATATGAAACGGATATTGATATATGTTCAATATCTATATCAAATATCCAATTTTTGAGTACACAGATCCGGATACCAATCGGATATTAATCTCCAAATTCGGATATCAGACTATTTATTTAATGTCTGAACCCTCGCGGTCCATCGGTCAGACAGATGAACGGATAATATCCCTATCTTTTTCATCCCTACAAATAAGTATTGCATGTAAGCTTTCACAAAAAAAAAAGTATTACATGAAACACCAGCGAATTCCTTTGAATATATTACTAAAGCTGACGAGGACACAGCTAAAGAACCATGGATCGTACAGGATCGGCAGGACAGCTGAGCATGCATGTCTTCCCAAGTAATTATTAGCATGTGAACAAGGTTGCCCCTGTACACAAATTAATTTGATGCGGCGTCAGTATTTGTATTTAGAGACCAGAATGAAAGCAAGTTACAAAAGGAATGAGACCGGGGCACTTTTTTTTTGTTTTCCTGCTGTGTCCATAAGGATTCCGATTTTTTCTTTGTTTTCATGTTTATTTGAAACATACAAACGAAAGATTCAGAAATCATTGTTGAAATTATAATTAGGGTTCGACGTGTTGACTCTCCTCGTTTTACTATATTTATTTATTCTACTGTGAGAATTTATACTACTATTGAAAGAATTGATGTTGATTTATACTGTGACCTAAAGAAGTGATGGTCGAAAACCACCTAAAGAAATGATAGATACACTTTGTTGACAAAATTTAGAAATCATGGTGTGACTGACGCCACCGGTACGGTTACGTCAGGCAGTACTAAAGATGCAAGCAGTCACGACTCATATAAGCCATGTTCAAAAAGAAAAAAAAACTGAGGTACATGGAAGTACTGAAACAGAAAAAGACGACTGGATAGATGGACATGGTGTCGTCATGCGTTACGCATTCTTTGGAAATCGTCATGGCTGACAGCTTGACATGACATGATACGTACCTGAACTAAGGGGGTGTTTAGTTTGGAAAGTAAGTTTGTGAAAGAAAGTTTCTAATTCTAAATCGGAGATTAGGAGGACTAAACATGATCTAATTATAAAACTAAATACACGGATGGACGGGAAATCGCGAGACGAATCTATTAAGTCTAATTAATCTATCATTAGAGATTGTTTACTGTAGCACGACGTTGTCTAATCATGGCCTAATTAGGCTCATTAGCTTCGTCTCGCAAAGTTACCGGGGGGTTATATAATGGGTTTTGTCATTAACACACGTTTAATACTCCATGCATGTAAGATTCTCTTTGATGAATAGTGAAGTTTCAAAGTTTCAAAACTTTCACCGGTATCTAAACAGGGTCTAAGATTTGCTCCCTAAACCCCATCAATAAAATCGTACGAGTGTGAATGCTGGAACACACTCACAGGCACACAGCCTTGGAGGTAGAGGAAATGGCCAGCGGCGGCGAGGAGGCAGCGGTGGCGAGGAACAAGTGCTGAAGAGGTACGTGACCGGGTTGGCCACGGAGGAGGACATGGAGGTCGTCGTCGACACTGTCGTCGGACGACTGCAGGTGCCGGCTGGGTCGACGGCCGTGCTGGTCAAGAACCTGTACCTGTCGTGCGAGCCCTGGATGCGCGGCCGCATGAGCAAGCACGATGATGGCGCCGCCGTGCCGGCACCGGACTTCGTCGTCGGAGAGGTTTCGGCTCTTATGGCCCCTTTTCTATTTGAGGCCGACCCACATGACTCATTGGCCTTGCTTTTTTGGGTCGGGCCAACTACCCAATGAGTCGACCCTGCCCATTCCCATCCCTACTACCGTCGATTCGGCCGAATGAGCTTTTGAATCTGTCATGAAGACATCTGCGTGTGTTGATTCGTATATCAGACACTGGCCAACTATGGAGTGGGCAAGGTGATCGACTCGACCCACCCGGAGTTCAACGCCGGCGATCTCGTCTGGGGTATGACCGGATGGGAGGAGTACACCCTGGTAGCCCAGCCGGAATCCCTGTCAAAGATCAGCCACCCCGAGCTGCCACTCTCCCACTACACCGGTGTTCTTGGTCAGCAAGCTCATGACTTCTTGGTTTTCAGTTTTGAAAATCTGCCGGTCACTGACGATCATCCAACGTTAACTGCCATCCAGGCATGCCAGGGCTCACAGCATACGCGGGGTTCATGGAGGTCGGCAGGCCGAAGAGAGGCGAGTTCGTGTTCGTCTCCGCCGCGTCGGGCGCCGTGGGGCAGGTCGTCGGGCAGCTCGCGAAGATCGCCGGTTGCTACGTGCTCGGCAGCGCCGGCTCCGACGAGAAGGTCCATCTCCTGAAGACCAAGTTCGGCTTCGACGACGCCTTCAGCTACAAGTCGGAGCCCGACCTCGCCACCGCGCTCAAGCTGCGCCTCCCTGACGGCATCGACATCTTCTTCGACAACGTGGGCGGCGCGACGCTTGACGCCGCGCTGCTGAGCATGCGTCGGGGCGGCAGGGTCGTGGTCTGCGGGATGATCTCGCAGTACAACCTGGAGGAACCGGACGGCGTGCGTAACCTGTTCTGCATCATCCCCAAGGCCGTCCGGGTGGAAGGGTTCAACGTCGGCGCCTACCTTGACAAGTACGCGAGGTTCGAGGAGAAGATGGTCGCGTACATCAAGGAGGGGAAGGTCGCCGTCGTGGAGGACGTCGTTGAGGGGATCGAGAACGCGCCGGCGGCGTTGGTTGGGTTGTTCTCCGGGAGAAATGTCGGGAAACAGTTGGTGGCGCTTGCAAGGGATTGAAATCTAGGTGTGTGACCTCTTTTTTTCCTGTTGCTAAGTGACTGCTGGAATAAAGATGTTCGGTCGTTCAGATGTAAGGAATTCACGACGTCACGAGGTGATGCAAACACTGTAATCCAAAAAACGTGCAGCAGTGCTATACTTCATCACACTACTGATATTTTCACACTATCGAAACTTTCAAATTTCTCATATAAAATAGTGTTTTTAGTTTTTTCTTGGGTTTTCCATCCAAAAATCGATGATACTACTAAGAGCAACTCCAGCAGACCCTCCAAATAAGCTTCTAATCTAAATTTAGAGGCTAGAGGTCAAAGAACAAACTCCGGCAGGCACTTTATTTTGGCCCTCAAAATAGGGAGGCCTCCAAATCCTATCCCACACCTTCCAGACCTAGGGGATCTATAGGGAACCCTCTATCTCAAAATAAACACTAATAGGTGGGCCAATAAAAGATAGAGCGTTGTTTGGAGCGTATTGTTGTACAATTGGAGTAGTTCTTGGCAAGGCAAACATGATGTTTGGATTGTTGATCAAGTGCCATTGGATACGGCCCCATGTTTTGTAGTAGTAGGCGGCACGTGGTGACAGTCATGTTTGCCCTTTGTAATCATGGTTGAGAGCCCTCTCCAGCAGGGGAAGGTCTCCTGGTAGGTCTGAGTACATAGAAATAAGCACTAACCATATATGTGTTTATTTGTATCTGTATATGTTATGCAATGCATGTGAAGAAGTACTTAAGGACTCGTTAGCCCATATATATGTTCATTTGTATATGTATGTGTTGTTCAAGACATGTGAAGAAGTATTTAAGGACTCGCGTGAGCTTTTGTTTGTCGTACTCTTAGCCTAAATTATTTTTTTTATGAGTTTGATTCTATTGTGTGCCACGTTATCCCAAAGTTATTATCTTACCCATTCATAGCCTTGATACATCAACCAAGATATAGTCATAAACATAGTTCTCTTTTAACCTGCCTTTTGGAAAAGATAAATAACGATTACCTTTGAATTCTCAAGAATGAAATGCTACAATGGTATATATTTATTCTTGCATATTTATCTGTCATCGTAAGAAATACTAACAAGTCGTGAAGGGCATCACTGAGGTGATTAAGAGTGCGACAGTGAATTTAGTTGGTTTGTTTTCCAGAAGAAATCTCAGGAAATAGTGGTGGTGCTTACAAGGTATTGAGTTAGGTGTGTTAGCTTTTTTCCTCATTTCTATGTAATTGATGAATTGGCAACAGCACAAAAGATGATGCAAAAACACTGTATTGGTCGTGCGCTACATCACACAACTACTATTTTTGCGGTTGTGAAATTTTCAAAAGTTTCATAAAAATAAAGTTTTCAATTTTTTATACTAAAAAAACACTCATTCGTAAAGGCTCATATGTCCCGGTGCAAAGGGCACCGATACGTTTAGGGCAACTAACTTGTGCTTCTGCCAAGAAGGCTACTGTAGCAGAGGAGAGGGTTCAAATGGCCTATAAACTTAATTGTGCAGTTTTACTAAACGCACTAGTACTAGAAAATCGCGCCCGTACATTTTACGCACTAGTGCAGTTTTGCACCGATTTATTGATGTCCATAGTTGAGCCGATTTAAAATTACACCGAGTAGGCTGAATTTTGTTTGATTCATATAAGTACGAACTGGATGGCCGATGAAGTTGAAGCGCGTTTTCAGAAGAATGTTGAAACTAAAGCACTCTATCTGCTCTTTCCATGTAAGTTGTATGGTCTCGACACACTTTCAAACTTGTATCGGAGGATGAACAAGAGATCAAGGAAAGGTTTCCACAAGCATCAGCTTGGGGACAAGCTGGTTGTAAAGGAGGAAGGGATGTCAAGAGGCTCCCTGACCTGAAGATGAACAAAGCACGCCTGATGGAGATGAAGCCGGTGGCTGATCAGGAGGAAGCAATGGGCCGGCTCGGAGGTCATCACGGCCCATGAAGCCAACACGAAAAGCCCAACACGAAATAAAAGAGTAATGAATGGATTACAATGTAATGGCCCAAATGGCCTAGTTTTATTTGGCCCAGTTGCCACAATGGCTGGCGGGCAAGGGGTATTAGAATGGGTTAGGCCCAAGTGGCCTAGTTTTATTTGGCCCAGTTGCCACAATGGCTGGCGGGCAAGGGGACAGAGGTTTTGTGGACCAGTGGACGTATTTGAGAAGCTGCTGAAGATCCCAGATTCTGCTCATGCGGGAGCCTGTGGTTACAAACTTACAATGCTCTCCATGCTGAAGCGAAAAATGGCACTCAGGTC
Organism: Alloteropsis semialata; assembly: GCA_004135705.1. Classification (NCBI taxonomy): domain Eukaryota; kingdom Viridiplantae; phylum Streptophyta; class Magnoliopsida; order Poales; family Poaceae; genus Alloteropsis; species Alloteropsis semialata. Next base: position 20,491,902 of record CM014277.1, read on the forward strand.
AGTCCACTAGAGTACAAATGTAAAGTTATTCTCTAATATTGTTGTCTAGTAGATGGTAACTTGTTATTTAATGGCATTATATTACTGTGAAGATTGTAACTAAATTCTAAGCATCGTTCTGCCGTTTATTTCCTTCCAGTTATATAGCAAGAATGGTTATTGAGAAACATCCTTGGTTGGCCAGAGAAGAATCCAATAGCAAGAACACTCCGGTGAAGCTGGCGGTAATCTGGGACAAGATTAATGTGCTAAGAGTATTGTTGGAACATGATTGGTCTCTTGGCTATGACATCTCCACAGACGGCTGTACTCTGTTTCACTCTGCCGTACTAAGAGGCCATGTTGGTGTTGGCAGGGAGCTTGTTAAGCATTGTCCAGACACTCCATATTCCAATGCAAATGGTTGGACGACCTGTCTTCATGAAGCTGTATGCGAAGTGTTGATGCCTTTCGCGGTCAACACACCGATTTTGCGCTAGAACGCGCCGATCCGCAACAGATCGAGCAACTGCAGCAGGCCCAGGCGAAACCGGTGAAACCGGTTTATAGATCCGGTGAAACCGGTTCTACGGGAGCTGCTGCGTAGACCTAAGATCGCCGGCCCGGGAGGGACCCCGTCAGGGCAGGCGTGCCTAGGGTTTCTCTGAGATCGGCAGGCCACTCAGAGAGCCGTCAAACGCCGTGGAGACGAAGAACGAACAGAATTAGGGTTGGAAAAGCTAGGGTTTGGAGATGACAAAAAAGTAAAGGTAATAAATGTTTTGATCGATTGGATGATTCTCAATCGGCCGTGACCCTTCATATTTATAGGGTGGAGAGGTCGTACCCCGCAAGGAAAGTCCTATTACAACTCGGATCTACAAAAGAGTCCAAACCTACTATGACTCGGGGAAAATCGGTTCCACCGGTTCCCAAACCGGTTCCACCGGTTTGCTCTGTCAGACGAGCAATAGTGAACAAACCGGTTCCACCGGTTTGAGAATCCGGTTCCACCGGTTCTTCCTGCCTTGCTATCCTTGTGCCAATTTTGATCGCCAACATATGCCCCCTGTTTTTTGGTAAAGCTTGCGTACCAGAAAATATTTTAGCACAAGAAAACACTTCTGAGGGCGATGTTTAAACAGAATTCATCGGCCTTTTTATTCTAAGGGCGATATTTAAAACTATCGGCCATATAAATCAAGCTCCTTGCCAAACACTTGGATAATATCGCTTTAAGTATCTTCCATTAAGTGCTCTTGGCAGCTGCTGACCTTGTAAAGTCTCCACCATATAAGAATTACCGAAGATAACTCTAATCACCTTGTATGGACCTTCCCAACTTGGAGACCATTTACCAAACTTATTGCTCTTCGATCCTATAGGTAGAATTGTCTTCCAAACCAGATCACCAACCTGAAAAGACTTTTGTTTTACCTTCTTATTATAAGCCTTAACAACTCGAATCTTATCCTTCTTAATTTCCTTCAAGGCCTTCAATCGCTTGTCGGTCACCTCATCAATATTGTCCATCATCAAATCATGATAATCAACAGCATTAAGATCATTTTGCTTAGCTAACCGATAAGCATTCAAATTCACTTCAACAGGCAAAACAGCTTCTTGACCATACACAAGCTCAAAAGGAGTAACCTTAGTAGCACCATGTTTAGATATACGATGAGCCCACAAAGCCTCAAATAAAACCTCATGCCACCTCCTAGGATTCTCCTCTATTTTCTTTTTAATCAACTTGATCAAGATCTTATTATTAGACTCGGCTTGACCATTAGCCTGAGCGTAGTATGGAGATGAATTGAGCAATTTAATACCATACATATCAACAAACTCACGAACTTCCTTTGATATAAATGAAGTACCCTGATCAGTAGTCAAAGTTTGTGGAATGCCAAATCTATGGATAATATGTTCAATAATAAACTCAATTACCTCCCAATGTGTCATATTCTTCAAAGGTATCGCTTCAGTCCACTTTGTAAAATAATCAGTAGCCACTAACACGAAGCGATGCCCCTTTGATGAAGGAGGATGAATCTGCCCAACAAAATCTAATCCCCATCCTCGAAAAGGCCAAGGTTTGATAATAGGATGTAATAATGCTGCTGGAACTATCTGAATATTTCCAAACCTTTGACACTCATCACATTCCTTGTAGTATCGAAAACAATCAGCTATCATATTAGGCCAATAAAAACAAGCTATCCTCAAAAGCCACTTCATCTTAGGAGCCGATTGATATGTACCACAGATCCCTTCATGAACCTCACCCATTGCAACCCTAGCTTGATCAGAATCCAAACATTTCAACAATAGATCTTCAGCCGTCCGACGATATAATTCACCATCAACCAAAGTAAATTTAAACGCCCACCGTCGAACTTTTCTATCAACTTTATGATTAGGATTCTGCAAATACTCAACAATAGGTATTCTCCAATCAGCAACTTCGTCCTTATTAATTTTTGATTGCTCATGGACCGAAGCGCTGCTGTCAGCGGATGAACCGGTTTCACCAGTTCTGGAAACGGTGTTACCGGAATTTCCGGTGGAACCGGTTTCTGAATCCGGTGGAACCGATTCTTCCTGGACAGATGTCTTGGCTATGCAAAGTGTCGGCTTTCTTTCATAAAAATTTCTTTTCCGAACATCATAGCCAGACGCTTGCTGAGCCAGAGCATTCGCCCTTGGATTCTCATCTCTTGACACATGATATATAGAGCAATCATGTCCAAACACTTATCAAGATATGCATTTAAAAATCCATCAAAGCATTGGTACACTTTATTGACTTGCTGTACAACCAGCAGAGAATCACCAAATGCTTCTACATGTTTTACCTCCATGTCATGTAAAATCTCTAGTCCGAATAATAAAGCTTTATATTCGGCTTGATTATTAGTACAATCATTTTCTAATCAGTTAAGAGCTTCAAATTCAGCACCACTTGGTGATATAAAAACAATACCAATGCCACAACCGCTCTTACAAACCGATCCATCAAAATGCAACTTCCATGGGGTAAAAGTAATATAACCGATATCTAGATCATTATCATTAATACTATGCTCAACAATAAAATCAGCAACAATTTGGCCTTTCATTGATTTTAAAGGTTCACAAGCCAAATCATATTCAATAAGAGCATAAGCCCATTTACCAATTCTACCAATTAAAATTGGTCTATGCAACATATATTTAATAATATCGGTTTGACAAGCCACTATGCAAGTATTGGATAACAAATAATGCCTCATCTTGGTACAAGCATAATACAAAGATAAGCAAAGCTTTTCAATAAATATATACCTCGTTTCGGCATCCAATAATCGACGACTTGCATAGGTAATAATGTGTTCCTTTCCTTCGGTTTCTTGAGTCAAAACAGCTCCAATTACTTGATCTTCAGCAGCCACATATAATTTAAATGGAATTCCTCTCTTAGGAGCCTTCATGACCGGAGGCGAAGATAAGTAATATTTGATCTTCTCAAAAGCTTCTTGCTGTTTTACCCCCCAAGTAAATTCGGCATCATCTTTCAACCGAAGAATAGGAGTAAAAGCATTGACCTTCCCAGACAAATTACAAATAAACCTCCTCAAGTAATTCACCTTGCCTAGGAATTTCTGTAAATCTTTCTTGCATGTAGGAGCTTTAATCTTCTTAATAATATCAATTTTCTTAGGATCTATCTCTATGCCATTTTCATGAATAATAAAACCTAAAACTTTCCAGCCGACACACCAAAAGCACATTTAAGTGGGTTCATCTTTAATCCATATCGACGCATTCTTTCAAAAGCAAGTCTTAAATCAGCCAAATGAGAATTTAAACTAGCCGATTTAACAACAATATCATCGATATAAACTTCTATGATTAAACCAAGCAAGTCATGAAAAATTAAATTCATCGCCCTTTGGTAAGTAGCACCAGCATTTTTTAAACCAAAGGTCATGACTACCCACTCAAACAAACCAACAAAACCTGGACATATAAAAGCCGTTTTGGAGACATCCTCTTCGGCCATGAATATTTGATTGTAACCAGCATTACCATCAAGAAAACTAATAACTTTATGTCCAGAAGCATCATTAATAAGCATGTCGGCTATAGGCATAGGATATTCATCTTTAGGAGTAGCTCTATTAAGATTTCTAAAATCAATGCAAACTCTGAGCTTACCAGAATCCTTTTTCTCAACAGACACAATATTAGATAACCATTCAGCATAACGACAAGGCCTAATAAAATTTGCATCCAACAACCGATTAATTTCTTCTTTAATTCGGTCATACATATTAGGATTGAAACGCCTAGCAGTTTGTTTAAACGGTCTAAAACCAGGCTTAATAGGTAGCCGATGTTCAACTAACTCGTGGCTTAAACCAGGCATCTCTTGATAATTCCATGCAAAACAATCAACATACTCTTTCAACAGCTCGATTAATTCAGCTTTATAATCAGTTTTCAAATTTTTATTTACAAACGTCGGCCTAGGTACAGTGCCATCACCAATATCAATCTCCTTTAAAGGATCAGCCGACGTAAAGCCTTGTCCTAATTTACTCATGTCATCAAAATCTTCAATGGCTTCACACATATCGTTCTTTTGTGCCCGATAGTGCTCAAGTCTCTGCTGCAACCATTCTGAACTATTCATTGATTCACAACAAGTGGTTTAGCCGATATTCAACTGGCTTTAGAACAGCAGGCACAAAGCCATCTCTAGTGCAACTGATCATCTCATAATCAGAAATATCTAAACCTGTTAAGCACTTAACATGATCATGCATAGACATGGTAGAACCATCAGCCACTGCAACACAAGCTGATGTGTCTCCATGTACAACTTCAATGTCTTTGTCTACCCATTGAATAAGAAATTGATGCAAACTAGAAGGTACACATCTATTTGCATGAATCCAATCACGACCCAATATTAAATTGAAGTTACCATGGGTCTCAGTGACGAAGAAAGCGGTAGCCAACGTCTTGCTCCCAACGGTGAGCTCCATAGAAGCAACGCCCTTAGCACTCATAGGCTCGCCTCCTCCCACACCGCTGATAGTCATGTTGGTCTTGATCAGCTCATCATCTAATCCACCAAGCTTCTTGAACACAGAATAAGGCATCAAATTGACAATCGCCCCGGTGTCAACAAGCATCCTTGAAATCGGCTTCCCATTGATATGACCCTTCATGTACAGCGCCTTCAAGTGATTTTCAGAATCCTTTGGCCTTTTAAATATAGCTTCTTTCGGGCCAAAGTCTAAATGAGCGATCTCATCCTCCGGAATAATGTAATAATCCGAAGACAGGTGCACCACATTAGCATCAACATTCATATGTTCAGGTGACGACCCATAATCAACTAGCTGTTCATCGTCCACATTCTGGGAATCCGGTGACAACTTCTGATCAAATGCAGGAGTGACAGAAATTTCAGAAGCAATTCGAGATGGACCTGGATCAGCAGAAACCGGTTCCACCGGTTTCAGAACCGGTTCCACCGGTTCTGTCGCAGCAGTGGACGGCGAAGGGGGTAGAACCGGTTCCACCGGTTTGGAGTCCGGTTCCACCGGATTTTGCTCTGGAGCTTCGGTCTTCTTCCACCCCTTGCCCGGAGGAATCATAGGCCTGTACTTGTTGAAGTGCTCCTCCCTCTGCTTCTCCAGTGCCTTCTCTTTCTGGTCCTGAAAGCGAAGCCGCTGCAACTTCCTCTTTTGTGTGCGTGTCAAACCTGGAGGACACCATTTAGGCATAAGGTATTTAATTTTATCAATTTCAACCTTCTTACCCACATTAAGCTCCTCAGCAATTTTCTCCTGGACTGATGACTTGACTTCATCACCAATTATCATAGGCATCTTGTCACCATCCTTCAAATTTACTTGGAAGTCACCAATCTGAATGATATCAGCAGCAGTAGTTCTCTCCTGGTCGACCTCCATCTTCTGGACAACTTCCTCCATCTTCTTAGGCTGATAAACTTGCTTAGGAGGAGAAGGCTGCCTTTTCTGGGAAAACCGGTTCCACCAGTTTTGGGAACCGATTCCACCGGTTTGAGGTGGCACATCCCAACCTGATCGACGAGGAGCCGAACGGTTATCAACCAACCTCTCATGTGCTGGAACTCTATTATTACCCCATCCTGGATGAAAAGGAGGATGTTGCATAGGGTAATAAGGCACATTCATCCCGTTGTGATCCCATGCTGGATATTGATAATTATAATATTGAGGCATCCATGGCATGTTTTGATATTGGTTCTGTTGGGGATAAGTACCTGCATAGTCACCCTTCCACCTGTTATTCACCTTTGGAGGTGAAATTGGCTTCTCTTGGCGCATGGGTGACCTCTTTCTCTTTTTTGCCGGCCAATCATCATCAACTGGCTTTTGATTAGCATATTTGGAAAACAACTGGTCATAGGTCACTTTCGGCTTTGCAACTTTACCCTGATCCTTGGCCACATTGACTTTCCAGGTTCCAATCTCTGGACGCTTAGGCTTCAACATTTTCTGGCGCCCCTGAGTAGAACCGGTGAAACCGGTTTGAGGAACCGGTGGAACCGGTTTGTCCTGTACAGGCTCTAACGGCTTCTTTGATGATCCTTGCCCCCCCGAGATCCGTGACTCTTACAGTGATCTTGAATGTCTCTCTGCCATTGGGAGTCTTCTCACACACCACTTCCCTGACAATTGATTTTCCCTTCAAATTTTTAGGCTTTGGCTTCTCATCACCCACAACAACATTTTTTCCTTTAGTTGATTCGACTTGATGCGGCCGAATCAGAACCTTAGGCGGTTGCATCTCAAGGGTGTTGACAGGGAAAGGCTCTTTATCCACCTGCNCTTCATGAACCTCACCCATTGCAACCCTAGCTTGATCAGAATCCAAACATTTCAACAATAGATCTTCAGCCGTCCGACGATATAATTCACCATCAACCAAAGTAAATTTAAACGCCCACCGTCGAACTTTTCTATCAACTTTATGATTAGGATTCTGCAAATACTCAACAATAGGTATTCTCCAATCAGCAACTTCGTCCTTATTAATTTTTGATTGCTCATGGACCGAAGCGCTGCTATCAGCGGATGAACCGGTTTCACCAGTTCTGGAAACGGTGTTACCGGAATTTCCGGTGGAACCGGTTTCTGAATCCGGTGGAACCGATTCTTCCTGGGCAGATGTCTTGGCTATGCAAAGTGTCGGCTTTCTTTCATAAAAATTTCTTTTCCGAACATCATAGCCAGACGCTTGCTGAGCCAGAGCATTCGCCCTTGGATTCTCAGCTCTTGACACATGATATATAGAGCAATCATGTCCAAACACTTATCAAGATATGCATTTAAAAATCCATCAAAGCATTGGTACACTTTATTGACTTGCTGTACAACCAGCAGAGAATCACCAAATGCTTCTACATGTTTTACCCCCATGTCATGCAAAATCTCTAGTCCGAATAATAAAGCTTTATATTCGGCTTGATTATTAGTACAATCATTTTCTAATCAGTTAAGAGCTTCAAATTCAGCACCACTTGGTGATATAAAAACAATACCAATGCCACAACCGCTCTTACAAACCGATCCATCAAAATGCAACTTCCATGGGGTAAAAGTAATATAACCGATATCTAGATCATTATCATTAATACTATGCTCAACAATAAAATCAGCAACAATTTGGCCTTTCATTGATTTTAAAGGTTCACAAGCCAAATCATATTCAATAAGAGCATAAGCCCATTTACCAATTCTACCACTTAAAATTGGTCTATGCAACATGTATTTAATAATATCGGTTTGACAAGCCACTATGCAAGTATTGGATAACAAATAATGCCTCATCTTGGTACAAGCATAATACAAAGATAAGCAAAGCTTTTCAATAAATATATACCTCGTTTCGGCATCCAATAATCGACGACTTGCATAGGTAATAATGTGTTCCTTCCCTTCGGTTTCTTGAGTCAAAACAGCTCCAATTACTTGATCTTCAGCAGCCACATATAATTTAAATGGAATTCCTCTCTTAGGAGCCTTCATGACCGGAGGCGAAGATAAGTAATATTTGATCTTCTCAAAAGCTTCTTGCTGTTTTGCCCCCCAAGTAAATTCGGCATCATCTTTCAACCGAAGAATAGGAGTAAAAGCATTGACCTTCCCAGACAAATTACAAATAAACCTCCTCAAGTAATTCACCTTGCCTAGGAATTTCTGTAAATCTTTCTTGCATGTAGGAGCTTTAATCTTCTTAATAATATCAATTTTTTTAGGATCTATCTCTATGCCATTTTCATGAATAATAAAGCCTAAAACTTTCCAGCCGACACACCAAAAGCACATTTAAGTGGGTTCATCTTTAATCCATATCGACGCATTCTTTCAAAAGCAAGTCTTAAATCAGCCAAATGAGAATTTAAACTAGCCGATTTAACAACAATATCATCGATATAAACTTCTATGATTAAACCAAGCAAGTCATGAAAAATTAAATTCATCGCCCTTTGGTAAGTAGCACCAGCATTTTTTAAACCAAAGGTCATGACTACCCACTCAAACAAACCAACAAAACCTGGACATATAAAAGCCGTTTTGGAGACATCCTCTTCGGCCATGAATATTTGATTGTAACCAGCATTACCATCAAGAAAACTAATAACTTTATGTCCAGAAGCATCATTAATAAGCATGTCGGCTATAGGCATAGGATATTCATCTTTAGGAGTAGCTCTATTAAGATTTCTAAAATCAATGCAAACTCTGAGCTTACCAGAATCCTTTTTCTCAACAGACACAATATTAGATAACCATTCAGCATAACGACAAGGCCTAATAAAATTTGCATCCAACAACCGATTAATTTCTTCTTTAATTCGGTCATACATATTAGGATTGAAACGCCTAGCAGTTTGTTTAAACGGTCTAAAACCAGGCTTAATAGGTAGCCGATGTTCAACTAACTCGCGGCTTAAACCAGGCATCTCTTGATAATTCCATGCAAAACAATCAACATACTCTTTCAACAGCTCGATTAATTCAGCTTTATAATCAGCTTTCAAATTTTTATTTACAAACGTCGGCCTAGGTACAGTGCCATCACCAATATCAATCTCATTTAAAGGATCAGCCGACGTAAAGCCTTGTCCTAATTTACTCATGTCATCAAAATCTTCAATGGCTTCACACATATCGTTCTTTTGTGTCCGATAGTGCTCAAGTCTCTGCTGCAACCATTCTGAGCTATTCATTGATTCACAACAAATGGTTTAGCCGATATTCAACCGGCTTTAGAACAGCAGGCACAAAGCCATCTCTAGTGCAACTGATCATCTCATAATCAGAAATATCTAAACCTGTTAAGCACTTAACATGATCATGCATAGACATGGTAGAACCATCAGCCACTGCAACACAAGCTGATGTGTCTCCATGTACAACTTCAATGTCTTCGTCTACCCATTGAATAAGAAATTGATGCAAACTAGAAGGTACACATCTATTTCCATGAATCCAATCATGACCCAATATTAAATTGAAGTTACCATGGGTCTCAGTGACGAAGAAAGCGGTAGCCAACGTCTTGCTCCCAACGGTGAGCTCCATAGAAGCAACGCCCTTAGCACTCATAGGCTCGCCTCCTTCCACACCGCTGATAGTCATGTTGGTCTTGATCAGCTCATCATCTAATCCACCAAGCTTCTTGAACACAGAATAAGGCATCAAATTGACAATCGCCCCGGTGTCAACAAGCATCCTTGAAATCGGCTTCCCATTGATATGACCCTTCATGTACAGCTCCTTCAAGTGATTTTCAGAATCCTTTGGCCTTTTAAATATAGCTTCTTTCGGGCCAAAGTCTAAATGAGCGATCTCATTCTCCGGAATAATGTAATAATCCGAAGACAGGTGCACCACATTAGCATCAACATTCATATGTTCAGGTGACGACCCATAATCAACTAGCTGTTCATCGTCCACATTCTGGGAATCCGGTGACAACTTCTGATCAAATGCAGGAGTGACAGAAATTTCAGAAGCAATTCGAGATGGACCTGGATCAGCAGAAACTGGTTCCACCGGTTTCAGAACCGGTTCCACCGGTTCTGTCGCAGCAGTGGACGGCGAAGGGGGTAGAACCGGTTCCACCGGTTTGGAGTCCGGTTCCACCGGATTTTGCTCTGGAGCTTCGGTCTTCTTCCACCCCTTGCCCGGAGGAATCATAGGCCTGTACTTGTTGAAGTACTCCTCCCTCTGCTTCTTCCAGTGCCTTCTCTTTCTGGTCCTGAAAACAAAGCCGCTGCAACTTCCTCTTTTGTGTGCGTGTCAAACCTGGAGGACACCATTTAGGCATAAGGTATTTAGTTTTATCAATTTCAACCTTCTTACCCACATCAAGCTCCTCAGCAATTTTCTCCTGGACTGATGACTTGACTTCATCACCAATTATCATAGGCATCTTGTCACCGTCCTTCAAATTTACTTGGAAGTCACCAATCTGAATGATATCAGCAGCAGTAGTTCTCTCCTGGTCGACCTCCATCTTCTGGACAACTTCCTCCATCTTCTTAGGCTGATAAACTTGCTTAGGAGGAGAAGGCTGTCTTTTCTGGGGAAACCGGTTCCACCGGTTTTGGGAACCGGTTCCACCGGTTTGAGGTGGCACATCCCAACCTGATCGACGAGGAGCCGAACGGTTATCAACCAACCTCTCATGTGCTGGAACTCTATTATTACCCCATCCTGGATGAAAAGGAGGATGTTGCATAGGGTAATAAGGCACATTCATCCCGTTGTGATCCCATGCCGGATATTGATAATTATAATATTGAGGTATCCATGGCATGTTTTGATATTGGTTCTGTTGGGGATAAGAACCTGCATTGTCACCCTTCCACCTGTTATTCGCCTTTGGAGGTGAAATTGGCTTCTCTTGGCGCATGGGTGACCTCTTTCTCTTTTTTGCCGGCCAATCATCATCAACTGGCCTTTGATTAGCATATTTGGAAAACAACTGGTCATAGGTCACTTTCGGCTTTGCAACTTTACCCTGATCCTTGGCCACATTGACTTTCCAGGTTCCAATCTCTGGACGCTTAGGCTTCAACATTTTCTGGCGCCCCTGAGTAGAACCGGTGAAACCGGTTTGAGGAACCGGTGGAACCGGTTTGTCCTGTACAGGCTCTAACGGCTTCTTTGATGATCCTTGCCCCCCGAGATCCGTGACTCTTGCAGTGATCTTGAATGTCTCTCTGCCATTGGGGGTCTTCTCACACACCACTTCCCTGACAATTGATTTTCCCTTCAAATTTTTAGGTTTTGGCTTCTCTTCACCCACAACAATATTTTTTCCTTTAGTTGATTCGACTTGATGCGGCCGAATCAGAACCTTAGGAGCTTGCATCTCAAGGGTGTTGACAGGGAAAGGCTCTTTATCCACCTGCATCACATGTAGTGTCAAACGTCCTTCATTCAAGGCCGATTGCACCTGTCGACGGAAAACATTGCAATCATTAGTAGCATGCGAAAAAGAATTATGCAACTTGCAATATGCCCGCCTTTTGAGTTCTTCAAGTGGAGGAATAGTATGAGACATTTTAATGTTTCCATTCTTTAACAATTCATCAAAAATACGATCACACTTGGAAACATCAAAAGTAAATCGCATTTCTTCTTTCCGATTCTTTTGAATTGGCTTAAGAGATGGACAAGTGTACGATTTATTCTTAGAAGGCCATACAAGTTCAGCAACATACACATCTTCATCATCGTCCGAACTACTAGAATCATAAGTAACAACATGAACATTAGAACGATGAGTCTTATATGTATCTTTGCTATTTTTAATTCGGTTTTCAGTAGCTAAAGCTCTTACTTGTACTTGATTAACCGAAAAGTGTTCAAAACCTTCTATCTTTTCTTTAATTGAGGATCTTAAACCATTAAAAGCAACATCAGCAAGATCCCTTTCAGAAAGTGACAAATTAAAACATCGATTTCTAGTTTCTTTGAATCGTTTAAAATAATCAACAACAGATTCATCCCTTTGTTGCTTAACCGATGTCAAATCTGTCAATTTCAATTGATTACTCCCACTATAAAAATGATCATGAAATTTTTGTTCTAATTGATTCCATGAATTAACTGAGCCAGGAGTTAATGAAGAAAACCAAGAAAAATCAGTTCCAGTTAAAGATAATGAAAACAAGCGAACTTTTAAAGCATCATTAGAACTAGCTTCTCCTAGCTGAGCAATATATTGGCTAATGTGTTCCCAAGTGGTTTTGCTATCATCACCATTAAATTTAACGAAATCAGGAACACGCCAATTATTGGGGTAAGCTACAGCATCAAAATTAGCAGAATATGGTTTTTGATATAATCTAGAATTACCCATATCAATGCCAAGCTTATCCTGCATCATAGTAGCTAACTCGTCCTTTATTTTATAAAATTCAGCATATAAATTTGAACGAGCTAGATCAGATTGCTCTGTGGCTGTACTTTGAACTGGAGCAACATGAGGCATGCTAGTAGGATTTTGCCGCAAATATTGATCATATACATCATTAGGAATCCCGCTAGAACTAGTGTTTTGATTAGGTATAGGGGGTGATGTATAAGCATGTGTTTTGATATAAGCAGACCCATTAACCACCTCTGTATTTCGGCTAGGGACTACCGAAAGGGGGGTGTAGTGCGCGGTACTAGCTGCTGTGCAGCCTGAGCAGCAGAACCGGTTCCACCGGTTTCTGGAACCGGTGCAACCGGTTTCGCCGGGGCTGGCGGAACATGCGCTGGCGGCGGTACCTGTCCTGGATAAAAATTAGCCGGCATACCATATAAAGGGTTTTCAGGTGTTTTTCCTGGTGTAGCCGACACACTAGCATGCATATTCTCATGTTGTATAGGTTGCATGTTTTGTGAATAATAAGACGATTCTAACAACCTATTTTTCTCAATCTTATCTATCCTGTCCATAAGAGTGCTTACTACTTCATCGGTATGTAAAAGCGCAGCACCAAGATCATTATCAGGATTAGAAGTAGAAGGTTCAAGTGGATGTGTAGTTACCGGAGGGATTTCTTCCACCTTTTGATCCTTCATCGTAAACGCCGGCATCATGAAGTCTTGAGTTCTTGTCACCTTGCCGTGGCGATCCTTCTTGAGCCCCATTAAGAATTGAGTCTTGAAGAATTCTTGGACCGCTTCGAACTTCAGGCATTCCTCCTCGCTGATTTCCTCCATGGAAGGAACAACGATGTTCTCCTTGTCAAGATTTGAAATAGATCCCATCTGGCTAGGGTTTGACAAATCGGTTATTAAAACCAAGATTTCCAAATTCCCCAGCGGAGTCGCCAAAAATGTGTTGACGCCTTTCGCGGTCAACACACCGATTTTGCGCTAGAACGCACGGATCCGCAACAGATCGAGCAACTGCAGCAGGCCCAGGCAAAACCGATGAAACCGGTTTATAGATCAGGTGAAACCGGTTCTACGGGAGCTGCTGCGTAGACCTAAGATCGCCGGCCCGGGAGGGACCCCGTCAGTGCAGGCGCGCCTAGGGTTTCTCTAAGATCGGCAGGCCACTCAGAGAGCCGTCAAACGCCGTGGAGACGAAGAACGAACAGAATTAGGGTTGAAAAAGGTAGGGTTTGGAGATGACAAAAAAGTAAAGGTAATAAATGTTTTGATCGATTGGGTGATTCTCAATCGGCCGTGACCCTTCATATTTATAGGGTGGGGAGGTTGTACCCCGCAAGGAAAGTCCTATTACAACTCGGATCTACAAAAGAGTCCAAACCTACTAGGACTCGGGAAAAACCGGTTCCACCGGTTCCACCGGTTTGCTCTGTCAGACGAGCAATAGTGAACAAACCGGTTCCACCGGTTCTTCCTGCCTTGCTATCCTTGTGCCAATTTTGATCGCCAACACGAAGGTCGGGTGGAGTTTGTAGAATTCATCTAACATGGGAGATTCATGTGGGAAAACAGCTCTGCATTACGCTGTCCACAAGTGCAATCCCAGGATTGTTGCTGCTTTGCTCTATCACAAAGAGATCGACTTTATCATATACTTGCCAACAACAATAGGGCAGCAACGTCGGAATTATACGAAATCATCGATCACGCCAAGACTGTAAACTGGGTATGTGCATTTTTTATGTTATATAGTCTTCTGAACTGATTCAGAATATGGCATACTTAATCATAAATACTGTCGTACTTTCAATTAAACATCAGAACATAAATGAGAATTTCTAGCACTAAGCTTGACTGCCAAGCGTATTAAAGAACTATTTACCTTATTCAGCGGTGCACAAACTTTGCTAGTTGAATTTGCTTACTAACCAAAATAGCAGTTAAAAGCATAAAGGAAGAATAGAATGGGTTTGAGACCACGTGTCACTTCTGATTGTGTAATACGTTTGTCATAGCAGTGATTTTTTTTGTTTACATTATTTAGCAGAATTGGCACAAGGTTAGTCAATTGACATACTAATAGCAATTCATAGTATCACTCTTTCCTCTGTGTTTTATATCTCAGATTTTGAAAAAGGGTTGATCAAAAGAGAATGGAGGGAGTACCATAAATGATGAGAATTAAGTGTACATGCTTATGCTGAAAGCTGACTTTAAAGCCTTCATCTGCATGCTAGAGAAAGAGTAACAAATGAATCAAGGAAGGAAGTGAAATCACACTAACTAAAACATACACAAGAAACACTACTTTAGTAGAAATCCTTATTGCAACCATCCTGTTGACGATCAAAATTGGCACAAGACAGTCTGACAGAGAAAATCGATGGAACCCGATTCAAGAACCAGTGAAACCGGTTTGGTTCCTGTTGCCCGTCTGACAGGGCAATCCGGTCGAACCGGTTTAGAAACCGGTGGAACCGGTTTTCCTCTAGTCCTAGTAGGTTTGGACTCTTTTTGTAGATCCGAGTTGTAATAGGACTTTCCTTGCGGGGCAAGACCTCCCCACCCTATAAATATAAAGGGCCACGGCCGATTGAGGGTTATCCAATCGATCAAACACTTAATATCTTTACTTTTTGTCATCTTCAAACCCTAGCTTTTCCAACCCTAATTTCTGTTCGTGCTTCGTCTCTACGGCATTGACGGCGTTCTGAGTGGCCTGCCGACCTCAGAGCAACCCTAGGCGCGCCTGCCCTGACGGGGTCCCTCTCGGGCCGGCGATCTTAGGCTCACGCAGCAAGCCCTAAAGAACCGATTTCACCGGATTCCTAAACCGGCTTCACCGGTTTTGCTTGGGCATGCTGCAGGTGATCAATCCGTTGCGGATCCGCGCGAGCTAGTGCAATTCTGTGTGTTGACCATAAAAGGCATCAACACATTTTTGGCGACTCCGCTGGGGAATTTGGAGATCTTGGTTTCCATAACCGATCTATCAAACCCTAGCCAGATGGGATCTACTACAGAATTGGACAAGGACAACATCATCGTACCCTCCATGGAGGAGATCGGTGATGAGGAGCGTCAGAGATTTGAAGCAGCCCAAGAGTTCTTCAAAAATCGATTCCTGATGGGGCTGAAGAAGGATCGCCAAGGCAAGGTGACAAGAACTCATGAATTCATGATGCCGGCGTTCACCATGAAAGACACAAAGGTGGAAGAATTACCTCCGATAACTATACACCCACCTGAAACTTCTACTCCCAATCCTAATGATAAGCTTAATGCTGCAATTTTGTGAACCGATGAAGTGGTATGCACTCTTATAGACAGGATGGATAGAATGGAAAAGAATAGGTTGGTAGAATTGTCTCACTATACACATAATTTACAACCTATGCAACATGAAAATATGCATGCGAATGTGTCGGCTACACCAGAAAAAGCACCTGAAAATCCATTGTATGGTATGCCGGCTAATTTTTATCCAGGGCAGGTACCGCCGCCAATGCACGTTTCGCCAGCTACGACGAAACCAGTAACACCGGTTTGAGAAACCGGTGGAACCGGTTCTGTCGCCCCAGCTGCGCAGCAGTTGGTACAACACGCTACAGCCCCTCTTTCGGTAGTCCCTAACCAAAATACAGAGGTGGCTAATCATTCTGCTTATATTGAAACACGTGCATACACATCACCCCCTATACCTAATCAAAATATTGATTCTAGTGGGATTTCCAATGATATGTATGATCAATATTTATGGCAAAGTCCTTATTGTATGCCTCATGTTGTTCAAGCTCAAAGTACAGCCACAGGGCAATCTGATCTAGCTCGTTCAAATTTATATGCTGAATTCTTTAAATTAAAGGACAAGTTAGCTAGTATGATGCAGGATAAGCTCGGCATTGATGTGGTTAATTCTAGATTGTACCAAAAACCATACTCTGCTGATTTTGATGCTGTTCCTTATCCTAATAATTGGCGTGTTCCTGATTTTGTGAAATTTAATGGTGATGATAGTAAGACCACATGGGAACACATTAGCCAATATCTTGCTCAACTAGGAGAGGCTAGTTCTAGTGATGCTTAAAAGTTCGCTTGTTTTCATTGTCTTTGACTGGAACTGCTTTCTCTTGGTTTTCTTCATTGACTCCCGGTTCAATTCATTCATGGAATCAATTAGAAAACAAAATTTCATGATCACTTTTATAGTGGGAGTACTCAATTAAAATTGACAGATTTAACATCGGTTAGACAACAAAGAGATGAATCTGTTTTAGATTACTTTAAACGATTCACAGAGACTAGAAACTGATGCTTTAATTTGTCACTTTCTGAAAGGGATCTTGCTGATGTTGCTTTTAATGGTTTGAGATCCTTTATTAGAGAAAAGATAGAAGGCTTAGATCACTTTTCGGTTAATCAAGTGCAAGTAAGAGCTTTAGCTACTGAAAACCGAATAAAAAATGCTAAAGATACATATAAGACTCATCATGCTAATGTTCATGTTGTTACTTATGATTCTAGTAGTTCGGACGATGAGGAAAATGTGAATGCTGCTGAACTTGTGTAGCCTTCTAAGAATAAATCGTACACATGCCCATCTCTTAAGCCAATTCAAAAGAATCGGCAAGAAGAAGTGCGATTTACTTTTGATGTTTCCAAGTGTGATCGTATTTTTGATGAATTATTAAAGAATGGAAACATTAAAATGTCTCACACTATTCCTTCACCTGAAGAACTTAAAAGACGGGCATATTGCAAGTTGCACAATTCTTTTTCGCATGCTACTAATGATTGCAATGTTTTCCGTCGACGGGTGCAATTGGCCACTACATGAGATGCAGGTTGACAAGGCATCTTTTCCTGTTAATACTCTGGAGATGCAACCTCCTAAGGTTCTGGTTCGGCCGCATCAAGTTGAATCAACCAAAGGAAAAAATGTTGTTGTGGGAGATGAAAAGCCTAAAAATTTGAAGGGTAAATCAGTTATCAGGGAAGTGGTGTGTGAGAAGACCCCCAATGGTAGAGAAACTTTCAAAATCACCGCAAGAGTTGCGGATCTTGGGGGGGCAAGGATCATCAAAAGGACCATTTGAGCCTGCTACACAGGACAAGCCGGTTCCACCGGTTTCAGGAACCGGTTCAACCAGTTTTGGTCAGGGGCGCTCGAAGATGTTGAAGCCCAAGCGTCCTGAGATCGGAACTTGAAAAATTAATGTGGCCAAAGATCAGGGTAAAGTTGCAAAACCAAAGCCGACCTTTGACCAATTATTTTCCAAATATGCAAATCAAGGCCAGTTAATAAGGATTGGCCAGCAAAAAAGAGGAAGAGGTCACCCATGTGTCAAGAAAAGCCAATTTCACCTCCAAGAGCGAGTAATAGACAGAAGGGTGATATTGCTACCTTGAATCCCCAACAGAATCAATATCAAGCCATGCCATGGATGCCTCCGTATTACAATTTTCCATATCCGGCGTGGGATTTCAATGGGATGCATATGCCATATTACCCCCATGCAATATCCTCCTTTTCATCCAGGATAGGGTAATGATAGAGGACCAGTGCATGAGAGGTTGGTGGATAACCGATCGGCTCCTCGTCGATCAGGTTGGGATGTGCCACCCAAAACCGGTGGAACCAGTTCTCAAAATCGGTTGAACCGGTTTCCTCAGAAGAAGCAACCATCTCCTCCCAGGCAGGTTTATCGGCCCAAAAGGGTGGAGGAAGTTGTCTAAAAGATGGATGTCGACCAGGAAAGGACTACTGCTGCTGATGTGATTCAGATTGGTGACATCAAGGTGATTCCGGAGGACGATGACAAGATGCCAATTGTGATCGGTGATGAGGCTAAGCCATCAGTCCAGAAAGATGTTGCTGCAGATCTTGGTGAGGGTAAGAAAGTTGAAATTGACAAATATAAATATTTCTTGCCAAGATGGTGTCCTCTAGGTTTGACACGCACGCAAAAGAGAAAGTTGCAGCGACTTCATTTTCAAGAACAGAAGGAGAAGGAGCTGGAGAAACAGAGGGAGGAGCACTTCAATAAGTACAGGCCCATGATTCCTCCAAGCAAGGGGTGGAAATTGAAGATCAATGAAGCTCCAGGGACAAATTCGGTGAAACCGGATTCCAAACCGGTGGAACCGGTTTTGCCCCCTTCGGTGTCTGCTGCTGCGCCAAAACCGGTGGAACCGGTTTTGGAATCCGGTGGAACCGGTTTCTGCTGATCCAGGTCCATCTCATGTTGCTTCTGAAATTTCTGTCACTTCTACGTTTGATCAGAGGTTGTCATCGGATTCCCAGAATATGGATGATGAACAGCTTGTTGATTATGGATCATCACCTGAACATATGAATGTTGATGCTAATGTGGTGCACCTTTCTTCGGATTATTACGTCATTCTGGAGGAGGAGATGGCTCATCTAGATTTTGGCCCAAAAGGAGCTATATTTAAAAGGCCAAAGGATTCTGAAAATCATCTAAAGGCGCTGTACATGAAGGGTCATATCAATGGGAAGCCAGTTTCTAGGATGCTTGTTGACACCGGGGCAATTGTCAATTTAATGCCCTATCCTATGTTCAAGAAGCTTGGTGGATTGGATGATGAGCTGATCAAGACCAACATGACTGTCAGTGGTGTGGGAGGAGGCGAGCCTATGAGTGCTAAGGCGTTGCTTCTATGGAGCTCACCATTGGGAGCAAGACGTTGGCTACTGCTTTCTTCGTCGCCGAGGCCCAAGGTAACTTTAGTTTAATATTGGGTCACGATTGGATTCATGCAAATAGATGTGTACCTTCTAGTTTGCAACAATTTCTTATTCAATGGGTTGACGAAGATATTAAGGTTGTGCATGGAGATACATCGGCTTGTGTTGCTGTAGCTGATGGTTCTACCATGTCTATGCATGATCATGTTAAGTGCTTAACAGGTTTAGAAATTTTTGACTATGAGATGATCAGCTGTACTAGAGATGGCTTCGTGCCTGCTGTTCTAAAGCCGGTTGAGTATCGGCTAAACTATTTATTGCGAATTAATGAATAGTTCAGAATGGTTGCAGCAGAGAATTGAGCACTATCGGGCACAAAAGAACGATATGTGTTAGGCCATTGAAGATTTTGATGATATGAGTAAATTGGGACAAGGTGTTACGTCGGCTGATCCCTCAGAGGAGGTTGATATTGGCGATGGTTCTATGCCTAGGCCAACATTTGTAAACAAAAATTTAAAAGCTGATTATAAAGCTGAATTAATCGAGCTGTTAAAAGAATATGTTGATTGTTTTGCATGGAACTATCAAGAGATGCCTGGTTTAAGCCACGAGTTATTTGAGCATCGGCTGCCTATTAAACCTGGTTTTGGGCCTTTTAAACAAACTGCTAGGCATTTCAATCCTAATATGTATGACCAGATTAAAGAAGAAATTATCAGTTGTTGGATGCAAATTTTATTACGCCTTGTCGTTATGCTGAATGGTTGTCAAATATTGTGCCACTTGAGAAAAAAGATTCTGGTAAGCTCAGAGTTTGCATTGATTTTAGAAATCTTAATAGAGTTACTCCTAAAGATGAATATCCTATGCCTATAGCCGACATGCTTATTAATGATGCCTCTGGACATAAAGTTATTAGTTTTCTTGATGGTAATGCTAGTTACATTCAAATATTCATGGCTGAAGAGGATATATCCAAAACGGCCTTTGTATGTCCAGGTTTTGTTGGTTTATTTGAGTGGGTAATTATGACCTTTGGTTTGAAAAATGCTGGTGCTACTTACCAAAGGGCTATGAATTTAATTTGTCATGATTTGCT
The DNA here is from genome assembly GCA_004135705.1 of Alloteropsis semialata. Classification (NCBI taxonomy): domain Eukaryota; kingdom Viridiplantae; phylum Streptophyta; class Magnoliopsida; order Poales; family Poaceae; genus Alloteropsis; species Alloteropsis semialata. The sequence continues at coordinate 20,512,141 of CM014277.1, forward strand.
TGGCTTAATTATAGAAGTTTATATCGATGATATTGTTGTTAAATCAGCTGGTTTAAAACCTCATTTGGCTGATTTGAGACTTGCTTTTGAGAGAATGCGTCGGTATGGCTTGAAAATGAATCCACTCAAATGTGCATTTGGTATGTCGGCTGGGAAGTTTCTAGGATTTATTATTATGAGAATGGCATAGAAATAAATCCTAAGAAAATTGATGTCATTAAAAAAAATTAAAGCTCCTGCATGCAAAAAAGATTTGCAGAAATTTCTAGGCAAGGTAAATTACATGAGGAGGTTTATTTGTAACTTGTCTGGGAAGATCAATGCTTTTACTCCTATTCTTCGGTTAAAAGATGAAGCCGAATTTACTTGGGGGGCAAATCCTCAAGAAACCTTTGAGAAAATTAAATATTACTTGTCTTCACCGCAGGTCATGAAAGCTCCTAGGAGAGAATTTTTGTTTAAATTATATGTGGCTGCTGAAGATCAAGTGATTGGGGCTGTTTTAACACAAAAAACCGAAGGAAAGGAACACATTATTACCTATGCAAGTCGTCGATTATTGGATGCCGAAACAAGGTATATATTTATTGAAAAGCTTTGCTTATCACTATATTATGCTTGTACCAAGATGAGGCATTATTTATTATCCAATACATGCATAGTGGCTTGTCAAATCGATATTATTAAATATATGTTGCATAGACCAATTTTGAGTGATAGAATTGGTAAATGGGCTTATGCTCTCATTGAATATGATTTGGCTTGCGAACCTTTGAAATCTATGAAAGGCCAAATTGTTACTGATTTTATTGTTGAACATAGCATTAATAATGATTATTTAGATATCGGTTATATTACTTTTACCCCATGAAAATTATATTTTGATGGATCGGTTTGTAAGAGCGGTTGGGGTATTGGAGTTGTTTTTATATCACCAAGTGGTGCTGAATTTGAGGCTCTTAACCCATTAGAAGATGATTGTACTAATAATCAAGCCAAATATGAAGCTTTATTGTTCGGGCTAGAAATTTTGCATGACATGGGGGTAAAACATGTGGAAGCATTTGGTGATTCTCTGTTGGTTGTACAGCAAGTTAGTAAGATATACCGATGTTTTGATGGATTTTTAAATGCATATCTTGATAAATGCTGGGACATGATTGCTCGATTTGATGAATTCTCTATATATCATGTTTCGAGAGATGAGAATCCAAGGGCGAATTCTCTGGCTCAGCAAGCATCTGGCTATGATGCACAGCCGAGTTCTCTGCCCTGGAAGAACCGGTTTCACCGGATTCAGAAACCGGTGGAACGGAATTTCCGATGGAACCGATTCCCGAACCGGTGAAACCGGTTTATCTGCTGACAGCAACACTTCGGCCAATGAAGTTGTTGATTGGAGAGTACCCATTATTGAATATTTGCAGAATCCTATTCATAATATTGATAGAAAAGTCCGACGGCGGGCATTTAAATTTACTTTGGTTGATGGTGAATTGTATCGTAGGACAGCTGAGGATTTATTGTTGAAATGTCTGGATTCTGATCAAGCTAAAGTTGCAATGGGTGAAATTCTTGAAGGAATTTGTGGTACACATCAATCGGCTCCTAAGATGAAGTGGCTTTTGAGAAAAGCTTGTTTTTATTGGCCTAATATGATAGCTGATTGTTTTTGGTACTATAAAGGATGTGAAGAGTATCAAAGGTTTGAGAATATTCAGATGGTTCTAGCAGCTTTATTACATCCTATTATCAAACCTTGGTCTTTTTGAGGATGGGGATTGGACTTTGTTGGGCAGATTCATCCTCCTTCATCAAAGGGACATCGCTTCGTGTTAGTGGCTACTGATTATTTTACAAAGTGGACCGAAGCAGTACCTTTGAAGAATATGATACATCGAGAGGTAATTGAGTTTATTATTGAGCATATTATCCATAGATTTGGCATTCCACAAACTTTGACTACTGATCATGGTACTTCATTTATATCAAAATAAGTTTGTGAGTTTGTTGAGATGCATGGTATTAAATTACTCAATTCTTCTCCATACTACGCTCAGGCTAATGGTCAAGCCGAGTCTAATAATAAGATTTTGATTAAGCTCATTAAAAAGAAGATAGAGGAGAATCCTAGAAGGTGGCATGAGGTTTTATCTGAGGCTTTGTGTGCTCATTGTATATCTAGATATGGTGTTGCTAAGGTTACTCCTTTTGAGCTTGTGTATGGTCAGGAAGCTGTTTTACCTGTTGAAGTGAATTTGAGTGCTTATCGGTTGGCTAAACAAAATGATCTTAATGCTGTTGATTATCATGACTTAATGATGGACAATATTGATGAGGTGACTGACAAGCGATTAAAGGCCTTGAATGAAATTGAGAAGGACATAATTTGGGTTGCTAAGGCTTACAACAAGAAGGTAAAACAAAAGTCTTTTCAGGTTGGTGATCTGGTTTGGAAAACAATTCTACCTATAGGATCGAAGAGCAACAAGTTTGGTAAATGGTCTCCAAGTTGGGAAGGTCCATACAAGGTAATCAAGGTGATCTTCGGTAATTCTTATATGGTAGAGACTTTGCAAGGTCAGCGGCTGCCAAGAGCTCTCAATGGGAGGTATTTGAAGAAGTATTATCCGAGTATTTGGCAGGAAGCTTAGTTCATATGGCCGATAGTATTGAATATCACCCTTAGAATGAAAAGGCCGATGGATTTGTTTAAACATCGCCCTCAGAAGTATTTTCTTGTGCTAAAGTGTTTTCTGGTACGCAAGCTTTACCAAAAAAATAGGGGGGGCATATGTTGACGATCAAAATTAGCAAAAGACTGTCTGACAGAGAAAACCGGTGGAACCGGATTCAAGAACCGTTGTAACCGATTTGGTTCCTGTTGCCCGTCTGACAGGGCAATCCGGTCGAACCGGTTTAGAAACCGGTGGAACCGGTTTTCCCCGAGTCCTAGTAGGGTTGGACTCTTTTTGTAGATCCAAGTTGTAATAGGACTTTCCTTGCGGGGCAAGACTATCCCACCCTATAAATATGAAGGGCCACGGCCGATTGAGGGTTATCCAATCGATCAAACACTTAATACCTTTACTTTTTGTCATTCTTCAAACCCTAGCTTTTCCAACCTTAATTTTTGTTCGTGCTTCGTCTCTACGGCGTTGACGGCGTTCTGAGTGGCCTGCCGACCTCAGAGCAACCCTAGGCGCGCCTGCCTTGACGGGGTCCCTCCCGGGCCGGCGATCTTAGGCTCACGCAACAAGCCCTAAAGAACCGGTTTCACCGGATTCCTAAACTAGTTTCACCGTTTTGCCTGGGCATGCTGCAGGTGATCAATCCGTTGCGGATCCGCGCGAGCTAGCGTAATTTTGTGTGTTGACCATAAAAGGTGTCAACACATCCCTTTACCGCTGCTTTCACCCTGCCGGGACCTGGAGGATACAGAAGTGGCACTGAGAACCAGGGGCTTCCTATCATGGCTAGGAAGTTTCATTTCAAGCATTCCTGATCTCTGACACCTTAGCAATGTGCTCATTACTTGTAGTTACCTTCATATGCATTGTAGCAAGGTGGGAGGATCTTGAGTTCTTGCTTAACTATAGATCATGTCGGAGATATGTTAATTATTCTACCAGATTTTAACTCGAGGTATATTTCATAAGTAAATGATAATGCTATGTAAAACAAATAACCAGACATAAATCTCAAGAATGAGAACAGTTTAAGCATCATAGACATAGCCAGCAAATATGTAAAAGACATAATCAAACATATTGCTGCACTATCACCCATCTATGAACTTACAGAATAGTGCTCCGTCCTCGTGTAGACTCGATGTAGAGGCAGCGCAGAACGAAGTCGATCAGCTTCGAGTGGTCGCACAGTTGCGCTGCCCAGAAACCTTATTGCCGCCCCTCATGCAAACTTCACGACGGCAAGGGCTCGGAGATACCGCTCCTCTCCTTCTCAGTGCACGCCAAGAAGAAGAGTCGGCGATCGAGACCCGGCAGCTCAGCACCACAATACACTTCTCCCCGAATCAGAGAGGAAGTTCAGAAAGAAATCGTGGGGATGTTTTCGTATCTCTTACCTGGACGTCTCCAGGTCCTCTTATAGAGAAATCGACAGCCCACTGCAGACCGTTTCATGTATAATGACGTTCCATTAATTGGCAGTAGTAACAGCCCACTTAATTCAGAATTAAAGCATTGACTGCATACTCATCCTCTCTAATGAGAGTTGTCAAAAGGATTACACAAACTTGGCTTGGCTACTCGCTTTGTCACAAGTCACGCGTTCGTTTACGCGATAAGAACGCAAATATGCGCGTGCGCGCGCGTGTATAACCCAAGCCTCATTCTCTCCAAGTGTTCAGACTAGTGAGATAGCTCTCGTATTTAAGTTGGCATGCACCAACTCAAACCAGCAGTATGAGACAACTCTATGCCATGCACTCTTGCTTTGGGATTCCATAAATGAGCCTCTTCATGGGCCTATTTTCCAACACATCATCCAGTAAGCATCTTATGTGGTTTGCATAGCATACCTGTGCACAAGGGCAATGCAGAAACAAATGACCCACTGATTCTGTAGTATGATCGGAACCGGGGATACAGTCATAGGTTTGGAGGGGCAGGTTTCTTGCAACATGTCTCTTGTGCTTAGCCTATCCATCGCCAGGAATCAATTCTTACCAAAAAAAAAAGAAACATATGGCCATCAAGTTAGTAGGATCTGATCATCTTTGTGAACGGCAGCCTTTGCATTTCAAATTACAATTCATTTGACTTTTTGACTCCCAATTTGACTGCTCGTCTTACTCAAAAAATCTGTGCAAATATGGTCAAATTTAAGTCATTTTTGAAGAAGTTTATTAATAAAGCAAGCAACAACAAAAGATGTGATATTTCACACAATTTTTTGAATAGATCGAACGGTCAAACTTAAGGTCAAAAAAGTCAAACAAATTGTAATTTGGAAGTTGGAACAGAGGGAGTAGTAGTGTGATCTGATCAACTTTAGCACTGCTGCACATTTGGAGGATTACAGTGTCTGCGACTTCTCCCCTGCGGTCGTCAATACCGGGACATCTAAATGTCTTTATTCATTCTATCACATGGCAAACAAGGAAAAAAAAAGGTAAAGAGTGTAACACACTTTCAACTCACTCCCTTGCAATTTCCACTAACTGTTTTCCAACATTTCTCCCAGAGAACAAACCGACTAGAGCCGTCGGTGCGCTCTCAATCCCCACAGCGACATCCTCGACGACGACGACCTTCCCCTCCTTGATGTACCCGGCCATCTCCGTCTCGAACCTCGTGTACATTTTGAAGTAGGGCATGACGTTGAGCCCTTCTACCCGGACGGAATTGGGGATGATGCTGAAGAGGTTGCGCAGGCCGTACGGCTCCTCCTGGTTGTACTGCGAGATCATCCCGCAGACGACGATCCTGCCGCCCTGGCGCATGCTCAGCAGCGCGGCGTCCAGCATCGCGCCGCCCACGTTGTCGAAGTAGATGTCGATGCCGTCCAGGAGGCGCCGCTTGAGCGCGGCGGCGAGGTCAGGCTCTGACTTGTAGTTGAACGCGTCGTCGAAGCCGAACTTGGTCTTGAGGAGATCGACCTTCTCGTCGGAGCCGGCGCTACCAACTACGTAGCAACCGGAGATCTTAGCGAGCTGCCCGACAATCTGCCCGACGGCGCCCGACGCAGCTGACACGAACACGATCTCGCCTCTCTTGGGCTTCCCGATCTCCATGAACCCCGCGTATGCTGAGACCCCGGTTAAGCCTGGATGATTTATGGACATTGCTTCATCGTAAGCGAATGGCAGATTTTGGAAGGAAAGTGAAGAAGAATTATGAGCTGGGGACAAGAGGGATGCATAAAGTCCATGAGGTTGCTGACCAAGAACACCCGTGTAGTGGGAGAGCGGCAGCTCGGGGTGGTTGATCTTGAACAGGAGTTCCGTCTGGGTGAGGAGGGTGTACTCCTCCCATCGGGTCATCCCCCAGACGAGGTCGCCGGCTTTGAACTCCGGGTGGGTTGAGTCGATCACCTTGCCCACTCCATAGTTGGCCAAGGTCTGATACGAATCAATCACACGCAGATGTCTTCAGAACCGACTGAAAAGCCCTCCGATCACGTTGTTCAAATGATCAATCGACGGTGGATGGATTTTGTATGCGAACCTCTCCGATGACGAAGTCCGGTGCCGGCTGGGCGTCGCCGTCGTCGTGTTTGCTCATGCGGCCACGGATCCAGGGGTCACACGACAGGTAGAGGTTCTTGACCAGCACGGCCGTCGACCCAGCCGGCACGCGCAGCTCCACAGTGTCGACGACGACCTCCATGTCCTCCTCCGTGGCGAACCCGGTCACATACCTCTTCAGCACCACCTTCTTGTTCCTCGCCACGGCTGCCTCCTCGCCGCCACCAGCCATTTCCCCTACCGCCAGTAGGTTGGGCTCGGATGGTTCGCTACCTGATCGATCGCCTCGTCTGCTAACTACTTCCCACTGCAAGCTTTTTGTGACTGAGTGTTGTTCCAACATTCACCATCTTTTTGTATTGCCTGCGTGTGGGTCGCAGTCTGGTTCAGGTATCATCTCATGTCGCTTCTTTTAGTCATTGGGTCAGCATCCAAGTCCGGACGCATACATACATATATATAAATACCGAGATAGCAGCCGTAGCTAAAATAGGCAGAGCCGGAGATAGCCAGCCAATCGAGCATTGCGGTTTCATCCAGATTATTGCACTAGCCAAAATCTGTCTCAAGTCAATCATTGCGGAAAAGCCTACATGCCGTCTGAAGAATGGAGTACATCATCTGCCAGCAGACTGCAGTTCTTGGTGCTTTCCTTTTGCAACTTAATTTACGGTTTCGACGAGACCTTTCTACTTCAAATTATTGACCCTATTGTGGCCTCGGATTCGATGTATACATTGCCATCGGCAACAATGGCTTCATATAAAATAAGTGTATCTCATCTAGTATAGTTTGACAACAATGGCTATCACCTGCTACAAACTGATTCGCTCGGAATTATTTGTTTTTGGCTGCTGTTAGCAAGCAATGCGCACTAACCATGGGTTCATAGAAAATCATTCTTTGCGAGGTGGCATCTGGGTATGTTACATATTCAGAAGCAGCCTCTCATACAATCTATATTACCACCCCGGGCTGATGCCTAAATCAGCTTTTTCGGGTGTCATTGTTGACGTCTGCCACCAGCGCCCATCGTTCCTTTATTGTGTGGCTGAAGTAAATTAAAGCTAGTCGGAAGACTTCTATAATTTTACCAAATCAATATGGTAATTAATGTGGTTTTCTCCCATCACTTCTTTTTAGTCATTGGATCACGTGAGTCCCAACCTTATTATCTGCCTAATTTGCAAAATAAGCAAAACATTATGTTTAGAAACCACGCATGTCCCTCAATGTATAGTTTTTTCGTATGGATCCGTAATTAATTCTTACTCACTAATTCTCTCTCCTCTCTATTAATCATATATTTGCCAAGTGCTTTCCCATCGTGCTACCCGCTTCCAATGCAAAACTTTATGGTGTTCGGTGCATAGGTTCTTGTGTTGCAACTCTACCCGCTTCCAATGCAAAACTTTATGATGTTCGGTGCATAGGTTCTTGTGTTGCAACTGAGTCTTGCATCAGATACGGTTAATTCATACCCAAATGAGACCTGAGCTTTACGACTTGCCATTCTACAAGAAGCTTAGTAAGAATGGGCTGAAATAAAAGGTAGCTTGGTTAACGTGGTTGCCTTACCCGGCATTGCCACGGATGCTTGTTTATACAGGCCCGAGGGTGAACAGATTACAACAAGAAACTCGGTTACATATATCTCCAACATCTATCTCTAACTATCCGAGTCACAAGTTTAATCAGGACATATCTCGTGTACAACATGGTTATAGACTCCATTGTAACACATTTACATAGAATCACAACTACTTTAACATGGGCAATATGAAGCGTAGAAGGCAAATTGTTGTAGCCAACCATAGGATAGGAGGAGCCAAAACTGTATACAAAGCAGATGTAAATGTCGTGGTGGTTGATATGTATATTAGACTCTCAACTTGGTAACTACTCCTCAGTTGGATGATCCATATCTCATTCCAAGTAGAGATCAGTTTTTGGTTCCTTTCTTTATGGAGATTACTGTCCTAATGGTTTGGAGTATTTGGATTGTAACAAATGACCTCATCTCATCTTTAATTAGGTGCCGCAATCTTTCACAACCAAAACACTGAAGCAGCGGTTCTCCAACAGCGTAGAGATAAAATACTAATCACAAGTGAGACAAGTTGTTCAGCATGGGCTCGGGCCAGTAATTTATGAGTAACATGAAATAGATGCATAGATGGAGCGATGGGGGCAGACTTCACCAATGACACCCCAAGATGCAGGTTTAGTCAGCACGCGAGAGGCTGCTGAATGCACCATACCCAGATGCCGCCTCGTGAAGAAGATATAATTATCCTATATGAAGCCATTGTTGCCAACGGCATTGCTTACATCCAACCCGGGACTATATACACCCCTATAAGTACAATAGACCTGCTGCCTGGGGTGTAATCGAAACCATAAAATAATAAGCTGCAAAAACAATGGCTGCTATCTCGGTATTTATATACCCCCATATGTATGCCACCGGACTTGGATGTTGATCCAATTACTAAAATAAGTTATGTGACCGTCATGGCTGAGGCTGCCATGGGATGGTACCTGAACCAGATTGCAACCCAAACCGCGGCAATATGAAAGTGCATGCATGTTAGAACAACACTCAAGTGGGCAGGACCTAGGAACTTAAATATAAAGGAAGTGACCAAACGAACCATCCGGCTAGCTTTAAGTAACTTCAGCTTAGCAGCCAACTAACCACCATATACGAGCCCAAGTGTGCACAACCTTACTGACTCAAGTTTAAAGGAAGCGACCAGAAGAAGTGATGTAACAATCTCCAATTAGTCTAATTATAATAGTCATCCGACTGATGATATGGACACTTTGTTAGCGGAGTTTAGAAATCACACCTCATTGGTGACGTTCAGTATTACTAAAGATGTAGGCAGTCACCAAATCACAAAAGCCGCCTTGTCCAAAATTTGCTGGTATATCGAAGTAGAACCTCAAAAACATAAGTACTGTTACATATCTTGATAATCCGAAGAGATAGCGATCTAAACCAGGTCAATATAAAAACGTACACGGGTCCATGTTGGAACCATCAGTGGGAAGTAGCATAGGAGGTGATCGATCAGCTAGCAAAATCATCCGAGCCCAAGCGCGCACAACTTACCTTCTAGACCAAATGGCTGGCAGCGGCAAGGAGGCAGCAATGGCGAGGAACAAGAAGGTGGTGCTGAGGAGGTACGTGACCGGGTTCCCCACGGAGGAGGACATGGAGGTCATCGTCGACACTGTCAAGCTGAGCGTGCCGGCTGGGTCGACGGCCGTGCTGGTCAAGAACCTGTACCTGTCATGCGACCCCAGGATCCGCCGCCGCATGAGCAAGCACGACGATGGCGCCGCCCTGCCGGCACCGGACCTCGTTATCGGAGAGGTAATACACATACGAATGCAAAATCCATCCACATTCGAATAGTCACTACATGATAAATGAGATCGGGGCACTAATTAGTGTCAGACCTCAAAACATTTGCGTGTGATTATATTAATCATTATCAGACCTTGGCCAATTACGGAGTGGGCAAGGTGATTGACTCGACCCACCCGGAGTTCAAATCCGGCGACCTCGTCTGGGGGATGACCAAATGGGAGGAGTACACCCTTGTCGCCGAACCGGAATCCCTGTTCAAAATTCACCACACCGAACTGCCGCTCTCATACTACACGGGTGTTCTAGGTCAGTGACCTGATTACTTCATCTTCATGTACCCCTTTCAAAACCTGCCAGTCACGTACGGATAATTATGCAATAATGTTACCCTGCTATAATCCAGGCATGACAGGGCTCACCGCATACTCGGGATTTATGGAGGTCGGGAGTCCGAAGACAGGCGAGTTCGTGTTCGTGTCAGCGCGTCGGGCGCCGTGGGGCAGGTCGTCGGGCAGCTCGCGAAGATCGCTGGTTGCTACGTGGTCGGCAGCGCCGGCTCCGATGAGAAGGTCCATCTCCTCAAGACCAAGTTCGGCTTCGACGATGCGTTCAACTACAAGTCGGAACCCGACCTCGCCGCCGCGCTCAAGCGGCACCTCCCCGACGGCATCGACATCTTACTTCGACAACGTGGGCGGCGCGATGCTGGACGCCGCGCTGCTGAGCATGCGCCAGGGCGGCAGGATCGTCGTCTGCGGGATGATCTCGCAGTACAACCAGGAGGAGCCGGACGGCGTGCGCAACCTGTTCTGCGTCATCCCCAATTCCATCCGGGTGCAAGGGATCAACGTTGTTTCCTACTTCAACGTGTATGCGAGGTTCGAGGAGGAGATGGCCGGGTACATCAAGGAGGGGAAGGTCGTCGTCGTGGAGGACGTCGTTGAGGGGATCGAGAACGCGCCGGGGGCGTTAGTTGGGCTGTTCTCCGGGAGAAACGTGGGGAAACAGTTGGTGGCTCTTGCAAGAGATTGAGATCAAGGTGTGTACCTTTTTTTCTCATGTTCCTATGTTACTAGCAAACATGCCTGTGTGTTGCTACAGACGGTGACCATATGCTCAAATATATTGTCACATTGTAATAATTAACTTTGTTTTGTAAACGTGTAACCTATTATATATGCTATACGTGTTTTTAGATATTTTATTTATACACTTAAAGAATAATAATTAGTTTAGTTTTATATTAGCATATTATATGGAAAATCAAAAAAATGATTTATAGATCAACATATTTTTTCTTCTAATCATGATAATTGTATAAAGGAAACATAGAAGTAATCTAATAAATACAAATAAAAACATTATATTAGTCAAAATAAAAATACTAAACTCATACTAATTATAGATATTGCTCACTAAAACATAGCTAAAACGTGAAAGATGTGAGCTACCCAAAAGGGCATAAGTGTAAAACAAATACATGTTTATTGGACGGCGTGTTGATTTTGAGAAAATATAAGGTTCCTTATGATAAACTAATGTTGCTGGTTCTATAGGCCTGTCGGTTGATTTGCCAAAAGTTTAGGTTTTTTTTTGAAAAATTACTAGGACCCTGTTGCCTGTTTTCATAGGATCGCGAGTTGATTTGTGAAAAATGCAGGAGTCTTTGTGTAAAGTGGCGACGGACAGCTGAAATTATTCATGTTTTAGAAATACGTAGAGATTGAAGGAATAAAGATGTTGTTCGTTCAGATGTAAGGAACTCATGACGTCACAGATGATGCAAACACTGTAATCTAAAAACGTGCAGTAGTGCTACACTTCATCACACTAGTAATATTTTCGCAGTATTGAAGTTTTCAAATTTCACATATAAAAATAGTGTTTTTTGTTTTTTAGGATTCGTCATGTGTTTTCCATCAGCAAATCTATACTACTAAGGAGATTTTCCAAAACGAGTTTTGCATGAAAAACTCACAGCCAGCCCTCATAATGGACAAACATGCATGGTAATTGGAATTTTTTAAAATAGCTGTACTTTTTTCACTGCATTTTTTCTATACCCACCCGCGTAATTGCGCCAATCTTCCCTCTTGTCCTTTCCATTTAGCACCAACTCCATGGCCTCCCCTCTCTACAAACACTGGAGAACAACACAACTAAAGCCATCAGCGCTTTCTCGATCCCCCATCGGCGTCCTCCATGATGACAACCTTCCCCTCCTTGATGTACCTGACCATCTCCTCCTCAAACCCCGTGTACATGCTCAAGTAGGCGTTGATGTAGAACCCTTCCACATGGACGGCTTGGGAAGTTGGAACGATGCAGAACAGGTAGCGCATGCCGTCCGGCTCCTCTTGGTTGTACTGCAAGATCCTCCCGCCGACAACGACCCTGCCACCAAGGCTCATGCGCAGCAGCTTCCAGGAGAAGTAGGGAAATATATAGTTGGTGGTGCTTGCAAGGGAGTGAGTTGAAGGTGGCTTTGAGGACAGCAAAAAATAAGCAGAAACACTGTAATCTTCAAAGTGTGCAGCAGTGCAAGAGTTCACCTGATCACAATTACATTACTAGGCCCTCCCATTCTCTTTTGATGATTCTATTCCACCCTTTCACAATGACCAGGGAAAAAGACCCTGCTTATCATCATACTAATCACGTTAGAACTTATTGGCATCCATAACATTTTATACATGCACCATTTTTTTTTATAGGTTACTCTGCACAGAACCAAGATGACCATTTATCTGAGATCTAACATGACAACTCAAATAGGACTATCAAAAATAAAATTTCCAGTTTTGAAAATAGCAATATCAAAAGAGAATAGAATAGTATATTTTCAGTTTGTCATGTCTTCAAATTTTCAGATTCTTCGTCGGTCTTCTCAGCACATTTAGAATAGGATCCTGGGAATTAGACATGGTCGAACACGTAATCAATAAAAGGTTCACACATTACAAGATGACCTCACTACTGCATAAATGATTTCTTCAAGTGCCTACCTTTTTTCAGGAGCGGATGAAATCACCCGGAACAATAGTAGCCAGAGTACACTGTAGCAGTTGGCTTGAACCTAGAAATAGGTATTTAAGGGCAGATAATGCCATCACCCGTAGCTAAAAAAAAACAACACCTATTTCCAGTAGTGGGTGATGGCATCACCCAACCCTGAAAACAAGAATTTTCAACGCGGCTAACCCCATCATCCACTTTTGGAAATAATTTTAAGGCGTAAGTGACGACATGCAATGCCACTGAAATGGTCCTAAACAAATAAATTTGTAACTTTTCATTTGATCTCATCTGAAGATAATTTTTTATCAAAAATTATAGTGGTTGACAAAACCTAAAACTTCTGAGGTCAACAAAACCTAAAACTATAAGTTCTACCATTTAGAAATCTAAAATTTTTAAAATTTTCAAACGACCTCAAAAGCAGAGAAGCTCTGTGTCAATGTTGTAGCTAGTGCTCAACCAGATCTAAAATCGTGTAGCTCACAAAATTGTCATCTCTTTTTAAGTGATCACAAAATTATCAGCCAAGATGGTTTAGTGTCACAAGATTGTTTAGGCATTGGTTGTCCCCTATAAGAACATAGACAGTAAATTTATATATGAGTTAGACTACGTAGATAAATTCCAATAAGAGTTAAATTTATCGATATAAATTTTATTGGCTTGTGTATCGACATGCAGGTTTACAAATCCACGATTGATGTTGAACTATATAGTATGTACTAGTCTATATATTATGGAACTATGAATGTATGAGTATATGTGAATGTGAATACAATATTTGGTCATGTGTATTGAGATTGTGATGTTTTGACAATTTGAAAAGAATACTCAGGAAATGTGAAATAGATTTTGTGTGAGTATATATGCATATGTATATAATTTGAATAAAAAGGAAAACAAAAATATTTTGGGTAGCTTAGGAGGAGAGATTTCTATATTTTGAGTATATATACATAAGTGTCAATGTGTACACGAGGTTCAGGGAGGAGATGGCTTGGTCCATCAGAGGAGGGTAAGGTTGTGTTGACGGTCGTTATCACCACCAACATTTTTTAAAAATAAATAAGAACTAACATTTTATACATGCATAATTAATTAGAATAATGTAGTTCCATCATGTCCTTGGATATTATTTACTTTAGATGTCCTAGCCTAATAAAAAAGTGATTGAAAAGTTATAATATAATATTTTAACATAATTTTTGATGACCGCTGCAAAAAAAAACTTTTTTCAAAAATCCATCTATGTGAGGAAAAAAGGAGACAAAATCTTCTCAGTAAGGGGTAACCAATTGAGATACATGTTTGAGTAAATTGAAAAAAAAAATAGTTCAAGGGTTATCCGCAGTTGGCTATAGTGGAGTGGTTAATTTAGACATTTTGTTTCCTGGAAAGATGAGAAAAAAGAGAAGACAAAACCATTATTATTATTTTAGAAAATCGAAATTGTTTATAGCCTATGCAGATGAAAAAAAAGAGAAGACAAAAGATATATTTAGAAAACAAAAAAAAGCTGGTCGTAGCAGCCGCGCCGCCACCCAGCGCTGTTGCTCGCTTCGCATCGCTCCGCCACCCGCGCCCTTCCATCCGCCGTCCACCTGCAGGCTGCCCGGGGGCTGAACGCGCCGCTGGCGACGGCCGCCCCGAAGGGGAGTTCATCTCACACTGACAGGCTAGCGTAGCAACATTTGCTGAACAAACTAATGGGAGACATGCCAACAAGAAGAAGAGGAAGCACCAGCAGTCTCCTGATTTCATGCTGCATGCGCATGGAGGAATCAGTTAAGGAGATTAAAGTAGATGGACGAACAAGTAGAAAAGCAGGGGTTCCAGCTGCTGCGGCCTCCCGAAAATTTTTTCGCGCGCGCTCCTACGGCAAAATTTCATTCCCGCGAGATTTTTTACTGACGGTAGTTTTTTGTGCTAGAGGATGTATGCCACCCGTCAACACAAATATATTTAATTTTCCTTTTTATTCAAATTTTGTTTAAGTCAAGTAAACTGATGAACATTTATTATGTAGTCTTACGTCTTCGCTCCACCTGTCACCCTCTCTGTTAGACTGACCAGTGGGCCTCGCTGACCATTGACTTGTTGACTAGTCAATGTTGACTGTTGATCAGTCGACGCTGACATCATCAATATGTCAGCAGAGCTGACCCACTGATGATGTCATGCTGACATCAGCACTGCCACATGGCACATTCTGGTGTTGCCATGTGTCAGCCTCGGGTTTTACTTTTTTTGGAATCTAGTTTAATTTTAGAAATAGGTTTTATCTAAGAAAATTCAATGTAAATCCATTCTTGCTCAGAAAATTACGAAACCAGTTTTTATATTTTTCTAAAATCACGACCTACAGGTTAGGACAGGAGTTGAGTGCTTTTTGGCTCTTATTTCTTTTATTTGAATTATAGTTGAATATAGGCACCGGTGTTCTTTTATCTTTCTCATTAATAGGATCTTCTGAGGAGGAGTTCGGAGTACCCGACTACACCAGCTTCGAAGAACTCAGTGAGGAGGATTACTATACACCACAAGGTACATGCCTATTCCGACTTTGAATTCTATTAGACATGGCTACTAATATGCTAGCGCTCTACATGTGAACTTTCTCCTTGCTTGATGAGATTTAGTTATTCATATCTAGTTAAAAAAATAAAGAGAACAAACCTAGGAGGAACTAGACGGTTTTGTCATTAAGAAGAAGAAAATAGGCACTCAAATTCGAGCTAGAGGAGACTCGAACTTGTGGTTAGGGTGCACGACCACAACACCTCCCACCCTAACTAGTTGAGCTAGGCTCACTTCCTAGTTATCTTACCATTACTAATTGGAGACTCCTTTTCAAGCCTCCGGATGAAGCCACCTAGGATCCTAGGTGGACACTATAGAAAAAGAGAGAAATCCTAAAAATTCTCACAAAAAAGCAAAACATCTGGCCATCAATTGGAACACTCAAATTATCATAGCTATTAGATCTATTATATTTTCTAAAAAATTACCCACCTATGCCATTATGAAAATAGCTTAAATTAACCCCTAAATCTATATCAAAATTACCCACCTCTGCCATTATATAAAATAAACCAAAGTAAGCCCCCAATCTTCATCAAAATTACCCACTATGTCATTATAAACAATATTTAAAATAACCCCATAAATTTGCAACTAAATTACCTGCTAGGAATACCTAAAAAAAACTTAAATTAACCCCTTAACTTTACATCTATATTACCCACATATGTCACTATTAAAGATAACATGCTACATTGGAATCCAAATCACCTTAATTAAAAATATACACCAATATAAGATTCTAAATCATGTATTTCATACACTATTGGTATATTTTTATAGTGATTAAGGTATATACACATAATGAGTGTTGTCATTTATAAATATATAGGGCAAGTGACGATAATATAGAATTCTACGTGAAAATTATAGTTAAAACTTAGCGTTCATTATATAAATTC
>CM014277.1:20540795-20585822 GCA_004135705.1 Alloteropsis semialata
ACTCTACTCACCCTCGCTTTTATGCTCGGGGGCTGGGTTTTCTATTTTCTATTTTGTTTCTACTCTTTGTTATCATATTGCATACACTAACAAAGAGCCGGGGACTACCACGCTGAAAATTTTCTTTTCAGATCTATTCTATGCATCCCGAGCTCTACGCTCGGGGGCTCCCCATTTGATCGGGAAGTTTCTTGCAGTTCGTACTTCTAGACTCTTTTTCAGCATGCCAGCATGACTGTAAAAGAGCCCGGGGGCTACTTCGGTACTACTACCATGCAAGAAAAGGGGCTTTTTAATTCAAGAAAGCTAGGCAGACGCTAAAATTACCGAACACCATGACTACAAGGAATTACACAGTTCAGCAGGCCGCCCGAGTCTCAGCAACTAAACAATTCCGGAATAGCTTATGGTGACGGGATTTTTGGCTATGACAAAGCTATCAGTTAAAAAGATCCATGAAAACACCGATCAGCTCCAAAGATTTACGCAAAAACATGCATGCATATGTTTAGCAAAACTAAATCGCATTCTAAACTGTTAAAGTTTTTGTCCTATTACAGGAATTCAGCACAGTGTTCAGGGTGATTCTTCCGAATCACTCAGATGGAGACCAAGTTTCTTGACAAAAGATTCAACCACAGGGTTAAGACTCTCAAACATTACCGTGGCATCTGACGCCGAACACTTGAAGCCTTCTGAGAGCACAGAAACGTCCAGATTAGGGATATGGCTCTTCAGAGCTCCAACGGTGTGAGTGGCAGCAATGCAGGAACCCTCCATCAGCCTGGTTTCCAAGGACGAACTATGCCTTTCTGATGCTTCAAGGCGGGCAGTCAGGTCAGCCAGTTTCCCTTCCAGATCCGAGTTCTTCTTCTCGAGCAATTCAATGCTCTTGGAGTCAGCTACAGGATCAAAGGCAGCATATGAACGAAAGTTCAAAAGTAAAGATTCAATAAGCGAAATGTAAGCTTTAACTTACATACCCTCTTTCTCGGACTGGAGAACAGTCACCTGGGCTCCCAGTCTGATCACAGATGCTTCAGCAGCAGAGGCACGAGCGTTTAGCAAACGCCATTGCTCTTCAGCTGCCGAGAGCACGCTATAGATCGGGCCCAGGGGAGTCGGGTCGGGTCCTGCAATCTCCGCAGTCTTCTCTGAGTCATCGGGTTGTGCTGTCGAATCCAGCTCGGGAGTTTTCTCCTCAACAGATGGCTTGACAGGAGGAGAGGCTGTGGGATCGGGTCGCCTGAATTCCCGAACAATCAACGTACAGTGAAAATAACATTTGAGAAAAATGATTCAAACATATTCAAAGATTGTCAAAGTTCTTACTTGGCCGTCGGAATGTTGAATTTAAACCTTTTGGCACCAGCAGTCAGCTTTGATAATGGCCTGGTCGGACGAGTTTCCTGTCGAGAAATCTCCCGATCATGTTTAGCTTTGGATATGCGGTCAAAGGCTGCGAATAAACGCCCGAATACGATCATGCTTGGTACCTGGGCGACAGGACGAGGCTGATTGTGACTGGGCTGCCGACTGGCTGACCCCGGCGATCCAGAGACTTCCGAATCTGGAACTATCCCCTCTACACTGCGAGAGCGTTTCCGAGTTCGGGGGATATTCGCCTGGGGGCTGCTCGGGATCTCCTTTTCCAAACCAGGTGATAGTTCGGGTGGATTGTTGATCGGGGCCCTGGTACCCTGATCAACAGGCTGCTCGCCCTCCTCTTCAACATTGATGGCACCGCTCTGGGGAGGGGCATCAACAATAGCTGGAGCCTGGTCGGGAGAAAAGAGAAATGTTATATCATAATTATACAGGAAAGAAGCTTTTTCTGAGAAACAGTTTACCACTGGAGGAGGGTTCTCGGCGCTATAAGGTGATGGGACGTCTTCCCAAACCGGGAGGCCAGTCCCGAACATCTTGTTCAAGCGTTCAAGCACTTCTGACTCTGGGATAACTGTTAGTTAAGAGTCATGAACTCAAATGACTGAACTAACTCAGAAAAACAGCTGAACAGAAAAATAAATGCTCACCGTCAGGTTTCATCCTGTTCGGATCATTGACGCCCGTGAATGTCCAGGCATATCGGTCATGAGTCATGAGCGGAATGAATCTCCATCTAATGAAGATTTCCGCCACATGAACTGCCGTCAGACCTGCGTTGCGGAGCTCCACAATCCGGTCAATGTGCTTTTTCATGTCAGAAGTGAGTCTTGGCACGGCCTTGACCTCATCCTTGAGATTCGGCATCAAGTACTTCCCTTTTGCCCGAGAGGCTTGGGGAAGGGTGATGTAAAACCAGTGACGTTCATATCCTTTCCAGCTATCTTTGACTGGAAAGGGGATGTAAATCTCCCGATTTCTCAAGGAGAAACTGATGGACCCGATCATCATCTGATTCTTATAGTATGAAGGGATGTAAAAATACCTCCACAGCAGCAGTGAGGGCTTAATTCCTAACCAGGCTTCGCATAAGAAGGCAAAGACGCTAAGCATTGTCACTGCGCCAGGCTTAAGATGCACAAGCTCTATTTGGTAATATTCACAGACGCTGTGGAGGAACTCAGACGGGAAAACCCCGAATCCGCAATGAAAGAATTTCAAGAACACCACCATCTCGAGAGTGTCCGGGGTCGGAAACATCTGACCTTTGGCATGCTGTCGAGGGAAGAGTTCGGCGCTTGGGAGTAATCCAAGATCTTCTAGCTTCTGCAGGTTTTTCTCCGTCGTGGTTGATTTCTTCCAGTATTCATTCGCAGTAGGGATCGTATTTCCACTGCGAAGTTCGCGTCCGGTCGCGGCGTTGCTCTGGTTCTCAGTGGACTCGGTGCCGGAAGATGACTGGTGTGGGGATGCCATGGCGGCTGGAGACTAGGCAAGGTTGGAGGAGCAGATGAACAGTGGTTGAGAATGGCGAGTGTTTTGTGGATGTGAACAAGGAAGTCGAAGTCCCAAATAGATCTCAAGCGGCCGCGCTTGGGGGCTTTATGGTTCTGCGAGGGAGCGCGAACCCCGAAAAACCTGCCCTTGAGCCGCGCGATCCGCAGTGACTGTTGGGTCAAAAAGATTCTTTCCTTTTTCTGCGGCATGCGTCGTTTCGAAAGACTGTGCAGGTCAGATTCAATGCATTTAGAATTGTTGGCTTACAAGGGAAGCTATCAGTTTTAAATGACCGAACATTTAGTGTGAAGCGAGGAGATCTCCCGATCATGTTTAATTGGGATCAAATTTCCCGAACACACTAGAGATTATCGGTCTGTTCGGGAGAAAGAGTTTATTCGGGATGATTTGTTCTGGATGAATAATTTCCTAAACAGATTGACTTGGGCAAAATATCAGAGCATGAGAAATTCAAAATTGCATCCATCAAGTGAAGTTTCTTCATTAAATTCAAAAGAGGGAACATTTCACAGTGGATCGATAACTATTCTGAAATCAA
Organism: Alloteropsis semialata; assembly: GCA_004135705.1. Lineage (NCBI taxonomy): Eukaryota > Viridiplantae > Streptophyta > Magnoliopsida > Poales > Poaceae > Alloteropsis > Alloteropsis semialata. The sequence continues at coordinate 20,544,238 of CM014277.1, forward strand.
AATAACTAAAGCACCCTGATCTTGGGTTGATGAATATCAACTGCTGATCAGGGCGATGGCGTAGTCTCCGGTGGATCTTCATCTACCGCGTTCTCTTCTTCAGAGTCGCTGACGAGATCCACGAGCGCTCCGTCTCCAGGAATCCCGATCAGGTCGCGGTTCAGGGAGACGAAGAGGCGCCGGGCGAATTCTTCGTCGCCGCTGGTGTCCACCGGAGCAGAAGACGAAGATGCGCCTGCGTCCGCCGCCTCTGGCTTCAGCCGGATCCCGCTCCCTCCTTGCTTTGGCTCATCGTCGGAGGAGAGGGAGATGGGGGACGCCGGGGCTGGAGAGGAAGGCGCAGGGCGTTTCCCGGCGGCAATGCTCGACGGAGCAGCCTCGGGAGACGGCGGAGCAGCCTCGGGAGACGGCGATGCAATCACCGGAGCCTCCACCTCTGGTGGCTCAACCTCGACTCCTTCATCCCCATGCCAGGGGAGAGCCAGGAGCGGAGCCTGAGGAGGAGCGACGGGTGGTGTCGGCGCCGGCGGGTCCTCCGGTTTGTCAGGCGGTTGTTCGCCGGAGCTGCGAGGGGAGTTTCCGAAGAGGAGGCGAGGAAGCTTGAATCTACTACTAAGCTTTTTCTTTCCCATGGCGAGGGGAGGGGGAAGGTTTAGAATGGAAAGTTCAAGTACGGATCAATCCAGGAGATTTGATATTTAAAGACCCAGAGATGCAACGCTTCGTGCGGGATTCGAGGAGCCGGAGCAGAGCCGTACCGCGTGCACTGCTAAAGTTCCGGGAGACGTGCGGAGTGGGTTTTAAATGCACTGGGCAGCAGTTACATCACTCCTGGGGCGTTTCGTTTTCCAAGACGGAACAGTTCTTTTATATTATTATGGCTGATATTTTTCTTTGACCTTATCATTCAGATGCAGGTTTCCACATTCAAGAGTTCGGGAACTTTTCTGGCTCTCATGATTAACGAGATATTCTCATATCCAAAAATCGCCCGAAGAGCAAAAAGACCCGAAGACTATTGAACGATCAACCTTTTCTGAACAAGATAAGCTCGGGGGCTACTGTTGAGGCCATAATACCAGGGTACCCGACCACGAGGATTGCCGACTACCGACTCCAAGACGACCAAGACTCCGAACAAGACACGACAGCCAGATCGCAGGAGGAAAGCCCGAAGACAGTTCGAGTCCTACTAGGTTTAGGTCTGTTTTGTCTTGTAAGGCACGTCTCCCTGGGTATAAATAGCGGGGTCCTGTGCGTAGAGGGTATCGAACATCCAAGTTTGTATTCCACAATCCACCCGAGGGTACTGGTTACGCATTGTAATCTGTACTCGACGAAATAATACAAGCAGCAACTGGACGTAGGGTTATTACTCGATCTCGAGGGCCCGAACCAGTATAAAAATCCCGTGTCTTTCTGTTCATCACCGTGATCAATCTTCGCACAAAGCGGGGTGTCTACCGGACAAATATCTGACGAGTACAACCTCGACACAGCTTTTTCGGGTGTCATTGTTGACGTCTGCCACCAGCGCCCATCGTTCCTTTATTGTGTGGCTGAAGTAAATTAAAGCTAGTCGGAAGACTTCTATAATTTTACCAAATCAATATGGTAATTAATGTGGTTTTCTCCCATCACTTCTTTTTAGTCATTGGATCACGTGAGTCCCAACCTTAGTATCTGCCTAATTTGCAAAATAAGCAAAACATTATGTTTAGAAACCACGCATGTCCCTCAATGTATAGTTTTTTCGTATGGGTCCGTAATTAATTCTTACTCACTAATTCTCTCTCCTCTCTATTAATCATATATTTGTTGTTCAATTATAATGAAGACACTGCACTACCGGAAACCCCTTGTTTGCCGAGTGTCCTAAGGTTTGCCAAGTGCTTTCCCATCGTGCTACCCGCTTCCAATGCAAAACTTTATGGTGTTTGGTGCCTAGGTTCTTGTGTTGCAACTCTACTCGCTTCCAATGCAAAACTTTATGATGTTCGGTGCATAGGTTCTTGTGTTGCAACTGAGTCTTGCATCAGATACGGTTAAATCGTACCCAAATGTGACCTGAGCTTTACGACTGGCCATTCGCCAAGAAGCTTAGTAAGAATGGGCTGAAATAAAAGGTAGCTTGGTTAACATGGTTGCCTTACCCGGCATTGCCACGGATGCATGTTTATACAGGCCCGAGGGTGAACAGATTACAACAAGAAATTCTGTTACATATATCTCCAACATCTATCTCTAACTATCTGAGTCACAAGTTTAATCAGGACATATCTCGTGTACAACATGGTTATAGACTCCATTGTAACACATTTACATAGAATCACAACTACTTTAACATGGGCAATATGAAGCGTAGAAGGCAAATTGTTGTAGCCAACCATAGGATAGGAGGAGCCAAAACTGTATACAAAGCAGATGTAAATGTCGTGGTGGTTGATATGTATATTAGACTCTCAACTTGGTAACTACTCCTCAGTTGGATGATCCATATCTCATTCCAAGTAGAGATCAGTTTTTGGTTCCTTTCTTTATGGAGATTACTGTCCTAATGGTTTGGAGTATTTGGATTGTAACAAATGACCTCATCTCATCTTTAATTAGGTGCCGCAATCTTTCACAACCAAAACACTGAAGCAGCGGTTCTCCAACGGCGTAGAGATAAAATACTAATCACAAGTGAGACAAGTTGTTCAGCATGGGCTCGGGCCAGTAATTTATGAGTAACATGAAATAGATGCATAGATGGAGCGATGGGGGCAGACTTCACCAATGACACCCCAAGATGCAGGTTTAGTCAGCACGCGAGAGGCTGCTGAATGCACCATACCCAGATGCCGCCTCGTGAAGAAGATATAATTATCCTATATGAAGCCATTGTTGCCAACGGCATTGCTTACATCCAACCCGGGACTATATACACCCCTATAAGTACAATAGACCTGCTGCCTGGGGTGTAATCGAAACCATAAAATAATAAGCTGCAAAAACAATGGCTGCTATCTCGGTATTTATATACCCCCATATGTATGCCACCGGACTTGGATGTTGATCCAATTACTAAAATAAGTTATGTGACCGTCATGGCTGAGGCTGCCATGGGATGGTACCTGAACCAGATTGCAACCCAAACCGCGGCAATATGAAAGTGCATGCATGTTAGAACAACACTCAAGTGGGCAGGACCTAGTAACTTAAATATAAAGGAAGTGACCAAACGAACCATCCGGCTAGCTTTAAGTAACTTCAGCTTAGCAGCCAACTAACCACCATATACGAGCCCAAGTGTGCACAACCTTACTGACTCAAGTTTAAAGGAAGCGACCAGAAGAAGTGATGTAACAATCTCCAATTAGTCTAATTATAATAGTCATCCGACTGATGATATGGACACTTTGTTAGCGGAGTTTAGAAATCACACCTCATTGGTGACGTTCAGTATTACTAAAGATGTAGGCAGTCACCAAATCACAAAAGCCGCCTTGTCCAAAATTTGCTGGTATATCGAAGTAGAACCTCAAAAACATAAGTACTGTTACATATCTTGATAATCCGAAGAGATAGCGATCTAAACCAGGTCAATATAAAAACGTACACGGGTCCATGTTGGAACCATCAGTGGGAAGTAGCATAGGAGGTGATCGATCAGCTAGCAAAATCATCCGAGCCCAAGCGCGCACAACTTACCTTCTAGACCAAATGGCTGGCAGCGGCAAGGAGGCAGCAATGGCGAGGAACAAGAAGGTGGTGCTGAGGAGGTACGTGACCGGGTTCCCCACGGAGGAGGACATGGAGGTCATCGTCGACACTGTCAAGCTGAGCGTGCCGGCTGGGTCGACGGCCGTGCTGGTCAAGAACCTGTACCTGTCATGCGACCCCAGGATCCGCCGCCGCATGAACATCAGAATTTGTTGATCAGACAGCGACTGTTAATCAGTGACATTCGGCAATCCCCCCAATTAGGGAGGATATTGATCACATTTTGATAGAAAAAAAATGCCGAAAGTGCAGGAGCTGTAAGATAAAGAAGGAACGCTTAGCAGCGGGAGCAGGTGAGCCAAAAAAAAATAGTGCGACGCTTTTTTTTTACACTTCAGGCTATGGACTGAGATCAAACGAACCTTCAATCGACGTTTGCTCGTTGTACCCTCTTCCCCGACCTCCCCTCCGGCGCCAGAGTCTCCAGCCGCCGACGAGATAGGTCTGGGTCGGATCACCGGAGCCGCGCGTCGGACCTTAACTATGGGAAGAGGGAAGGGACGGGTGCCGTACGGCGCTGACGCCGGAGATGGAGAAGGAATTCGGCGTCCGGGAGGAGAGGGGACGAGGTGGGGCGGCGCCGGCGCCGGATGCGAGGCGGCGGGAGGGAGGGAGCGCGTGGGGGAGGCGGGGGCCGGGAAAGGGAGTTTGACGGTTTTGTTTCATTTCTTTCTTTTTCACTTTTGGTGCACGCGCGTCGGTAAGTCCGTTCCAGACTTCGGATGCTTACGTCATTTGTATTTTAGCGAAGAAAAAAATGATTTCGCAAATTATAAGGATAAGAAAAGTACTGTACCAAACTAACCCTGTGACTCCACCTCTTGTTACTCTTGTTACTGTAGCCAATGCAGAAGCGGGGTGCAATGTAGGGGTGGATATCGAGCTGGCTCGGTTCGGCTCGGCTCGGCTCGGCTCGCTCCAGCTCGTTTAGATAACGGCTCGTTATCTAAACGAGCAAAAATTGCAGCTCGGCTCGGTAGCAGCTCGAGCCAGCTCGATTCGGCTCGCGAGCTGTTGACTGGCCTCGGCGACGGAGAGAGACGCACGCCGGATCGGATGAGGGTGCGAGTCCACTCTAGCGACGGCGGCGAGACGAGCTAAAGAGACGCGTCTAATCTGGCCGTTGGCCTGCTGCAATCGAGTTGCTCGAGCTCATCGGAAATCTTGCAGCTGGACCTCGTCGTTCTCCTCAGTGACTTGGCCGCACGCGTTGACGACTCGAGGAACGGCCGCCCGCGAAAAGAACACCAGGATTGAGGATGCGGGCCCTGAGGTCACCGGCGCACACCTACACCATGAATCGGCCACGAACAGCAGACATGAACACCAGGAACTGGGCCAGCGCCTCGAGACCTCCGTGCGTGAGATCTGCTTGGACCAATTCCACATGAATCAAGCACGACAAATTAAAGCTAGCAGTACTAGCAGACAACAAATCAAGCACCACAAATCAAAGCTAGCAGTACTAGCAGACAACAAATCAAGCACCGCAAATCAAAGCTATCGAGATCTGCTCCGGCAAGGACCGGAAGGTAATGACGACACACATGGGAAGGACGAGGGAAGAAGCGACACGGAGTCACAGCTGTTGATGCCCCTTGCCGCCGAGATCAAGGTAAGAGAGATGAGCAAGGCGGAGAATAGGAGATAAGGATGGACTTGGTGGAGGCTTGAGGGAGGCAGTGGCTCATTAATGCCCCCTTGCCGCTGATGCATCAGCGCTCGCTTGGCTCCCGAGCCGCTCGCGAGCCAGCTCGAGCTGGCTCGTATTTTTAACGAGCAGAAACATGAGCTCGGCTCGTTAGAAAAAAGCTTCGAGCCGAGCCGAGCTCACCACGAGCTGAGCGAGCTAACGAGTTGCGAGCTTTTTGTCTAGCCCTAGTGCAATGTAACTATTAAGAGTGTGAGCCAGTGAGGCAGAGACTGATTGTAAGAATTATGGGTGGGTGTCACTGCTAGTGATGGCAGCCAACAAATTCTGATGTTCATGAAACCTATTCTTATCTTATTGGTCCTCTCATGTTCCTATGTTACTAGCAAACATGCCTGTGTGTTGCTACAGACGGTGACCATATGCTCAAATATATTGTCACATTGTAATAATTAACTTTGTTTTGTAAACGTGTAACCTATTATATATGCTATACGTGTTTTTAGATATTTTATTTATACACTTAAAGAATAATAATTAGTTTAGTTTTATATTAGCATATTATATGGAAAATCAAAAAATGATTTATAGATCAACATATTTTTTTTTCTTCTAATCATGATAATTGTATAAAGGAAACATAGAAGTAATCTAATAAATACAAATAAAAACATTATATTAGTCAAAATAAAAGGGCATAAGTGTAAAACAAATACATGTTTATTGGACGGCATGTTGATTTTGAGAAAATATAAGGTTCCTTATGATAAACTAATGTTGCTGGTTCTATAGGCCTGTCGGTTGATTTGCCAAAAGTTTAGGTTTTTTTTTGAAAAATTACTAGGACCCTGTTGCCTGTTTTCATAGGATCGCGAGTTGATTTGTGAAAAATGCAGGAGTCTTTGTGTAAAGTGGCGATGGACAGCTGAAATTATTCATGTTTTAGAAATACGTAGAGATTGAAGGAATAAAGATGTTGTTCGTTCAGATGTAAGGAACTCATGACGTCACAGATGATGCAAACACTGTAATCCTAAAAACGTGCAGTAGTGCTACACTTCATCACACTAGTAATATTTTCGCAGTATTGAAGTTTTCAAATTTCACATATAAAAATAGTGTTTTTTGTTTTTTTGGATTCGTCATGTGTTTTCCATCAGCAAATCTATACTACTAAGGAGATTTTCCAAAACAAGTTTTGCATGAAAAACTCACACCCAGCCCTCATAATGGACAAACATGCATGGTAATTGGAATTTTTTAAAATAGCTGTACTTTTTTCACTGCATTTTTTCTATACCCACCCGCGTAATTGCGCCAATCTTCCCTCTTGTCCTTTCCATTTAGCACCAACTCCATGGCCTCCCCTCTCTACAAACACTGGAGAACAACACAACTAAAGCCATCAGCGCTTTCTCGATCCCCCATCGGCGTCCTCCATGATGACAACCTTCCCCTCCTTGATGTACCTGACCATCTCCTCCTCAAACCCCGTGTACATGCTCAAGTAGGCGTTGATGTAGAACCCTTCCACATGGACGGCTTGGGAAGTTGGAACGATGCAGAACAGGTAGCGCATGCCGTCCGGCTCCTCTTGGTTGTACTGCAAGATCCTCCCGCCGACAATGACCCTGCCACCAAGGCTCATGCGCAGCAGCTTCCAGGAGAAGTAGGGAAATATATAGTTGGTGGTGCTTGCAAGGGAGTGAGTTGAAGGTGGCTTTGAGGACAGCAAAAAATAAGCAGAAACACTGTAATCTTCAAAGTGTGCAGCAGTGCAAGAGTTCACCTGATCACAATTACATTACTAGGCCCTCCCATTCTCTTTTGATGATTCTATTCCACCCTTTCACAATGACCAGGGAAAAAGACCCTGCTTATCATCATACTAATCACGTTAGAACTTATTGGCATCCATAACATTTTATACATGCACCATTTTTTTTTATAGGTTACTCTGCACAGAACCAAGATGACCATTTATCTGAGATCTAACATGACAACTCAAATAGGACTATCAAAAATAAAATTTCCAGTTTTGAAAATAGCAATATCAAAAGAGAATAGAATAGTATATTTTCAGTTTGTCATGTCTTCAAATTTTCAGATTCTTCGTCGGTCTTCTCAGCACATTTAGAATAGGATCCTGGGAATTAGACATGGTCGAACACGTAATCAATAAAAGGTTCACACATTACAAGATGACCTCACTACTGCATAAATGATTTCTTCAAGTGCCTACCTTTTTTCAGGAGCGGATGAAATCACCCGGAACAATAGTAGCCAGAGTACACTGTAGCAGTTGGCTTGAACCTAGAAATAGGTATTTAAGGGCAGATAATGCCATCACCCGTAGCTAAAAAAAAACAACACCTATTTCCAGTAGTGGGTGATGGCATCACCCAACCCTGAAAACAAGAATTTTCAACGCGGCTAACCCCATCATCCACTTTTGGAAATAATTTTAAGGCGTAAGTGACGACATGCAATGCCACTGAAATGGTCCTAAACAAATAAATTTGTAACTTTTCATTTGATCTCATCTGAAGATAATTTTTTATCAAAAATTATAGTGGTTGACAAAACCTAAAACTTCTGAGGTCAACAAAACCTAAAACTATAAGTTCTACCATTTAGAAATCTAAAATTTTTAAAATTTTCAAACGACCTCAAAAGCAGAGAAGCTCTGTGTCAATGTTGTAGCTAGTGCTCAACCAGATCTAAAATCGTGTAGCTCACAAAATTGTCATCTCTTTTTGAGTGATCACAAAATTATCAGCCAAGATGGTTTAGTGTCACAAGATTGTTTAGGCATTGGTTGTCCCCTATAAGAACATAGACAGTAAATTTATATATGAGTTAGACTACGTAGATAAATTCCTATAAGTGTTAAATTTATCGATATAAATTTTATTGGCTTGTGTATCGACATGCAGGTTTACAAATCCACGATTGATGTTGAACTATATAGTATGTACTAGTCTATATATTATGGAACTATGAATGTATGAGTATATGTGAATGTGAATACAATATTTGGTCATGTGTATTGAGATTGTGATGTTTTGACAATTTGAAAAGAATACTCAGGAAATGTGAAATAGATTTTGTGTGAGTATATATGCATATGTATATAATTTGAATAAAAAGGAAAACAAAAATATTTTGGGTAGCTTAGGAGGAGAGATTTCTATATTTTGAGTATATATACATAAGTGTCAATGTGTACACGAGGTTCAGGGAGGAGATGGCTTTGGTCCATCAGAGGAGGGTAAGGTTGTGTTGACGGTCGTTATCACCACCAACATTTTTTAAAAATAAATAAGAACTAACATTTTATACATGCATAATTAATTAGAATAATGTAGTTCCATCATGTCCTTGGATATTATTTACTTTAGATGTCCTAGCCTAATAAAAAAGTGATTGAAAAGTTATAATATAATATTTTAACATAATTTTTGATGACCGCTGCAAAAAAAAAAACTTTTTTTCAAAAATCCATCTATGTGAGGAAAAAAAGGAGACAAAATCTTCTCAGTAAGGGGTAACCAATTGAGATACATGTTTGAGTAAATTGAAAAAAAAAATAGTTCAAGGGTTATCCGCAGTTGGCTATAGTGGAGTGGTTAATTTAGACATTTTGTTTCCTGGAAAGATGAGAAAAAAGAGAAGACAAAACCATTATTATTATTTTAGAAAATCGAAATTGTTTATAGCCTATGCAGATGAAAAAAAAGAGAAGACAAAAGATATATTTAGAAAACAAAAAAAAGCTGGTCGTAGCAGCCGCGCCGCCACCCAGCGCTGTTGCTCGCTTCGCATCGCACCGCCACCCGCACCCTTCCATCCGCCGTCCACCTGCAGGCTGCCCGGGGGCTGAACGCGCCGCTGGCGACGGCCGCCCCGAAGGGGAGTTCATCTCACACTGACAGGCTAGCGTAGCAACATTTGCTGAACAAACTAATGGGAGACATGCCAACAAGAAGAAGAAGAAGCACCAGCAGTCTCCTGATTTCATGCTGCATGCGCACGGAGGAATCAGTTAAGGAGATTAAAGTAGATGGACGAACAAGTAGAAAAGCAGGGGTTCCAGCTGCTGCGGCCTCCCGAAAATTTTTTCGCGCGCGCTCCTACGGCAAAATTTCATTCCCGCGAGATTTTTTACTGACGGTGGTTTTTTGTGCTAGAGGATGTATGTAGAGCTGGGACTTGGGCCGGCACGGCACGGCCCGGCCCGGCCCTCTCGTGCCTCGTGCCGCTTTGGGCCTAAAGTTTTAGGCACGCTAGGCACGTCGTGCCGTGCCGTGTCAGCACGGTGAGCCTTTGGCTAGGCGCAAGCACGGCCCATGGCACGGCGGCCCGCCTTCGTGCCGTGCCGGCCCAAGCACGGCCCTTATTACATGTTCTTGTCTTATTCAGGTGCTACTATACATATACAGATAGTCACACCGCATCAAGAGTGAATCAGTGGTCTTTGTGGATAATCCATTATATGTGGTGAGAGAAAATAAGATGATAGATGAGTACAATGCTACGATTCAAACTTTACTCTATAGAGAAAATTCATTTTGTTATATAGGCATTGTAGATGAGAGATGTGATTGCCCGTGACCATATGAAAACTAGTATATATATCAAATGATGAGTTGTAGACTACTCATGGGCCATTGTCGTGCCGTGCCGGCCCAAGCACGGCCCAACATACGTGTCGTGCCGTGCAGCCCATCGTGCTGAGATCCTAGGCACGGCACGGCCCTCGTGTTCGTGCCGTGCCGGCACGGCACGAAATTTATCGTGCCGTGCCGTGCTTTGGGTCGTCCCAAAATGTCGTGCTTCGAGTGGCCCATAAATAGCACGGCCCAAGTCCCAGCTCTAGATGTATGCCACCCGTCAACACAAATATATTTAATTTTCCTTTTTATTCAAACTAGTAAAGTGCACGTGCGACACGCACGTGATGCTAGAATTTGTTCTATTTTTAATATGTTTTATTAATCACAGTCCAGATTTAGTTTGGTTTTTATCACTCTTCAACTCTTAGTTAGCCAGAGTTAGAAAATCAATAAGCAATCTTAGAAGATAAGTAATTAAAATAATTAAACTTATTTGCCACCTGTTTAGCTATATTTATCAGCACGTATTGTCTCACTGAGAATTACATACGTTGAGCAGCCTTACATCTAATAATATTTCTCGCTATCTGTATTCCATATTTTCTTTAGAATTTCCGGCAGATCCTTTGGTATGTTTTCTGTGGCTTTATTTCTTCTGTTCTTTATCATCTCAATCAAGAACCATTTTTTGAGCATGAAGGTATCCTGCGAACAATATTTTAGAGGGCCGTTAGCATTTGTTTTAACAACCAACTTTATATATTTTATGTAATATAAGTAGTTCATACCATGCGGATCTTTGAGGATATGAAGTATCCATCCCACAAGTTCATCAAGTTGATTATCAAATACCCTGTCAAATTGCTGCACAAACAATTTTTTATGTTAGTTTTTGAACACATATTTTTAATACATAAATTTTATCTCATATTACCTGTCGATTGTTTTGGGTACCATATTTTGTATTTTATGACGCCAGTCGTAAACAACATCGTTGACGCACGTGCGGGCACGCACGTGTAATATTCTTTAAAAATAAAAAGTTAATGTCATTTTTTTAAAAAAATCTTCTTAATATATTGATCTTTTTATGGCAAATTAATATACCATATATCGTCTCAAACAAAGAAGCACCACTACTCTTACGGGCAACTATTATGGATGTTGGACGAGGATTTTGGGAAAAAGATACATGAACTCTCAATTGATATACTCCGAACATATGTAAATTTCAAAGCCTTATGTGTGATGCGATGGAGCCGCCCTGCACCTCATTATTGCATACATCGGTAAACTTACAGCCTGTTCGCTTGGCTTATCAGCCACCAGCCAGCAGTACTTCAGTCTCACAACAAATCAGCACCAGCCACCAGCCATCAGCCACCAGCCAGCCAGCAGTACTTCAGTCTCACAACAAATCAGCACCAGCCACCAGCCACCGGCCAACCGAACAGACTGTTAATTGTTAATTGATATCCTCACACGTGGATAGTTGGGACTCACGTTGTCTTACACTCCTACTACTAAAAAACCATTTTTTGGTACATCTATTTCTTTTCCTGGCCAGCTTCGCCCTTTTGGATGGCCCTACAAATCATTTTCTATTTTCTAGGGCCGCTCCCTTTATTGACCACCAGTTCTCAACATACGAACCATTTTCGGACATGAGTGTATGAGTGATCGGCTCTTTAAATAAAATCAAATTCCACTTATTACCCTCATCCACACAGACGATGTCATAATCCACACATACTTTGCTCTTATCTCTTGAGTTGTGATTCCATCTGTCGGTTAGCATATGTTTGGTTTGGAAATTAAACAGTTGGATGCAATGGTTCTCTCCCTTAATAGGTTATATTCCACCTCGTGTTTTCAGCCCACATCGCTGCTAGAGCTTGAAGAGCTCATGCGCCGTCGAAGCATCTCATGCTGCTAGTGCTAGAAGAGCTCGCCCCTGCCGGAGAGCTAGCTAGCTTGTGCTGCCGGAGGTCAGCTTGAAGAAGAGCTCGCACGGTGTTCTTGCTGGAGATCGAAGCTTGCCTGCACGTCCGTTCTCACCCCCACGTATGCTTACTCTTCTATCCTGTCCCTCTCGCCTCTATCGATTTTGCTCTATCTCTCTCTTGCCTCTCGTGAAAGATGACACATATGGCCTCGGGCATGCATATGAAGCGAGGCATGCGGCCTCGCGAAGTCGCGAGGCTACACGGGCGAGTGTGCGGATCGGCACAGTGACGTCGCCATCGCATCGTACCTCGACGCGCCGCACAGCTCCCCGCTGTCACATAGCTCCATGACCAGCTGATGCACGGCGTCGCGGAGCCGCAACGACGCCATGATGGCCACGCCTCCCGGCGGACGTCCGTCGCGCACTGCTAGGAGATGGACTTGCACGCCAGCCGCTCCTGGCGCATGATCCATATGCCACCGTGCGCGTGTACCAAGAGCACGAACCGTGGGTGGTGCTCTTAATGGTGCTTCCTCCTCTTCCCCACGGCGAGGAACAAGTCGAGCGCGGCGAGGAAGAACGTGGAGCACACGCCGGCAGTGACCTGGAGGGACGCGTGGATGCCCGTGGCGCACGCGAGTCCGTGACATCGAAGCAGTAGCCGGGTGCGATCCCATCGTAGTAGCCTGCCTCCGCCTCGGACGTGTCCAGCGCGTAGGCGCGCACGTGGAAGGACACCGTCGGGACGTCGCTGCCGACCCTGTACTCAGATCCCGCATGCCGCACTGCCGCTGACAGTTGCTGCCGCTGCGAGTTGTCCGGCCTACCCAGCACCCGCGCCACCGCGGGACTGGCGGGCTCGGCTCATGCCTGCTGCTTGCGCACAGCGGCGGCGAAGACAGACCGAGGAGATCAGTCTCGCGATGAGCACCTGCTTCTTAATTAGCCTCCCCCTATGGATAGGACACGAGTACACGACCCTCCCAATCTCTCTCGTTCCCCTCATCATCTCTGGCCGGTGCGGTGGTTGCACGGCGGTACGGCGGTCAAGGAAATGCATAAGAGCATAAGGGTGTTTATGTTTAGAGAGCCATCCTCATATATATTGACAGAAAACTTTGCTTTATCTCATCTGATCGATTCGCGGAAGAGCAGGCTTAATCCATCCAGACATATGACATGACCTTAATTATGGACAAAGGAAACAAATCATGCAATCGTTCCATGCATTCCCGGTAACAAGCGCCGCCTTCCACTTGCCGGCGACTTCCCCCCATCGCCCGCTGCGAGCCACGCCCGCGCCGCAGCATCACGCATCTCTCTCGCTCGGCATCGCACGTCGCGTCCCTTCTCCCTTTCCATGAGCTCCTTCACGGCCGCCGCGATCTCCTCGCGCGCCACCAGGCCGCGTTGTTCTTCTGCTCCGCATACAGCGGCCATGCAACCATCGGCACGCCGGCCGCCACGCTCTCCAGCAGCGTTGAGTTCCAAGTTCCAAACGCAGTGTGACATGAAGGCCGTCGTCGCTGGGTTGGGTGGGACAGCACGCACACCCTGCGGCGCCCACGCCGCTACAGCGACGCCCTGACACCTGCGATTTCAATTTTTCCTAACGAAGGGTTTGTATAAACGTAGGTATGATTATTAGAGGAGAGCTCGTAGGCGCCGTGGAACTCTGGGACTCTGGGAGATAGTTGGATAAACGAAGAGACGGGAGAGAGGAAACCTAGACTGACTTGAGGTGTAATTAAGTGCGGGTACAATACGCGGGTAAGTGACTACCGTGGTGCAAAACAAATTATGTTTTTGGCAGAATCAATCCCTAGCTATCAATTTCTATGGGTCTCACCCACCTCCCACCCCCCTCGGCCCTGACAGGTGGGTCCAACGTGAGGGGTAAGACAGGCCTAAATTGGGTGAGAAACGTTTTCAATTGTTTTCGTTCTTTATAGTATAGATTTTGTTTAAGTCAAGTAAACTGATGAACATTTATTATGTAGTCTTACATCTTCGCTCCACCTGTCACCCTCTATGTTAGACTGACCTGTGGGCCTCGCTGACCATTGACCTGTTGACTAGTCAATGTTGACTGTTGATCAGTCGACGCTGACATCATCAATATGTCAGCAGAGCTGACCCACTAATGATGTCATGCTGACATCAGCACTGCCACATGGCACATTCTGGTGCTGCCATGTGTCAGCCTCTGGTTTTACTTTTTTTGGAATCTAGTTTAATTTTAGAAATAGGTTTTATCTAAGAAAATTCACTGTAAATCCATTCTTGCTCAGAAAATTATGAAACCAATTTTTATAATTTTCTAAAATCACGACCTACAGGTTAGGACAGGAGTTGAGTGCTTTTTGGCTCTTATTTCTTTTATTTGAATTATAGTTGAATATAGGCACCGATGTTCTTTTATCTTTCTCATTAATAGGATCTTCTGAGGAGGAGTTCGGAGTACCCGACTACACCAGCTTCGAAGAACTCAGTGAGGAGGATTACTATACACCACAAGGTACATGCCTATTCCGACTTTGAATTCTATTAGACATGGCTACTAATATGCTAGCGCTCTACATGTGAACTTTCTCCTTGCTTGATGAGATTTAGTTATTCATATCTAGTTAAAAAAATAAAGAGAACAAACCTAGGAGAAACTAGACGGTTTTGTCATTAAGAAGAAGAAAATAGGCACTCAAATTCAAGCTAGAGGAGACTCGAACTTGTGGTTAGGGTGCATGACCACAACACCTCCCACCCTAACTAGTTGAGCTAGGCTCACTTCCTAGTTATCTTACCATTACTAATTGGAGACTCCTTTTCAAGCCTCCGGATGAAGCCACCTAGGATCCTAGGTGGACACTATAGAAAAAGAGAGAAATCCTAAAAATTCTCACAAAAAAGCAAAACATCTGGCCATCAATTGGAACACTCAAATTATCATAGCTATTAGATCTATTATATTTTCTAAAAAATTATCCACCTATGCCATTATAAAAATAGCTTAAATTAATCCCTAAATCTATATCAAAATTACCCACCTCTGCCATTATATAAAATAAACCAAAGTAAGCCCCCAATCTTCATCAAAATTACCCACTATGTCATTATAAACAATATTTAAAATAACCCCATAAATTTGCAACTAAATTACCTGCTAGGAATACCTAAAAAATAACTTAAATTAACCCCTTAACTTTACATCTATATTATCCACATATGTCACTGTTAAAGATAACATGCTACATTGGAATCCAAATCACCTTAATTAAAAATATACACCAATATAAGATTCTAAATCATGTATTTCATACACTATTGGTACATTTTTATAGTGATTAAGGTATATACACATAATGAGTGTTGTCATTTATAAATATATAGGGCAAGTGACGACAATATAGAATTCTACGTTAAAATTATAGTTAAAACTTAGCGTTCATTATATAAATTCAAGGCATACATGTGATGCAAAATGAAAATTTAAAAACTATAATTATATATCAAAACATTATAGAGTAATTACTAACAAAGATCTATCACAATCAGATGAAAATAATATGTATATATCTATATAGGTATTGTGTTCATATATTTAAACAAATGAGAGATAGCACATAATATTTTCGTAGAAATATAGCCTTAATTTTTTAATTAGAGACTCCGTATTAGTTCTCATGAGACATGCTATAGAAAAAAGACAAATCCTAGAAATTCTCACAAAAATCAGAAACGTCAATCATGTAAACTCTAATAACCTTAGTCACTGTCTATTATATTTTTTAAAAAAGTTACCCACCACTGTAATTATGAAATTATTCTAAAATAAATTCTAAAAATATATCAAAATTATTGAGATATGGCATTTTAAAAAATAATTTAAATTAACCCCAAAATTTTTATCTAATTTACTTTGCATATAATTATAAAGGATAACTTAAAATGATATTCAAAATTTGTATCTAAGTTACCCACTTATGTTGCTATTAAAGATAACTTAAGTTAAACACCTAAATCTTAATCTAATTATGTTCAGGTGTATCCTACCGAAAAGTGCAAAAGCAAATTGATATATGATTCTAAATTACGGTAATTTATCATTGTTAATATAGAAATAATAAGTTAAAGTATATACGCATCATGAGTGCCACCATGTAGACCATTTATACATGTACTAGCAACCTTGCCCGTGCGTTGCTACGGATGAAGACCGTTATATCATTTTTCTAAGCAAGTTAAAGTAATTAGCTTGCTTTTTCTAATCTGATCGTGGTATACAATGGACTACTTCTAATCTGATTAGAAGATAATATGAAGCATGTCTAATCCGATCATGAGACGTATATAACAGACCACTGGAACATTACTTCCTTTAGAAAAAAGATATATATATATAGATAGAGATAGAGAGGTAGGAGATAAAGATTGATGTGTTCAGTTAGAACTCTAATCCAATTAGAAAATCGATGTCAACATTTAGAACCGTGGTTACAGTTCGTCGCAATAGGTGGGACCCACCTATCAGGACGGACAAAAAAAAGGAAGAAGCAATCCTCTCTTTAGAAATATAAAGTAAAGATACGTGAGGAAGTAAAAAAAATATTAATTTTTATGTTAAATATAATGTATGGAGGCGCAATACAAAGTGTAAGAAATGTGAATGTGGATGAAAAAGTGTATAGAGTAGTTACTAATTAAAAATAAATCACAAATAGAAAATGATAAGTACACATCTATATGAGCATTATGTTGAAGTATTGTCAAAAAAATAAAAGAGTACTATGTAAATAATTTTGATTATTAGGTAGAAGTTTAATTTTTGAATAATTTTAAATATAATTTTTTAAAAATATTAGCCCTTGCGGGAGCACGGGTTGATGGACTAGTTCATATCTAGTTATTCATCACAATTCCTCCAACCAAACATGCGACAGGACCATCCCATCATCTTTCCTCCCTCCAATCAAACATGATATAGAAATGTATTTATCCTACAAACCAAACATGGGATGGGACAGTGCCGTCTCAGAAAAGAGGTCCCGTCCAATACCTTCATCCAAACACAGTATCAGAGGGCCTCGTGGAGTTGCTCGGTTGCAAAATCCTCTTTCGAAGCAAAACACCAGCCTTTCCGTTAACGAAAAATGGTAACACCAGACTTTTATACGGCAAGGTTTATTGCCGTATCAACATGGCATGTCAATCTTTTAGGGGTGAATCGGCCGGAAATAAAGATCAGAAAGAATCTGCAAAGAAAAGGTAAGATGAGCCTTGTACGTGGCAAGCCTTGTACGTGAAAAGGAAAGAATCTCCGGCGGCATCTTCTCCCCTCGTTCGCGGCGACGATCAGCCAATCCACGGCCCACGCAAGGCATTGAGGCTCTCATTTTTGTTTATATATATAGGATCCCGCCCGCACGCCGGTAAACCTCGGCAGCCTTCGCCCCTCCGCATCGTTGTTCCGCCGTCCCCATGGCTCCTGAACTCGGCGCTCCGGCCTCCTCCTCCTATGAGGAGGACATCTCCTCTGGCGACGATAAACAAGAGGTCGGGGCAGTGCAGTCCGTGCAGCGCCCGATGATCAATAGCCCTCCGGTCCCGGTCCCGGTACGGTCGAGGAAGGCGACGGCAGTGAGTCCAGCGAGGAGGAGGAAGAGGACGTCGGCAGCGGCGGCCTCATCGACACCAAGCGTCAACCCTCGCCGCCTCAGCAAGGCAAGGACTCGTCCGACGACGAAAACGTCGTGGTCGAGGAATCCGACGCCGGCTCTGATTCCAACGAGGGGAATGCGCCTTCTCGCAACCTCTACAGGCCGTCCCTACTGAGGCGGACTGTGGCGGCGGCCACGCTCGCCGAGGCGTTCGCGCCCAAGAAAAAGGTGGCGCCGGCTGCCGTCCCCAAGACGTCCCTGCCCAAGAATGTGTTGCCGGCAGCTGCCCTCACCAAGACACTCCCGCCGAAGCCGGCGCCCCCGCCCAAGAAGATGCTGCCGGCGGCTGCCGTCCCCAAGACTCTCCCGTCCAAGAAGAAGCTGCCGGTGGCCGCCGAGTTGCCCCAGCCGGAGAAGACAGCGGCGACTATGCCACCAGATCGGAAGCCGAACAGGTCAAGTTGGCGAAGAAGGCATAGTGCGGCTCCACACCGGAGGGCAAACTAGCGAGGAAGACGATGCGATGGCCCTGCTGCTCGTCTATGTCGGACAGGTTGATTTTTTTCCCTCATCATTTTCACAGGGTCACGGCAGCGAGTCCAGCAAGGAGGAGAAAGAGGACGTCGGCGGTGGCGGCCTCATCGACACCAAGCGTCAACCATCGCTGCCTCAGCAAGGCAAGGAGTCCTCCGACGAGGACTCGCCCGACGACGAAAACGATGTGGTGGAGGACTCCGACGCTGGCTCTGATTCCAACGACGGGAATGCGCCTTCTCCCGACCTCTCCAAGCCGTCCCTACTGAAGCGGACGGTGGGGGTGGTGGCGGCCACGCTCGCCGAGGCGCCCGCGCCCAAGAAAAGGGTGGCGCCGGCTGCCGTCCCCAAGACTCCCCGCCCAAGAATGTGTTGCTAGTGGCTGCCCTCACCAAGACGCTCCCGCCGAAGCCGGCGCCCCCGCCCAAGAAGATGATGTCGGCGGCTACCGTCACCAAGACTCTCCCACCCAAGAAGAAGCTGCCGGTGGGCAGTAGCCGCCGAGTTCTCCGGCGACTATGCCACCAGCTCGGAAGCCAAACAGGTCGGACACGCCAAGTCGGTGAAGAAGGCATCGGCGGCTGTGGCCATAGTGCGGCTCCACACCGGAGGCCAAACTAGCTCTCCGTCAAGCCAACCTCGACGTCCTCATCGACACCATTGCCATCCCCCGCCACCGTTGGGTAGTGTATACGCGCTGAACAAGCGAGCGGACCCAGGATCACGTCAAGCGCAGAGGACGATGCGACGGCCCTGCTACTCGTCTATGTTGGACAGGCCGGTTGATTTTTTTCCTCATTATTTTCACAGGTCACGTCCATGCTGCTGGTGTCGCTGTTCGCTCGAGTCGCTGTGCCAAGGAGATTAGGAGAAGCTGCGGTGCCATGGGAATCCCGGAGCAGACGAGTGCTACGGAGGTGAGCATGAAGTACTTTGAGAGCTAGCACTGGGTATTTGCAGAACAGCGACCTAGGAAGCCAGCAACTCAACTCAGGTAGTTTCTTCAATTTAAAGTCCTTCAAAATTCAGATTGCTCAAAAAAAAATCCTTGAGAGTTCAGATGAACTTGCGTGTGAATTAGCATGTTTGTTGATTGTTGCGTATCTCTCTTTTTTCCTCTGTTTTCATCTTTTTTTATGTGTGCATCGTTGAAATTCGTTTAGACTTTCAGTGTTCAAATATTGATTATATATGAGCGTGTTATCACCAAGGACCAAGCCTTTCCGTTAAAGAAAAGGCACCAGACTTTTACATGGCAAGGTTTATTGCCATTTCAACATGACATATCAATCTTTTTAGGGGCGAATCGGCCGGAAATAAAGATCAGAAAGAATCTGCAAAGAAAAGGTAAGATGAGCCTTGTACAGTTGTACGTGGCAAGCCTTGTACGTGAAAAGGAAAGAATCTCCGGGCGGCATCTTCTCCCCTCCTTCGCGGCGGCGATCAGCCAATCCACGGCGGCCCACGCAAGGCGTTGAGGCTCTCATTTTTGTTTGTATATAATATATATATAGGATCCCGCGCGCACGCCGGTAAACCTCACCAGCCTTCGCCCCTTCCCATCATTCTTCTGCCGTCCACCTGGCTCCTGAACTCGGCACTCCGGCCTCGTAATCCTATGACGAGGACACCCCCTCCGGCAACGATGAACAAGAGGTCCAGGCAGTGCAGTCCGTGCAGCGCCCGACCATCAAGAGCCCTCCGGTCCCGGTCCGGACGAGGAAGGCGACGGCAGCGAGTCCAGCGAGGAGGAGGAAGAGGACGTCGGCGCCTGCGGCCTCATCAACACCAAGCGTCAACCCTCGCCCCCTCAGCAAGGCAATCCCGCAACCTCTCCAAGCTGTCCCTACTGAAGCGGACGGTGGCGGCGGCAACGCTCGCCGAGGCGTCCGCGCCCAAGAGGAGGGTGGCGCCGGCTGCCGTCCCCAAGACGTCACCGCCCAAGAAGGTGTTGCCGGCGGCTGCCCTCACCAAGACGCTCCCTCCCAAGCCGGCCAAGAAGATGCTGCCGGCGGCTGCCGTCCCCAAGACTCTCCCGTCCAAGAAGAAAGCTGCCGGTGGCCGCCGAGTTGCCCCAGCCGGAGAAGACAGCGGCGACTATGCCACCAGATCGGAAGCCGAACAGGTCAAGTCGGCGAAGAAGGCATAGTGCGGCTCCACACCGGAGGGCAAACTAGCGAGGAAGACGATGCGATGGCCCTGCTGCTTGTCTATGTCGGACAGGTTGATTTTTTTCCCGCATCATTTTCACAGGTCACGTCCATGCTGCTGTCGCTGTTCGCTCGAGTCGCTGTGCCAAGAAGCTGCGGTGCCATGGGAATCCCAGAGCAGACGAGAGAGGCGACACGAGCGCAAGTGCTACGGAGGTGACCATGAAGTATTTGAGAGCTAGCACTGGGCGCCACACGTCCGTTCGGAGCATGTGCACAGGGCGGCTGCACGTGCCTGTATGCCTATGTACGCACATGCATACGCGCAGGCACCACCACAACAAGCTAGCAAATACATGTGTGCCTGCAATTGCACTGTGTATGGACGGGCACAAACAAGCAAGGAGTCTGCAATGCCTATATGTGGCCAATGACATCGGAGCTGCGGAGGACCTTCGCGACCATGTCCACAAGGTGCCGCTCGAGCTACCGACAACCATCGCAACTTCGCGTACCAAGAGCTGGTGCTGACGTCGCCGGAACTATCCAGAGCCATCGCCACCTCGACGTACCACCACTAGTCACCGCCAATTCACCTAGAGCTACCGGGGCCGATGCCGACAAGTTGGCGCGGAGCCCATACTGCTTCCCATGTCATCTAAACCCACAATACACGTCGTCCTTTTCATCTGCTACAACAGGAGCGGAACCACCTCCTTGGCTATACCGCCGACAGACGTCTTCTTCATCAATTACAACAGGGGGCACCACCACCTCCTTGGCAACATTGCCGATAGCATCTCGGCGTCCTCTTCATCAACCACACCAGGAGAAGCACCACCTCCTTGGCTACAACATCGGCAGTAACCCGACGTCTTCTTCTTCGTCAACAACTCTAGGAATGGCAACACCTCCTCGACTGCATCCTCGGCAGCGCCCCGACGGCTTTTTCTTCATTAACAACTCTAGGAGCGGCCACACCTCCTCGACTCCATCGCCAGCAGTATCATGAAGGCTTCGTCTACATCAACAGCACTAGGAGTGTCACCGCCTCCTCAGCTACATCACCGGCAGCATCCCGACTGCTTTCTCTACATCAACAACACTTGGAGCGGCATTACCTCCTCGGCTACATTGTCGGAAGCATCTCGACATCGTATTCTACATCGACAACTCCAGGATTAGTAGTACATCCTTGGCTATGCCACAGAAGCAACCCGACAGCCGTCTTCTACGTCGACAACTCAAAAAGAAGCACTACTACCTCTTGGGTCATCTACATCGCTAATGGCATCTCGGCATCTTCCTCTTCACCGACAACACCAGGAGCAGCGCATCACACCTCATGGATCGTCTACACCGCCAAAGACCACGACATTTTCTCCGACACTAGGACCAACACCACACCCCCTTAGTCCTCTCCATCGCCGACGACATTCCGGCTGCTTCTAATTCAGCAGCACTGGAGGCAGTAGCGCACCTTCGCTCATCGCCGCTGACAGTGCTCTAGCGTGATCACACAACAGCAGCAGCACCAGGGCCAACAGTGTGCCACTTAAGTCATCACTGACGATGGTGGCTGCTTCTAATTCAGCAGCACTGGAGGCAGTAGTGCACCTTCGCTCATCGCCGCTGACAGTGCTCTAGCGTGATCACACAACAGCAGCAGCACCAGGGCCAACAGTGTGCCACTTAAGTCATCACTGACGATGGTGTTCCAACGTGATCTTCTACATCAGCAGCACTAGGGGCACCAGCGCCCCTTCGCTCGTCATCGCCGATGTCATTCCGGCACGACCTTCTACATCAGCAGCACTAGAGGCAATAGTGCACCCCTTCACTCATTGACGACGGCATTTCGGCACGGCCTTCTACCTCAGCAGCATTAGGGCAATAGTGCACCCCTTCGCTCATCACTACCAACGGTGTTTCATGTGATCTTCTACACCAGCAACGCCGGGGCAGCAGTTCGCCCACTTCGTTCATCACTGTCGACAGAGTTCTGGCGTGATCCTCTACATTGACAGCACTAGGGCAGCGGTGCTCCCCCTTCTATCGTCACTGCCAATAGCATTCCAGCGTGATCCTCTACATTGGTAGCATTGGGAGCAATAGTGCGCCCCTCTTCGCTTGTCACCGCCTACAGCGCTTTGACGAAATCTTCTACATAGGTAGAACTGGGAGCAATAATGGACCCCTCCAGTCACACTGTTGATGGCGTTTCGGCGTGACCTCCTATGTCAACAAAACTAGGGCAACAGTGTAGTCACTTGCACCGCCAATGACATTCTAGCGTGACATACTACATTAGCTTCACTAGAGGAAACAGTGCGCCTCCCATCATCAACACCACCGACAGCATTTCGGCGTGACCTTCTACATCAGCACCATTGGGGGCAACAATGCGCTTCCCTACTACACCGCTAATGGTGTTTGAAGGATGGACAGCGTACATGTTCAAAAGCATACGGCATTTGAAGGATCCTAAAGACAGGCCACAACATATGTTCTGGAGTATTGTTTGCATACATGGCAGATGACACGACGCTCAAGGTCAGCAATGTTTCAAATTGGGTCATCAATACCCTACACAGCATACTATACATCGACCATCAGTGTATCGGCGTACAAGTTACACATAGCCGATGTCAAGTTAAAGTTGGACAAAATCATAAGGCATACGGACCTATGGCGTACTAGTTGAGAAGCATACGATGTGTGTAGTGACCGTTTGAAAAGTGGATTCGACCGTTGAAAAAGCACATATCGTATTATACACCGATGGAGGTGAAGTGCATTGCGGAATATACGTCATTCATAATATTTGTGCAGTTTTTGAGCAATGGCTAGTCAGACCTTTGGGCTATAAATACCACCCCATTTGGCCATTTCAAGATGCTGGAGTCCAGAAAAAGTTCGACAACCACAACATCCAAGCCACCATTTGTGCTACATTGATTATCCATAGTGAGTGAGAGAGCTAAGGTAGGCCTACGGAGAGATTTTGCAAGGTGTTGAGTCTTGTGCTTGGTTCTAGAGTGAACCAACCCTTGTAATCTTGGTGTACCGGCCTCTTGGAATCTTGGTGACTCAGGCAAGTCTTTGACCCTCTGGCTTGCTGTGGAGCAGCGTCAACGACATTGTGCGAGTGATGAAGAGACCCCCTCCTTGGTGCAGAAGCTCCGTAGTGAAGGCGGCGTTAAGATCTCCGGAAGAGTGGGTTGATGAGAGCATTGTCTTAATGACTTGCTCAACATCCTTTTTGGGGCGCCTTTGTGGCGAGTTCAAGGCCTTGATTGGTAAGCAAGACTTGGTGACAAGAAGCACATACTTTGTGGAGCTCCAACATGGAGTAGAGGTTAGCCGAACCCCGGAATAAATATTCGTGTCAAGTTTGAATCCCTATAACCCGTCTTTAAGCTTCTGCATTCATACTTGCAACTTGTGTTCATTTACCTTATCTAGAATAGTATGTTGCAACTTTGGCCCATGGACCTCCCTTGGCATCGATGTGTATTCATTGAGGCGGTTGTGGATGGTCGCATTGTTGTACACCGAGGGTGGGTCCTCCGGATTGTAGTCGACATCAGACATCGCATTCCCCTTGAGGGCCAAAGCATATGTCTTGAACTGAGAGCAAGGCTGGCCACCATGTGACGACAACTGCGAAAAAATAGCAACATGATTAGTAATTGTGCAAAATTGAGCGTTAGAATAAATAAATTAATTTGCATACCCATCTAGCCACGTATTCATTAAGGATAAGGTTGCCTTGATGGTGTGGTGCACCTGGCATCAACAAACGCCGCTCCCGGCCAGCGTTGTGCGTCTCCTCCCAATCGGGGTCCAACCACTAGTCCACCATGTGTGCCCAGCATTGGAGATGCTAGGTGCACCACCATGGAGGGGCCTACACGCCATCGAGTATATGATATATAAGAAGATCAAATTAAGCGTATTTATCTCAGAAAAATCTGTATTAATGTTTTATATTTACCCGCATGTATTCTTGCTGGTCAGCTTCATATTTCTTGCATCAGTTTTGTTGACTTTCCCTCCATGGTAGGTACTACTGCATGTTACAATGGCCTGGACACGCGCCTCATAATGCATGTCCTTCACGAGTTTATAACAGGCTTTGTGAGCCACAGTAGTCGCACTGGCCTCGTATCCCTCCTGGCATCTGAAGAAATCCTGCATATAGACGCGATATACAAAGTCATTATTTCAAGAATGTCAAATGAATGCGATGCATTGAGCAATGTAGTGCGACAAAGACTTACCCATAGCTCGGCCTTCACCCGCTCTACCTTGGTGGCGAATACCCTGCCATCCCGATCAGGTAAATCTGGGAAGGCGACGTAGTGGTCCCACATGTAGGTCGGCTCCTCCATTCCGCCATACTGAACAAGGCCGGGGAAGTGTAGCCTGCACAAAAGTCCTAGGATTTCGTTGACATGGTGGTTATGATCACCTGGACTGAACACCAACCAACTCCTGCCCAAGTGATTAAGATAAATTATTAGTTTCTATTGTGATTTTCAACATATTAAATAAAAAGTAGTGATAACATCTAAAGCTACTAATCTTTTCCCTGTGAGGCGAATCAATGGGCATCTCTCAAGAGCTATCGCTCACCTCGGGAGGGTCAAGGGACCTCGCAACCAGACACCTAACAAACTAGAGGAGCAGAACCCCCTTCTATTGCCTCCTCCTGCACCTGCTCCTCATCACGAGAGGCATCCGCAGAAGGTATCTCCTCCTCAGATGAAGACGATGATGAAGCTACAGGGGACGGTACCTGTGGGATATGGTTATCCCTGGGCCCACTACCGATCGAGTAGCTAGTCGGCCTGGGCCCATGACTGACAGCGGTGTGGGTCGACCCAGAGCCGGCCCACGAGGATCTCCGGACTTGATGGACAAGATTGATGAAGACTTAACCCGTAAGGCTTGTGGCGAGATACTCGGATCTGACCCGAGGATCACGGAGATTATATTGCAACCGACTCAGATTAGTTTCCTAGTTGTAGCCGGATAGGATTAGAGATAATTGACTTGTAAACCCTAGGCCGTCAGCCTATAAAAGGTGGCCTAGGTTGACCCCTTCATTGATTGAATACTTTTTACCTCATTGTAACCACAAACTCGATGTCGTTCTCCAGAATCTCGCCGAGCAGATCAATCCAACACCACCGAGCACAGGACGTAGGGTATTATACCTCTCAGTACCCTGGACCTGTATAAACCATGCGTCCCTGTGTTACCTCGAGCTCCCTAGTCTCGCGATTGCCCTTTGCCTACAAATCAATCATTTGGGTATCCTCAGGTGGACTGCCGGATGAATAACGCCGACAGTTGGTGCACCAAGTAAGGGTAATCGCGGGGCATTACAGCTAGCTTGATGGCAGACATCATCAACTACGCCTGGTTCCAGACCGGGTGAGTCGTTCTTACTATTCCATATAGATGGATTTGGTTTCCCGGATGCTAATCACAATTTAATTTCATGTTTTCGATCTGTACGCCCGTGTTCTTCCCGGCGCCGCACACCGCTCAGTGTCAACAGGCGTACGCGCGCCATCGACTAGGGCACTAGAGGAGGCTGCGTGAAAGGCCACCGTGTCCATCCGCATGAACTCGGCGAGTCGGCATATCTGTCTGCTGTCACGGACGATGTTTCCAATCTGCAAAAGTCCACAAAATCTGGCCACCAGTGTCCCCCGTCGATACGTTTGGTGACGTGCTCACATCAGAGCCTCTACATCCCCACACGGCTCAATAGTTGCCTTGCGCAGTTTCGGCTATTTCATGGCTTGTCCGTTCCTCTTAACGGTCGCTAAAAGTACTCATGTAGCACACATATTAATCCATGAAACCTTGATCCTGCGTGCTGCCTACATCTAAGCCTCCCTGCTGAGCAATGTAGCCTGTGGTAAGCCGTCCACTCCGTGAGCAGTAATTAGCGGTATCAGGTGCTTAAACGTAACAGGCCAACTACCCGGGAAAATTATACGCCTGACAAGACCAGGATGCACAAGGCTTTACCTCTTACATCGATTAAACTTCCGAGTTATTCGAATATTCTACATTATGATACATAATGTTTATGTTGTCATTCTGCAGCTTAGAAACTACTCGATGCGTGCTTCCTACCACCCGGCCGACCTCTCAGCTTGGTGGCTGGGTGCGGGAGACGACTCGGCGGCTCGTCTGGCTCCTAAGCTCGAGGCTCGGGCGCCCCAGACGACGACTCAGCGTGCTTCCCGTCGTCTAGCCGAACTCTTTCGCTCAGGACAGGAGGCAACTCGGCTGCTCGTCCAGCTCCCAAGCTCGGGGGCTGGGCGCCCCAGACGGTGACTCGACGTGCTTCCCGTCGTCTAACCGACCTCTTTGGCTTCGGGCAGGAGGCAACTTGATGGCTCGTCCGGCTCCCAGGCTCGGGGACTGGGCACTACGACTTCGGACAGCGGGTCTCCGCGACTCGGCCAGCCCCCACGCTCGGGGACTGGGCACTATGACTTCGGACGGCGGGTCTCCGTGACTCTGCCAGCCCCCACGCTTGGGGACTGGGCACGACAACATTGGATGGTGGGTCTCCGCAACTCTGCCAGCCCTCACGTTCGGGGACTGGGTGCCACGATTTTGGGACAAGCTCCTCTCTTCGGGGTGCCAGACCACCTTGTATGCTTTCAGTAGCTTTTTCGCCATGGGTTTTCCATGCACCCCCACGGTGTACTGTTCTTGTCTTCATCTGCCCAGGCAGATGTGGTGATCTTATCTTCTAGGCAGCCTGTCTGCCCCGAAGCTCGGATGATTCTTCTTTTATTGACCATTAGGCTGATTTTCTAATTGGCCCGATGCTCAGGGACTACTCCATATGGAGAGCTCCTTGCATCGTTCTCCATATGCCCCATCAGGATATGTCACTTTTCTCAAAGTGGTGCAGTTCCTCGCGGTGTCCTGAAAGTGCATCTATGATCCTTTTTGGTTTTGGTTGATTAATGACAACATGCTTGAGTATCTAACATCTGCAATGAGGCATGCACACAGGTAACAGGTGAAATCAATAAAAAGCATATGGAGAAATGTGGCACTCAAAAAGGAAAATGAAAGCATGGATAAAGCTTACACAAAGATTAATTTTTATTCTCTTGACAATTGAGTTTAGGAAAACCGTACTATCCAGAGGGATGCCGAAAAACTAGCTTGGTGATGATAAGGTGCTCAATATATGAACTAACTAGGTGATGATAAGGTGCTCAATATATGAACTACTTGCACTTGCACTTCACTTGGGAATTATTTGAGAGTGCTTTACCTGGAAAGTTTCGGAGTTTCCGAAGAATTGTTCGGAGTCTCCGAAGATTGGTGTCCGTAGAGAGGTGTTCTCCAGAATGTTCGGAGACTCCGGAGATTTTTGCGGAGACTCCGAAACTTAACAGGTCTAACGGCTTTTTCGGCTGAAGGGGTATATATACACATCCTGCCCCCTCCTTTCTGCTCTCTCCGACCTCTTTTCAAATTGAAGCTTCCTTTGAGCATTCTAAAGCCCCTTTCTACTCCCTCTTGCTTCCAAAGTGAGATTTGGTGAGGGATTTAGTGAGGGATTGAGTGAAGGTCAAGAGATTGTGCTTGTGAGCTGATTCCCCATCCTTTGAGCACCTCATTCTTCGTCAAGCTGGTGATTCAAGCATTTGTTACTCTTGGAGCTTCAAGCTCCTAGACGGCTAGGCGTCACTCAAGAGCAACCAATCCACTGTGGTTGCCTTGGGAAGTTTGTATTACCCCTGCAGATCGAGTAAGTTCTTCATTTGAACGAGGAAAGTGGTTTGGTGGATAAACCCGCCCTTCGTGGGCTCCTCAACGGAGACATAGGTTCCTTGTGTGGGACTGAACTTCGGGAATCAAACCCCTGTGTCTCCTTGTGATTATTGCTTATACTTGTGCTACTTGTTGCTACTTGTTCTATATTCTAGGGTTTGGTCTCGATCTATCATCTGAGAAGGCTCCTGCCACAAGTAACACTTTAATTGAGTTGT
Organism: Alloteropsis semialata; assembly: GCA_004135705.1. Classification (NCBI taxonomy): domain Eukaryota; kingdom Viridiplantae; phylum Streptophyta; class Magnoliopsida; order Poales; family Poaceae; genus Alloteropsis; species Alloteropsis semialata. Next base: position 20,572,598 of record CM014277.1, read on the forward strand.
ATTCACCCCAAGGTTGTATGGTAATTTGGCGATTTGATTTCCATTGAGGTTTGATCTGTCTTTTCATTTCAGCACTATCTCCGGACTCTCTGGAGAAATCTTCGGAGTCTCCGAACATCTTCGGAGTCTCCGGACATTTCTTCGGAGTCTCCGCATTTTCTGTGACTAACAGCTGTTTTAAGTGAAAATTTTCAGTTTCAACTATTCACCCAAACTCTAGTTGACATTCTAGGTCCTTTCATGTCCGACTCGGCCACAGCTCGGCGCCACGCCACTCGGGGCCCCCCCGGTCTAACTAGGATCGTCCCCGATGGTTCCTTGTTTCTCTTTTTGAGCATCGCCGACCCTTGTGTTGGCCTGCTGACCAAGATGCTTCAACCTACCGTGGTGGCCTCGCCTCTTTATCAGCAATACGACACGCGCCTACACGTTGCTCGGGGACTTGTGGGATATGGGTACCCCTAGGCCCACTATCGATCGGGTAGCTAGTCGGCCTGGGCCCATGACTGACAACGGTGTGGGCCGACCCAGGACTGGCCCACGAGGATCTCCGGACTTGATGGACAAGATTGATGAAGACTTAGCCTGCAAGGTATGTGGCGGGATACTCAGATCTGACCCGAGGATCACGGAGATTATATTGTAGCCGGATAGGATTAGAGACAGTCGACTTGTAAACCCTAGCCCGTCAACCTGTATAAGGCGTCCTAGTTTGACACCTTCATTGATCGAATACTTTCTCCCTCATTGTAACCACAAACTTGCCGTCGTTCTCCGCAACCTCACCGAGCAAATCAATCCAACACCACCGAGCATAGGACGTAGGGTATTATACCTCCGAGTAGCCCGAACCAGTATAAACCCTGCACCCGTGTGTTACCTCGAGCTCCCTAGTCTCGCAATTGCCTTTTGCCTACAAATTAACCATTTGGGTACCCCCAGGTGGACTGCCGGACGATAACGCCGACAGTACCATCTCTCGAGTCTTCCCTCTACCCCTGCCTCCACCCTTCCCTCGACCCCTCCCAACCTGCTTAGCTGCATCGGACCCTTCAGCTGCATTGGTCAATCTTCTGTAAATCAGCGCCACCACCCTCCTCAAACCGCCCAACCATCTTTGTCAATTCACCTGCAATTGAAAAGAGTATACCAATCAGCCCGGGTAAACAAAATATACTTAGAAAGAGATGCAAAATAAACAAAACATAATTAGAAAATAATATTGTACTGCATATAATAAATATGGACCATACATGTATTAGAAATAATCATCATGGTCAGGGTTGGCTGGATCATAAGGCTCATCATCACTATCACGCATGTTGTTATTATCATGCCCATGCTCTGAATGTTGTCATCACTGTCATTTCCTAAATGTAATCGCTCTAGTAACTCTAAGTCCTTCACATTATGTACCTCATCTCCAGCATCCTCGTCAACAAACATTTCATTGTCTACTTCCATTCCTATCTCCATCGCCTCGGTTAAGTCTATCTCAAAACTCCCTTCTAGCCCATCTTCTTTAAAGAACTCTCTGTCATATGTGTTTGAGTCTATGTTGTAATCTTCATTGTTTGAAACAACTATATTACCATGTGGCGATACCTTTACACAACATACCAATCCATAAGACGGTCTCAATCAGTGAACCTTGGTAAACCATCTCGCTTTGATGGGAATGGTTATAACCAATGGTGTCACTTGATGGAGACATATTTAATAGGGATCAACCCAGCCCTTTGGAAGATTGTGCGTGTAGGTGTCACAATGCCAAGAGGAAGAGGACCGTTGAGTCAAGATCAAGAATTTGAAATTCAACGCAATGCTCAAGCCATGACCTTGCTTCTTGGTGCCTTGAACCCCGAAAGTGTTTGCGCACCGCCAAAGATATTTGGGACACACTTCAAATCAACAGTCAAGGGACAAGGAAAGTAAGGGAAAGTAGAATAAGAGTGTTGGAAGGAGAGCTAAATCGGTTCTCTATCAAGGATGATGAAGGTCCACAAGAGATGTATGATAGGTTGAACAAGATTATAAACAAGGTAAGATCTCTTGGAAGCACCAAATGGGATGATAGAGAGGTTGTTGACAAGATTCTTACGGCATATATGGCTAGAGATGTGAACTTACCCATCTTGATTAGAGAAAAGAGAGGATTCAAGAAGTTCTCTCCCGCAAATGTGATTGGAAGGATGGAGGAGCATCTCATGACCGTCAAAGAAACAAAGCTCTCTCATGAACTCTCCAAGCTTCATGAGCAACTTGAGAAAGGAAGTGGAGTTGCTCTCAAAGCAAGCAGCAAGGGCAAAGAAAAGGAAGTTCACAAGTCCTCAAAAGATGATGAAGAGTCGGGTGACTCCGAAGAGGCAGCCTTGTTCGTGAGAAGGTTGAGAAGAGCCATGAAGAAAGAAGGATATGTCAAAGGAAACTATAAGAAGAGTACAACCAAGAGAAACTCAAAGAGAGCTTGCTTTAGGTGTGGCAAGAAAGGTTATTTCATTGTTGATTGTCCACGTAAGAAGGAAGACAACAAGGATGACAAGGACAACAAGAACAAGACTCACTACAAGAAGAAGAAGCACACCGGAGAAGCTCACCTTGGTGTAGAGTGGGACTCCAATGAAGAGAGCTCTGACTCCGATGATGAGGAAGTTGCAACCATCGCCATACAAGCATCCTCAACTTCATCAACACTATTTGGCTACCTCACCGATGATGAAGATGATGCCTCACCGACTTGTCTTATGGCAAAAGGACCCAAGGTGATATCCGATTCCTTTTCTATAGATAGTGATCATGATAGTGAAGATGATGATAGCATGATGAACTTTGATAAAAAGGCCATCTCTAAGATAATAAAACTTTTGGGAAAATAGATAACCGGGATGATGCTCTTGAGCAGCAAGAAGAATTGATTAGACTTGAGCGAGAGAAAACCGTCTCTCTTGAGGAATCTCTTGCCGAACAAAGGAAGAGTTTCAAGAGGCAAGAGGACTTGCTCAAAGTCAAAATTGATAACCTTCTTGCTCTTGAAAAGTCTTATGCTAAAGAGAAAGAAAAAGTTGATGAATTGTGCAAGAAACTAGACTTAGCCAATGATGAGTCAAGTAGCCTAAAGAGTATGAATGAGAAACTTCAAGAAAACTTATCATGTTTAAATGCCAAACACATGGCTCTTGAAGTTCAATTTAGTACTCTTTGGGAAAGTACCTCTTCTAGCTCTAAGGATGCAACCCAAACATCTATTCCCTCCACTAGTAATGGTTGTGATAAATGCTTCAATATTGATGTTAAAGCCTATGCTACTAACCTTGCCGAGATGCATGCTATGAAGAAAGAAATTGCAAGGCTTACATCTTTTGTTCAACAAGACTATGCTCCAAAAGAGAACAACATTGGTAAGTTTGAGAACCACACCAAGGGGTTTGGTTCTCAATACATGCAGAAATTTGGTTTTGTGAAAGGAAAGGGCATTGGTAAGAATGAGCAAGGAAATGTTGAACCCATTCCTTTTATCAAGAACCAAAGCAAGTCTGGCGTTGGCAAGTATGGTGGTCTATTGGATGGCATGACACATCAAAGAAAAAGGCCACAAGCAAAACCAACCAAGGTAGTGGTCTCTCAACCAACAAGACCACAAAAGGTAAGGGCAGCCCGTCCTACAAAGACAAAGAAGCCAGCTGCTCAAGGTTCTTACTATGCCGATTATATGTTGACTTGGGACCACAATGGTAACGTGGTTGCCAAGTATGTGGGGTACCGCACAAGGGACATATTGATTAAAAGAAATGTGTGGGTGCCCAAGATTCTTGTGACTAACACTCTAGGACCTAAACAACATTGGGCACCTAAAACAAGAGCTTAATATTGTTTTGTAGGCCTACTCCTCGGTGGATCAAAATGGGTGCTTCATAGTGGCTGCACTAATCATATGACCGGAGAGAAGAAAATGTTCACTTCATTTGAGGCAAATGAAAATGCAAGTGACAATATTATGTTTGGTGATGGTAGTCAAGGAAAGGTAATAGGGTTAGGTAAAATTGCTATCTCTACCGATCATTCAATTTCAAATGTCTTTCTTGTTGAATCTTTGGATTACAATTTATTATCGGTATCTCAACTTTGTGAGATGTGTTACAATTGTTTGTTCACTAATAAGGGTGTGACCATCACAAGAAGGAATGACAGCTCCATTGCTTTCAAGGGGGTACTCAAAGGAAAGTTTTATCTTGTGGATTTCACATCGGAGAAAGCCCAACTTGATGCTTGCTTATTGGCAAAGTCTAGCATGGGTTGGCTATGGCATCGCCGACTAGCTCATGTGGGCATGAGAAATTTGAACAAGCTCCTCAAAGGTGATCATATTCTTGGACTAACAAATGTGACTTTTGAGAAAAATAGACTTTGCAGTGCATGTCAAGCCGGGAAACAAGTTGGAAATCCACATCCATCAACAAGCATCATGAAGGCAACAAGGCCACTTGAACTACTACACATGGATCTTTTTGGACCCGTGGCCTACATAAGCATTGGCGGTAACAAATATGGTTTTTTCATTGTTGTTGATTATTCTCGTTTCACTTGGTGTACTTTTTGCATGACAAAAGTGAGGTACAAGAAGTATTCAAGAAATTTGCAAAGAGAGCCCAAAATGAGTTTGAGAAGACCATCAAGAGGGTGAGAAGCGACAATGGAACCGAGTTCAAGAACACTAACATTGAAGTCTGCCTCAATGAGGAAGGCATTGGTCATGAGTTCTCGGTCCCATACACACCTCAACAAAATGGAATTGTTGAAAGGAAGAATAGTACACTCATTGAGATGGCAAGGACAATGCTAAATGAGTACAAGGTTTCGGATCAATTTTGGGCTGATGCTATCAATCCCGCTTGCCATGCCATATACCGGCTCTACCTTCACAAGATTCTACAAAAGACTTCCTATGAGCTTCTCATCGGTAAAAAGCCAAATGTGTCTTACTTTATGGTTTTTGGTTGCAAATGCTATATTCTTGATAAGAAACCTAGAAGTTCCAAGTTTGCTCCTAAACCTAGTGAAGGTTTTCTTCTTGACTATGCCTCAAACTCTCATGCCTATCGTGTTTTCAACAAGGCAACCGGCTTTGTTGAAATTGCGAGCGATGTGAAGTTTGATGAAACTAATGGCTCTCAAGTAGAGCAAGTTGATCCACATGTGTTAGGTCAAGAAGAATCATCTCATAGGGCAATTCAGAGGATGGCAATTGGTGAGATCAGACCTCTGGAGAATGACGAAGAAGAAGATCAAGTGACAGGGACAAATGAGCCTGCTGCAGCAAGAAATGCTGATAGTTCTGGAGACTCCGGACAAATCTGCGGAGACTCCGCGGGATCCGAAGACTCCGGACAATTTTTCGGAAACTCCAGATATCCTGAAGGAAATGCTCCTGATCTAATTCAAGACTCTGAAGCTGAAGTGGAAGAAGAGGAAGATGAAAACATTCAGCACCATACTCAAGTCCCACATCCAAGAGTGCACCAAAGTGTACAACGGGACTATCCCGTTGACAACATACTTGGGAGTATTCAAAGAGGGGTAACTACTCGATCTAGATTGGTAAATTTTTGTGAACATTACTCATTTGTTTTCTCTTTGGAACCCCTTAAGGTAGAAGAAGCCTCGGATGATCCGGATTGGGTGGTGGCCATGCAAGAGGAGTTGAACAACTTCACTAGGAATGAAGTCTGGTCCTTGGTGGAAAGACCAAAACATAATATTATTGGCACCAAATGGGTCTTCCGCAATAAACAAGATCAACATGGTTTGGTAACAAGGAACAAAGCTAGATTGGTGGCTCAAGGTTTCACACAAATAGAAGGTTTGGACTTTGGTGAGACTTATGCTCCCGTAGCTTGAGTCAATTCGTATATTACTTGCCTATGCTACTCGCCATGATTTCAAGCTATATCAAATGGAAAAGAAGAGTGCTTTTCTAAATGGACCAATCTCTGAATTGGTATATGTTGAGCAATCACCCGATTTTGAAGACCCGAAGTTTCCTAGCCATGTCTTCAAGCACCATAAGGCGCTCTATGGGCTCAAACAAGCCCCTAGAGCATGGTATGAATGCCTTAAGGATTTTCTCATTAAAAAGAACTTTGAAACAGGCAAAGCTGACCCTACTCTATTTACTCACACAGTTGATAAAGATATATTTGTGTGCCAAATATATGTCGATGACATCATATTTGGTTCTACTAACAATGCTTGGTGCGAGGAATTTAGGAGGATAATGACCAAGAGGTTTGAGATGTCCATGATGGGCGAGTTGAAGTTCTTTCTTGGATTTCAAATCAAGCAAGTCAAGGATGGCACCTTCATAAGTCAAACAAAGTACACCAAAGATATGCTCAAGAAGTTTGACATGGAGAATGCCAAGCCCATCAAGACTCCAATGCCAACAAATGGACACCTCGATCTCAATGAAGATGGTAAGGCCGTCGGTCAAAAGGTATATCGCTCCATGATTGGATCTCTCCTTTACCTTTGTGCATCTAGGCCCGATATCATGCTTAGTGTGTGCATGTGTGCTCGATTTCAAGCCAATCCTAAGGAATGTCATCTTGTGGCTGTTAAGAGAATCTTGAGATATTTGGTATACACTCCTAACCTTGGCTTGTGGTATCCCAAAGGCTCCACTTTCGATTTGCTTGGCTATTCGGATTCCAATTATGCTGGTTGCAAAGTGGATCGAAAGAGTACAATGGGAACGTGTCAATTTCTTGGTCGGTCTCTAGTATCTTGGAGTTCTAAGAAACAAAATTCGGTTGCCCTATTCACCGCCGAGGCCGAATATGTCACGGCGAGAGTGTGTTGTGCTCAACTCTTATGGATGATGCAAACCTTGAGTGACTTTGGTTGTTAGTTTAGTAAGATTCCGCTCTTGTGTGACAATGAGAGTGCAATCAAGCTAGCTAACAACCATGTGCAACACTCCCAAACAAATCACATAGATATAAGACATCATTTCTTATGGGATCATGAGATTAAGGGAGATATTGCTTTACAACATGTGAGCACCGAATGGCAACTTGCCGATATCTTCACTAAGCCTCTAGATAAGCAAAGGTTTTGTGCTTTGAAAACTGAACTAAATATCTTGGATTCTCGTAACTTGGCTTGAAACCTTGGACACAAAATTGAAAGTGCATTAGATAGGTGTTCAAAAGAAAAACTCTGTTTTGAAAAAGAATTGTGTGGTTTTTGGTTTTGAAAAGTTTGGTTCTTCACTCAACTACTCACTTGGATTTATTGTTCTCATTGCTTGCTTGTTGGCTAAATACAAGTGAATAGTTCTCTCAGACCCTTAGGACTATATAACAAGTATTTCTTTCCAAATCTTCTGTCCCAATCTATCTCTATGGAAGCAAAGACTCAGGGGGAGCGGAGTCTCCGGATTTTTCTTCGAAACCTCCGGAGGTTTCGGAGTCTCCGGACCTTTTTCTGAAAACTCCGAAACTGAAGGGGTATTTACCCTGGGGCGTCAGTCAACCGTTCACTTTTACCACACTCGTGTTTTTCACCGCCGCCGCTCCTCCTCTCGCTCCCCTCTCCCCAAATCGGCGATCTGCGAATCCAACCAAGGGAAAGGCGAGAGAAGTTGTGGATCCTCCACTCCAAGGCGTGGAAGCTTCGAAGGATCTTTGGATTTGGATTTGAGGTCCTCTCCCTCTCTCTCAAAGGTACTTCTTCAAGTTCTTGCCCGATCTACCAATGTGGCCCATGGTTTTGGATTTCCTCTAAGGGATAGGTTCTCTAGGGCCCCAGCAATGTATCCCCATGATCTTATTGGATTCACATGGCTAAATCTTTGGTTCCCCAAATTTCTAGGGTTTGGACTGAAAGTTCTGGACTCTCCGGACTTTCTCTGGAGTCTCCGAAACTCTCAGCCCAAAGCCCTCTGATATCTATCAAAATGCCTCACAATCACATGCTTTTCCTTTGTGGGATTGTTTCTGTGACTAGGCTATGGGGAGGAAGCGAATCACCCATGGTCCGGACGCCAACCATCGTATTAAATCAAGGCATGACCCAAGTTGCCGTGGTGAGATTGAAGAAGAAGAGGAAGTGCAAGAGGTGATTCCACCACCTCGTCCTTGAAGAACCCGTGCTGCTGCTGCTGCTGCTGCAGCTGAAGCTGCAGCTTCTTCAAGTGCCTCTCAGTATGCTCCACATCCAGCACCTCCTCCACTGTTGGCTCCCTCCATCATGCGTTCAAGGGCTGCTCCCACTCCCCCACCACTAAAGAATTTCAGAAAAAGGGGAGTTGCTCATCAGGTCTGTCTCAATACACCTGTGCACATCAATGTTGAATTTGGACTTGAACAAGAAAGGGCAGAATACTTTCCTTGAATGCATAGCCCTTAACCCAAACCTGGCTTTGCTGTGACCATGCCTAGGGATTACAAGAGTCAAAAGCTCACTGTTGCACAAGAAAGAAAGAAAAATCCCTTTAGGTTTGAGCAGCTTGAGAGCATGGATTACCAATTTTGGAATGAATTTCATAGCGATTTTTATATGACTGTGATTAGAAGGAAGAACAAGGCTCCCATAAATCCTATGCAGTGGGTGGACTGGCAGTACTATGAGCAAGCAAATGATCCACATTTTGATCAAGTTGTGGCTAAGTGCAAGGAGTTTGGACTCTATGAGCTAATGGGATTCAGGTATAACTGGAATGAGGAGATCATTCCTTAATTTCATGCCAGCTATTATCATGAGCCGGAAGACAATTCCATTCATTGGACAACTGAAGGGATACATTATTGTATTGATTATGTCACTTTCTCTAGGCTCTTAGGTCTTGGCTCAAAGGACAACGTGAGGCCATGTATTCGTGAGGAGAAAAAGCTCAAGCCTACTGATGTGTCCTACATGTTCTACAATCCAATCTTGGCTAATGAAGGGAAGAGCAACAATCTTGTGCCCTACTTCCATCACCTCAATAATATGTTCAGGGTGACTATTGATCCTAAGAGTGGTGGCTCCACAGGTTTGCATGCCAATGCTCCAAATCTGCTGCATCACATGGGTGAGCTTGATGTGCCTTTTTGCATGTTTGACTACATGTGGACTGAACTGAAGAGGGTCATGTATGATGCAAGGATTGGATTCCCATATGCTGCATATGTGATGTACATGATTGAGAAGGTATCCAAGATCACCTTTCCTAAAGATGTGATGCATGAGCCTCTCCACTTAAGGCCTAGGCAAGGTGATGCCCCCTCCCTCCCGTGGTGGCCCTTCTCCCCAGCCTGTTCCCACTCATGATTCATATGTGGCTCCATCTGCTGCTCCTAGCTCCTCTAGGCAGCGCAAAGGTTCCATGGTCAAGAAAGTACTCAAATCCATCTTTGGCATATGCAAGCAAATTGCCAAAGACACAAAAGAGAACCGCCGGGACATTATTGAGATCAAGAGTCACTTGCGACTGCCCACTGATCCATATCATGAGGTGCTCGATATTGCTGATCCATTTGAGGAATGGGATGCCGAGGATGCTGCTCCAACTACCCCTCCTTTCACTACTAGACTCTCCTTTGCTGATCCTTTCTCTGCTGGTCCTAGCACCTCTGCTGGCCCCTCCACTCACTCAAAGATTGTTGATTATTATGATGAAACTTCAGAGGAGGAGCCCGTCAACTACCGTGAGCATGATGATGATGAAGAGGATGAGAACACCAACGAGGACGAGGCAGCTGCTGATGATGATGAGTAGAAGATGCTGCTGCTCCTGATCTACCATTTCATTCCCTTTTTGGTGCTTGATGCCAAAGGGGGAGTGAAATCTATCTATTTATGTAATGGACATGTAATAATCTTAAGTACTTATATGTAGAACTTGGGGCCTAAACTTGTTTGTGTGTGTTTGTAGTGAATTTGAACTGCTACTGCTTTATTAGGCTTTAATTTATGTTGATCTACGGTAAAACCTGGTTGATTGGTGCTTTGTTTGTGCCCTGGCAGCAGAATCTTCGGAGTCTCCGGACTTGTTCGGAGACTACGGACTTTTCTCCAGACACTCCGGATTTTCTGGCTGCAACCTCTTTTCCGTTCTAGTTTGATGTGCATAACTGTCATTCGCATGGTTCTATATATTTGTTGCATATTCTTGAGTATTCCTTGATATTGAAGAACATAAATTGATCAATTGTCCTTTTTATTGTGCACATTGACATTATGATGGTCAAATCTTGAATTCAATTCAGTGCACATATTAAGGGGGAGTTCATTAACTGAAATTCACTTGTGCATTATGATTATCTTGTAAGGTGTGTTGTCATCAATCACAAAAAAGAGGGGAGATTGAAAGTGCATCTATGATCCTTTTTGGTTTTGGTTGATTAATGACAACACGCTTGAGTATCTAACATTTGCATTGAGGCATGCACAGAGGTAACAGGTGAAATCAATAAAAAGCATATGGAGAAATGTGGCACTCAAAAAGGAAAATGAAAGCATGGATGAAGCTTACACGAAGATTAATTTTTATTCTCTTGACAATTGAGTTTAGGAAAACCATACTATCAAGAGGGATGTCGAAAAACTAGCTTGGTGATGACAAGGTGCTCAATATATGAACTAACTTAACCATGAGAGACACCTTGCACTTCACTTCACTTGGGAATTATTTGAGAGTGCTTTACCTGGAAAGTTTCAGAGTTTTCGAAGAATTGTTCGTAGTCTTCGAAGATTGGTGTCTGGAGAGAGGTGTTCTCCAGAATGTTCGGGGACTCCAGAGATTTTTGCGGAGACTCCGGAACTTAACAGGTCTAACGGCTATTTTGGCTGAAGTGGTATATATACCCGTCCTGCCCCCTCCTTTCTGCTCTCTCTGACCTCTTTTCGAGCTGAAGCTTCCTTTGAGCATTCTAAAGCCCCGTTCTGCTCCCTCTTGCTTCCAAAGTGAGATTTGGTGAGGGATTGAGTGAAGGTCAAGAGATTGTGCTTGTGAGCTGATTCCCCATCCTTTGAGCACCTTGCTCTTCGTCAAGCCGGTGATTCAAGCATTTGTTACTCTTGGAGCTTCAAGCTCCTAGACGGCTACGTGTCACTCAAGAGCAACCAATACACTGTGGTTGCCTTGGGAAGTTTGTATTTGTCGGGGTTCTCTACCGCCGACAAGTAAATTTACTACGATCGCGCGTCGGAGCCCGGATGGTGACTCGAGAGACAGAGGGTTTTAGACTGGTTCGGGCCTCCGGAGAGTAATACCCTACGTCCAGTATGTGCCGATGTTCTCAAGTCCAAAGTCTGTAGTAGGGGGTACAAACTGGTCGGGAGAGGGAGAGGGTCCCAGGTCCCGGTGCTGTGTGAGCAAGTGTGCTGTTCGTGCTGTGACCGAATGTTCGACTGATGTCCGCCCTTGTCCCCCCACTGATGTCCCCTTGTCCCCTTTTATAGTCTCAAGGAGAGAAGGGAGCGGGGGGTAAGAAAGATAGAAAATTACAAGGAGAGTTACTGCCCCGAGGCCTTTAGCTTGCGCCGCGCGTCGAGCCGTACAGGGAGCAGGTGTTGACGGAGTGGGCACCCCGCCGGACCCGGGATCGTACATCCCGGGTGGTTGGTGTAGACGTCTTCTCGGGTAAGCTCCCGGGTAGTTCCCGGGTCGTGGTTGACTTGCTCGAGGTCCTCGGGTGCTCCAGGTGTCCTGCTCGGGTTCCAGGTGTCATCCATGGGCGCCTGGGATCGTACTTGGGCGCCCGGTGTTGCGCATGCGCTCCTCCCAAGACTGTAGCGTTCCTGTTCGGATGGGACGAGTGCCACTGTGGCTGCCGTGGCGAAGGACGGACGCCCATCATGTTCTGACGCGGCGGGTACCAAGTGGGTACGGCGCTGGATGGGCCAAGACGTGGCCGGGTAGTTTCACCCGGAGAGCTGGAGACTCCTCGGAGGCGGAGAATTCCTCGGGCGAATCGCGGGGACTCCTCGGAGGCGGAGAACTCCTCGGGCGAATCGCGGGGACTCCTCGGAGGCGGAGAACTCCTCGGGCGAATCGGAGACTCGTCGGGCGGCCTCCGAGGTGTCGGGCATGGTGAATCTGCTTTGGTTTGGGTCTTCAATTTTTGCTTTTTGAGGGGTGGATTATCGTAAGCTCCCGGATTAAGGGTTTGATTGGGTACCCCTAATTCGGACCTTCGTCAGTAGCCCCCGAGCCTGGGGGGAGATGGAGGCTCGCGCCCAGGCTGGATGGCGGCGTGGATATGGTAAGTTATGATTTTTCCGGTGGGGGCGCGCGAGCGCACCCGCCGGGTGTAGCCCCCGAGCCTTGAGAAGAGCTGGTTTTGTGCCCGGGTGGTTTGCCTTGGATGTTGTCGGGATCGAAGAACTTGTCGGGGAGGGGAAGCTTGTCGGGGACGCTTCTTTGGTGGGCCGGACAGCTGCCCGACCGTTGACGGGCCGGGAACGGAAGCGTCGGCCCGTTCCCCCGCCGCGTGGGGAGGTGGACGCGCCTTTTGAGGAGGTCAGGCGAAGCGACGTGCGCACGTCGCCGCGGCGCCAGTGGTGGGCCCGCGCAATTAAGGCAGCGGCCGTTTCGTCTCGCCCCTATTTATAGCCGCGTGCTGCGGCGGCCTCGGGTTTTACCCGAGGCCGAGCTTTCCAACTTTCGTCGCGCGCCTTCGTCTCCGCTTGTTGCTGCCGCCTGTTTCCTTGCGTCCTCCGCCGCCGTCGCTTCGCCGTTCCGGTGAACAAGTGACCGAGCCCCCCATCCCGCCGGCGCTTCTCCTTCGGATTGCTTCAAGATGTCGACCTGGGAGCGCTCCCGTGTCTCGCTCCGGCAGCTGGAGGGCCTCGTGGCGGAAGGGCTGCTTCCGCCATTGACGGAGGCCGTGGAGTGGAAGGTTCCGGGCGTGGAAGACTATCCCCGACCGCCGCAGGGATATGTCGTCTCGTTCGTCGCCTTCCACGAGCGCGGGTTCTCCGTCCCCGCCGGAAGATTCATCCGCGCCGTGCTCAACGAGTACGGGCTGGAGCTTCACCACCTCAACCCCAACGGGGTTCAGCAGATGGCGCTGTTCGTGGCCCTCTGCGAGGGGTACTTGGAGATGGAGGCCCACTGGGACCTCTTCAGGTATTTCTTTAAGTTCTCACTGCATTCCGCAGAGGGCGGAGCCCCGGCGACGATTGGTTGCGCCGTACTGAAGGCGAAGCAGGGGCGTTCAAAGGAGTACATCTCGGGGGCCCT
>CM014277.1:20586822-20597864 GCA_004135705.1 Alloteropsis semialata
AATGCGGAAGCAAAAGCAAGACACCTAAAAGCTTGCACAAGAATTAAAGCTAAACCACTAACCAAGTTCTTAATAATTAACCACTTAATCTAGATAAGCATGCAAGGCTTAATTACTTATGGCTAAATAAAGATTAGCAACAGGTTACTGAAAAGCAAGAATAAACATAATTAGCAAGGAATAGAACTAATTGGAACAAGCATTAACTGGGATCATTTAGGCTAACAATCTTGCAATGAAATAATTAAATAAAGGTCGCACTGAATAAAAGCTAAAACCTGCTGCTGGTGCATTGCCATTGGGTGCTGCTCACCTTGGTGAAAGACAAGCCGAGCCTGGCAGCATGGTTGGGCCGCGTGCGTGTGTTGTGCATTGCAGTGCAGCTACGCTGCAGCTTGAACTGTTGCAGTGCAAAATGCCAGCCGGCCTGCTGTGCCACCTGCAAGGCCTGCCTGCCCGTGAGCCTGCTGGCCCGAGCTCGTGGCCGTGGGCCGAAGGCAGCTGGGCCATCTGCCCACGCTCGCCTAACGTGCTGCTGCCGCGTCCGGCCTGCCGCTGCGTGCCTGCGTGAGCTGCTGCTCCGGTCGCGCCGCGTGCGCCGCGTCCACGGCCCCGCGTGGTTCGCTGGCCGCTCGCGCCGGTGCACTGCGCCCACGCGCGTGTGCTGCACCGCGTGCGGCTGCTGCTCGTCCCCGAGCCTGCACAGGAAACAGAGAAGAACAAACAAGAACACGACCAAAGCTTTCCTCTTCAAATCGAAATTACTTTCTCCACGCCCAACGAGTCGACGCAATACCTGAGCCACATGATCACAACCCCAAGGGCTAATAGATCCACCAAGAATCTCACAAAAAGCTCAAGTATTCATCACAAATTTGGGAGACAACCGAAACCCTAAGCAAGAACCCGGTTTTGGGGAAATCTTCAAATTCAATCCAAATCCGAGAGGGTTTTGAAGGGGAATCACAGGGTAAATGCTCACAAGGATCTTAGCAACATATTCCCCCAACAAATCTCACGGGATTTGGGCTCAATCGCGAAGAACGAAAATTCCCCGAAAATACCTCCGAAAATCCGAAAAAGAAAAACGCCGGGAACAAAAGATTTGGCACAAGATTAAGAGGATGAATTCACTAAGAATCACTTGGCCATATCCGGTTACAAGCCACTCACAAGTATTGCAAAACTTGGATGGCGAAAAAACTCAAGAACAAGAGCCTCTCCTCTCTTCTCTCCTCTCACCCAAAGGCACCCACAAACAAATGAGCAACCCCCTCCTCACTAGCCCAAGAGGTGGCTGAAATTTCAGCCTCTCTACATATATATAGGCGCTGGCCAAATGTCCAAAACGCCCCTACATGAAGCACACAACTCAAATACCCCTCAGGGGTAAAACCGTCCAACTTTTCCTGCAAGCATCGGACGGACCCGGCTCCTTCACGACTTCGCTTCGCCTCGACGCAAGCTTCGCGATGGTGCCACGCGTCCTCCGACTTGTCACCCCCGGTTTTGAGGCCCAAACCGGCAAACCTGCTTGCACACCCCGCAGGCGTGACTCGCCCCCAGTTTTGAGGCCAAACTGGTCAAACCCTCCTTGCACGCCGCCGCACGACGTGACTGACCGATGTAGACGCGTGTCCGGCCTCCGCCAAGCCTCCGACGCCTCCAAGTCTTTCGCTCCCGCTCTCGGGCCGCCTACTCGACTCGCCTCCGTCCCGCTTGACTCAACCGACGCCGTCTCCATCACACCATGTACTCTTGCTCTTCCGCGCACCATGTGGACCGCCCATGACTCCGCCCGGACTCCTCGGGTCTCTCAGTCCAAGCCTACTCGTTCACCCTTCACCGCCCTCGGTCCATCGGCATGAACCTTTCGCGCTTGACCTTCACCGCATGCCGTCGACCGCCATGTCGCATCCTACACCTGCACATCACAAGCCAAGAGATACATCAAACCACACAACGGTTGTCAATCACTCATCATCCAAGGGTGACCACCATTGGTCTACACCAACCATTGGAGACGAGAAGCAAGAACCGTGTATAAACCAGTTGCGAATGCTGTGGTGGTTGCCATGTACGCAAACCACATAAGCTTCTTTGTAAAAGATCTGTAGTAAAGCAAGAACTCAAGATCCTCCCACTTTGCTATGATGCAAATGAAAGCAACGGCAAGTGAAGAGCACATTGCTAAGGTGTCAGAGATCAAGAATGCTTTAAATGCAACCTTCTTAGCCAGGATGGGAAGCCCCTCGCTGCCAGCATCAGTACTGTATCCTCCGGGCAAAGTGAAAGCAGCAGCGAAGGTAATCGTGGCGATGAGGATTGCCACTAGGGAAGTATTGCCTGTGTATGTTTGAGTCAGTGACTTGATATTCTGCCTTAATAATTTGGTCACTTCATTCTTGGCTTCTTTGTGGAGATTAAAAACTGAAGTTGCGTCTCGAGGATCAGCCTTCAGCATAAGCATGGACACTTCATTCTGTAAAATTTAAAGAAATATGTAAATGGAGTTTCCACTTATCTATGTATACACATATACTGATCACACATATACCATGAGGAAGCTCAAGCTCTCCCGTTAATCAGAAAAATATGTGTCCATCACTATTAAGATGGCAGAGATTCTTTTTAAGATTTCACGCCATGAAAATGCAAAAAAAAAAAGAAGAAGACTGGCATACATACATACTAATTTAGAGAACACATACTTACCCAGTTTAAAGTCTTGGCATGATCGGTGACACCAGCTAATGTCCAGTTGGCATCGCTTCCGATGTTGTCAAGCACGGTGACGTCTATGTCTGGGTGGAGCAATAGAGCAGCGACCATCTTGGGATTGCACTCTCGGACTGCATGATGCAAAGGAGTTTTCCCGGCCGAGTCTCGCATGTTGACGAGTTTGCCAAGTTGTGGTGAGCCCAGGACAAATTCTACGAACCCCAGGTGCTGTTGCTCTATGGCTTCGTGCAGACATGTCCATCCACTTGTGTTGCAGTAGGGAGCATCGGGGCAATGCTTGAGGAGCTCTCGAGCAGAGCACCCGCATGGCCTCGGAATGCAGCAGAGTTAATGAGAGGTGCACCCTCATCTGAGGCGACTACATACCCCAAAGACGGGTCGTTTTCCAGCAACACTGTTAGCACGTCCATCTTGTCCCAAAGTACTGCCAGCTGTATTGGAGTATTGTAAGAGTTCTCTTCTTCTCTGGCCAGCACAGGGCGCGTCTGCATGTTCCTTTTTGCGATGGCTGCAAATCAATGCCGTAAACACGGTCAGCAGAAATGGATTCATGATACTGTATATTAGTTGAGTAATTATTTAATTCCTTGTGTTGTATACTATTTGCTCCGTACTGAAATATTTGTCGTTGCTATTTTTTTTAAAAAAAAACTGTTTGACCTTTCGTATTATTAAAATCTTTTATGCAAATTTGTAAATGAATAGGTCAACAAAGAGTCAATGGGGACATATATTTGGACGATTTCAGTTTCTCACGGCAGATCTCACCTGAATTACCGTTTCTCACGGCAGCATGCAGAGCATTGTAGCGGTATGCTCTGCCATGAGCAGAATCTGGAATCTCCAACAGTTTCTCAAAGACAGTCGCATCATTTTTCATGACTGCGATGAACATGGGTGACTCGCCGTCTTCGTTCACTGCTCGCGACAAGGCAGCCTCTGCTTCTATCAGCTCAAGCGCAAGCCACCGGTGCCCGCTGCGGACGGCGTGGTGCAGCACGTTGCAGCCACGCCTGTCTTGCTTCAAGATCGCGTCGCTCAGCTTGTGATCGCGGCAGCACCTGAGCAGAACAGAAGCTAAAGAAACACGTCCAGTTGTGATGACGTACGGCCGTGAGCAGTGGCGTCTCGCCATCGGAGTTGACGGCGGCGAGGAGAGACGAATTCAGAGCCAGGGCGGCCAGCCGGCCACGCAGAACCCCTCGTGGCCATGTATGGAGGCGATATGGAGGCAGGTGTTTCCCTGCGGAGTGGTTCCAAGCAACACGCCCGGATCATGCTTGCTCAGGTTCTGCATTGTTACGGTGTCTCCAGTCGTGGCTGCTTCCAGGAGACGACAGTCCATTGCTAATGCTCCTGATGTTCTAGTCCAAGATACATCCATCTAGAATAAAAACAAACAGATCGATGCTAATTAAGAAGATAAATTCATAGATTGTTTTTCTTGTTTTTGTGGATTGACAAACATATATACGTACCGAGGATAATGCCTTTGCGTGGTTACCGGCCTTGTGAAGCACTGTGACGTCTATGTCTTGGTGCTGCAGCAAAGCAGTGACCATCTTAATGCCTTGGTCTGTTGCGAGATGCAGAGCAGTTTCTCCGATGTTATTTGCTATGTTAATAAGGTGCTGAAGCTGTGGAGACCCCAGCACAAAATCAACAAAGTCTGCGTGCCCAGATAATACAGCTATGTGAAGACATGTGTCGCCATCTGCATCGCTGTAGGGAGCATCTGGGCATTGTTTCAGAAGCTCCCTGGCAACACTAACATGGCCCTCAGATGCTGCGATAAAAAGAAGAGGGACACCATCTGTGGAGATTAAATATCCTAATGACGGGTCCTGTTCCAACAATACTCTGAGCACCTCAACCTCGTCCTCTTTCGCGGCCATGTGCATCGGAGTATGCTTCCTTCCATTTTCTTCTCTGCCTAGCATAGGACGTGTCTCCAAAATCCTTCTGGCCATAACTGAAATGAAATCAAGGAATGAGATACATGGTTATCAAAACTGCTTACATTGATTTCTCTTTTTTCTTTGTTCAGTTTCTAACACCCATATATATATTAGATTTGTAAACTTTATTATGTTGTCATGGAATTTTGCTACCATTTACTCTTTATGGCTTTTCGTCCACCTTCATAGTCTTTCGCCTTTCTATGGTACCATCATATTTCGTTAATATGAGTTTGACTGAAACATTAATAACTTGAGTTATTTTCACTCTTGTAGTCCATGTGTCATATATGACCTAGTGAATATAGGTTTTAGGTTTCTAATTTCAATCTTATTAGCTCTGTTGATTTTTTTCTCTGCGTGTCCAACTAAAACGCTACAGCTTATCATAGCTCTTATTCAAAATTCATTTTTTGTATTTTCTTGGAGGTCATAGGTCCTACATGTACTTTTTGTTACTACAATGGAATAAAGATGCATTATAGGATAGTAGCATATTTTTTTGTAATAAATCCTTAGGATGACTAAACTATTAATTAATGTAAATATATGATAATGTATCCATAAAATTTATAAATTCCCTTAAAATAGCAACTATATATTGACGTGGAGTATTAATATTATTAAAAGATACTACCAGTAATATTGGTATTTGATTGGTTCAGGAAAACGGTTTTTTCTTGATTGCGAAACCGTAGTATCACTCTTTCTGAATTTAATAGTGATATTCAGATGGGAGTGTTCACATTAATCGGAAAAAGATAAAGATGTACACCGATGGATTTTATGACGATCAAACAGCCTATGTTATCCAAAAGAGACCATGCCATACACAACTGATAAAAGGTAATATGTGCGCATTACTTGACATGGAGAAGGACGCAGATTGAAAATCTAAAGTGAGAAGATTTCCTTAGATGTAGGCATATCTATAAATAAACCTATTTTACCATGGTTGAAAACATAACACATGTGTAAGCTCTCAATTTGTTTAAGCTAGGTTTAATTCTTACAAATAAGGAAAGGAAGGTATTGTAGTTTTGTGCACATTTAAATATCCATGCATGCATGACCTTGATTATTGCAAGAATACTCTTGCGTGCATGACCTTTTTGCAGCATTATGAATTGTTGTGCCTCCACCACTTTTTCTGACATGGACTATGGAGACAAAAGATTCGACATTATAGAAGACAAATGGAGGGGTGGAGTGTGGGCCAGTCGCCCTCCTCTATGCTGCAGGGCCGTTCATAATATTGCCAACTTTATCGATGCAATGTGATTATCAATTGACTTCTTATGAAACAAATTTCACGTGGGGGAACCTATCTTGATCGTTCCTAGCTTTTTTATATTTTGTTTTCTTTATTAGAAAGCATCATGGGTATAGTATTATACTCCCTCTATTCAGAAATGTAGGTCACTATTGACTTTTAAAATACAATTTTGATCATTTGTCTAATTCAAAAAATTAGTAGAAATGTAAGTCGTACTTAAAGTACCTTTGATAATAAAACAAGTAATAATAAAATAAATGGTACTAATTTTTTTAGTAAGACGAATTGTGAAGTGTACATTAAAAAAGTCAACAATGAACTATAGTTTAAAATGGAGGGAGTACTATAATTGTAAAAAAGGTAATAATTAAACTATTGATGCATGCGTACTCCATCCGTCCTAGAATATAAGACATTCAAGAATTTTAAAATTTGTCCTCAAATACAAGGCATTCTATGACTTTAAAACAAGTATTAAAAGAAATAATTTGGTTCTCCTTGTCTCTCCACTAAGTACTTACCTTTTCTATTCCTTTCCCTATGCTTAATCTTAGGATCAACTTAAATTACAGTTTCTAAATGGAAAGGTCTTGGAGGGTACATGCGGCTTTTGTTCTCTCTTTTAATCTATCTTAAATTTGCTAGAATGCCTTATAATGGATGGAGTACATACATACGTACAAACTTCCCTAAAGCAGCACCTTAAATAATTTATTTTGTGATTATTAATATTATTAAATTATATTATAAATTTAGGGCTCAATTATTCATATTATTGTTATTAATGTGATAATCTATATGCAATTTAGGAAGCTATTTGGATTTCCTTTTATAATGGCATTTGTGGTGATTTAGACATAACTTTTGGGAATCACATTATATTATATTTGGTAATGGTAGAGGGAGGTAATCTAAAAAAGGTTCTCGACTTGCCTAGATACACGTGTGTAATTTAAATGTTTATTTAGGGGTTACCTAGCACTGTTTTTTTATAGTGGCAGCGGTGGGCAAATCTAGATACAGGTTCATGTGGTTAGCTTAGATTGGTTTAATGATTGTAATAGCTGGTAATTTTTTTAAATAAAATATATCAAACTGAGTATCAAATATTGTTAGTAGTTGATATAATCTATGCCAGCTATTCCATGTAAAATGCAATATACTATTTGAAAAATAATCCTACAAACAGTACAATGCGAGTGACTATAAGTGGAGCGAAATAATTGCCTTGCAGGGCTAATTAAGTTCTCGAAACAGCTTTTTACCTTGCGTCGCTTGATTGAGGCCAACGAAAAAAAAAACGAAAGGCAATACACTCAAATAGGTGTAGTCCCTTAATTAATAGGTGTCCAAGCCTCCAAGGTCATTTGACAATGCTACTAATACGTCCTCCATTTTGTTTTATAATACGCGCACAAATATCAATATTCAAACTTTACAACTTTGATAAAAAATTTAGCCAATAGATTATTAGCTATTATAATACAAACTTGGCACCGTTAGATTTGTAATCAAATATACTCTCCAATAGTCATAAATTTATAATTGTAAACAATATAATATAAAAAAATAAATGGTCAAAGTGTATTTTAGAAGACGGTGCCAAGTAATATAAAAAAAATCAATGGTCAAAGTGTGTTTTAAAAGACCAGGCTTAGTTAAGATGCACCTTATAAAGAAAAAAGGAGGGAGTATTTCTGAAGAAAACTAGAGTTGCAGTATTCACTGGATGGAGGGAACTAATACAGAGTTTTTCTATCATGTCTAATATTAGTAAGATACTCTCTCCGTCATGAAATATAAGGCATTCTATTTTTCTCTTAAGTCAAACTAGATAAACTTTGACCAACTTTCTAGAAAAGAATAATAATGTTTATGATATCCAATGAGCACCAATAGACTCATTGTGAAGTATATTATTTGATTTGCTGAATGTTAATATTTTTCTATATAAACTTGGTCAAACTTTCAAAAATTTGAGTTATAAGAAATCCAGACTGCCCTTTATTTCACGACAAAGGGAGTAGCTGTTTGCATGGTCTCACCTGAATTGCCATTTCTGACGGCAGCATGGAGAATATTGAAGCCGAAAGATCCCGTATGAGCCGAATCAGGAATGTCCAACAATTTTTCGAACACATCTGTGAAATTCCGCATCACCCACTACTGGAGAAAGCGCTATCGGTACCGGTTCTAACCCTCATAGGTACCGGTTCTGGAACCGGTACCGCGACACCGTGACTAAAGGGGTCGGCCTTTGGTACCGGGTCCAGAACCGGTACCAAAGGGTGCCTTTGGTACCGGTTGGTAACACCAACCGGTACCAAAGGCCCCTCCCGCGTAGGCTACGGGGGAGGGCCTTTGGTACCGGTTGGTGTTACCAACCGGTACCAAAGGCTGTTTTGGTTATTTTTTTTAAATATTTGATATTTGGGTTAGTTATATACAATTGTACGCGTCTACGTGTCTATGTCGTACACGATCTTTCACGCAATAAGATTGAAGTCGTCGCAATTGTCAATTGACTTTGACCCGACTTTGATTGCATTTTTCTCGAACATTCACATATAAACATTTGAGATCAGCCAATACAAAGGTTAGAGCATTTAAAAGTTGTTTACAATTTACGGCCAGAACTGGAAGAAGGAGCGGAAAGGGAGCCTAATTGAGCGATAGGGTGTCCGTCATTGTGGTACTCTCCATTTGGATTTACAACTTGGTCCATAATGAATCCAAATAGTTGGTCCGCAATAGCTTTTGCTTTCTCTGCCATTGGGAGCTCTTGATGGTAAAACATCCTCTGCATTAATCACAAATGACAACATTAATTCATATAATAAATAAATTTTGCATATAATCATTTGTAAACAAGTAACTAATAATTATTCATTCATATAATAAATAAATTTTGCATATAATCATAAAATTTCCTAACACATTCATTTCTAAACAATAACTAATAATCATTTATAAACAATAACTAATAATCATTTCTAAATAATAACTAATAATTATTTCTAAACAATAATCAATAACTAATAATCATTTCTAAACAAGTAACAAAGTTTACATAAAATAACAAAGTATACATGAAATAACAATGTATAATAAATATATTCATAATTTGTATAATAAAGTACATGAAATAACAAAGTATACATGAAATAACAGAGTATAATAAATATATTCATGATAAATGTATTCATAATAAATATACACTAATAATCATATTTCCATATACACTAATAATCTAATTTCCATATACACTAATAAACTAATTTCCATATACACTAATAATCTAATTTCCATATACAGTAATAATCTAATTTCCATATACACTAATATTTCCTTTCATATACACTAATAATCTAATTTCCATATACACTAATAATCTAATTTCCATATACACTAATAATCTAATTTCTATATACGCTAATAATCTCATTAATTATCCACTGGCAGACGTACCATGAGTTCTTGGTTAGTCGCTTTTTTGGGAGAAACAAAGGTATGGATCCACTAGCAGACGAAGTATCCGCATAGATTCGTCCCTTGATCCTGTCTGGCACACTAAAAGTGGAGAAGAATAAAGTTAGACGTAACAACTATATATTAGTGTGATTTTACGAGATATGCGGGTACACCAGCCACATACTGGAAAGTCCGTCTTCAAATCCAATTTTTGTTTGAAATTTCCTCGAACATGTGCACGGAATCGTGTCCATGCCTCGCCAATCAAGTCTAAAACCCTTTGGTAATCCCCTTGTGGTTTTCGCATTGAGTCCAAGACAAACATTTGACCGGTGTTTATCATTATCACAATAAGTATCCAGTGGAAGCTGTAGATATATATATATATATATATATATATATATATATATACATGCACAAGTATTGAGAAAAAGTCTTAAAGTTATACATACATAGAGAGAAGTACTCACTCGAAATTGTATGGCAAAAGAATGTAATTCTTGCTTCTTTGTCTCTCCAGGTACAAGTATATGTTGTCCACCGTGTCTAGTGGATTCGTGGATACAACTACGTCATTTACCATGCATGGATCCATGAAGCCGACATCATCATATGATTTTTCGCGGCATGTATGGATCTCCATCCTACATGACAAGAATAGATTGTTATTGTTGGAAATTATAATTAAGAAAGCAAGTATTGCGAGAATAGATCAGTGAAACAAACTTACACAACCCAGCAGCTCATCAATGAGAGGTCTATGGCATCTTGACGGTACAACATATACAAATCCTTGAAATCCAAAATCAAGAGACTATGCCCATGGAAGTAATCACGGTCTTGTATCAAAACATTGAGCATCAGTCTACCCTTTTTGGACGCCTTCATGTACCACTCATGAAATCGGAACGCTTGAGTGGTTAGGGACTTCACAGAATCTGGGGGCACCATTGGTTTGCCATATTCAAATTCCCAATTTTTCACTGGTGTTGCCTTAGGAAATTCGCCCCGTATAACTTGTGCCGGTGAGAGGCCCGTTTGCGTGCACAACAACGCAATTTGTTCGTCGTCATAATCCTGTTGCCCTTGTGTCCTCCTAGTAGAGCTCTGACCGACTTGTTTCTTCTTAGGAGTGGCCGCCTTCTTCCCCGAGGATCCACTGCTGGCTTTTTTCTGCTTATCATAAGACTTTGCAAGCTGGCGGTCGTAGTCAGAGGGTAAGAATCTCTTCTGATTCGTCGCGCTCATTGTTCTAAAAAAGACCTTCGCTTTCGGATCTATCTCTACCGGCTTCTCTGGCTCATCTGGTTTGAAATGCTCTTTGACCTGAGCATCGACCACCATAGCAGTTTCCTCGTCAGTTTGGTCGTAAGCTAACTTCTTCCTTATGGCGGCCAACTTTTCTTCGTCGGTAAGCTCTTTCTCCACCGTTTGGCGCTTCTGGCGAGTAGTCCGCCCTTGGGGCGCGGCTTGGCGCTTTGGGGGATACCGTGCTGGTGGAGGAGGAGACATGTGTGAGCCGGCATCATCCTGACCTGGAGGTGGCAGCTCTGGGTCATCCTCGTCCCTTCTTGAAGGTGACGGTGGCTGCGGGG